>BPTQ01000005.1:104079574-104125109 GCA_019973895.1 Chrysanthemum seticuspe | reverse complement strand
ATTTTTGACTTTTTCTTATAACCTGCTTTTAAAAGTATCTAAAAGCTTGCATAAGCTTTATAAGGAGCTTATGTGTGATTCTCAGTCCAAAATAACAATTTCTAACATCATTTTAACAGATTGAGATTTCTTGAATAATGAGAAAATTGCATAACTTGAAATAATACTTGAAAAGTGAAATTGATGATATCAAAAGGTTTATATCACACTGATAACATGAAATACAAGATTTAAAAGCTTTAAAATGCACTGGAATTAAGAAATAAGTTAAAACGACAATGAAAATTAAAATTACACTAGATTGATAATTACATTGCACAATCCTTGATATTTATTGACCTATTTTCTTCCTTGTCGACCTCTGAAAATATCCCATCACAATCCAACCATTGATATGAGCCAGATCATCATAATTGCCACTTGGCGATTTTGGCGCCAAAATTCCAACGAGCAGGTTTTTCTTATTAATTGGCTTTGGATTGGAGTGGAGGTGGAAGGGAAGAGGTGGAAAGGTGTTTGGGGTGAGCTGGATTGGAAATCAAGTGGTAAATACCACTGGTTTTGAGCAAAACTGCTTTGGGAGAGACGGTCTACAGTGACCGCGGTTTTTTTGAATTTAAAATATGGGCCGGGTTGGATATTGGGCTTGGATTTGGGCTTATATTAAATAAAGGGTCCGGTTTGGTTTAGTGATAACAACAAGGACCATATTTGCAATTCTGCCAAAGTTGAAGGGCTGAAATTGAACATTTTCCCAAGCTCTCATAAGGACTAAACCTGCCAAGTGATAATAGAACAAGGACCATAGTTGTAAATTTCCATTTTTTTTAAATCCAGGGACTAAAATTGCCAATTTAGAAACTATAAGGACCAATATTGTAATTTTCTCCAAAGTTTTATCATAAGGACCATTTTTGTCATTTATAAATAGAACAAGGTTAAAACTTGATAATTTTCACTTTTTAAATTAACCAAGGACTATTTTTGACAATTTTCAAAGTTCAGGGACTAAAGTTGTCATTTTGTGATTTTTAAACTTTAAAGGGTTTGTTTTGACAACTTTTGAATCTCAAGGACCTAAAATGATATTTTGCAAGTTTTTGAATTGCCAGGGACTGATTTTGACAAATTTTCAAACTTGGGGGACTAAAACTGCCAATTATGCAAACTTAATACGTTTTTCACCAGATTTTGATGTTTTTGCATTTAAAACATATAAAACACTTGTTTGTGATATTTTTATCATTTTGAAGCATTTCTGAGTGTTTTCAGATGTTTTTGGCATTCTAACAGTATAAAAATGATGAGTATTTAGACACTCATCAGTATTCAAGACAACTCATAACCAAAACCCCTTATCCCTTAGGGATTTTAGGTTTTTCCACTCAAACCAATCGAATCCTAAACTCTTTTGGATTTTTGATTTATCTACACTTTCTAGCTTGAAGATTATAGTTTTGGTGTTCCTCTTAGCTCGACGAAACACAAAACTGTTGCTTAGATTTTTTGTTAAATAGTGATACAAAATTAGAGTTTTTCTACAAACCCTAATTAGAGTTGTTGGAAGGAATTCCATTATGTCTTGATTTAATTTCTGAATTTGTTAAAATCTTATGAAGCATTTTATTAACAAATCTAAAGATGAGAACTTAAAATGTATTTTGTAGTTCCTAATAAAGAACAATTTATTGTTGCTTAAATACTTAGTATTTAAAAAATTGTCTCTACTTACAAAAGTAAGTGGGAGCATATAAAAATCTCGAAGTTATTTAAGAACAAAATACTTAACCTTCTAAAATCCACTTATTAATGTTATACTAAGGTTAAACATGTAAATGTCGACCGAAGTATAATGTTACTCTCATTCATAAATCCGCAAGAATGCCTCATCACTTGAGTGATATTTTAATATTAATGCCGAGGGATATAAGTTAAAAGATTATTGTAAGTCAGCTAACTACTAAAATACATTATCACATCTTGAATCTGATAAATGTTTTTGAACTATGAATGATAAGATATAGTCCTTAAAAGGCAAATCAATGTTTTAAGCTTGATTGTTATTTCGCCTAACAGTTAACCTATGAGGTTGGAATGAGTTTCTTTTGAAGAAAGGCTCATAAGGACAAAATTGTATACATGTTAATGCATGACATTTAATAAGAAGTTTTTAATCATACTTAAGTAATTGGCTGTGATTAGATTTTCTTATATATACACGCATTAATTATATAAAGATAATTAATCGTCATACATGTTTCCTTGGATGTGGAATATGGAAATTCAAATTTTATAACTCTTTCTTTATGATTACCTTTTGCGAGGACGGTGTGTAATCAAAAGGGTTATGAATCTATATAATCTTTATGTAGTATACAAATTTAAGCAATCCAAGTTTGGATTGGATCATGCATCTAGGAGCTGAAATCTTGAATTTAATTACAATATGTTTTTTATTAAATTAAGATAACTCTTGAGTACATCTGACATTAAGAGGGAGCACTGTGTTTTTCCTTAAAATTTAAATATTGAAGATATCATTCCATTTAAGCTAGATATTAATCCTTAAGCTTGGAATGAAACTTCACTTGGGATTTACGGAATAAAACAAACAATCTTGAAATAAATGTTTATTTGGAATAAACAAATGCGAAAAATTAAGTCCAACACAAATGCAATATATCATTCAAGCAAGTCTTAAATGGTAGATTTCACTTGGAATAATTTGTTACATGGATGGAAACCTTTTGTTTTAACTAAGGATTTATCATGTATATATTATATTGTGTGTAGGACTGGTTGTTGCTTTTGTACAAGAGCAAGATGAGCTGACAACAACAATATCTAATTGAGAGTTTTTAGATTATTGTTAATACAGATGTTTATGAATTATAAAGCATAGGGTTGTATAAGTACAATGATGCTAGAGGATTATTAATACTAGTTAAAGTAGTATTTTATCTTTTGTGATAAATCTGCTATAGATATGCTCGACATAGAGAATTGTTGCATTACACATTAAGAAATGAGAATACGTTACATTTTGAGAAACTATAATGATGATTGTCAGTGTGTCGTTGACTTCTAATAACTCATGTAAGGTAGGGCGACATCTCCATACTATGACGCTTGCAATAGTACGAGCATATGAGATAAGACACTCATCATATATTTCAAATCCCATACTATATGTGAAATTTGAAACAAGTATTCAGAAAGTTTACTTAGATGACTATTTAATATTTCTTGTAAAGAAAGGTTGAGAATGTTGGAAACATTAGACTTCAACTTACTAATTAGTCTCATTCATATCTGTTTTAGTATTTGGATAATTGTGATTGAAAGACAATTTTTACTTTATGATGAATAAAGATACTTGTGTTGTGAACAAAAATTGAGGGAATGAAAAGTATTCTTCAATTAATTCATAATGTCAGAGATACATAGGGTATATATAAGATAAACTGTAGGGTAAAAACCCTAATTGCTAATTGGGCCATGGGCCTCTTATGGATTATATGGACATCCACTAATAATTATCCATAACACTCCCTCTTGGATGTCCATACTATTAATACGCTTTAGAAATGCTGCCTCATTAAAAACCTTGCCAGGAAAACCCAGTGGGATAAAACCATGGCTAAGGGAAAAAGAGTGCAGCACGTATTATCTCCCTCTGATGACTACATATGTTGAACTCTTTGAGTTGGCGCACTCCGATGTTGTGGTTTAATGTCCAAAATGTTGAGGTAGAAGCTCCTTGGTAGATAGATACGCCAAATTGTCACTTGAACGAACTTGTTGAACAATAATATCAACATTCTTTTGTAAGTCATGGTTGAAAAAGAACTTTGGAAAAATATGTTTTGTCTTGTCGCCTTTGATGTAACCTTCCTTGAATTAAGCAATGTATCCTTCCCAAAATTTCTGAATGGTTAGATGAACTATCCACGGTTGTTTGCATTGTCGAACTCCATGAAATTTCAGTGCCGCCATTAGTAAAAGCATATCTATTTTGAGACTGATCATTGTGAGAATTAAACATATATCCTGCATCTGCAAAACTAACTAAACTTGTTTTGATGGGTTAGTAAAGTTAAAACCCAAGTTTCTTGTACCTTAAAAATATCGAAATATTTACTTTATTCCATTCCATGGAATTTGTTCAATTTGATCAATTACTATTCTCGAGAATTTTTAAATCATTACACGTGCTTCATGCATTATATATTACTTAAGGAATCTTAGCATAAAATGAGCTCTTGTATTATTATTTTAGACACGTATAACTTATTTCTCATATTGCCAGACATAACATCAATCTGTCTTTAACATTCATGTGTATGGATTTCAAGTTCCAAAAACCATGTCTCATCAAGAGACTTCCATAGTTCATTAGTTATTTGTGTCTTTACATTCTTTGGCCATTCGTTTATAGAACTGTACTTCTTGCAGGTATCCAAGATCCTCACCTTACTTTTACAATATTTATCATGCGCATTATTTATACAATAGTATTATCGACGTCGATTCAGTTCTTTTCGATTCCACACTCTACTAGACATTGTATTATGTCCTTTATTGAGATCTCATAGCTTTTCAGGTACCCGGGGTTTTTCAATTACTTTCATGTCTAGAACATTATGGGGTCTTTATTACCTCGATTCAACCATCTTAATTTTCTTGCTCCATTTTATTTCTTTATTCGAAGAATTTTATTTGGAATCGATTAGTCTATCACGTTGCAGACGTGCCCTAGACTTACTACCAATCATTGGTTTTAATGTTGGGACATACAATGTAATTGGAGCACTAGCAGCGTATGTATGATCTAGTCACTTTATTTATGTCACTAACATGTCTGGCAATTACTAGATCTGGAATGTAAATTGTCCCTTCAAGTTCTTATATATTGGTGTGAGGATCAACATTTATCTCATAATTTATTCCATATCTCTCGCTGCTCATTTCCCCCTGAATGAATTATCAATTTCAACATCCCATTTTGCAAAATCTCACATGGGAAATATGGTTTGTGACCAAAACTATTTTCTTGGGGAGGATTCATTATAGATTAATGGCAAGATGCGAACTCATATGTTATAATATGCCCCATAAACTTAGAGTTTTGTTCTCACAATATTATTGGCTTTGCACTCAACTGAAACGTTTTATGAACGTTTCAACAAAAGCAATTCGCGTATGAACATGGGCAACTTTTATGTTCAACACTTATTCCAATAATCGCCCAATACTTAAGAGTATTCACCACTATTCTTAAACATACGATTTGGAAAACCTTGCTCGCATTTTTAAGACGAGTAACTAATCACGCTAACATAAGTTGCGTTTTGGTGATCATTTTGACGATGCATCGATTTTAAAACTCAAAATGATCCACAAGGCGGATGTATAGGCCTACATACATCCCCGTTATATTCTTTCCAAAACTTCATAGGACAAAGTCCTTACTTTAATTTGGTGGTGATAAATGAACACTATACTTCCATCGAGAACAATAAAAATATTGAAATCACCTTTGAAGAACCCATGGTTCTTTTATGTGTGTCGCATCATCAATGACTCGGGATGGTTCAACCGGTCATGCCAATAAATAATCTTGGCTCATAAATATATAATTTATGACCACATGTGCTTCAATTGCACCTTTTCATTAAATAAAAATCGAATAATATGGAGAGCTCACATTTTTTCGATTAGCTCTTTTATGTCTTTCGCACACATTTTAATATAATATTCACATAATGATAAGTTAAAATTAAACGCAAATAATATGTCAAATATAACATAAGATATTACTAACAATATTAGCAATTATTAATTGAAGTAGAAAAATAATGCACATCTAAAAGAAAAATAATAAATTAAAGAAATATGATTCTAAGAAAAAATTTATAGCCAAGAATAATTAGAATCCAAACATAATAAAACAATCATAAGAAAAGAAAACACCTAAAGAAAGTCCTAACAAAACACTTAAAATTATTCATGGCTTGACTCTACCAATTATTCATCTGTAGAAAATCATCAGCCTCCAAATAAGTTTCATCAGTGTGGTCTTTAGGACTATCGGGGATATCATTTCTATCGTTATAAACCAAGTTTGACTCTACCCTGTTTCCCTTGTTCTTGATAGAATTTTGGTAAAGTTCAACTAGATGCCTGGGTGTACGACATTGCTTTGCCCAGTGACCAAAACTTCCACAACGATAACATGTATCCGCTATTACGCCCTTTTCTTTTTCATCTCCTTCATTCTCATTCTTTCCCTTATCTTGCCACTTCTTGTGACTACTTGTGCTCTTAAATTGAACATCATGTTGAACACCATGATAATTTTCTCTACCGAATCCACGTCCTTGACTACAACCACGACCATGACCATAACCTCGTCTGCGTCCTTGTCCACGGTAATATCCACGACCGCGACTTCCACTACGATCATTATATGTTGCCACATTTGCTTCCGGGAATGGAGCAACACCAGTTGGACGACTTTCGTGGTTTTGCATTAAAAGTTCATTGTTTTGTTCGGCAACAAGCAAACATGCAATCAACTCACAATATTTTGTGAAACCTTTGGCTCGATATTGTTGTTGCAATAGTATATTAGAAGCATGAAATGTGGAGAAAGTCTTTTCCAACATTTCATCATCATTGATTGTGTCCCCACATAATAGCAACGTGGAAGTAATACGATGCATGGCTGAGTTATACTCGCTCACAGTTTTGAAATCTTGTAGTCTTAGGTGGGACCACTCATAACGCGCCCTAGGCAAAATCACATTTTTCTTGTGGTCATATCTGTCCTTTAATTTGTTCCAAAGTACTAGTGGATATTTGACAGTAAGGTATTCAGTTTTCAAGTCCACATGGAGATGATGGCGTAGGAACATCAGGGACTTAGCCTTTTGCATATCGGTTGTTACCTTTCCTGCTTGGATTGTATCCCCAAGCCCATGTGCATCCAAGTATGTCTCGGCTTCCAATCCCCAAGACAAATAATTTTTTCCACTGATGTCTAAAGCCATAATTTCTAGGTCTGCAAGCTTTGGCTCCATGGTAAACTATAGGTTTATAATATATGCATGTTAATATAAATATATCACTTAAATTGCAAATTATGTGCCAAGAAATTTCATTCTAAACAAAAAGAAACACGTAGAGAAACATAAACATTATTCACAAAACTGAACATAGCACATCAATATTAAAGTCAAAGTACATAAACGTAACATGTTTATAACTTAAAAAAAAATTACTCACGATATCAAACATATAATAATAAAATTTTGATGAGTGAAGATACATCTAAAGTTGGCATAGCAAGAGGGAATACAAATTAAAAGATGAGTAACAAATATAATATACATGATATTATGATTTAAGCATGACACATAACAAATAAAAATACTAATAGTAATGAAAACTAGGTAACGTAAAAATTATAAGCATGTGACTAAATAACAAAACAAATCTATGACATCAAACCAAATAAGTCAAAACCATAAAGATGATTAGAGAATATGGTTTTTAGTTATTAATTGCTCTATTATTCATACAATACAAGTAAAACTACATATTAAATCATGCATATATTCATAAAAAAAAATAATGATATAATACATGGACACAAATCAAGGCAATAAACAGCTCAGAAGCTCAGAACATACAATGAACAGCTATGTTGCGAAAACAGTAACATAAAAAAAATTGTTATACGATATTTATTTAGTAGGTACAATTAACAAATCATCTCGTAAAACAAAACAAAAAAAAATACAAACATGCAGTGTTAAAAACATACAAACAAATATATGATGACCAAGCAAAAAAAAAACGATAAAAACATATGATTAAATACTTATAGATATACATAAAAATACCATACAATCATTCCTATCCTAAGAATTATATTTATTTATCGACATTAAGTATAGGCTTATTGATGTCTATGTCTGTTATCAAAAGGTGTTTGCAGTGATAAATCGTTATGATATATTGATAATTATACAATACAGTAACTGGTATAATAATACTACATGTGAATATATTGAAGTATATAAGAAACAAACATGAGTATAAAGAATAGTGTAGATATATTAGATACAGAGAAAAGAGTTATAGTAATTATTCATACATACTATAAAACTTTAATCATATGATCACATAGCAAACTTAAAGTAATAAGAAATTTCGGAAAAAAAAAGAAAAAAAAAACGATTAAATCATAAGACAGTGGGTTCGAGATTCACCGTTTAGAAGTCTAGAAGATTCGAAAAATTACCTTTTAGCTAGAGCATGCTGATAACGTGTTGTGAACAAGAATTGAGGGAATGAAAAGTAATCTTCAATTAATTCATAATGTCAGAGATACATAGGGTATATATAAGATAAACTGTAGAGTAAAAACCCTAATTGCTAATTGGGCCATGGGCCTCTTATGGATTATATGGACATCCACTAATAATTATCCATAACAACTTGGTATTTGTTATTCATTCATACAATAATTGTTATCCTATATTTGCATGTTTAAATCTTTGAATAATTTTATTATTCTAAATATGTCCATTGTCGGTTAACAATATGTGAATATTGTTATGTAAGGAAAATGTGAGTGTTGGTTATATTCTAACAAGAATGTGGATTGTTCCCGCCAAACTCATATGTATTCACAAGGGATGCATATTGGATACCCCAACTTTCAAATATTTACTTTTGGATCCTTGTCATAAGTAAAATATTGAAAATAGTTTGTTACAGTCGTCCTTACACTTGAGATACAAGCAAGTTCTGTTATGTGTGTATATCACTTTTGTATGTATAAGCCAAACGCTATCCTGAATAAGGTAGTTATAAAAACTATATTTCGGAGTGATGTGAAGCAGCATCCATAACACTTGTAGTCAACAAAGGATTTGTTACTCCACTTGATATGTGAAGAAAGATAACATGGCGCCTCTCCAGAATTAATCAGATAATTGTTCGGCCTAACCCAAAGGGTAATTCAAGATGACACTTGATTACATTTGGTATATCTAATTAAATTCTATAACGAGAATCTAAATTGTTAAACTATATGGAATGAGTTAGGATCCATATCCATGGTTTAATGGAATCTATAACAAAGGATGATTAAAGCAAGACATTAATAACCATGCTACTGAGAAGATTTTATGAAACTATATCTCAGACACTTTTAGTTAAATAGCGAGTGAGAGCATTGCTAGGCGTTTCCGTAATTGGTTTTTGTGCTATCCGCTACTCCAACTCCCAAGTGGGAGCTGTTGGATTATGGGAGTTGATACGTACGAAAATGACTAGAAGTATGTGAGCTTATGGGGGCACACACGTTAAACACGAGAGTACGTTTTATACGTTTACTACATGAACTATTTACCCATTGTACTAGACCCGATCCAAGCCCATGACCGGTCACATGTAGGGGCGTTTCGATCATGCTTATAGGCTAGTAGGAATTGTATGAGAATTAGGAAAGTGGGTAACTTGGTGCTCAAGTTTGAAGCCCAAATGTGTTAGGTTTTTGAGACTATATAATCACCCACAAGGGCTCATAAACCATATATTATAATACTCTTTCATTCTCAGCAATACACACATACCCTAAAGTCGACATATACTTTCGTATGCATGCAATTAATATTCATGTGACCCTACGCAATATATACCCTACGTAGGTTATTATTCTGAGATATGAATGCATGAGATTCTTATGCATGAAAATCATGCATGCAAATACGTGAATCATGCAAAGTCAATTTTGACTTCTCCCTTATGTTACCTACGATCAACTACCAAGAACTTTAAAAGGTTTTTAATCATTCGAAACAAGACCAACTTTAATGATTGTGATTTGTTAGTTGTTGTTCATATGCTATTTATTGCTAATAGTTCCTCGTCGAACAAGAAGGATAGAATTGGTGTTTGGCTTGTCTGATATCGGACATAACGCAGAATGGTTCTTGGGTGTTGCTGTGATCTCCGACAGAAGTGAAAGACAAGTTCTTGGGTTTCTTTGTTCGTGGTTTATTCAAGTATTCAAGGGTTGATTGGGCAAATATTCACGACTAGCTTTATCAAACGTATTCGTGGTTAAGTGTTTGTGTGTGGACTCGTAGAGGTATTCGTTTTGAATACTTGGTTTCCTTATTCGTTAATTACTTGCGGGTGACTACGAGGGTTAGTTTTCTTTATCCCTTTTATTACTTATTGTTTATTAATTATGTGTTAACCTAATTGCATAAACTAGATCCATATTCCGCTGCGTACTCGTAGTGTTACTTGGTTAACTAGATCTAAAATCCCAACAACCTATAAATCTGTATAGTTAGATGATAAATTAGAAGGCTTTCACTTCTTATAAACTATAAAATTGTAAGTATTTTCATCTTTCATCACGTAATTTCTAGTTTGCTACAACTAATAACAAGTCTAAGTCTACCAAAGCTCAAGATTTACTCGTCTAAAATAGTAAAGCAAGAGTTACAACTCGCTTATTAAATGAGCGCTAAACTATACTTGCTCTGAACTATTTCAACAATAACAACAACAACATACCAAATCCCGTCGAGGCAGGGTATTGGAGAGGTAGAATGTAGACAGATCTTACCCCACCCTAGGATAAACCTAAGAGTTAGGATATTGCTTCCAAGAAGGCCTCCAACAAGTGTGTGCGGTGAGAGTGCCCAAAGGTAAGTGAATGTGAGAAAGAGAGCAATAATAAGGGTATGCAGTCAAAAGACAAAAGGATAAAAAACAAGCATACAAGCAAATAAAGTATATAGGCAGAAACCAACAAAGAACATAAAAAAGCGAACGCCGCAAGAGAACCAGAAAAAAGAAAGGAACAAACAAGCATACAAGCAAACAGAGCAGAAAGGTAGGAAACCAACACATAAACATCAAAAGACAAATTCCGCAAACCCAGCGAAAGAAAAAATAAGGCGCTAAAGAGACAGAGTGACACGAGCAGAGCATACACGAACATAAGCACCAAGAAAAATGCAAGCAAATAAAAGGGGGCGAAGGGCAAACAAGACTAAGGCCTAAGAAAGCAATAAAAGGGGGCGAAGGGGCCTAAAGCTAAGATAAAGCAAAAGGAACAATCAAAAGGCAAAACAAAATGCCTAAAGCCTAAAGGGAACTAGCTAAGGGCCCAAAAACTAAAACGCAAGGGGAAAGGCTACATAGAGACACATATAAAGCCTAAAACAAACACATACCCTCGAACAACCTAGCCAAAAACTATCCCCAAATTCTAATCCTATCGATCTACGCATTCCTATCTGAGGTCATGTCTTCGGACAAGCGAAGCTCTTTCATATCTTGCTTTAAACTATTCTATATCAATATTAAAAGTGTTTTTTTAACAACGGATAATATTAAAAGCTGTTAGTGGACTTATTTGTATTGGATTGGTATTGTATTTGTATTGGTTTCAGCTCAAGCCTAAGTGTTAGGTTAAGAACTAGTATAAATATTGGGTCTCATGTAAACACTATTATCAATCAATATACCACGTCTTATATGGTATCCAAGCTTTAGGTAAGATCCACCATTAAAAAAATAATTCTATTCTCCGCTCATCGGCTACTCGCCGGTTATTTGGAGGGATCCTAGTTGTTTTTCTTTATTGTTTTGTTAGATTATTTTTTATACAAAACTCATAAATCCTATAAGCAAGGTTGTCAAGATCGGGATCCTACCCAGGATCGTTTTCGTGTTTTCAAGATCGTGATCGTAGGATCGGATCGGGATCTTAAGATCCTACTTTAATGTTATTTCTTAATACTTTATGTAATTTTATACAAATCTACAAATTCTAATACCTTATAACCATAAAATACTATAAATGTTTCATATAAATGTTGTCCTAAATTATGATTATAAAATGTTTAAAAGTATTAACATGTTGTTTTTTGAATTCTACAAACAAACAACCAATAAATTTGTAGTTTTTTAGTTTGTAATCCGAGAAAAGTAAGATCGGATCGGATTAAATCGTAAGATCGTATGGTCAAGATCGGGATCCTATAAGATCTTAAGCTTGCAAAGATCCTATGTAGGATCCGGATCGTTTTTGCTTTGCAGTATCGTAAAATCGTAAGATCCTAAGATCAGGATCGGGATCCTGACAACCATGCCTATAAGAACTAGGTTCATTTAGCTATGAAGAAAAAGAAAAAAAAAAAAAAAAAAAAAATTCTTTTTGGGTTCGTTAAATTGAAGTTCGTTGGGTTTTGGATTCAGAGTTAGAAGAATCATTTGTGTTGATCGATTTTTTTGTTCTTGAATTGGTCAATGTTTACAGGTAACCTAAATAAGTATTTTGTTCTTTATTGGCAATTAATATTTGGGTTCGTATGGTATTCATATCGTGTTTGGTGGATTTGACTAATAATTAGGTATTTTGTTTTGTCAATTGATTTTTTGTTTAGGTATTTATACTTAAAAGTCTATTTCTTAAACCTTTTTCTTCACGTTATTTTATTTATTATTATTTTTTATATTTTTTAACAACGGATAATATTAAAAGCTGTTAGTTGACTTATTTGTATTGGATTGGTATTGTATGTGTATTGGTTTTGGCTCAAGCCTAAGTGTTAGGTTAAGCACTAGTGTAAATATTTGGTCTCATACAAACACTATTATCAATCAATATATCACGTCTTATATGGTATCGAATCTTTAGGTAAGATTCACCATCAAAAAATTAATTATATTCTCCGTTCATCGGCTACTCGCCGGTGATCTGGAGAGATACTATTTTTTTTGTTAGATTTGTGTTTTATACAAAACTCATAAATCCTATCAGAACTAGGTTCATTTAGCTATGAAGAAAAAGAAAAAAAAAGTTTCGTTTTTGGGTTCGTTGAACTGAGGTTCACTGGGTTTTTTATTCGGAGTTAGAGGAATCATTTGTGTTGATCAATTTTTTTGTTCTTGAATTGGTCGATGTTTGCAGGTAACATATATTAGTATTTTGTTCTTTAGTTGCCATTAATATTTGGGTCGTATGGTATTCAGATCGTGTTTGGTGGATTTGACTAATAACTAGGTATTTTGTTTTGTCAATTGGTTTTTTGTTTGGGTATTTGTACTTAAAAGTCAATTTCTTACACCTTTTTCGTCACGTTCTTTTTTTTAAGAGTCGACTAAAGCTCGACCGATCTTTACGTTTTTTTGCAACTTGAGTCGACTACTTTTCCCCCAAACTTCGACAACTATAGTTGAATATCGTTCATAATGACAAACAATATTCCCCCTCATACCATATCACACACTAATAAACTCTATGTTGTTAAATCTACCAATCTCATTCCTCTTAAAGTTGATGTGTACAAAGTTAATTTTGGCGCCGGGTGTTACTTCTTAAAAAATCATTGTGAAAGTTTTGATGTCCTAAAGCACGCCATTTGTGAATATACAAGTATGACCTCCTCGGCTCCTACAATGCTTTTGTTTGCTGAGTATTATATTGAGACAGTTTGAGCGTTCGTTCCACTCCCGCTCCAACTGCGCGGGGCTGTTAGTCGACTTATTTGTATTGGAGTGGTATTAATACTTGTGTTAGACTAGCATTTGCATTTGTATTGGTTTAGGCCCAAACCTAAGTCTTAGGTTAGTTATTAGTATACATATTTGGTCTCATGTATACCTTATCATCAATTAATATTATCAATCAATATATCACGTCTTATCAATTTGACTAGTTTACACCCTCGTGACATATGAACCAACACCTTTAGAAGTTGCAACATATTTTGTCGTGAATGCTTCATCGTCAAAATCATCATCACTAAGTGAATATGCTTTCAAAAGAGTAGCTATTTAAGCCTTTTTAGAGCATTTACCTATCCAACATATATAAAAGTTCTAAAAATGTTTTAAAAACATGATTAACAAAAAAAATTGATGAACAAATTATTTCAATCAATTTTGTTTGATGAACAACAAATTCTCTATATCATTTTTTTAATGAACAACAATTTTTCTTTTGATGAGCATATTATTTTCGAAGAACAAACAAATACTGATAAACATACTTCTTCAGCTGTTTTTGATAAACATGAAATAAAATCATTAAACATATGTACCTTTCAGTGACGAACGTTCTGCATTTTTTCCACCTTTTTCAAGCTCATTATTTACTTTGTTACTTCTTCTGCTTCTAGATTCTAAAAATGTTTATTTTATATTTGTTAAAATCATATTATACAAGAATAGCAATAATAAACTGAATTTTTAAACTCTAAATAATGAACTTACACATTAAATCTACCTTTTTCCTAATTTCACGCTCGACAGTCAAATTTATTTCTTTCGTTTCTTCATTTTCATTAGTTGATCCGAATAAACCTATTAATTTATTACTTTTTCTTCTAGGTTCTAGAAAGTCAAAATTTTTTGTTAGTTAAAATCAGATTATACATGTATAAACTAAAATAAACTCAAAATTAAACCGTAAATGATAAACATATGATACGGATTCATTGTTTCCAAAGTATATTATGCGTTTTTTTCAACTTTAAATTGCAAAGAAACCGTAAATTAACCTCCAATTAACTGTCGGAACGATTTGACGTTTAGGTTTCTGAAATTACATTTTTAACCCTCTTTGTTGGTATGTTGGATGAAATAAATGGCTTCGATTACTTTATATCTTTTTGATACTTCGCATATGATTGCAACTCAAAGATAAAAATTGAGATACTAGTCTAAGTACGTGGTGATTAATGTAATCTAATCAAAGTAAAGGGTACATCGTCAAACTTATTTCTCAATAACAACGTCACTGTCCACTTTCCTCTCCCAATGGTTTCATAAGAGTCTTGAGTTTTTATCGAGTGATTTGAGCTTAATCCAGAAAAGTTTGAATTGAGCATCTATCGGATTCGAGCACAAAAACTGACCCCTGAATATGTACAATCTGAGTTTAAGCGCATACGTACTCAAATCAGTTTCTACTGAACTTCTTGTAAGCAAGTACTATTACGGAATACATGTGTGAATAGGGCTGCAAAGTGAGTTAAAACTTTTATCAAGATATATAACCTTAAGCTTGTTCAAGTAGAGATTGCTTATATGAGCATGGTTTATTAGCATTTGATATCACGCCCAGCCTGTGAATTTTGGAGGCCTTGTGTCATAATAAGAAAGAATAACTGTGCAGTAACCTTACATTGTGTGCAGTAACCTTACATTTTGATCTCACTATGCTATAATGGTATGTATTGGGCTAATCCCAATCTTACCCATTTTACCCTTTCGACCCAGTCAAACCCAACGGGTCAAATCCGGAAAGTCAACAATTGACAGTTACAAATGTAACTGCTAAATAGCAGTTACAACATAACTGCCATATGGCAGTTATCCCCAAACCGACATACCCTTTCAACACACCTATTCAACTTGTATAAATAGATTAGAACTTGTAACATTACAGATGATGACTTATATTTATTTCAATTAATACAAAGCAATTCTTTGAAACGTATCGTGTTATTTGGTATTATTGGTGACCACGTTAGAACCAACAAAGATCCAACGTTGAGGCCAACAATTGGTATCAGAGCGGTTTGGATTCTTTTAACCAAATCATCATATACCAAGGGTTACATATTTCCCTGAATCGAAGAAGATAAAATATTCCCAGAAAAACGGTAAAATATTTTTTTGCAAAACTATATCCGAACCACAAAATCAAACTAATAATCATTTTTTGTAATTCTGAAAACCGACCATAATTCATAGCCGCCTCGTAATTAATTACCGGCAACTAAGAATAGGCAACTTTCAATAATCTTGCAATATTTTTCATTCGGATTTTTTTTACCAAGAACAAGGGAACAAAGGTTTTGACTATAACAAAAAAAAAAAACCAAAACCTTACATCGATTCAGAAACAAGAACCCATTACCAACGATTAAACACGATAGTCATCAGAAAAAGGAAAGAAGATTGATTCATTAAAAAAGAACAAACACACCTGTTGCATCCAGAATCAATAACCTTTTTCATTCTTTTGAATCATCTTGATTCAAATTATTCCACGGACGATTAAAATCCAAAAAAAGGATTAACCGGCGCTCGGATTAAAGAGAACACCGGATACCCGTGAAGAAGGAGGTTAACCATAGCCAAAATATCCGGCGGTCAACCACCAGAAGCATAGCAGTGCAACGGTCTCACCAAAAGGAAAGAGGAAGAGACATTCATTATCTCTGAAGGAGATATCAAAGAGAGACAGATAAAAAGAGGCGTACTAATAACGCTAGGGCACACCGAACCTACAACAAAAAGGGCACCAGGTATATTTAACCCCCCCAGGTTTCGGAATTCTTACAAACTCCACCCATTATTTTTAAAACTTTACTTATATAGTATAAGTTTTTTATAATTGTTGATAAGTTGCTATAACACATTAAGTATACTTATCATATAGATATTATAATAACCTAGTGTAATTACGCTGCTTATTATAATTATGAATAACTTTTAAGGAGTAATTAACCTTAGGCTTATTCACTTTAACCTTTTAATCTCCAAGGATAGTTTTATTTTAAACTGATCCTATAGGTTTTGATTGTCACATTAGACACAAAACATTAGAAGCGCGCTATATTTCTCAACACACACCCCGTATTAGAATTTTAGGAGATTACCTAGTCATTTTTATTAAAAATGACTCAAGATAGTGGAGAAACAAGTAAGAAGGAGGTTAGTACATCTAATACTACCCCTCAATTTCAATGCCCGATATTGAAACCCGCGAATTACTCACTATGGGCAATTCGAATGCAAATTATTCTGCAAGCAAATGGGTTATGGGAAACAATTGAGTCAACTGATACAACTCAACCCGATAAGAAAAAGGAAACAACTGCTATAGCATACCTTTACCAGTCCTTACCCGAAGACCAATTACTTCAAATAACAAAGCACAAAACCCCGAAAGCAATATGGGATGCTTTAAAAACTAGGCACTTAGGCGAAGAAAGAGTACAACAAGCCAGACTTCAAACACTTAGATCTGAACTTGAGTTACTACATATGAGAGAAGATGAAACCATCGATACCTTTACAGGAAAACTCACAACTCTTGTAAACAAAGCCGCCAGTCTAGGACATACAATACAAGATCAGAACTTAGTTAGAAAATTACTAAATGCTGTACCCGATAGGTATTTGCAAATAGTTGCATCTATAGAACAATATTCCGATCTAAACACTATGACACTAGAAGAAGCAATTGGAAGACTTAAAACCTATGAAGAAAGGATTAAGTTTAAGAAAGGGAAACAGGAGAACACTCAAGAGAGATTGATGTTCACACGATATGAAGGTAGAGGAAAGAATTTTAGAGGACGTGGACGTGGGAAGTATAAATTTTCACACGGTAAAAACCACGAAAATTTTAAAGAAGAAAAGAAAAACGGAGAAAACTCTCCCAACAACAAAGCACATATTGATCTTAGCAAAGTAAAATGTTACAACTGCAATAAAATGGGTCACTATGCAAGTAAGTGTCATTCAAGACCAAACACTACTATGCAATCTAATCTTGTCGAGGAGGACTTAGAACCTACCTTACTAATGGCAATATTAGAAGATCCACCTGTAACAAAACTTAAAGATCAAACTGTCTCGCTACACGAACAAGATGTAGGATATAAAAAGACAAATGTGGATAGTCTATGGTACTTAGACAATGGAGCCAGCAATCATATGACTAGAATAAGAGAACACTTCAAAGACCTAGATGAGAACGTTAGTGGAAAAGTAAAATTCGGAGATGGATCTCATATAGAGATTAAAGGAAAAGGTTCAATCCTATTAGAATGTGATGACGAGAAACAAAGAATCATATCTCAAGTCTATTACATTCCCAGCTTAAAAAGCAACTTATTGAGCCTTGGACAATTCACCGAAATCGGTTGTAAAGTAGTAATGGAAGACGATGAATTACGACTTTATGACATGGACAACAAAATCTTCATGAAAGTCCCAAGACAGAGAAACCGTCTTTACAAAGCAAGTCTGAAGATAGGCACACCTGTTTGCCTACTCGCAAACTTGAAGGACAACACTTGGTTATGGCATGCAAGACTAGGACATCTCAACTTTGAATCACTAAAATCAATGACTCAAAGAGAGTTAGTTCAAGGAATACCTGCCATCAAACATACAACACAAATCTGTGATGTTTGTTTACTTGGTAAACAAAGTAGAGCACCATTTCCAAAGAGAGCAAAAACTAGATCAACCTCACCTTTAGATTTAGTATACGGAGATTTATGTGGACCAATTACACCACCAACACCATCTGGAAAAATATACATATTCTTACTAGTCGATGACTATTCAAGATATATGTGGGCGTATTTCCTAAACACGAAAGATCAAGCATTTGATACTTTCAAGGAATACAAGAATACAATAGAGAAGAAGCTAAGGACAACATTAAAAATGTTCAGAACTGATCGTGGAGGAGAATTCACATCTAACGAATTCACTCGATACTGCAAAGAGAATGGCATAGCACGACAACTAACCGCACCTTACTCACCACAACAAAATGGAGTAGTTGAACGAAGAAATAGGACAATTATGTCTACAACAAGATGCATGATGAAATCAACCAACATGCCTCAAGATTTTTGGGCTGAAGCTGTTAGACATTCGATATATATTCTAAACAGCGTCCCAACAAAAGCCTTAGAAGACATCACTCCATATGAAGCAATAAAACAAAGAAAGCCAAACTTAGAAAATTTAAAAGTTTTCGGCTGCATAGCATATGCAAAGGTACCATCACAACATCTGACAAAGTTAGATGACCGAAGCAACAAAATGGTATACTTAGGAAATGAACAAGGATCAAAAGCCTACCGACTATTTGACTCAACGACACAAAGAATTTGTGTTAGTAGAGATGTGAAATTTAAGGAGGATGAAGCATGGGACTGGAAGGATTACCTAGATGAACACACCAATAATGAACCCGAATGGGTTGACTTCAAAATCGAAGACCTAGAAGCCACAAATGATCATCAGGAACAAGAAATCCAACCAAATGAAGAGAACAATGATATCCCTACAGATGATGAAGATACAACATCAACAACAAACTCACCCTCACAAGCTTTTCGCACACCATCTACAATTTCATCACAAGTAAATGCTCAAACTACACCAACTGCCTCAGCACGTTCAACCAATCAAAGTAACTCAAACGCAACTAGGAATTTACATCCTGACTTTGATCATACACCTTTACAAGGTTTTAGAACGTTAAATGATATATACGATAACACCGAGGAAGTATTACCCGAGCAATTACTACTGGCAGAAGATGAACCTAAGAATTACAAGGAAGCATCAACCGATCTAAAATGGATTGAAGCAATGAAGGTCGAATTAGATTCCATCAACAGAAACAATACATGGAAACTAACCACTTTACCAAAAGGACACAAAGCCATTGGTTTAAAGTGGGTATTCAAGACCAAGAGAGATGCTAATGAAAATATAGTAAAGCATAAAGCAAGACTAGTAGCAAAAGGCTACATACAAGAGCATGGCATAGATTTCGAAGAAGTCTTTGCACCTGTAGCAGGAATGGAAACAGTCCGATTACTATTAGCCATAGCTGCTAATAATAAATGGGAAGTACATCACCTAGACGTCAAATCAGCATTTCTGCATGGAGATTTGAAGGAAGAAGTGTACGTTTCACAACCCGAAGGATTTATAAAGAAAGAAAATACTGGAAAAGTCTACAGACTCACAAAAGCTCTATACGGACTAAGACAAGCACCACATGCTTGGAACATAAAATTAGATAATACCTTGAAGTCTTTAGATTTCAAGAAATGCGCTTTGGAACAAGCTGTCTACACGAAGAAATCAAAAGATTCAATACTTCTAGTTGGAATCTACGTAGATGATTTAATCATCACTGGCACACCTAAAGAAGAGATAGACAAATTCAAAGCTCAAATGGAAGAGAAATTCGAGATGAGTGACCTATGATTACTATCCTACTACTTAGGAATTGAAGTCACACAAACTGGAGGTGACATATCAATAAAGCAATCCGCCTACGCAAGCAAGATCCTAAAGGAAGTTGGAATGCTAGACTGCAACGAAACGCTAATACCTATGGATCCAGGAACAAGATTAGCAAAGAACACTGAAGAAACAACGGTCAACTCAACGGAATACAGAAGCTTGATTGGATGCTTACGATATCTGCTACATACAAGACCCGACTTAAGTTATTCCATTGGATTACTTAGTCGTTTTATGCAGGAACCAAAGGAACAACATATGAAAGCTATTAGGCAAGTACTACGCTATGTAAAAGGAACAAAAGACTATGGAATCACCTACAAACATAATGGAGGAAACCAGATACAAGGTTATAGTGACAGTAGCTACGGAGTCAACACTCAAGAAGGCAAAGGCACTACTGGAATCATATTCTACTACGGTGAATCACCAATTAGATGGAGTACACAAAAACAAGCCACAGTAGCTCTATCATCATGTGAATCCGAATTCATTGCAGCAACAGCAGCAGCAACACAAGCATTATGGTTAAAGAGACTACTCAGCAAGCTTACACATACCCAAGAAGAAAAGGTTACGATAATGGTCGACAACAAGTCTGCCATCGAACTAATGAAGAATCCCGTATTTCACGGAAGAAGTAAGCATATTGACATAAAATATCACTTTATACGAGAATGCGTTGAAAGAGACGATTTACAAGTCGAGTTTATAAGCGGAGAATTTCAGAAAGCTGACATGCTCACAAAAGCACTACCGAAGATCAGATTCCTAACAATGAGACAATTAATCGGAGTCAAAGATCTACAGCAAAGCGATTGTGATTAAGGGGGAGAATATTGGGCTAATCCCAATCTTACCCATTTTACCCTTTCGACCCAGTCAAACCCAACGGGTCAAATCCGGAAAGTCAACAATTGACAGTTACAAATGTAACTGCTAAATAGCAGTTACAACATAACTGCCATATGACAGTTATCCCCAAACCGACATACCCTTTCAACACACATATTCAACTTGTATAAATAGATTAGAACTTGTAACATTACAGATGATGACTTATATTTATTTCAATTAATACTCCCTCCGTCCCACATTAAGTGTCCACTATGATCTTTTTAAGTCTTTTTTCTTAAACTTTGACTCTAAATATTTTTGTTCGTGTTATATAATATTTGATGCGAGATATATGAATGGATTAAGTTTTTAAATGTATTTTCATTTGTATAATTTTCATTAAGTATTATATAACACATAAAAATATATTTACGGTCAAAGTTGAAGAAAGAAGACTTAAAAAAGTCATAGTGGACACTTAATGTGGGACGGAGGTAGTACAAAGCAATTCTTTGAAACGTATCGTGTTATTTGGTATTATTGGTGACCACGTTAGAACCAACAAAGATCCAACGTTGAGGCCAACAGTATGTGCTTAAATACTTAAATTGTGCTTAACCAAATGCCAACTCTTTTTAATTATATAGAAGCGATGATGTATTAACAATAATTACTTAAATTGATGAAATTGACCTCATTTCTGTTAAAATAACAAATCATATACATCAGAACTGAATAAATGGTGAAAATATACAAGTTAATTATGATTATATGACATACCATTTTCAAGTCTTGTGTGTTTTAGTTAAAGTTTTATAATCAAACACAGTGCCATAATAAAATAAGTAAACTTGATCGTAATCAAAGCGGGTCCATTAGGAGGGGACAGTGTCAAAATAAAAGATTTTTTCAACGAGTAGATTAAGTGCATTCATGACATAAAAGTACTTTTTGGAATTGTTTTCTAAGCATAAGAATATTGTAATTGCAAAACAAATGACTAGCGACAAATTGTTGATAATATTTGAAAGCACATTTGCAATATATGTAAACGTGTTACAAATATTTGATTGCTTGTGCATGTTTTATAGACGAAGTCATCTATATTCTATGTATATATGTTGACGAAGCGAAAGTATAAAGCGCCGGATCTAGTGCTTGTACATGGTTTATAGACGATTAGACTCTAAGCTTGCAACATGATGAGCTGCAGAACAGGCTCTCGGTCATTTACAAATATTGGAATTGCGTTTGTTTCAGCATTAACCCTTCTAGGAAAGACACCTTTGATGTCGAGATAAAATCTTTGTCTAATACTTGGACTGGTCATACGTATTAGCTGTACACTAGCCTTTTTATTTTATTTTTTTGCAAAAAACAGAATTTATATTGATAATATAGACTTCAACAATGTTGAAGTGCAATTACAAAACACTTGACTAGAAATCCTTACTTAACTACAATACAAACTACATTTGAAACAACAAGCTAAACACTTCAATTGAGCTCCCACGGTTGATCAATCCAAATGTGATATTGTGAATCATGACATACTTTTTGCTCAACTGCACACTGAAACGTTTTTCGATTGACAATGGTTACTGCTTTAGATCAACAAAAGAACTTATCATTAAACGTCGCCTCGTTTCTTGCTAACCAAATTTGCCAGATGGCATAAGGACCAACTAATTTCCATATGTTGCGAAATTTTGTTGGCATACCTTCGTTCCAGTCTTGTACAAATTCTGAAATTGATCTTGGCAATACCCAAAACACGTTCCACCATCTGAACAAACTACCCCAAAATAGAAATGACCATTTGCAATGCAACAATAAATGCTCAACTGTTTCTGTAAATGAACCGCACCAAGAATATGTTGCATGATTGATATCTACTATGATATTTCTATGAAAGAGTAAATGTTTTATCGGTAATCGTTGATGGCAAGCTAACCACGTGAATCATTGGATTTTTGAGGGAACGCCTTTTGTCCACATAAATCTAAACCAATCATGTGTGTTTGGCTGAGGTTGATGTAGCACTTCGTACGCCATGGTGGTAGAGTAAGCAGAAGACTCCGTTGGTTTCCATGTTACTACATCATCTACAAATGGTTGGATAATAACGTGATGTAGTAGTGTGAACAAGTCTTCCAGAACGGACTTCTGATGCGCTAGTAAATTCCTTGAAAACCCAATACGCCACACAATTTCATTTGCGGGGCTCAAGTCGTAAAACTCTCTTACCTTCCCATTTCTATTAACAGCTAAAAGAAATAGATCTGGAAATAGACTTCTCAATGTTTCATCAGCTGCCCAAATATCATACCAAAAGGATATACGGTTTCCATTACCGCACTTCCTTTTCCACATGTTGTATCCTAAAGCTGAAGCCATTAAATCCAGTTTCTGTAAACTTAAAATTCCATTCCATACCTGAGATAACTTTGGATTATTTTTTGCATCGATGTTATAAATCAGCTTATCAGGAATCATTCTACCATAATGACATTTTATGAGAGCTTTCCAAATTTCCGTCTTATTGTCGTTGTACCTACACCACCACTTTGCAAGAAGCACCAGGTTTTTCGATCGTAGTGGCATAATTCCAAGCCCTCCTTCTTGCCTTGGAAGACATACTTTGCTCCATGCCATCAATGGTATCTTGGACCTCGAACAACTTCCACCCCATAGAAAATTCTTTCTAAAGCGTTCAAGCTGTTTAACGACACCTTTTGGAGCAAGAAATAATGACATATAATGTGTAGGTAGGCTGTTTAATACCGAGTTAATCATTACTATACGCCCACCAAACGATAAAAACCTCCCTTTTGAGCCTTTCAATCTATCTCTGAATCTGCCAATAATCTTTGTCCAAGCAGATACCAATCTAGGATTAGCACCTATCAACACACCCAAGTATTCAAAAGGAGGGGCACCAATAGAGCAATTGAAGTTATGAGCTAGCATTTCCAACTCTTCATCACTGAGATTGTTAGTTATATTAGGAATAAGTTAAGCATTTATTATTGTAAATATGGCATGTATATTATGTCCATATATTAGCCAAAGTTTGTTATGATGTAGATAGGCAATCATGTGTATATATATAGAGATTGATATCAATGAGAAAGGCACGGTGATCCATCTTTCATGGTATCAGAAGTCTACCACAAACCATAAGGTTTTCTTCTGGTTACGATCCTATTCTCCACTCAATCTCTCTTAAAACAAATCCCATCTTCCTCAATCACCATGACTGAAACAAAAACTCACCTTGCCCTAACCATCAACAACATCAACCAAATCATTCGAATCCCACTGGATATGGAAAATAGTGAATACTCGTCTTGGGCAGAGCTCTTCAAAATTCATTGTCGAGCCCATCAAGTGCTCGATCATCTCACATCTGAACCACCTGCTATCTCAAAAGAAAAAGACAAAGAAGCGTCTTCAACTTTGGCTTTTGAAACCTGGTCTCGTCTCGATGCTATTGTTATTGAATGGATCTTTGCAACTATTTCCAAAGATCTTATTCAAAACATATTGGAACCTAATGCAACCGCAAAACAAGCATAGGATCGCTTGAAAAGCATATTTGAAGACAACAAAAACTCAAGGGCAGTTTACTTGGAACAACAGTTTTCAAACACCCGTCTCGATCAATTTTCCAATATGTCTTCATATTGTAAGGAATTGAAAACCATTACTGACCAACTCTCTAACGTTGGTTCTCTTGTCTCCAACCATCGTCTGGTCTTGCAACTTGTCATCTCCTGTCTTCAAAGTTTATTTGGAATTTGAGAGATCAATTCGTGGAGTTTTACTTCCAGTTGATATCACCTACCTAAATCTGATTAGGTATGTCACTAACAAATATCAGATTACAGATAACAACATCAGTTTACACTACATGTCCGGTTCAACCAAAATTGATGTAAGTGACGATGATGATGTTTCCTTATTTGTTCTCGAAATATGTTGTAAGCAGAACTTGATTCAGACATTATACATCAAACTTATCGAGAAATATTCCGAGGTAAAGTCGTCTACTTCTTCTAAGCCTCTTGATATTGATCTTAATGTTCCTTTGTTCCCTTAAGAATCTCATTTTCAAACATCAAAAGTTGAAGATCATAATAATGAGGGTGCAGGCGTAAACGTTAATGATGATGTGCAGCCTAGTTGGCAGAAAACCACATTTCAAAATATCCTTGATCCACCCAGTGCACCTGATCCTATATTTAAAAAGTTAAGTAACCATAAACACCCTGTAGTATCTAAATTAAAGGTGGGTAGTAGGTTTGATGATAAGCAAGGATGCATTTATGCAATAGGAATAAAAGCGTTGATTGATTTTTTTGAGTATAAAGTTACTAAGTCATGTAAAAAAAGATACAGTGTAGCTTGTTTGGAAGAAGATTGCAACTGGTACATTCACGCACGAAAAAGTGTTGTTAAGCGATACTTCTATGTGACTAGCATTAACGACTGTCATACATGTTCCAGAACAAAAATTTATCCTAATCATCGAAATGCTACCCAAAAATTAGTGGGTCACATACTTGTTAATAGATTGAGGGATTGCAGAAGGGTCTATACGGGTGAGGACATAAAAAAAGATTTTAATATTGATTGGAAAATAGACATTTCTTATAAACAAGCTTGGGGTGGGAAAAACATTGCATTAAAGTTGTTGAACGGTTGTCCTACGGATTCTTTTGAGCAGTTGCCGTATTACTGCTATAACTTAAAGTTGAAAAATGAGGGGACAGTAACACACATTGACACAGATGACACATATCGATTTAAGATGGTATTCATTGGTTTTGGTGTTTCTGTAAGATTTTCTTAAATTCTATTATTTTTTATTTAAATTTATTACCTTCATTATTATGTAAATAGTATTCATTAAGCAAATTCTGATATAATAAAATAGATTCGGAGCTTCTTACATTTTATGCAACCATTGCTAATAATTGATTCCGCACATCTTAAAGGGAGATACCTTGGTACAAATTTGGTCGTTGTTGGGATGGACGGAAACAACCAGATTATACCTATTGCAACTGGTGTTTCTCAAGGTGAGACCAATGAATCATGGTCTTGGTTTTTGAGCAAACTTAAAGAATGCATTGGTGAAGTAAAAGATTTGGCCATCATCTCTGACAGACATCCGGCAATTGCACTTGCATGTAGTACCGTTTTTCCTAACGCCTTTCATGGTTTTTGTTGTCGTCATTTAATGATGAACTGCAATTTGAAAACTAGAAAGTGGAAGGCTATATATTGGAGGACATGCAAAGCTTACACATAGCAGGAGTTTAATGATTCAATTTCTGAGATTCAATCATTAAAACCTGAAGTGTATAGAAAACTAAAAGATGAAGCTGGATTTGATAAATGGTCACATGCTTACTGCCCTGCAAACAGGTACAATTACATGACCTCAAATAGTGCAGAATCAGTAAACTCTGTAACCAAAGATGTTAGGAAAGTTCCAATAACCCAGCTAATGGAATACTACCGAAGGCTTCTACAAAAATGGTATTTTGATCGTCGAGCAAAATACGAAGGTAACTAATAAAAATTGTCTATTATATTTGGTTTATCACATATTTGGTTTATCGCTCCAAAATGTATTATTATTTTTTTATTTCAGATGCTCCAACGGATGAACTTACCGAATGGGCAACTGCAAAAGTAAACAATAGAATGGCAAAGAGTGCTAATTGGGTTGTTAATGAAATTGAGATGCACAAAATGTACCAAGTTACTGATCCAAAACATGTTCATATTGTTGACTTTGACAACAAAGAATGCAGTTGCCGCAAATGGCAGCTATCGGGTCTACCTTGTGGTCATGTTTGTGCTGTGTCTAAAGTTGAAGGCTTGACTGACACTAGCAGTTGGGCGATGGATTGGTTTAAGAAAACGTCACTAAAATACATACGAAGAAAGGGTTTATCCTTTAAAAGAAGTATCCTTGTGGCGTACTCCTGATGACTTGCAAACCGTAAAACCACCTGCTATGGATAAGTGATGCAGATTTTACTGACCAGGTTTTAATATTTATAAAGTCTCGTTAGACCTATGGTCTACCCTAATTCACTAACGGGCAGTGTACCCGGTCGTGTGTAGTGTAGTATTCGGTAAAGCCGAGGTCATCCCAAGAGCTATGTATGTTGGATTATTACTAAGTCTAGGTGTCACAGATTAATAATGGTTTCGAAAAGGAATTAATTATTTAACTACTAAAGCAGAATAAAGAAAATAAAGGCAGATAATAGGTAAAGGGTAAACCAATAGAGGAGAGTGGTGCTAACCTAGTTAATCCTCCTAGCTAGTTATGTCTACGTCTACTTACTTCCAATTACTTCAGGTGGGGTCAAAGTCAAGAGGACAACATTTGGTCAATTCGCCCTAACCTATTAGCAAAGATGCCACCACAGGAGAAGTCAGGTGTCCCCTCATAAGTCCTGTTGTTCCTGGTCCCCTAAGCCAAGTCATTAAGTACTGCTACATGCTAGATTTATAATAGTGAGTGCCCGGGCGTTAGCAACTTAAACACTCACCCCCTAATTCTTAAGTTCATCCAAACGGTAGGTGATCAGTTGGTCAAATCGCATAAGTAGAAAGGGTCGTCAGTTGGTCATATCTTACCCTTCCCGTCTCAGTCCGCTCACCTAGGGTCAGTTGGTCATATCTCCTAGGAAATTGGCCTCTACCGCCATTCAAAACTACCGAACCAAGGGTAGCTACCAATAAACTATGCATGCATACTGATGTGTCCGGTGTGTACAAGTTTTAAATTTATAAAAGACGAATTACCAATTTTACCAATAACACATACGAGCAAGTGCACTGGTCCGTTATAGCAAGATTATGAAAGTAAGTCGGGATCGTTCGTAGGGATTTGAGTGAATCTGATTAACAAGTTTGAATCAACTAAGACAATCCAAAACATATAACAACGAAAATAGATATAATGAAATTCAGATGATTAAAAACTACACTTGCTTAAACTAGTTTATTATCCTTGATTAGTGTGATTGTGCTAACCTCTTAACATGTTGGTTATGATAATTAGTTGGTGTACTAATCTATTGTTCTTACAAGTTAAACCTTCGTCAAGATTTTAGTTTATAGAAACAAGCATTAAGTTTAACCAACCAATTCAAGATCAATTCAAGTTTCATAAGTTTATTTTCACAAACTTAAACACAAAAACTTCCATTTGTTTTATCAAATTGCTTAAGAAATGGTCAATACAAAAGTTAACCGATTATAGATAAAAGGGTACAATTGATTGTCAACAACTAATCTTACGACCTTTTAGATGTTTCCAACCAATCCAACTTGATAATCAAAAAGCGTTTTTATTACAACCACACTTTAGTTCCTTTGTTTAACCAAGAATAATGGGTAAAAACAATCATCCATAGACAAAATGATTATAACTAGTTGAATAACAATAAGTTCTTTTGACCTCTACGATTATTATCAACTAATCAAACTTGATTTAAAAAATGTCACTATGAAACTTTAGCACAATTGGATCTTAGAATCAACTTGAAATTGAATTAAAACATGTTAACACAATCACCAAATAATCATATGATAATCAACGTCATTTAAGCAAGTGTATAAAGAAACTAGCCACTCAAAGCACACATAAACATAAACTCAGAACTTTGAACATTAGAAAACATGATTAAGAGTCTTACAATGCTTGGAATAAGATTACAAATGGTGAAGTAATGATTCCCAAAGTATTGGGGTAGACTCCTTGGGGTTTTGGCCTCCAAATTTTGAACTTCTAGAGCTCCAAACTTTCCTGGACTTCTAAGGACGAATTTGAGAGCTTAAGAGCTTTGTTTAATGAGTAGAGAGAGTTGTATTGAAGTGTGTGTCTCATATGCTCACAAGAGGTCTCTATTTATACTAGTTCCAAGGCCTAGGGTATTAATTGCTGAACTTGGCCTCCAAGGAGTTAGGAAGGGACTAGAATACACCAAGGGAAGGACCTAGAATCGTTTGGATGCAAAGGGGAAACTTAGTGATGAAGATTTGGCATAAACAGGCTCTCCAACCGGATCGGTCATATGACCAACCGATCTGGTTGGTCTTCTACAAGGGCTCCAACCGTATCGGTTGCGGGCGGCAACCGAACGGTTGGATTGGTGTCTCAGGCACATTTTTTCTCATCTTCCAACCGATCCGATTGCATTTGCAACCGATCCGGTTGGTCTTCCTGAGTTACGAGAAATCAACTTTTACTTCATTTTGACTTGTAGAACTTGGTTCTTCAATCATCTTGGTCTTCTATGGTACTAGAAACACTGATTTGTGCTTGACATGCTATACTGAAACGGGAATCTTCCAATTGTTGAACATTCCTTTACTTTTCCTTCCGTTTCCCTGCACTTGGTTATAAACACTAGACAAACATCTTTTGATGTGATTAAGCACTGAAATCATACAAATATAACCAAATAACATATACAAAAGCACACATAACGCTACTAAAAACATGTACAATCTGAGCGTTATCAAATTCCCCCACACTTAGACTTTGCTTGCCCTCAAGCAAATCTAGGAAAAACATTCACTGGTACAAAATTATGATAACCAAAAATATGATGCCAATCTATCAAGTACAAGTACAAGAGAAGATTCATCAATTATGCTTTTAAGAGCGAAACTTTCAAGATGGTTGACAATATCCAATGATTTTCTTGCATGATTAACATTTCAAAAACACCTCACGAAAAAGGAACGAAATATAATTCACTCAATCACTTAATTTTTAATGGAGTAACAAGATAAATCACACTCATTGCTCAGTCATGATTAGATTATTACCATAAGCTTGTACAAGAAACAAAACTCCACCGACGTGGCGTGAGCACCAAGCAAAAACATCTAAAGAGGACTTTTATTCGGGGTTATGATGTTATGGCTTAAGGTTAAGGGCATGGATAAGGCATGAGAATATTTATGAAATTGGTGTTAAAATAAAAATAAAATCAAGTCTAATACCCGTGTTGCTAGCTACCAAACAATCCGCAAACCAATAAATGATTATAGCTTCATTTTATTTTCTTCGGATTTCCACAACTCTTCGCTTTGCTTCGCCATGATAATTTTTCTTCGAACATAGCACATTGGCTAATACATTCGTACTTTCAACATTTTTTTTAACATAAACTCATCCTTGAAATGGCTCACTCAACTAACAAGATGCGGTACTAATAATCATTTGAACAATCTTCACTTTCCGGGTGACTAGCAACCAACCGTTTAGACATTGACAAGGGTTAGGCTAAGGTTTAAAGTGTAAAATCTTATTGTATTTTTCTGGATGAAACAAAAACGAAAAGGATGGCTCAGAGGGTGTAACTAGGGGTATCTAGCGCTAAAGATGAGCACTACAAATGGGTCCATGTAGGTGGTTAACTAACCGATGTGGCTAGCTAATATAGCATGATATGAAAAATGAAAGGCCATTTGGGTTAAATCCTAAGGTGCCTCTTTATCACACGAATGCGATCTCACTGCGGTCTGGTAATGATTTACAAGTACAAGTTATAGAATAAATAAAATCACCGGCACACTCATAGCAAAAGATTCAAGCATAAAAGATGTATGCTTTATATAGAACATGCTCAATTCCTCACAATTTTAGTGGTAAGGGCTATAATTTGTGCTAGCAAATGTTTATCGATCCCAGAATGGATTGCAATATTAATCGGAACACATCTCAAAGTTTCAAATATTATCAGTTTTACCAGTGGTTTGATCTAGTTATTCTAATATTATCCTAAAAGCGTGAAAATAACTAGATCACAAGGGCAAACAAAATTTTAATTTTAAGCTTAAAAACTCTAATTTTCCTATTCACCCCCCACACTTAAGTTAAACATTGTCCTCAATGTGAAAATCGAACTTCAAAGTATAGAAATAGGGAAAATAGAGATGAAACCAGATATTTCAATGAGTTTTTGTTGGGATTCTTGATTTGATGAGACAAAATAAATACAAGAATGAAACAAAGGGACTTAAAGTGACAAAGAAGAAATCTACAAAAAGATGGAAGGACTTGCTTGCAAAAGAAGATTTATTATTTAGTCCTTCGTAGTATCTTGTAAACCCTAATCCTCTAGTATATAAAGAGGACATGGGGTGTAGGTTTTATATGTGTCTTCCATAATGTAGTCTAGTAAAGGTGTGTGTGTGTGTTCTAGAGCGTCGTTCATTGTAAACGCCTAGAACTAGTTATCCCTAAGATCTGAGATGGCTTAGATCCCTGTTACAGTTAGGTAACACGTTATATTCTGATCAATATATAATTGGGGAAGATGTGGAAAAACCTTGTGTCAATAACAAAGTGTTCTTATGTTTATTCCGCTATGCAATGTTATATCTTTGTTATTGTTAAACCTTAGAGCTCATAAATGATCACGAAACTATCTTCATCACGTTCTTAGTTTCAACAGTTTGTCAACTTAATTTTCTTCATCCAATCGTCCACTGGAGTAATCATCACCTGCACAAAATCTTATATACAAACAAAAGAGTTTTATTAAGTTGTGGCACCCCCCACACTTAACTTCAAACAAAGGTTTAAACTTTGGGGCGTAACCATAGAAAATCAAATCGGAAACACATGAGTTGCCTCTCGAGAAGCGCTTGTTTTATTACCGAGTCATCAGCCTGACTCGAATCTTCCCGATTCTCATTTGGCTACAGATGCAGCCTTGAACATTTTGAAAAGTTCGGGGATATACATGAATTCTTCACCAGTAGCATCAATATCGTTCCAGATGAACTTAGCAGATGGTTTCCAAGGAACACTTTGTGGTATTATTCCTTGAAAAGGTGCTACGAAGGTGATTGTTTCGAATTCATTTCAGGGGAAACTGTCTCAACTGATATTTCATTCATTTGCTCCTTATAATAGTATAGTTTGATTCGGTGCCCATTAACTATGAAACTTCCACCCTGTTTGTCATAAAGTTCGACATAACCGGATGGATATCCATGTTTAACGATATATGGTCCAAACCATCTTGGTTGTAATTTAGGAGCTTTGAATTTGAATTTCATGTTGAAGAGCAGAACTTTATCTCCAGCTTTGAATTCTTTTCGAACTCTTAGCTTTTTGTCGTGATAAGCTTTTGTTCTTGCCTTATACAGTTTAGAATTTTCGTAAGCTCGGAGTCTTAATTCGTTGAGTTCTTGCAATTGCAAGAATCTCTTCTCTCCAGCTATTTTGAGATCGGTGTTACAGTTTCTGAGAGCCCAGTAAGCACGATGTTCAACTTTGAACGGCAAATGACAAGTTTTTCCATACAGGAGTCTGTAAGGAGTTGTACCGATAGGAGTTTTATAAGCCGTACGAAACGCCCACAGAGCATCGTCAAGTTTCTTCGACCACACTGAAGGATTATCCTTCACTGTTTTTTCGAGTATTCTTTTAAGAGCTCTGTTGGTGTTTTCAACTTGGCCACTGGTTTGTGGATGATAAGCAATCGCGAATCGATGATGAACTCCATATCTTTTCATGGTTTTCTCCATTTGTTGGTTACAAAAATGGGTTCCTCGATTTCTTATCAAGGCTTTGGGGATTCCATAACGAGCAAAAAGCTTTTTGAGGAAATTAACGACGACGCGAGCATCGTTCGTTGGTAAAGCTTAAGCTTCTGCCCATTTGGACACATAATCAATAGCAACGAGAATGTATTCGTATTTATGGGATTTAGGAAATGGTCCCATGAAATCTATTCCCCAAATATCGAATATTTCACACACTTGAATGCTTGTCAACGGCATTTCGTCTCTTCGCGAAAGTTTGGTTGTTCTTTGGCAAGCATCACAGTTCTGAACAAGTGTATGTGCTTCTTTGAATATTGTTGGCCAATAGAATCCAGCATCAAAAACCTTTTTAGCTGTGGTGGAAGGACCATAATTTCCCCCAGTTGGGCCATGATGACATTCGTCAAGAATCTTGCGGGTTTCGGAACCGGAAACAAATCTTCGGATCATTCCGTCAGGACTCATTTTGAAAAGATATGGTTCTTTCCAAAAGTAGAATTTAAGTTCCGAAAAGAATTTGCTCCTTTGAGCGCGAGTTAAACCTTTTCTGAGGCTTCCTCCAGCGAGATAGTTAGCAAAGTCAGCAAACCAAGGATCGTCATTTCCATCGACGGTCATGAGAGTTTCATCGGGGAAGTAATCATCGATTTCTTCTTCTTTTAACTCCTCAAGATTTGGATTCTCAAGACGTGAAAAATGATCAGCGGCTAGATTCTCTGCTCCTTTCTTATCTTTGATTTCGATGTCAAATTCTTAGAGTAGCAGAATCCATCGGATAAGACGCGGTTTAGCATCTTGCTTAGTGAACAGATATTTGAGTGCCGAGTGATCGGTGAACACGACCGTTTTTGAGAGTACGAGATAGGATCGGAATTTGTCGAATGCGAAAACTACGGCCAGTAATTCCTTTTCTGTGACTGTGTAATTCTGCCGAGCACTATTTAGTGTCTTGCTAACAAAATATATGGGCCGAAAGTGCTTTCCTTCTCGTTGGCCTAAGACGGCTCCAACAACAAAATCACTGGCATCGCACATAAGCTCGAAGGGTAGTGACCAATTAGGTGAAACCATGATCGGAGCACTAGTTAGTTGAGATTTCAACGTTTTGAATGCTTTTATGCAATCAACATTGAAGTCAAAGATAGAATCTTTCTCGAGAAGTTTTGTCATCGGACGAGATATTTTTGAAAAATCTTTGATAAAGCGGCGGTAGAAACTGGCATGTCCTAAAAAACTTCTAACGGCTTTAACGTTAGTTGGTGGTGGAAGTTTCGTGATAATGTCGACTTTTGCTTTGTCTACTTCCATGCCTGCACTAGAGATCTTGTGGCCAAGCACAATTCCTTCGGTCACCATGAAGTGACATTTTTCCCAGTTAAGGACAAGGTGTGCAACTTCACAACTTTCGAGCATTTTATCAAGATTGGAAAGACAAGCTTCAAATGAGTTTCCAAAGACTGAAAAGTCATCCATGAAAACTTCCATGGAGGTTTCGAGCATGTCTTGGAATATGGCTATCATACACCTTTGAAAAGTCGCAGGTGCATTACAAAGACCGAAAGGCATACGCCGATATGCGTAGGTTCCAAAAGGACAAGTGAAAGTGGTCTTTTCTTGGTCATTAGGATCGATTTGAATTTGAAAATATCCTGAAAATCCATCGAGGAAACAAAATAATTTATTTCATGCAAGTCTTTCAAGCATTTGATCCATGAACGGGAGTGGAAAATGATCTTTTCTAGTGGCTTTGTTTAATTTCAGATATTCAATACAAATGCGCCAACCAGTGACAGTTCTAGTCTGGACTAGTTCATTCCGTTCATTAGTCACAACCGTCATCCCTCCTTTCTTGGGAACACAGTGAACGAGACTCACCCAAGGACTATCCTCGATTGGGTAAATGATACCAGCATCGAGAAGTTTTATGATTTCCTTTTTAACAACTTCTTTCATGTTGGGATTGAGTCGACGTTGACGTTCAACAACATGTTTGATCCCATATTCGAAATTGATTTTGTGTTTGCAGAAATTGGGACTAATTCCTGGGATGTCAGATTTTTTCCAAGCGAAAGCTTGTTTGTGATTTCTGAGGACAGAAACTAAACTTTCTTTCTCATTGGCCTCGAGTAATGAAGATATGACTACTGGAAGAAGTGAGTTTTCCTCCAAGTAAGCATATTCTAGATGATCAGGGAGAGGTTTGAGCACGACATCTGTTGGTGGTTCTTCTATAGAGGATTTTGATAACGCTACACGCGTCGTTCGGGGTCAAAGGAACTTCCTTTTCTTCGAGCAAGTTTTATAACACCCTAGGCAGTGAACCTAATCGTTGTAGTGTAGTATTAGGGTTAGCCACAGGTATTGATATCGTTCTATAGGGGAATAGGAATGCTAGTGAGAAGTTACTACGCTAAGGTTGGGGTTGAGGAAGATTATTTTTTATCTTTTTTATGTTTTTTAGGAAATGGAAAGGTACGAATCTCGGGGTTTGGATTTGGGGGTTGGTATTTCTACCGATTACTCTACTTATCTAATTATCTAATCTAAGGTGTATGTAGTCTATGTCTAATTATTGTGTGCTCGTATGATAGTTTAAAGATGTGTTCACTTAGGTTTTATTACTCCTTAATTATCTCCTATTGATGGTTGAATTGTCACGTCCTTATTCTTAATCGCGTTGTGTGTCTAAAGTCGTAGGGTATGCGTTTATCCCTAACTCTTTGAACTTACCAAAGGGTCTCGTCTACAAAACCCACTAGGGATTATAAACTCTAACTCTAAGGCCTCTTTGGATGGTTTAGCCTACAATCGCTCTATGTGCTATAGCCTAAGGTTCACAAAGATTAATCAAGAATTAATTACACAACGAATGACCTATCGCATTACTAGATCATTAATCAATTAAGATAAGAGACAACCAATCAATATTTAATAATTAAGTTTCATATTCCCTAAGCAAACACATAAGTAAATTAGCCGGACATGGAGAACATGCAAGCATACATACAAATAATCAAAGACATAATTGAATTAATGAAGTAAAACACTTATCTTGATGTAAGTTAGGGTTTGGAACCCTAAAATACTGTACAAGACAGCCTTGGTTCGGTTTAGGTTTTTACTCCAAAAGACTACACACAAATACTGAAAAATTCGGATTCTATATATAAGATTACATATGTGACGGCGTCACCTTATGATTTGTGAATCCGTCGGGTCGCCGTCATTAGGGTTTCATCTTGGCCACGTTAGTCTTGCGACGGAGTCACCATGTGCTTGTGACGCCGTCTGGATCAAATCTAGGCCGTCTGAGTTGCGACGGCCTACTCTTTTAAAGCCTGACACCGTCACTTGAAAATAAGAAATTTGGCTTCTGTGCCGTCACAAAATGCTCCGACAGCGTCGCAGTTAAGCAGTGACGCCGTCACCTTGTATTTTAGCAGTTTGAGTGTCTCGATTCTTGACTTTGGCCATTTTCTTTGTATATCCGCGCCTTTTCGTCCAAATAAGTGCCATTACAGCAATTTGCCTTCAAGAGACCTAAAAAGTGAAAAGGAACGATATTAAGTAATAACGGATACAAAAGTGATCAAATAAGGGCTTAAACGACCCCTCAAAAAGGTACATTTTAAAACCTTATCAAATATCCCTACACTTGGTATTTGCTTGTCCTCAAGCAAATGTGCTTTTAGCCAATTAATTTATAAGTTAGGGGTCATGAAGCATTGATTTAAAACAGTCCACAACACATATAAGCCCCGCAAAAATCATAACAAGCACGGAAATTACATACTAGCACCTCACATGGGGTGTTTGGATACTCACATCTCTCGGGTGTATATGAAATAAACAAGTTGGAAATGGAAGATAAACACTCATTAACCGGTCCTAGTACATAGATTACCATAGGCTTGAGAATAGATCAAACCTCCATCGCTTTGGCGTAAGCACCTAGGAAAGACTATCAAACAGGTCTTTAAAGGGTTGTAATGTTAGGCTTACGGTAGGGAAACAAAGGGTTTGGTGGGATAGGCTATATAGTGGTGGCAAGTCAAAAATCTCTTATGTTACAAGCATACGAAGAATGGCGTTGCTAAGCCAAGACTCGACACTCTAAACTCTAGATAACTGAAACAAACAAACATAAATTTAAAGGATAGATGTAGGATGGTAGCCCGTATGTTTTTTTTTTTTTTTTTTTTTTTTTTTTTTTTTTTTTTTTTTTTGAACACTCTATTTTTTTTCTTTTCTCTTTTTCTATTTTTTTCCGATTTTTTTTTTTTTTTTCATACACTTTTACTCTACCATCCTCTACGGTAACATCAAAATGATAGGGATTTATAGGCACATCCCTACACTTGAGTTTTTATTACTCTAACACTAATTTGAACCGAATTGAAAAGATCAAAACACTTGGGGTACGTTATTACGCAAATAAGTGAATTTAACGTTCCCTTCCAGTTATTTCATAAACTTTAACTTTTTCCCATGAGTCCCAATCGTCCCAAAACTGTGTACAAAATATATGACTCGACTTAGCAACTCATGCAAGCAACTAGATAATTGAACTAAGGGTTTAGGGTGATAACAATAATGCACTAAAAGTGAGTGCATACAAGGTAGGCTAAGGCGATTTGGGTGTATATTTGGGGGTGGGGTGTAAACAATGCTCTTCATTGATATTCCAGAAAAACCGAAACATCACGAGAACCGCGAAAAGGATAGGCTCTGAGGGGTTAACTAGGGGTATCGTGTACTAAAAATGAGTACAACGCAAAGGTGTGGGGGAATTACTCAACCGATGTGGAAGAAGTAATTATATTACGGGTATCAAACAAGGGTTATCCTAATGCCTCTTATCATTTAGTTATTCCTAACTACACAAGTGTAGTATCACTAGCGATCTCGGGATGCATCACAAAACAAGTTCTAGAATCTATTATACTACCGGTTCACACTCTAAGCATTAAAGATGAATGCTTTAATTCCTACTAATCTAAGGGCGATCCTCACATTTTGGGTGGAATTTAGGTGGTAAAGGGTTTTTGTGCTAGTCATGCAACTTCCTATCCGTGAGACGCTTTTGTTAAGACTAATGGCCCACTCCTATATGTCATGAAAAAATTTAAATTTGGTGCCAAAATTACCCTAACCGAAATTTTATCATGGTTTATTACACAAATACAAATGGACAAAGCAAATAATCAAGGATAAGCATAGTTTCAAAGTTCCCGTTTTATTTTTCCTCCCTACACTTAAACTGAACATTGTCCCCAATGTTCCTCGAAAGTATCAAAGTTATGATAATGGAAGGTAATTAAAAACGAAAGAAACTAGTACTCCCCTGATTAGCTCGGTAGGATCCGTGTGTGAAGTAGTGGTTAAATCCTTTCCAAGAAAAATGTATGCGTGAAAAGCTCCTTCCAATCTTTTGTTTCTTCTTATTGATAAATAAAACCTGCACATTCGAAGAAAACAAATGAAACCTTTGCGTAAAATCGGCGGTAATAATATATATAAGACTCTACTAAACTAGGATATAATGCTTGTGGAATGGATGTTTACAGAATTTCTGGAAAATTAAGACCTGGAAAATTCCAAAAATTTATAGTTAGCTCAGAAAACGAGAAAAAAGTAATCTGTTGTTTTTACTCCTTCCTGACGCCGTCAGGTTGCGATCCTGACGCCGTCAGGTTATCCTGACAAAAACTGGTCTGCGATTTTCTGGAAAAAATTCTGGAAAATTTACATCTTTAGAATCTGGAAAAATTTCTACAAAACATCAATTATGACTCGATACAAGCATTTGACTCGAACAAACACACATATATATCTTTTAATTAATTGCTATTCTCATGTTTACGTTTCTTTGAAAACGTCTGTAATCCTCCCTACACTTATCCTTTATGTAAAATACCTTTATATGCAATTAAGACGAGGTTAAAAACAAAATAAAGCATTTTTACAAATTTAAACATGAGAATAAGTAATCAATAAAAGATATATGACACTAACAAGAAAACAATTAAGCATGGGTTGCCTCCCACGAAGCGCTTTTCTTTATTTAAGAGTCTTGTAGCTAGACTCGTAGTCGTGCTCCTACGTAACTTCATTACCGTCACCTCCTTCCTTCGCTTTCCCTTCGTCGAAAGGGCGCAGACGTTGTATGCTTACCGTGGATTCCTTGCCAACGTCGTCTATTATGGTGACGGTTTTATCCTCTAAATTGGTTCCCTTAACTGTAAAAGGCCCAAACCATCTTGGTTTGTTTCTACCTCGTAATGCCCTTATCCGTGATTTGTACAGAAGTACTTTTTCTCCCTTTAAAAATTCCTTAGGGTTCCTTTGTGCCTTTGGTATCGAGGTGGGATTATTTCCTAACTTCTTATCGGGCGTCCACAATGTTGCATACAATCCTTGAACCATAAAATCCCTAAGCCCTTTTTCCCAATCATTCATTTTCTTCTCAGCTATATTGCTAGGGGCTTGTGGTTTTTCACCCGTAATCATCTCCATGATCGTAAGAGGATATCTTGGAACGATGGGTATTCTTGTGTACCTTTTTTCGCTTTTAAGTATCATGATGCCCTCCCCGCATTTGATGGTTGCCTTGGCGGTGTCCAGAAATGGTGTTCCCAGAATTAATGGCATGTTTCTATCTTCCTCAACATCTATGATCACGAAATCCACCGGATAAACGATATTAGCCACCTCTATTAGTATATCCACTGCGATTCCTATGGGGTAGACATAGGTGTGATTAGCTAAGGAAAGTCTAAGATCGGTCTTGGCTGGCTTCTCCTTAGTCAACCTATTATAAATTGATAATGGCATTATGTTCACATCAGTCCCCTGATCAGCTAAGGCATTTATATTATCAATATCACCTATGCTACATGGTATCACGAAGTTCCTTGTGGTGTCTCGTTTTTTCGTTAATGGTTTTTTTTAGAACCAACTCATACAGAGGTCCCATAGGCAGGGCGTCATACTCATCTTCTGTTATTTTTCCTTCAAGGGCTTCCCTAAGAACCTCATTGTACCTAAAGTTGTTTACTTGGTTTGCAATGGTCTTTCTGTTAATTTCGTGCTTAAGGTAGTACTCAATAGTCTCAGGCTCATCATTAGGTTCAGGTTCCTCCCTCTTACTTTCCTCAGTTTTCCTCACCTCAACCTTTCCATCCTTAGGCATGATGGAAATGGCGTTAACAAACGAAGTGGGAGGACAATCGTTGCTTCTTATTAGTACCTTTTCGGGAACTTTTGTTTTGGTATATTCTTTTACCAGGTTCATCATTTCCGTCATTTTTGCTTGCATTTCCTCTCTCTGCCTATAAACCTCCTCTTCAAATTTGGCTAATCTCTCCGTATGAGCTGCCATGTACTCCCTCATTTGTTCCTTAAAGCTTGGTAAGAGTGGTATTTGGGAAGTAGAGCGGAAGCGCCTTTCGGAATTGGGGTTTTGCTAACGACTTGGGGATTCCGAAAAAGGTGTTGGGTGGTTGGTGGAATTGGTGGAATTGACTGCTTCTCAAGGGATTTGTACGGAAGCTCTTTTATGCCTTTCCATAAGATAATCAATCCCTCTCTCAATAGCACTCATTTTCTCCTCGGTGATGTCGTAGGATTCAAGAGGAGTTGATGTGGCATTAACCACGCTAACAGTGGTTTCAGGAGATTCATTCCAGTCTTCGAAGCTTTGACCAGCAAGCTCTTCTATAATATCCCAAGATTTCTCTGCATTAAAGTCGCTGAGCCTTCCACCGGTGGCTTGATCAATGGATCGTTGAATGATGAAATCGATATGGTCATAGAAGATTTGGATTTGAAGACAAAGATCAATGCCATGATGGGGGAGTTTACGGAGTAGGCCCTTGAATCGAGTCCATGATTTGTAGAGAGACTCACTTTGAAGTTGTTGAAACGTTAAGATATCTCGCCTAAGTTTAGTGGTTCTCCCCGGTGGGAAAAATTGCGCAAGGAAGCGAGAGGTGAGAGCATCCCAACTTGAGATGGAGCCGGCGGGAAGTCGCTCAAGCCAATTACTAGCTTGGTCCCGTAGATAGAATTGGAAGAGACGCAGGCGCGTGGTCTCCCGAGTAGTAGCATCAAGGTCAATGGAATCGACAATTTTGAGGAAATCCCTCAGATGCTGATTAGGATCTTCGAAACGAAGTCCCTGGAATGCACATCCGTTTTGCACCAACCGGATGGTGTCGGATCGCAGGGCCGTAGTTTGGGCTTGGTCGGGAAGCTCAATGGTGTTCCTATAGCCTAGGTGGCTTGGTCTCGAGTATTCACCAAGAGTACGGGCTCTTGGCGGGTCATTTGGTGGTAGGTTGATGAATGGTGGTTGGTTATCACCTTCCATGATGAAAAGTGATGGGATTACGAACAAAGGTCACAAAGAAGGGGATAGACTATGAGAAAGCTAAAAATGAGAAAAATTTACTTGATAGGAATCAAGCAAAGAAACCTAAACAAGGTGGACTACTAACTAGCTATTCTATTCCCCGGCAGCGGCGCCAAAAACTTGATAACGCTACACGCGTCGTTCGGGGTCAAAGGAACTTCCTTTTCTTCGAGCAAGTTTTATAACACCCTAGGCAGTGAACCTAATCGTTGTAGTGTAGTATTAGGGTAAGCCACGGGTATTGATATCGTTCTCTAGGGGAATAGGAATGCTAGTGAGAAGTTATTACACTGAGGTTGGGGTTGAGGAAGATTATTTTTTATCTTTTTTATGTTTTTTAGGAAATGGAAAGGTACGAATCTCGGGGTTTGGATTTGGGGGTTGGTATTTCTACCGATTACTCTACTTATCTAATTATCTAATCTAAGGTGTATGTAGTCTATGTCTAATTATTGTGTGCTCGTATGATAGTTTAAAGATGTGTTCACTTAGGTTTTATTACTCCTTAATTATCTCCTATTGATGGTTGAATTGTCACGTCCTTATTCTTAATCGCGTTGTGTGTCTAAAGTCGTAGGGTATGCGTTTATCCCTAACTCTTTGAACTTACCAAAGGGTCTCGTCTACAAAACCCACTAGGGATTATAAACTCTAACTCTAAGGCCTCTTTGGATGGTTTAGCCTACAACCGCTCTAAGTGCTATAGCCTAAGGTTCACAAAGATTAATCAAGCATTAATTACACAACGAATGACCTATCGCATTACTAGATCATTAATCAATTAAGATAAGAGACAACCAATCAATATTTAATAATTAAGTTTCATATTCCCTAAGCAAACACATAAGTAAATTAGCCGGACATGGAGAACATGCAAGCATACACACAAATAATCAAAGACATAATTGAATTAATGAAGTAAAACACTTATCTTGATGTAAGTTAGGGTTTGGAACCCTAAAATAATGTACAAGACAGCCTTGGTTCGGTTTAGGTTTTTACTCCAAAAGACCACACACAAATACTGAAAAATTCGGATTCTATATATAAGATTACGTATGCGACGGCGTCACCTTATGATTTGTGACGCCGTCGGGTCGCCGTCATTAGGGTTTCGTCTTGGCCACGTTAGTCTTGCGACGGCATCACCTTGTGCTTGTGACGCCGTCCTCTTCAGCTTCTGACGCCGTCTGGATCAAATCTAGGCCGTCTGAGTTGCGACGGCCTACTCTTTTAAAGCCTGACACCGTCACTTGAAAATAAGAAATTTGGCTTCTGTGCCGTCACAAAATGCTCTGACGGCGTCGCAGTTAAGCAGTGACGCCGTCACCTTGTATTTTAGCAGTTTGAGTGTCTCGATTCTTGACTTTGGCCATTTTCTTTGTATATCCGCGCCTTTTCGTCCAAATAAGTGCCATTACAGAAATTTGCCTTCAAGAGACCTAAAAAGTGAAAAGGAACGATATTAAGTAATAACGGATACAAAAGTGATCAAATAAGGGCTTAAACGACCCCTCAAAAAGGTACATTTTAAAACCTTATCAGATTTTATTCTCATCTCGTCATCGAAAGTTATTGCTTCAAAATTTTCTTCCTCCATTTCTTCCTCCTCCGTGTTATCTCCTTCGAACTCTACTTCATGAAATCATCAAACTCTTTGTCAAAGTCTGTTTCATTGATTTTTTCAGAAGTAGTCATGAATGGATCGGATTCGTTGAGCAACGCATCCAATTCTTCGTCAGTGACGTCATCGATAACATTGATGTTGAAACAAGTGTCATCACTGGAATGTGGATAGCGCATTTCTTTATCGATTAGAAAGGTGATTCGATCTTCTCCAACTCTAAGATTAAGTTCTTTTCCTTTCACTTTGATGATTGCATCAGCGGTATTTAGGAAAGGTCTTCCTAAGATGAGTGGGACTTTACTATCTTCTTCCATTTCTAAGATTACAAAGTCCACGGGAAAAATGAATTTACCGACTTGAGCAAGCATATTCTCGACAATACCCATAGGATATTGATAAGAATGATTTGCTAATCGAATGCTCATTTTTGTTGGCTTAAGGCTGTTGTTGCATAATTTGGAATACAACGAATAAGGCATCAAATTGATACTTGCGCCAAGATCGGCTAAAGCGTCGCATTGAATATTATTTCCGAAAGTACATGGAATAAGAAAGCTCCCAGGATCTCCGAGCTTTGGTGGGATTTTGTTTTGGACAATGGCTGAGCATTCTTCGTTAAGGAAAGTAGCTGATACTTGCTCTATCTTGCTTTTATTATTAAGAAGTTCTTTCAAGAATTTCCCGTAATTGGGCATTCCGGCTAAGACATCAACTAGAGGAACATTGAGTCTAACCTCTTTGATTATTTCAATGAACTTCTTATAACGCTCTTCCATTTTTTCTTTCTTGAGGCGTCGAGGATATGGAATTTTTGGTGTGTACGCCTTGACAGATGGTGTAGTTTTCTTTTTGGTGGTTTGAGTTGTGTTGGTTTCCTCAGCTTCATCCTCGCAATCTTGGGTGATAGGAGCATTTTCATTAGGATTTTGGGGTGGATCGTACGAGAGACCACTTCTAGTGAAGACAGCATTGATATGCTCATTTCTCGTTTGTGGTGGACGGTACGTTTTATCATTTGATGGTTTTGGGTTGGATTGAGTGTTACTTGGTAACGAACCAGATGGTCGAGAGGAATGTTGGTCAGAAAATCTGCCAAGTTTGTTTTCAAGATCTTGGATAGATGCTTGATGAGGTTAAGGCTTCCATTGATATCTTTATATTGCGAGTCGAGTTTTGAGGTTAAGGCTTCCATTTTCTCCATGAGTTTTGAGGTATCGGTGTTTTCGACAAAAGAAACGGTTTTTCGAAGAGGTTTGGTTTTGGAATCTTTAGACCAATCGAGTTTGAGAAGTACTCGATCTTCAAGTAATTGGTGTGCATCGTTAGGAGTCTTATAGAGAAAAATTCCTCCAGCATCAAGGATGCCTTGAGAGATTTCATCTAGTCCATGGTAAAAGATTTGGAGAATGGTTCCTTTGGATAATCCATGTCCATGACAACTACGAAGCAAATCTTTCGTCCGAAGCCAAGCTTCGACAAGTGATTCGTTGGGATTTTGTGTAAAAACACGAATTTCTCCCATTAATCGATCAAACATGGCAGGTGGAAAGAATCGGCTTACAAAGGCTTGCCTCATCTACTCCCAAGTGTTGATAATTCCTGGGGTTAATTCATTGTACCATACTTTAGCATCTCCGGCGAGTGATGATGGAAAAAGTTTGAGTTTGATGGCATTGACATCGGTGTCGCCATAACGGAACATGCCGCAAATTTCGATGAATTCGGCAATGTGCTTATGCGGATCGGCCCATGCACGACCATCGAATTGATGGTCTTTGATCATGGAAAGATGATGACCCTTCACGGTGAAGTTGTCACCAAGGTTGACAGCAACAATAGCACTTCCAGGGGTTTGTGCTACGGCTCGGTTGGTTCCCCACATGGGTTGATCGTCCACCATGGTAAAAGGTAAATTGGTGAAAGGGTTGTAAACGACTTTGGCTTCTACGAGGTTATCAAATGGTGGGTTTGGTACTCTTGGTACACGATCGGCTAAGGGTATTAAATGTGTTCTTCTTCTTCTTCTTCAAATCAAACGTTCGGGGTTGGTAAGAGGTGAAATTGGTTCTATTCCCGCTACACGAGTGTTCATACAATGACCTAGAGAATCCAGGCAATATCTAACGAACAAACAAAGAAAACAGTTTTCTGGACAGAAAAGGGTAACCGGATCGGTTTCGAGGAGTGATCGATCGGTTAGATCAATTTGGTTGGGTTAAAGGCGTAACTGGTTCGGTTGTGAGGCAACCGGATCGGTTGAAGTTTCTAAGAAATTTTTTTTGGAATGAATCGACTGATGCGGATTCAAAACTTTTTGAAACACAATTAAATCCCCGACAGCGGCGCCAAAAACTTGATGTGTCCGGTGTGTACAAGTTTTAAATTTATAAAAGACGAATTACCAATTTTACCAATAACACATACGAGCAAGTGCACTCGTCCGTTATAGCAAGATTATGAAGGTAAGTCGGGATCGTTCGCAGGGATTTGAGTGAATCTGATTAACAAGTTTGAATCAACTAAGACAATCTAAAACATATAACAACGAAAATAGATATAATGAAATTCAGATGATTAAAAACTACACTTGCTTAAACTAGTTTATTATCCTTGATTAGTGTTAGGAATTAGAAATTCCAGGTATTAAAGAGTCGGTCACCTCAAGTATATGTAATCATTAGAAAGCTCGTAGTCATAGTTCTTTTGAGTTAAGTAGTATTTAGTTAAGTAACACCGTGGAGGACGGACGGGTCTTTACCCACTGTATGCCTGATCCACAGCCCGTTGTGTGGCGTTTTATGTAAGACTATAAATACTCTCTACCTCCCAAGGTAGAGAGTTGGAGCTCATAATAATATTTTCTTTCTCTCACTATAGTTCCCAACTCTCTTCCTTTCTCTCACTAGAACTTTCTCTCTCTAACATACTTATACGCCTACTTT
>BPTQ01000005.1:104031353-104079474 GCA_019973895.1 Chrysanthemum seticuspe | reverse complement strand
AACCGTATTAAATCACTTGGGATCCAAAATCTCAAAGGGTTTGATATTTTTGATCGGGGGAGAATTTGTGATTTAATAATGAAATTTGATAAAAGGTAATCGTTTGGATTCAATTGTGCAGGCTGCTCTCTCGTATGTGCTAAACGCTTTCGAATCTCGAAGCACATATTGAGGGGGAGCAAAACCATCGAGGTACAAAAGTTTAAAAAAAAAAGAGATAATAAAGTACCTTGATTGTGTTTTCAAATGGTTTTCTTAATGGATTTTGTGATTGTGGATGTGCTTCAAAAGAACTCTTGCCTCTATGTGATAAAAAATTGTTTTCAAATATCCTATGCACATATTGAGGGGGAGAATTTTACCATGAAAATCAAATGGCTTTTTCGTATGAAAATTTTGATCAAAGAAAATATTTCAAAGTCCTCTTGCCTCCTTGTGCTAAACAATTTCTAAATCATTCGCACATGTTGAGGGGGAGGTTTTCTAAATGATCAAAAACAATTAAGGTACAAAATGTTTTGATTTTATATCACAAGTACCTTGATTGGTTTTCCAAATGATTTTTCAATTGGTTTCGAGAAGGAAAGAACAATACCAAAAGACCGACCAAATTTACTTTATGCATGGAGTTATAAGGATGGTGAGGTTAGGTATTTGTTCCCACGATCCGCCAGAACCGGAGGGATCTTCCCAGGGATAATCCACTAGATAGTGTAGAGTCCTTAGGAATATTGAAAAAAGGAGAAAAATGAGAATATGGGAAGAGTGCGGACTGAGACAGAGCTAGTACTGGAATAAACCCAACAAGGTTCTAGTTATGAAGTCTCGGTAAGCACTGAAGGGGTTGAAGAATGAAAAAGAACTGAATGTGAAAAAGGGTGAAAAGTAATAGCCCTCCATCAATTCAACCTTAGGACAGAAACCGGGTTCATTACATATGCTACTGGTTGTTACTAAGGTAACACTGGTATTGAAGACAAGACGTCATGGACCCAGTGACGCACTGCACTTAACTTCCCAAGCCACTCAAGTTCCTCTTAAAAGGGCTTGTTTCATTCTCACGGGGAACCGACATTATCTATCGACTTTCTCTTAGAGATTGTTGATATTGAAGAAGGAGACCCTCTCCCTAGTCTCCGTCACAGGAACCAAATGTGCACTATTGAGTCTAGAGCCAAGAGATCATCCACAATATCTCGTTAGGACACTAAATTCTTGAAGACTTGCTTTTTCACACAATGTGGAAAGTAAGTATATATTAAGAGTCCTACGCATTATCCTTGTGGTATTGCCAGAACATCCGAGTGATATGCTAACATATTCACAATGAAGATGGAAAACCTTCTGGAGCCAACATCAAACAAGCTCCTGGTAGGTGGCATGAGAGATCTATTCTATAGATCAACCATGTGACAACTGGATAGAAACAATGGGGAGATTCATTCTTGAATCAACCTTGGTCCAGGAATGGAATTGACGAATACTTTTGGAAAAAACCATTCGATGTGCAAACCTTCTTTTCTCTAGCACGTCGAATGTGTACTTATGTTTTCAAATTCAAAAAGTATCTCTGATTGAAAAATACTTTTAGAAAAACCGTTCGATGTGCGAATCTCTTCTTTTCGCTAGCACGTCGATTGTGTACTATTTTCAAATACAAAAAGTGTTTTTATTGAAAATTGATCTTTCTCATAAAACATTCGTCGTATTGCAAAACTCTTTATTCTAAGCAATACGCGATTGTTTTCAAATCAATTTTTCGTCAATCAGTGAATCTCAATTCGCTGGTTCACTCACTCCGTGTTGTCTTCTTTGAGACGTTCCGGTTTGAGAACAGCTAGAACAGCTGCGAAACCCTGTCAAGGAGATTCTTAGGAATCCTACCTGATCACATGCAGTATTTATACTGATCAACGGGGAACCGTGGGCCGTGTACCTCAATTCAACGAAAGTGATCAAAGACACTTTCGTGCGCTTTATTGCTAACTGTCGTATGCAGGTACACCCCGACGATTGCAGCTGATCAGAATTGAGGAGTCAATCCAAAGCCGCATGCTCACAGCATCCACACTTAATTTGAAGAAATCATGACTGGTGCATATCTACATAACCTGGTTCTGATATTTTTATACTATGCTTCTGCTACGCTGCTGCAAATATCATGAACCAGTAAGGCTTCCGCTACTCTGATGGAAAGATGTCATGATTCAAAAGTGTGAGCATGTCGGTCCGAAAGTCACAACTTCACATGATGGCAACACAATAAAGGGTGATCCAGAGATTTACTGTGGCTGATGATCTCAATGAAAGCTCAAAGATCATCAAGATGTGGATCAGTTCAAAGACCTCCACTCAAAGTACAAAACTATGCGGACTTTGAAGAATCGCTACAAAAGCACAAAGATTGCGGAAATGAAGAATTCATGTCTACGAGCTCAAGAACAAAGTCAAGAATAGAATGCTAGGATTTGAAATGTAAAACATGGGGTGACCTCCCTTAGGGGGAGATTGTTAGGAATTAGAAAATTCCATAGTGAAGAGTCGGTCACCCCAAATGTTATCTAGCTTAATTTAGCTCGTAGACTTGTCGTTATTTACGTTATTAAGTTGTTTATTAGTTAGTCAGTAGCGTAAAATAGTTTAGTGCAACACCGTGGAGGAAGGACGGGTCTTTACCCACTGTATCCCTGATCCACAGGCCGATAGGAGGTCGTATTTCTTGTAACTATAAATACCCCTTCCATCCATGGAAGGGGTGGTGCTTCATTAATCTAATATTCCATACTTTGAGTAACTCTCTAGCAAGAACACCCTCATCTCTCTACTTTCTCTCTCTAAAATGGAAAACATGTATTTTGATCTCCCAAGACCACCCGAATCATCAAACACAATAATATTTTGATCCTAACAGGAACATCTCTATTGAGAAGGTAGCGTCCGAAGACAACATAGCCGACGTCCTCACCAAACCGTTGAAGCGGGAAAAATTCAACCTACTTCGTCTTGGTCTTGGTCTCATGGAACAATCGTCGTAATTTGCTTTTAAACTCTACAAGGTATGTAAACACTAGCCTTCTTCTTTCTGAGTCTAGGATCTCTATTTTCACGCACAACTCACAAGCAATACGGGAATTTTCAAAACCCAAGATATTTTTTTTCTTATATCTCATAGTTTTCCTCTTATTTTTCAAGATAAGTACATTTTGCAAACACGTAATTGCATACACATTTTTTTTATAATAAACAATTTATTCACACATAGAAACCTCTTTTCAAAAAGTTTTCTAAAAGGATACCTCTTCTCGTATCACTTTCACAAAAGCCATTTCTCACGTCTAGGACAAATCTCTTTTTTTCATTATTAATACAAAGTAAAAACCCGTTTTCATTGCATCTCATGTCTTTTGAATGCTAAAGAGGACACATAACTAATATGTGTTTTCGGGTACATTCATTTAAGTAATAATGAATTAGGAGCACTCGGGTTATCTCACACAATAGTGTGCTTTTTCACTTCTAGTTTATTTTTCTTTTCTTTTTAGGAGTCGAGATAACCGCAACTCCAAATGGTTTGCATATAGGCACACACTAGGCACAAATGTTTCCAAAAGGAAATTTTTTGAGCTGCCTGAATCAACAGTACCACGGATCCCAGCCTTAATGCTGGACGGATCCATCAAGGGAAGGATCCGTGGGATCCGTGAGACAGAAGCTAGTTTTATCTTCTATTTTTCTTACTTTGGATGAAAACTTCAATATTTTTCATCATTTATTTTTATTTCTTTTGGAGTATGTTCTTTAATGCTTGTGTTCTCATGATCACATGCCTTAAATTCATATCTAATCATTAGCTTTTAATCCACATTTTGGGTCAAGCATTCATTACAATGCATTATTTTTCTATAAATAGGATTCCCAAAATGCTTGCATATTCATCTCAACTTCATCACCCATCAACTCACCACCTAAGGTCACTCTTTTGGAACTCCTTAAGACTCCAACAAGATCTCAACAACCAAAACAAAAAGAAATAGTCTTTTTAACACATCCCACTTCTCCAAACACAATTTTCAAAGACCTTGAAACCTCACCACCCTTAGCTCCCATTTTCTTACAAGAACATCTAGGTTCTTTTCCACCACCACGTCCAAACATTCCGGACTTTGATCCGCTTTTTCCATCTTTTCCACCACAACTTCCGCATCTCACAAATCAAAGTCGTTCGAAAAACTTCCGCACTCATTACCCACATCACTTACATTGTGAAGATTGCCAATCCACTAGGGATATTGCAATAGAAATTAGGGAAGAAATGCGAGTCATACTCAAACTCATTCTTGATCGCATCAATATCATTACTCATCAAAACCTCCATCCATAACCTTATGCAAGCATGGAAGGAATCATTATTGCTATTTTTATTTTTAGTATTTTTATTTTTAATATTTTTCTTTTGAGTCATTTTTAAGAACAAGTCTTGTTCTTACTTTTACATGCTTGTATGTGGCATAAATACCACTACATTTTGTTGTTTTATTACAAGGCCTTGTTTATATACCTTGGCTCCCAATCTTGATTCTCGTCAATCACAAGATTTTTTATGCATGTTACTACTAACCCTTTCTTTGTAGGATTTTTTTTCTCACTTGACACCCCAATCTAGGGGGAGCTACCGTTAAGGGGGAGTAAGCAATACATGGACTATTTTTCAACATTTTGTTTCTTCGTTGGGTTAACTTTTTGTTTCGACAAAAAGGGGGAGAAAAAGTAAACTTAGGCTTTCAAAACAAACATCTAATCTTAAGTTTTACTCATCATAACATTATGTTTTGTCATCAACAAAAAGGGGGAGATTGTTAATACAAATAAACCGTAAAGATGTTTATTAATATTGAGCGATCTCTTTGTGTTTTGTTGATAACAAATATAATGTTATCATAAGTAAAATTATAAGGATACATGTTATTTTTTTAAAGCATTTACATATAGTCATTTAATACAAATTGTTGTAATAAATCATTTGTTTTAATAGTTTATTAGGATGGGTAAAAATCACAACCCATGGAGCATATCCATAACCCATGGTATTGACCCATATCCATTTGACTAGATGCATTGCATCTATTAGATACATTGTATCTAATGAAATACCCATGGACCAACCCATAACCCATGACCCATGACCCATAACCAAAAAACCCATGGGCAAAGAGGAGCGTCACACGGATCCCTGACATTACACTAGACGGATCCCTTAAGGGAGGGATCCGTGGGATCCGTGGAACAGTGGCAAGATTTTGCCTATAAATAGAGAGCCATTTCTTCATTTCTCTTCACCCCTCTTCTTACTAACTCTCTCATATACTCTTACTCTCTTCTAACAAAAGATCACTTGATCTAGAGAGTTGTTCTTCTTTCTTCTATTGTGATTCTCATATAGGTCCTTCTCTAAGGCGAGATCACGATCTTACTACAAGTCATCCAAGCAAGGGGTCCTTGATTTATTTGTTTCTCCACAAGATTTCTGTAGCAAAGATCTTGTACTTGATATTTCACATAGTTGATGTGTAATAGTCGTGTTGGTTTGGTCCTCCGTGTTACGGACTCGGTATTTAGCTTTGTACCAGAAAAAGGTGTAAGCAACGTTGTGAAGGCTTCTCCGCCAAGTTGAAGGAGTTTGTTGACATAGTGCTTGAACTCTCGAGTAGGTGACTCGGGGAGTTGAGTAGGGCAATGAAGGTGTGCTTATAGCCGAACCACTATAAATCGGTTGTGTCATTTCTATCCTTTGCTTTACTTTATTTACGTTCATTACTCTTAGATCTATACTTTATCTTCATCCATATGATTTCACATAACATCGAATCTAAAGTTTTTAGAAACTAACTTAAAATCGGCAAAACTATTCAACCCCCCTTCTAGTTTTCCACAATAAGCATAAACCTTTCATTATTTCGTGTATGTGATTGAATCAACCGGCCCCTCTTATCTCTTGTTTCTATCATACATCTATACACTTGTGTTCATATTATGGTGACCTAACAGTGGTATCATACGCCATCTAGTTCGGTAAAACGATTTGTGTTTGAAGTTTTGTTCTCGTACGCATAAGTTTCACGTTATACACTTTTCACTTGCTTCAAAACCTTGATTTTTGCACTAAAATTTTAAAGATTCTTGTATTTTAAGGTTAATATAGTGTTTAGAATCATTGTTTTGGCAAAAAATTTGAAGATTTAGGTGTTTTATTTCGTTATTAAACTTGTTTTTGTTTCGTGGTACTACTTTATGCTTAAGATCAAAAATAACTTTGGTTCATCAAGTTCAAAACTTTATTGTTATTTTGGTGTTTTTGAAGCTGTTTTATCATTCAAAACGAGTGTACAAAACATTTTGGAAAATAAAAATACGTTTTGGTAACTTCTGTCGGTTTTTACGCCTAAAGAAACCCTCTTTTTACGTGTAATATCAAAACCCTTTCTTTACGCCTAAGGAAACCCTAGTTCTACGCGTAAGCTTTACGCCTAAGTCAGAGTTTATGCATAACAAGTTTTACACCTAAGGAATCTTCATCATTTTCTTAAAAGCTGTTGGTTACTCAATGTTTTTCTTACTTGGAAAAGCTTGAAAAACACTTCGAATTGTGGATATCTTTCTCACTTGGACAAGTGTGAAAGATTTTGGTTTAAACCCTAAACTTACGCCTCAGTTAAAAGCTTACGAGTAAGCCTTTACGCCTAAGTTAAATCTTACGCCTAAGGTTCCTTACTTCTAAGTCTTTAGTTTACGCCTAAGCTTATGTTTAATTATTAAGTTTACATGTAAGATACTCTTACTTGTAAGGAGGTAGCTTACGATTAAGGAGGATTACGCCTAAGCTTTCAGTTTACGTTTAAGGAAGTTTACGCATAAGCTCAACAGTTTATGCCTAAGGTATTTGTTTACGCCTAAGTACTTCTACAACAACATCAAGTTTCATTCGACTACAAAGATCCATCATCAACACGAGTTTCAAAGATGTCTCAACCACCATACTCCAACTACTTTCCTCATGAATATTCTCAACAACAACAACAACAACAATATCCTCAACAACAATTTCAACAACATCCACAACAAGTTGGAAATTAATTTCCTCATCAAATTGCACAACCACTCCCACAACAACAATTCATTCAGAAATACCCACAACAACATCAATATGCTAAGTACTTTCAGTATCAGTTTCCACAAAAGTATGTTATGAATGCAACAACGCAAAAGGAACCTACTTGGTATGCAAAAATGTGTGAAGCTATAAGTAGCCAACAATCCATTCATGAAGCTGGATCCATTGATAGACCTCCAATGCTCACTCCCAGAAACTATGATCAATGGGTGATGCGGTTCTTTAGATTCTGTGATCTTAAGAAACCACATGGTAAGTTCTTGAAGAAGGTCATCCTCGAAGGTCCTTTTCAAATGCCTACTGTAACAGTACCCGGAGATCCAAATGCTACACCACCAAGAGATGAAATTACTTCCACTCTTAATATGGATCAACTCAATGCTGAACAACTACTTCATTTTGAAGCTGATGAACTTGCAATGCAATACATCCTTTTGGGTTTACCCAATCTGATTCTTCGCAGTGTTGATGCTCATAAAACTGCAAAAGCAATGTGGGATCACATTCATCTCCTAATGGAAGGCACATAACTCAATCAAGAAGACATGGAGTCAAAAATTTACCTATCCTATGAGAACTTCATGATTGAACAGGTGGAATCATTATAGTCATACTATCATCGGTTTACAGACATCATTAATGACTTTGACAGACACAACATCATTATGCCAAAAATTGCAATCAACACAAAGTTCCTAAGCTGTCTTGGTCCTGATTGGGAAAAGTATGTTACATTCATCCGTCAAGCTAAAGATCTTCACAAGGTAAAGTACGGGTTGTTGTATGACTACTTGAAGCACCATCAAAAGGAAGTGGACAAAGATAGAGCTCTCCGTGGAATTACTGCACCTTTACCAAATGAAAATGCTCTTGCTTTGTTCACTCAAGCTTGTTATCCACAATTTCCACTGCTGCCTACTGTCTTTACTAATCCACCACAATCAGCCAAGATTACACCATATGATCCATCGCAACAATCATAAGAAACTCAACTTGTTCCTTTCAACAACAACACCAATTCAGCACTCTACAGTGAGACACCGAATGAGGATGCATAAGCTTTCGATACGTTGAATCAAGGATTTTCGTTAATTGCTCGAGCCTTTGGGAGATTTTCTAACAAATCCAACAACCGTATTCGTACCTCATCTAACACAAGAAATCAAGCAGTTGTTAACAATGGAAGGGTTGAGGTTCAGAACCGAAACAATGGTCATCAAATGGGTAGTGGTCAAGGATTTAATGCTTCTAGAAGGAATAACATGTTTGCTCCACAGCAAAGGGTTCAAAGTGTTGATCATGGAAATGCTCAGAATGGGAATATTGGTCTTAGATGCTATAACTGCAACGAGAAGGGTCATCTAGTGAATGCTTGTCCAAAGCCGAGAACAAGAGGCAATGCTTATCACAAAGAGGCTTTACTCTTGGCTCTCAAAGATGAAGCTGGTGGAACACTTACCAACAAGGAACAGAGCTTCGTGGCTAATGCAGATTCCGATGATGATATGGAGGACTTGCAAGCTAACGCAACTGTAATGTTGATGGCCAACATGCAAGAGCTCCACATGAGTGACACAGGCCCAGTGTATGACACTGATGGCTTGTCTCAGGTACCTGATCCTATCCTAACATATGTCTTATACATGATCTAATATATCTGCCTGCATCTGCATCTGACAAGGAATAGAGTGTTCAACATGAGCCATCTACATCTCATCACGAAGATAATCAAATGGATCCCGTAGTTACATTTGACGATCAAGATGACCTTATGGTTACCATTGATAATCAAGTTGACCCCAAGGTTACATTTGAGGATCTAAATGATGAAAATGTTGAGACTCAAGTTGAACAAAATGAACCTTTGTCTAATACAGATCCAGAGCTCATATTATTTCAAACCACCCAATCTTAGTTGGAGAAGTGCAATGAGATAAATAATAATCTTCGTGAAAAAGTAGAATTATTGACTAATGATATTGAATGCTATAAGGTACAACTCAAAAATTTTGAAACAAAAGAGAAACGTGAATATAGTTTTGAAGTCGCTTTTTCAAAGTTATATCAAAAAGAACAATCTTTAGAAAAACAGATACGTGATCTAGTTGTTTCCAAAAATGATTTGATTTCTCGAATAAAACAACAAAAATTTGAACATAAACAACACGTTAACACTCTTACTTCGGAAACTCAAAAAGCCAAGTCTGAGTTGTCATCGTGTCAAAAGGAGTTTTCAGAATTCAAACAAACCTCAAGGAAACGAATTGATCAATATCTTGATGAAATTTTTGATTTGCAAAACAAAATCAAAGAGTTTCAAAATGTTGTCTACAAATGTGGTGAGTCAATCACAACGATTCAAAAGTTTTCATTTAAGCCAAATCCAGATGGATATGGGCCAAATCTTGCTGATAACAAACCACGTTTTTTCAATAGAGCATTCAAAGCAAATCCAAAGTTGTATAGTGTCAAACATATGCTTGATAAATCTATTGTGCGTGTCGTTGAATATAATCGTGAAGAGGAAGTCAATGCAGAAGAAGAGAGTCGATTGAAAATGGAAAACATTGAATATAACAAACCTTTTGATTATTCAAAAAGACCTCTCATAACTTTTGTCAAACAACAGGATAATACAAACACACCTTGGGTTATCACACCTATTCCTGAGTCCTCTTCTGACGTCGGTCTCGTCAAATCAGTTGCACAAATTTATGGTCCTTTACCTTCTTTGAGTGAAATCACACCATTACCCGAAAGATGTCAACTCCTTAAATATTTTGATACATTCATGTCTGACTTTAAACTTTTAGAACGTGAAATTGAACTTAATTCGGAAATAAAAGTTGAAACTTTTCAATCGGCTTTTGCCCGAAAACAAAGAGATATTTTTGAAAAACAACTTTTATCCCATGTTTGAAATTTACGTATGTATGCAACAGATTGGGAACGGGATCTTCAGAAGGAGATTGGGCACATGAAAACAATTTTCAATGCAACAGACATGGACTTTGAAAACCCAAAAATTTTGAAACCATGTCGATCGACTCTTGGAAGATGTTATCTGTGCTGATACCATATCACTTGTGTTGTATTATACCGCTGCATCTGCTTTTGATAATATTGTTGTTGATTCTGTTGATAATGTTGAGATTGTTGATAATGTGTCTCAAATCGAAACTTTGAAAGCTGAAAATGAGCGTTTGTTAAATGAACTTTCAATTGTAACACGTCGTCTTCAATGGTGTCAAAAAGATTGTAATAATCGAGAACTTTCTTTGAAAAACCAAAACTCGAACGACTGAATGAGAAAAACGCCTCTTTGAAGTGTCAGATTTTTAAATATGAACAAGAAATTGCAAAAGTTAAAACATAATATAATAACATATTTAAATTGCTGAAAAAGACTCGTACCAAAGCATCAAAAGATCTTGATGATCATCTTCTGTACACTCGTGAAGTCTTAAATGTTAATGGAAACATACGCTCTGAAAACCAAGATTTGTTACACACTATCGTAGAGTTGAAAGAGAAGTTGGGGAAATATGAGAATGATAAGTCTAGTAACACAAATGTCCTTGCATCTGGAATGTTTAAAATTGACACTAGGATGCCTAATGACAAACCTAAAGATACTAATGTGCTTCCTTCCACTTCTACAAGAGTAGTTGCCTCTAATCCTAGCATTAGCACTTCACAGCTTAAGAGCACAAACAAGAAGAATAAGAAGTTGCAACATAAGAGAAGATCAGTAAAGACCCCTGCAGTAGAAGAACACACTAGGACTTTGAATAAAACACATGTTGCACCTACTTTAGATATTGCGTTAGATAAATATAATAGAAAAAGTGATGTAACGAATGTTGAATCTTCAAGTACTTTGAATGTTATGTTTGAAGCATCTTGCATTGTTTATCGTAAAAGCATGTTTTCTGGTAGTCATGATAATTGTGTTGCTAAATCTGTCTTATCTCGTAAGCAAAAACATAGAAATGGAATTACCTCTAGGCCCACTAATGCTTCTAAGTATGTGCTAGGTAAACCACCTTCTATAGTTTCTGAGAATCTCATTGATGTACCCATAGAACCCACATCACCTCCTAGGAAGAGAATATCACCTAGTGAATTCACTAATACCAAAACACAAACTAGTTGGACTTGGCAGAGATGGTTACAAAATACACCAGGATTTAAATGGATACCCAAAATTATAAAAATGTGTGTTTCATCTGTAACTGTAATGGAACCCTCTAACTCTTCGGGTTCCACCTCTACTTTTATTCCACCTGTGTCGTCTATGTGTATTGTAGGTGATACAGATCATCCTTATTGTTGATAGCGGATGTTCCCAGCACATGACAGGCAATCTCACACTTCTTACAAACTTTGTTTCAAAGTTCATTGGCACTGTCAGGTTCGGGAATGATCACTTCGCAGATATCATGGGCTACGGAGACTACATCAATGGGAACATCGAATTAGCAGAGTTTATTATGTTGAAGGTCTCGGTCACAATCTTTTTTTAGTCGGTCAGTTTTATGATGGTGATTTGGAAGTTGCTTTTAGGGAGAAAACTTGCTTCATCCGTGATCTACAAGGAAACGACCTCATGTCTGGAAACCGCACATCAACCCTTTACACAATCTCAATGCAAGACATGATCGCTTCATCTCCCATCTGACTACTTTCTAAGGCAACATCTACAAAATCATGGTTGTGGCACAAAATACTTTCACATTTAAACTTTCAAACTATAACCAATCTTGCTCGACACAAACTAGTTAAAGGTCTTCCCTGGTTTAGGTATTCAGAAAATCACTTATGTTCAACTTGTGAACAAGGGAAAAGCACTTGTGCTCATTTTCCTTCGAAGGTTGAAAACAGCTCTCAGCATGCTCTTCATCTTCTTCACATGGATTTGTGTGGCCCGATGCGTATGCAGACGATTAATGGCAAATGCTACATTCTCATAATCGTTGATGACTACTCCAGATGGACTTGGGTTTATTTCCTACGAAGTAAAGATCAAGCTCCACAAATGATCATCACCTTTCTCACGAAAATTCAAGTTCAGCTCCGTAACACGGTTAGACAAGTAAGAACAGACAGAGGAACTGAATTTGTCAACCAAACTCTTCAAGAATATTATGAGAAAGTGGGAATTGAGCATCAGACATCCATTTCAAGAACACCAGAACAAAATGGAGTTGTCGAAAGAAGAAATCGTACGTTAGTGGAAGCTGCAAGAACGATGTTGATAAATGCAAAACTTCCAGATTACTTATGGGCAGAATTTGTGTCAACTGTATGCTACACTCAGAACCGTTCTATGATAACCAAACGCCACAACAAAACACATTGTGAGCTTATTTATAATAGAAAACCGAACCTCAAACACTTTCATGTATTTGGTGCTCTCTGTTACCCAAATAGTGATCGTGATGACTTTGGAAAGCTCAAGGCCAAAGCTGACATTGGAGTATTTGTTAGATATTGTGAAAACTCAAAGGGATACCGGATCTGGAATCGTCGTACAAAGGAAATTATGGAAACCATTCATGCTAATTTTGATGAGCTCACAAATATGATGTGACTAACTTTAATACTTATGCCATATATTCAAATAAGAAAATTATATGTTTTACATATTAAGTACTACGTTACTAGGGAGCTTCATGTGAGGGGCCTCTTTGGGGTGAACGTATTGACGAGTTGCTGGATTTACGATTTAAAGTGTCGTAGCTCCTCATATGTTTACTACATGACCTCTGAATTATGATGGCCCGAACAGTAGTACGATATTTAACTAAAAACATTTTATAAACTAGTAAGCCATTTTCATAACGACATACACCATTACTATAAGTTACAAAGTACAACATCATGATTAATATAATGATTTATATAGACTCATTTATATCTCCATGCCGTTATTACAAAACCTAATACACGATATCATATTTCTAGGTTGTACATAGAGGTTTCCCTGCTTATCTATCGATTTCATTATACCCTTAACACCATTTACTCACGATGAGTTCATAGTCCCATTTTCTATTATTTAACTATATGCTTACCTGTATGTACTATTGGCACTAAGTACCACGATTGCCATGTTTGAAGTCCCTATATCATGAACCATTATTCACTAGCTTTAGTGGGCGTAAATATTGTGAATAGGCCTATAGGGGTTGACGAATCCCGTTCTTATTGACTCAGTTAGGGCAATCGAACGCACTATATTTGAGAATGATAGGTATAATGGCAAATTACCTACTAGGGCTACGATTGTAAGAATTATGCCAATTTTTATTAGTACGAGGTTAACGCTTTGGTTGTCATGAGCTTAGCGCAATAATAACTGTTTTGTTTTCAAACTATGAGTGTGAGACTATATAGCTCACACTACGAATATTGTGTTCAACAATTTAACTAAACCTATGAATTCCACTCAACCTTTGTGTTGACGTTTTAAGAATTTTTTTTATCTCAGGTCCATAAGACACGAGGCTTGCAAGGATGGCAAGGAAGATCACTGATATTTAGAAGGCTATAAATTTTATTATCATTCGAAAACTTTTGTATTATGTAACCGTGGAACTACTAGGACCTCTCTATTTTGTAAACTCTGATGTATTTCAATAAATCGAATGAAAAGCCATTTTAAATGAGTCAGTTAGAAATCGTTTTCTGTTATTATAACTGTTATACCATGAAGTAACACTCAGTTTGAATTCCGCTGCTTTCACGAAATTGAGGGTGTTACAGATTGAATGGACTAATGATCAAATTGCTTTTTACAAGAACTTATAATTTTCTAAAATCATGCTAGTTTGTTTTTCATTAGTTTTCGTCAAATAATTTTGTTTTTTTTATAGGATGTATATTATTAAAACAAAACTAACAAGGAGTTAGCTAATTACATAGGAGATTTTAACCAATCGATCCAACTGCAAATTTTATGACCCCTAAATTTAAGCGAAGAAAACGAATACATACAAATATTATCAAAGATGCCACTTTTCCTCATAAGATGAGAGCTAAAAGTAAGGTTATTAGTGAACCGCCAAATCCACCACAAAGAAGACACGATAATGATGTAAAATTTTTAAATATTCTCTTTAGAAACATGCCACGAGCTCAACCAATCCTTCGAATGCTCATTAGATGTGAAGAAAGGGAAGGAGTTATCACACCAAACTCGAACAAGTCTCCAAACATCAATAGTAATATCACACTGAAAGAAGATGTGAAGATTGGATTCCATGTTACCTTACAAGAAGGGCAAGAGAGCACAGGGATTTCAATACCACGAGACGAGAGGTTCAAGCGATGAGGTAACTGGTCCAAGTTCATTCTCCACATGAAAATGTTAACTTTTCGTGGGAAAGTTTTGTCCCAAGTTGTCGAAGGAACTAAAGATGGTAAGAGTTGGGCGTCAATCTAGCAACGAGTCTCCCCAACTGAGAAAACTTCGTCACTTGCGATCGACCAGACGCAAGAGTATTCAATGAAATTTATGTCGACATTGCTAATCTCGAGCATCATATCTCTCAAATAATCTAAGTTACGAACGTCACGGTCGGCTCTAGACCAATTCCAACGCTATTTCCTGTTTTTCAAAGCGATCAATGATTAGACAATCTTTGTCTTGTTCTGAATGATAAAGTCTGTTGTAGCCAATATGTAGCGGGCAATCACCAAGCCAAGTGTCCTTCCAAAAGCGGACACGCGTACCACATCCCGCTGGGAAGCGAAAAGAGTTAGCCGGAAGAATATTGTTCGAGTGTAAGAAGTTAGAAGATACAACTATCTTAGCCCAAGTACATTTAAATTTGCAACATTGTTGTTTGAAACCCTCTCTTGACTGTGCAAAGCCTTGATAACTTTAACCCAAAGAGCTTGCGGGTTAGAGTACATTCTCCAACGCACCTTTAAAGAAGAGTAAGGTTGAAAGACTTTAAGCTACCAATGCTCAAACCGCCTTTGTCGAACGAAGAAAGAATATTAGGCCATTTAATCCAAGCAAGCTTTTTAGACTCCTTGAGAGCCTCCCAAAATAAGAGGCACAGATGCTCTCCAAAGAATTCAATACAAATTCAGAAATTTTGAAGATCGAAAGAATTTAAATCTCAACACTTCCTAGCACCGCCTTAATTAATGGGCTATAGATTATTTCACGAAGTGGATAGAGGCAAAACCACTGGCAAAGACGACAGGGAAGGATGTCATAAAGTTCGTATGGGAGAACGTTGTATGCAGGTACGGTTTTCCGGGAGTCATAGTCACTGATAACGGAACCAACTTCGTTAATGATCCATTCAAAAGCTGGTGCGAACGGTTGAAGATTAAGCAGATGAATATAGCCGTTGCACACCTGCAAGCCAACGGATTGGTGGAACGAGCCAACAAGATTTTGATGGCAGGGATAAAAACAAGACTGGGACGGGAGAGAAGCTGATGGGTTGATGAGCTGCCTAACGTCCTATGGGCCCACCGGAAGACTCTCAAAACAAGCAATGGGGAAACTCCGTTCAGTCTGACGTACAGAAGTGAAGCTGTGATTCCAGCAGAAATAGGAATGCCAACACACCGGATGATGATGTTCTGAGAAGATCAAAATGAGGAAGAACAACGTTTGAACCTGGATCTCTTACAAGAGAGAAGGGAAAATGCTGCCATTCAAGAGGCCAAATACAAGACGCAGGTGGAACAATATTACAATCGTAGAGTCAGGCCGATGAACTTCAAGGTGGGAGATTTTGTTTACCGGAGGAACGAGGCGATCCGGGTAGAAAATTAAGGAAAACTGGGGCTTAATTGGGAAGGACCTTATAGGGTGGTAGGAGCGTATCAGAATGGCTCTTATAAGTTACAAACAATGGAAGAGAAGGAGGTCCCTCGGACCTGGCACGCGATAAATCTCAGAAATTGTTTCTCATAATCGTTATTGTAACAAGAATCCTACAGCTACTATGTAACTTGAATTAATCATGTTTATTTGTTTAATGATGAAAGTCTTCCTGCAGTAGGGAGACAATTTTCCATGATAACTTATGTGTGATGTACGAAAATTCCGACGGCTGGCCCCCGTCGAGTATAACTGATGTAAACATGCACGGGTATATATGCCGGATGCCCGAAAACACTATTCAGATGCCCTAGAAAACTCTATTCGGATGCTCGGAAAACGGATGCCCAAGTGAAAAAAAAAACAAACACTTGGATGCCTGGTGGAATGACCACGCAGATGCCCGAGCACGTATGTCGGATGCCCAAAAATATCATAAGGATGCTCGAAATCTGGATGCACGGCCTACGTGGCCGGATGCCCTTAGAATAAACAGAAGAAACATTTATACACAAATAAAAGTAAGCCTGTTGATGTTATCACGTCAGTTGAATATTGTCCGAGCACGAAGGACGTGCCAAAATGACAAACCAAAAAAGATATTAAGTTATTACAAGAACCACATTGTCTAAATAATTGTTTACAAATATGAATCACTAGGAAGGCCAGAGTCTAAGCGTTTGCCCCCGGAGTGTCAGTAACAGGGACACTAGCAGTCGATGTGCCAGTAGCAGGAGTACGGGTGGATGGTCCGATTGGATCCCTAAGAGGAGGAACTGCCGGCTCCATGTTCAACAAATCTCCCAAGGGTAGACGATACGAATCAGCCAACTTCTGAATAAAAGGGTACTCGGCCTCAAAAAGCTTGTTATATTCAGCCTTCCATAAGCCTGGAGCGTCCCTGTTGACCCGAGCAATACCCTTGAGAGCCTCATCCATTTCCGCTTATGTTCTGTTCACACTTGCCCCAGTCACAAACCCCGCCTGATAGGTCAAGCTGTACACTTTGGCCATGCTCTTCTTGTACTCAGCACTGTTAAACAGTCGGCGAACAACCGAGGAAAGAAGGCAACGAACAGCATTCTGCTTTACAACCTCAGCTTGAGCGACCTCTGCAACCAATTTCCCCTTCTCCACCTGCAAAGCTGCTAGTGACTGATTCTTTTCACTCAGTTCGCTCTCCAGCTTCCTTATCTTTTCAGCTTAAGCAGAAGAAGTCTCTCGCCATTCATCCCGATCTCGGCTCAACCTATCCACTTCATCCTCCAAACTTTTCTCCTTGTTTACCCTGGCCTCATGATCAACCTCCAGCTTCTTGAGCTCCTCCAACAATCTCTCCTTTTCTCCCTCTGCAGCGGTCAACCTTTCAGATGTCCCTTGACAAGCATTGTGGGTCTGAGTAAGCTGCCAATGCTCTGTGTTAAGAGTTTTGAATCACCTTAGAAGCTCCCCCTGGGTCACCACACTGAGACCGAACTCCTCATAAGCCCGTCGAGTGAGCTGGACGTTGATCAACTCATCAAGGGCCACTCGTTCTGCAGGAGTGGCTAGATTATCAATCAACTCCCTACAAGAACGGAAGGTATCGATCCGAACGTCATCCCGGAGAGACCAATTGGGCATAAAGACATTTTCGGCCTCATCTAAAAAAAGAAGGGAAAGAAAGGAAGAAAGATTAGATATGGGCAAACACGCAAAAAGTGTAAACAATGCCGGATGACAAAAACTTACCGGAATCCAAATTAATATTCTCTACGCGCTGGGAGCGGTTGGAATGGTGGGCTGAATGACCTGAAGAGGCATGAGGACGAATTACAAGAGGTAAACAAAAATCATAAAAATTCGAATAAACTTAACACACATTTACCTTCAGACTCGTGAGGAAGAGAATTTCTCGGTAGAGATTGGTCACCCTCATCTGGGTGGCGAGAAGGTTCTGTCTCCAAATTCCTTTCAGAATTATCTCCCATCCCTTCATCAGCAGGAATCTCTCCACCACCGTCACCAGCGGCAACCTCATGAGTTTCTTGACCTGCCCCTTGGTCATCCTCCGGTATAGCTTGATTTAACGGCTCAACATTCAACACAGGTGAGCCAGACGAAAAATTCTCAACAAAACCAGTTCGTCTTTTCTTTTTCTTTTTTTGAACTCCAGACGTCCCTTCCCCTCTCGTTTTCGCCGCTTGGCGGGCAGCAACCTCTTTCTCTTTCTTTTCTCTAGCTGCCACCACCTCCGGATATGCCTATTCAGCCCATTTAGTTAAGGCATCCTTGGTAGGAATGGCCACCCCGATGGCTAGAGGGTCCGTGGTCCTTTTGGGTTTCTCTTGGTTCGAATCAACGTGGGGACCCTTTCTTACTACAGTCCTTTCCCACTCCGGGAGCTCCAGGTATTCTGATATATCAACCACTGCAAAAGAAATTTTTTTAGGGAAACATAAAGCAACAGTGGTAACAAATAAACGACAATCCTATTGTGACCGGACAGATAATTACCGTGACCCTCGGCATCCTTTAGTAGAGGCTCGAACTCCGGGTTCCTGAAAATCGAGGAAAGATGACACATCCATAATAAACTCACAGTAAGCTTCCTCTACGGAATAGGCACCCGGTTAAGCTTCTCGGCATCATCCTCTGAAAAACCGGTGGGAAAGGGATCGGTAATCTTCGAGTCCTTATGCCTCCAGGCAATGGCATAAGGAATCGCCCTCCGGTCAATCAAGAAAAACTTTTCTTTCTAGTGTTTAAGACCAGAGAGTATTTCCTTGAAACATTTATAGGATTTTTTACCAGTCCTATTCTCGAATGAAAACCAATGTCCCCGCTTGCACAACCGATAAAATGCTCGAAACAAGGATACTCTAGGTTGTATGTTTAGGCTATAACACCTGATCTCAAAAAGGGATACACGGTTCAGACCTAGAGGAACTAACTGAGAGATGTGGACCCTAAAATGCCTTATCACATTCAACAAAAAAGAAGAGAAAGGGATCCTAACACCTCCGGTCTCTAACTGTTGGGGATAAATTCCAATCTTATCAGCCGGTAGTTGGTCCATAGACATGTCATCCGGGGGGAGATGGGGACAAAGGTCAGTGGGAATACCATATTCGACGATTATACTATGCAATTCAGATTGTGTCAACTTAGATGTATAAATGTGCATATCGAACTTTGGAACCACCAAAGGTGGCACTTGTTCCTCGGCAGTGTCCTCCGTCTTACGGACAGTCTCAAACTCTGTAAGGGGAGTGTTTTGTTCCTCGGTTCCATGTTCGGCCATTACTAAAAGATGCCGGAAGGGAATATACAAATAATTACAGGGAAGGACAAGACAAACCTTAGGAAGAATGAAGAGGACGTCCGGCAAATGAAAGCGGTTTGTATGTGTGTGAAATGCGTGAAAAACAAATGGGGTGAAAGGTGAATATATATACTGTAAAAACCCTAGCAGACTGTCAAAACATCCCATCAGTTAGTAAAAAGGTGACGTGGGCCAATCTGGGCCGTCCACGTTAGTCAGGAGAGATGAGAAGGTACAAGCAAGGCCCAACAGGTAGCCAGGCTCATTAGATCGGCCCAAAACTGACAGGTCCAGCTATCAAGACTCATGGACTGGTGCCGATGTGAACCTTCTTGACGAAACGACTGAATATAAGTATTGCATCACCGGTCTTCATCCGGTAATACAATAATGGGTGGACATGTTGGCGTATGTGTCCGGACGTCCTAATGTCCGGAGGACTTTCGTCCGGACGGCATGCTCTATCATCCGGAATGATTATTGCCCAGCGGATAAAAGACTCGACCATGTCAGCAGATTTCACGGGATTTCCCTGACACCTACTAGGTAGGGTGGCTATAGGCCTGCGGGCAAGTAGCATAGGTCTGCTGAACAATAATTCCGGTACAAGGTTGGGGTAGTATAAATACCCCAACACATTTAATGTTTTTGCATTGAATTTTTACCTACACATACTTTCACATTTATTATCACATTTATTACCCTTCGCTTATTCTCACGCCGGAGCTTGGTCTCGGGACAACACCCGGGGCGAGGCTAACGCGTGTTGTGTATTGTGCAGGAAGGATCCAATCTTTTCCTTCGGACCGATTGACTGAAGCTTGAACCTCCGGATAAAAGACGGGAAGGATCCAATCTTTTCCTTCGGACCGATTGACTGAAGCTTGAACCACCGGATAAAAGACGGGTAGCAGGAATTTGCTTCAACACCTTCCAAAAGGAGAGCCTCGAATGAAACCGGTCAAGTACTAAGCTACAAATCGGAGAACTATGGCATCGAGCTCCAGTGGCTCTAAAACATTCATGGCTTGGTCTACCATGAGAGCACTTACAATCATAACGCCGGAACCAGCGCTAAAGCCGCGTTAACCGGCGTTATTTGGTGCTATGGTTGGAACTTCGGTGTTAAAGTGGTGTTAAACCACCGGTGTTGCCACACCAACGGGCGTTATTTGTTTGTTTGTTTTTTTTTTTTTTTTTCATTTATGCCCCTAAGTGAAGGGTTGTTTTTGTAAATTGTTGGGAATGTTATTGATGTTATTGGGATGTTATGGTTGTGGGTGTTTTTTGGGGATGTTAATGTTAAATGTTAAAGCTGATGTAGCGCTGACGTGGACAGTGTTAATGGTGTTATAGTGTTATGGTTGAACATGCTTTGACACTTAAAAAGGGTTGTCCTTTGACTTCCTTAACAAAAAAAGGGTGACGTAAAAAATTTAAATTGGCGAATCGAATTTCCATTATCTCTAAGATTAAAGTAGTATATCAGAAAACATTTTGTATATGAAAAGGTGAACGCCAAGAAGATATGAGAACTGAGAAGATGTACACTAAACGATTGTTACCAAAGTCTTGCTCTGTATTTCTTTAGCTGTTGTAGTCATGTTAATTATGTTTATGTTAGTTTAAGTTATCTAGTATCATCATGTGTAAGTTGCACTTATATTAAATGAAATAATAAAATTAAGGGCTTAATTTTTTTAAGTTTGCGGTCAAGATTATCATTGTTTTTGTTATCTTATGAGCCTGTTTGGCAGGGGTTTTTTGGAGGAGCCATTAGTTTTTTGTTATAAAATAATCTTTTATAAACTAAGTAGCTTCGTTTGGATGCATTACCTACAAGCTTTTATTTCAAACAAATAGCTCTAAAATGAAAAGCTGATTCATGAAGCTTTTTAAATGTCTATGAGCTGTTAAAACTTTAAATTACTAATATACCCTCCAAACATTTATTTACAATTATAGATTTGTCCTTTTATGTCATTTTACATCTTATAATTACATTTAACAGCTAATTTACCAAACACTGTTATTAAAAAAAAGATACAGCTTGTAGCTCATGTTAACAGCTTTGCAGTTTACAGCTTACAGCTTACAGTTTACAGCTTACATCATACAACTAGTTTTGCCAAACATACCCATAATATCAATTCAAGAATCCCATTTTTTGTATTTTGTAATTGTTTTGAATGCCTACAAACAAAACGATCAAGGATGTAGCTAGAAAAAGTAGTCGTTGCAACTTATTTTAGTTTATACAAACATCTAAAGAAAGTATGACAGCCAAAACAAATATTGAACTCAAATTTTATGCCTATGTAGGTAAGTTTTATGAATCATGCAATAAACATAATATAAAAGCTTCAATCACGATCTAGCTTGCTAAAAGTTGTGGAATAAGGTGTTCTTAACTTCCAAGTTCTAATACAATAAAAAATTTGGAAAAAGAGGAAAATTATATAAAGGTAGCAATTTCATATTCAATTTAAAGAATCTAATTATGATGTAACTTGAATAAATAAAGAGTTAGAATGAAGTGGGGTTCATTGATTGGAGAGAGAGTCCACTCGTGCTCATGAATAGTTAAATAGAACACTTTTCCATTTTGCCAACTTCATATTACAATCTACGGACCAATATTTTAAAACCCGACTTGACTTGGCCACTTCAATTAAGTTGAATCGGAAACTGGCTCGGAGACTGGACCCAACATGACCGGATTTTTCTTTATTTGAGTAGTGGATTGAACCGTCGTTTTTTCGTTGATCTGAGTTGACTCAGTTTGATAAACCCGGTCAGGTCATAATCCTTAACCATAAAATCTAACAAATTTTTTTTCCATCAACTTCTCTACATTTAATTGACAAGTTGACATAGTGAGTACCAATGTTAGTTAAAATTTTGTAAAACAGTAAATTATAGTTATAAACTATCATAGAAATACTAACTATTGTAATTTTAATCACCGGTAGAGAATACGTTGGTGGTGAAGAAGATATCTTTGATAGTGTTGACACTGAAGTTTCTCGGTGTTTGAGGTAAACAAGATTGTCACACAGTTAGGCTACAAATGTAAGAATGAGCCTCTGTTTTGTCATTATTTAAGACCCATGAGTGATTTAGATGTTGGGTTGTATGAACTGGCATGTGATGAGGATGTACATTGTCTGAGTACCCAACTGTCGAGTTAAGTTAATAGAGGTATATATAGAGCATGAGTCTACACAACTTAATTGTTAACAAATGTCACCCGAACAACTCAAGGCAACAATAGAAGAGTATCAGGAACAATGTGTCTAATGAACCTAGTACTAGTTCTTCTAGAAAAAGATTCTAGTAAAATGTTGTTGTTAACATGGCATGATAGTAGATATAGTAGTACACCAAACTCTGTTTCACCTAAGTCTATACCTGAAGGTCTGTTTGGTATGCCTACTAGTTCATGTGATATCACATTTACACAATTGACTAAGAATAAATCTGCTGACAACTAAATCAATAGCCTTCCACATATAAGTTCATAGTTTGATACTATAAACCTCACTTTCACCCCAGTGGAAGCAAGGGTTAATGATGTGGTAAATGATGTGGTAAATGATGTGCTAGATGATCTGAATAGGTTTATAGACTTTAATGATAATGAATTGGATATTTATCAAGATTTTAGTTATCTTGAACCAATGAATGTAGACAATACTTTTGGCTTAAGTCATGATAAACATTTTGGAGTAGGTGACATGGACTTAAACTTAAATTTAAATCTTGACTAAATATTCCCCAAAATTCTCATGAAGGTGACATGACTGATAGTGCTCATGTTGATGGAGAAACAACATTTGTAGAAAGTAGAAGTGAAGGTGACATGACCATACCATTCTCAACTAATGGGAATATATTTCCTTTTAAAACTATGTCATTCTCATCTAATGTTTGATTTATTTTTGTCAAACAAAGTTTGTAGTCAAATGGATCACCATGCTCAAAAATTTCCACCCAAAGAAAGTCAACACTTTTCTATTCAAACAAAAATGTTCTTTAGAGGTGCATTTCCAAACAACAATTTGGCCAAAATGGGCAAGAATCACAAAGGTTTGCAACTGAAAATGGATCTGTTCAAACACAGAATACACACTTTTGTTTGTTGACTTCCCTAAGTCAAACGTATTATGCATTGAACAACTAAACACTATGAATAACAATAAGAACCCACATTCACTTGATCATACATACTTACAAACCAAATTGTTATGAATATTGTTATTGATCAAATTCCATTACAACCATTACAAACTTCTTTTTCACCTACCAAACACTATCACCTACTGCTTCACCAAAATACTAAGAAAATACATCCACCACCATCATAAACTAACAACAATTACCCAAAAGAGACTTGATGGTGGATGGATCAAGAGATGTCAAGCAGTAAAGTAAAACTACAACCCAAAAAAAATTCAACTGATGATGAGATATTCCTTGTACTTGGACCGTTGTTCTTCAAAAAAAATTAATAACATCTTCAAGTGCATTAATCCTCCTCAACAAACCAAGGATAATCTCTAATGACCTTGGGAACATAGGAGGATCGAACCATCCAAGAAAAGGACAGTTTGAGCTATGAAACAAAACATTGTATAAATAAACAACACATTTTGCAAATAAAAAACACATTGTGTAAAGTTGATATACATTTCACCAACTAACCAAACTTACAATTGTTGGACAACCATAGAATCGGCGACCTAGATTCCTGTCTGTCCAAAAAGTCTTGACAACAGCTTGTTGGCCACATGTGCAGACCACCATTGTTGCTCTGTTTTTTTTAATGTATTTGATTTTGAACGCTAGGATGTGGAAAAAAGTAGTCCTACACAAATGTGTTAATATAAGACTTTGAGGATACGAGCCGGCCGTGATCTTGTGGACAAAAAGGCCACCTGCTGAAGTGATGAAGAGTAGCTAGGGATGAACGAAAAAAGTTACAAATGGAGCAAATGACTAAAAAACCATGGATTACACATCAGAAAACCACACATTGAAACCATGGTAAGAAATAAGGGGGTAGTAGGGACCAAAGGGCTCACCGTTTGGCAAAACAGGGACGACGTACGAGATTAAATCAAAACGGGGGACCAAATGTGGAAACGGAGCAGAGTTCAGAGACCATCGGTGTAAGTTACTCATATATATATATATATATATATATATATATATATATATATATATATATATATATATATATATATATATATATATATAGTGTAGTGGGTATTTATCAAATTTATAAATTTATTAAAAAACATGAAAACTGAAAACAGATTCATATGTTTTTTAAGACTAGACGAGTACCCGTGCACATCAACGGAATTTTATAGCGGCATAAGTTTTTAGCCGTGTACATCATATTATTGAATACTTTCCGAGATTATAATGATTGAATAATTTCCGCTAATAGGTATATAATTAAGTTTCCAGCCGTGTATTAGTTTGTTTCCCTTAAATAGATTCAGTTTTCAGTTTTTACTTTCAAGAAAAGTTAGTTTTTTCATTATAGATAGTATAGATTTAACAACAAAAGTTTTATCAATTACCTCATCTATTTTTATAGTTTATGTGTTACAAAATTGACACATGTGTTTTTATACATATTTTATTTGATGGATAAAATTTAAATTGATTGAAGCTAATTTTGGAACTTTATTTACCAATCAGAAGGCTCAATTTCAAATGCTTTCAACGAGGCGTGAACCCAAAACCTTTAGGTTGATGGAGAACTCACATATCATTACACCAAAGGCCTTAGGTGGTTACTAGAAGAATTAGCTTACCATTTTGTACCTTTTATTATTATATAAAATACGTTTTTTTTTTCATTTATCTATGACGAACTCCTTATTTTAATAAGAGTAAACTGCAAAAATCATCAACGTAGTTTTTAAAATTTTGCACTAATCATCCCTTACCGATATTGTTGGCACTTATCATCCATAAAAGGCTAAACGTCTTGCGTAAAACATCCCTCACAGGGACATAAAGGTCATTTAGTCACTTTCATCCACCTATGTGTCCCCCACTTCATCATCTTCAACCAACCACCACCACATGTGAGTATGTAACTGCTACCATCTGTCACCATCACCCACCACCACCAAAAGATACGTACACCAACCGTCGCACCAAAAACTACTGCAACCATCATTTACCACCATCATATGTCACTCCTCGTTTACCACCATCCCCGTCACACAACAACAATCGCCACAACCACAATCACCGAGACCCATTGTGCTTTCCCTTTTATTTTTGCTAACCCAAATTTATTTATCAGAAGACCTACTAATACTTGAATCCTTATTGAAATCACAATCATCAATTAACTTGCACCGCCATAAATTTGTGATTCAGTATTATGGTATTAAATGTGTGATTGTGCAAAGAAAACATATGGTGCGGGGATTCAAAAATCTAATGGTTAGAAATTATATTTTTCATGGTATTTGGTTACGACTAGCTTGCAGTGGAGTTGCGTCAATTATTTATGTACTTAGTGACTTTTTCGCCATTAATCAACAAGTTTTAAGATGAGTCATTCAATCATATACCAATTTGATAGCTAACTTTTCTATTGCCATCTATCTATTTGAGTTGCTTTTTTCACAAGAAGTAGGATCTAATTTTAATTCTAGTCGGTTCGATAATTTATATTTGTTTAAAAATAAAATTTCTTGATTATAAGTTATAAACTAGTGGTGGGGGTGGTGATGACGGTAAATGGTGGTGGCGGTGTGGTATTTTTTGCAGCGAATGGTGGTGGTGGTGGTGGAGGTGGAGGTGGAGGTGGAGGCGTTGTGTGTCAAAAGAAGTGAAAAAGAATATGAAGGTGTACAAATTAATGTGTAAGTTAAAATAAGGTTAAAATAGTCATTTCATATTAGGCAAGGATGTAATATGCTAAACGTTTGACGTCATAAGGTTGATATTTGCCAAGTAAATAAACCACCATGATGATTAGTGACAAAATTTATAAATCATAGTATGATTTTTTTTAGTTTACTCTTTTAATAAAGTAATATTTTTTTCGTCTCAAAATAATTGTCCACAAATAAAAAATGCACAGTTTAAGAAAACATTATCATTACAGCTTTTTCTTTCTTACTTTTTGAACAAAAGACAGTTTTACCTTTAACCAATTAATTTAAAACTTCTTTAAAACTTGTAATAATAACCTCAAGTGAGGTTAATATAGTAAACTTGATATATATTCTCTATTTATTTTTGGAAATGGACAATTAATTTTGAATAACTCAAAGAAATTAGACAATAAATATGAAACGGAAGGAGCAAACACTTTCAAATAATTCAAAAAAAAAAATACATATAAATAATGGAGTTGATAGCGACTCTGGTGACGACATCTCCTTGATTCCGATGCTACCTCAAAGATTCCCTTTCTTTTCCCGCTAAAACTAACTTTAATAATATATTAGGAGGAGCGTTATTTTACATATCAAAATTTTCTCACATGTCAAGGGACTCATTCACACACTCTATTTAAAAATAAATCAATGCTGAGATTAAAAACATTTTATTATTTCACATATTTTTTATAATTTAAATATCTCTTAAACCGTTGATCGTTAAGTGAAAATAATTACACCATCGCGACAAGCATTTAACTATCTTTCTATAGACGGGCACTTTGATATACTTTCGAAAAAAGAAAAAAAAAATCGTTTTTTCACGTTTTTCGTCTTTTTTTCGTTTTTTTCGAAACTGAAATTTGTATCAAATATCACATGTGATTAAACACTAATTTGAAAATCAACGAAAGAAAAGGGGAGAAGCAATCAAGAACTCAGATCATATGAAAGCTAGTAGAGCGCGCTTTGCAGTTACAAAAAGGAGTGAACAAGGTTCGGGTAAAGCTAATTCGTATTATTGGACTAAGGCATATGCTGAAAAGAAAAGACGATGCTTTAGCTTACCTGATCCAGATATGACTCAAAAACTTAAAAATGTCAAGCCTTGGGTTGAGGTATGAAACCTACTTCTTGACAACGTTTTAAAATATATGTTGTTATTGACAGTTGATTATAAGTGTAATCGTTTCATATACTAGGATGTTGCACACTCCAACATCGCTCTCAACAGAGTTCATTTTACAAATGAATTTGATAAATTTCTTGGACAAATTGGACCGCTTAACTGCAAGTTTCCTTGGTGTGACGATGTGTGTGTGGATAGAAGGTTTTGGGAAAGTTTAGTTTGCTTAGACCCGCCTAGGAAAGGTTGGCTAAGAGATGAGGAAAGTACTCATACAACTGTACTTATTGAATTGATTTCTTATAACGTTCATCACACTCATTTATGTTTCTAAATTTACAGCACATAGAGTTGTGGGTTAATTACCTATGGCATGTTAGATCCGATAAATGAGTGTGATATGCTAATGGTGATTGGGCGATGGTTAGTTGCTACTTTGTTCAGCTTCTGTTACAAAAATCGTTGCCGTTGTGGTATGCTAATGGTAAAAGATACTCTATTCCATGGTCTAATGTTAACCATATATGTGATGATATATATTTTTTCTCCTAGTCCAGTCTCAGTAATATTATTAACCCGTTTAGCTTTTGTCATATATTAATGTTATGTTTGTGACCCAAACGTTGTAGGTTTTCATGCCTATTAATGAAACTGATGCTCATTGGTGTCTTGCGCGTTTGGAGATAGACACAGGAATAGTTACATTTTATGATAGCGGTGAAACTTTTGAAGAGGAATGGCGAGAGTTTTATATCAACGTGAGGGAGTGTTTACAGGTTTGACTATTTATTCATATCTATTTCATGTCTATTTGTTTTATTCATCAGAATTAATACAAAACCGTTTAACCAGGTTTTAAAACATTAGATTTTTTTAACAGTGTAACTTTTGTCCACAACTACAACTACCTGAGGTCCTAGAACAACAGCAAGTATTTGAGAAGAAAGGCATTGATCCGGCAAGTTATTGCATTACATTTTGTATCGCTCAACAAGTACCGAAGCAGGTCAGGATATTTGGTGACTGTGGTATTTGGGTAGCAACTTTTTTAAGCGATATTTTTTAAGCAATTCTTTTTAGTTGACTTTGTTACACAATAAGACAAGTGTATAGTACTATCACATAAACCGATATATTCTGAGCGACTTTTTAAAAACGCCTTTTTCATCTTAGCGATTTATAACCACTATCTCTATAGACCGACCAGAACCCTACCTAATTTCGTTCAATTCTAAATTTAGTTACAAGTCAAATGCAATTCTTTTTTGTTGACTCTGTTACACAATAAGACAAGTGTAAAGTACTATCACATAAACCGATATATCCTGTAAAGTACTATCACATAAAACGATATATTCTGAGCGACTTTCTAAAAGCGCCTTTTTCATCTTAGCGATTTATTGCCACTATCTCTTTAGACCGACCAGAACCCTACCTAATTTCCTTCAATTCTAAATTTAGTTACAAGTCAAATACACATTAAATTACCCTTCGTGATAATAGACAAACATATTATGTTTTACTCAGAAAAATACTAGTTAGATACAAAGATACAATTATATTACTCAAAAATATCCGGCTAAAACATCCTCACGGCAACGCGTTGGCTACCAAGCTCGTTATTTTAGTTATGAAATTTATTTTTGTTGCATAGGTATGGGTGGGTTTTGGGTATTTATGTGGTTGCTATTTTTTTTTGAGTTTAATTATGTCGATTATGCGATATATTGAACGTCAATGTAGGTTGTTTACTAAAACACACATACAAAATAAGATTAAGATTGATAACATAAACAAAAGCATCTACACTGAACTAGTACATCAACCCTGATACTAGTCAACTTTCACCATCAAACTGCATCAACACATAACCCTACCTTCATAACCATATACTAACCTAATCAAAGCTTGACATTACCTAAACAAACATAAACCTAACATGAAGGACCAAAGCTTTACACAAAAGACCATAAGATAACAATGAAAAAGGCTTCACAAAGTCAAAAGACCATTGACTCCAGATGTTCAATGAAGGATAATAAAGAACAAACGCGAGCACGACTTTCTAACATGGCGGTCTCCAGCTTTCCAATCTCAGCCCTATCTTCAAGTTGCATCCTTCTCATGTCCCCAACACTATCAACAGACGAGGGCGTTTCACCAAGAACCAAAATCTCTTAAATTAGCACATCCCTACGCTGAACACGAGCAGTTAGTTCGTCTACCTTCTCTTTGAGATCTAATTCATCATGAACTGTGTCCCTTACTTCTCCCCAGTATTCGACTAGCATAATAGCCTTCACCGATCGAGAGTTTGCAGTACGAGCTAGTTGATCCAAAATGACAAGACGGGGGTTGGCCATTTTTGTTGGTGGTTGAGATAAGGGTTTTTTATGTGATGGTAATGTGTTGATAGTTGTGAGAGAGGATTAAATAGAGAGTGTTAAGAACAAAATGTGTATTGTCATTTAGTACTTTGAAAATAGCAAGTGTAATGATGATCGCCTCTTTCCCATGCAAATAGTAACATATCAAACCATTTATACCAGTAAATTACATTTACGTAGTGTTTGTGACATCGTAATATGAGTGTCAAAAGAAATCGCGTTATGACGTAATGAAAATATTTTGTTTCTTTAAAATTATAAACGCGGGTGGGTTTGTCGTGGAAATTTTAAGAGGTGGTCTGTAATGTATTTTTTGTTATACATTTTTAAAAGAAATATTACAAACTTTATTTAGATATGCGGTTTAATACTTTTAATAATTTTTGGTTGCTTAAGTATGGGTGAGTTTTGGGTATTTATGTTGTTGCTATTGTTGTTCCCTATTCACTATCTTAAAAACAGTTAAAGTATTTAAAACAAGATAATAGTGAATCTATGACTGAAAAGATATAAGTAAAACACACTGATTAATTTTCGACATAATATTCTTTATTAGAAATGAATCAAACAAGAATACATTACCCAAGTACTTGCGGAATAGTACTTGGGATTGAAATAACAAAGGTTGGTGACTCCTCTCTAAGCTCAGGCTAAGTCTGAGCACAACTACAAAAACCCACTAAGCTATCTCAGGCATTAAGTTGTATTTGGAGGAGTGAAAAGATGGCTTGCGTGTATGTGTGTTTTTACAATTCACAAGCTTAATCTTTCACTCCATCTCTTATGCTATTTATACAAGTGTGAGTTTTAACTCTTTCCTAAGTGACAAACTGACATCTTACAGAAGACAAAATACTGATGTATTTTGTCTTTGTTTACAAAGACTATTTTAGGTAAGAGACAAGATTGCTTTTCTAAGGTCAGTGATGACACTGAGCCTGATCTTTTGCCATTCAGGGAAAGTTGACTTTGGTTGATAAGGACTTCGTCTTATCTGATTCAAACTTATCCCGCCTTGTCCCGCTCATTCTTCAGTCTCCATATCCTTCAGTCTTCTACTTCAGTTTGTCTTCAGTGTAAGTAGTTGGAGAGGAGTCTTAGGGATTCAGTAAGTTATTGTCATCACTCACTGAATCCACCATCTTCTTCTTAACTCAGTCTTCACCCATTAAGTTCCGCCTTACTGAGTGGAGAGACTTCTTCTTCGCCTCATACTGAGTATCCTGAAGATGGCTCACTGAGAGACTATGCACTCAGTGACCTGTTAGTGTTTAACGGTCTAAACACTTGGGATATTTTCTATTCAAATCCTAGATTAAAGGGGTTTGGGTATTTACTGAACCCAACAGTCTCCCCTATTTGGATATACAAATAGCCTAAGTGTTTGATCAGTGTAAGTGAGCAAATGGCTTCTTCTTACACTGAATGTACTAATGAATACAATAAGGAACACTGAGTATTTTAACAAAACATACATCTTTTATTGATCACATTACATGGTTCCTATCACTAGTACAAAAAGATAAAGCAAAATGATGTCAGTCAAGATGGATTCCCAGTGCTTCAAGTTTAGGCTTCTTCTTGAGGAGTGCTTCTTTGTCAGGGTGCTCTTTCAACTTCTTATTCAAGTCTTTGCAGAACCTGACATTTTCAGGGGTGTTGATTTGAGAGGCCACTGGTATGTAACCTGCCATGGTTCCTACCCCTGTAAGATCAATATCACTCCATCTTTGGAAGGCTGGGTTTCCAGAGACATTAATGAAAAATAGCCCTCTTTCAGGCTTTTCAATCACCAGACAGTTCACGAACTTTATACCTTCAGACAGATGCCTATTACACTCCAGTCCAGGCACTTTAATTTCAGGCTGGAACTCAACTCTTTTCCTTTTGCCAGTGGATGATTGTGGTTGAGATCCTTGAGGTGCTGTTAAGGTTGGCTGAATCCCCAGTTGCACTGGTGCTTGCCTCAGTCTTTCATACCTCTTACTGAGCATTTTCATCAGCTCCTTAACCACCGCATTCCTTTTTGTCTCTATGATTGGACCAAGCTCATCGAGTTCAGTGATCCCAAAATCAGTGAAGGTTAAGGGATCATGAACCTCAAAATGTCTCTTATCATCCCCCTTATATACATTCATTGCCAGTGGTTTGGAATTGGGGATGATTTTGACATTAGTGATCTTTTCAGGTAGCCTTCGGCTTGTCATTGTCCAGTTGTAATGCTCAATTTTGCTTTGCCTGAGGGCTTCAGCTTTCTTCTTCTTTTCTTCCAACTGTTTTCTCATTTCAGCCATCTGAGCAGCCTGAGCATCCTTGAACTTTTGTCCTGCCTGACCTTTTTGGAGTTTCTTTGGATCTATTCCCATGTTCTCAGCTTCTTCAGCGACTACCTTTGCCAGTGCTTCTCTATTCTTCTTATCTTCCTCAGCTTGTTTCAATCTCCTTTCTTCTTTAGCAAGATATTTACTTAGCTGTTGAGGTGTGAGAAGGTATTCAGTGTCGCCGATTTTGTAAGGAATCTTCTCAGGCTCATGAGTTGTCATTATGCCTTTTCCTTTGTCCTGGCCTAAGGAAGATGATGCAACCAAAGGTGGTGTTGTTGTCATTAATGGTGTTGTGACTGTCAGTGTTGTTGTTGTTGATGTTGGTGGTGGACCTGATGAGATGGGTATTGCTAAGACAGGTGGTGATGATGATAATGAAGCTGCAGATACTGGTGGTGTTGGCTCCCCCTCAGTGTGAGAGGAAGTCTCTTCAGTGCTCCTCTCCCCCTCAACTGTTGTGGCAATGTCAGTAAGAGCAATAGTTGGCTCGGACACTGGGGGAGCTTGGGTGGCCTGACCTTTGAAGGCTTGGTAGATTTTAGTAATCATAGCCTTGATATCAGATGTGTCCTTTTGGAGACCAGTGACCTTTGTTTCAAGATTTGCCTAAGAGAGTTCCAAGGCTGTCATCCTAGGCCCAAGATTCCACGCCATTGATGAGGAAGCCTTAGCCATATTGGTCACCTGAGCATCCAAAGAGCCCAGTGTTGTCTGAAGAGACTGAACCGAAGATTGAAGACCCTGAACATTGGTAGATTTCAGCATGTTCATAAGTTCAGTAAGGCCTGAGGAATTCTTCAAGTAAGCCTCAGTAGCTTCCAGCACTTTTGAGTTGAGTGCTGGATCTTCTTTGACAGATTCCCTGATTTCATCAATCTTGGTCCCACAACCCTGAAGATGTTTGAGAAATTTAGCCAAGTTATCATCCAATATGTGAAGTTGCTCATACATAAGAACTCTGTGTTCATCAGTGTTAGCATTGAAGGTGAGTACATCGGATTTAAGATCAGCATAACTGGCAGCAGCCTCAGTGTGTTGATCCCACATTTGGTCAGTGACCCCAGAGTATAGCTTCCTTGAGGCTTTGGTGATCCACATGATTAGCTGCCGTTCAGTGATTGGAAGAATGTTATCATAGCGGCTAAATTCACAAGAACTGGATGATGAGGAATCCGAGTCATTGTCTTCAGGTTGAAATGGTGACTCAGTGTGCTCCTTTGGATCAGGCTGAGGTTCTTGTTCAGATTGAACCTCAGCGTCCACTTCTTCCCCTGCTGATAAGATTACATCTTCACTTTCAGCAGGTTCATCATCAGAAAAGAGTATCCCTGTAACATCAGCCATAGTTAACAAAGTGGGGGTGATGGGTTCCGTATAGCGGGTGGTATATTTCCCTCTGAGTCTTTGTCCCCCTTTGACCCCTCAAACACTGGTGGGCGTTTCCCAGTGCCTTCTCTGGAGTCAGGATTGGTTTTGGGTTCCGTATCGGCGGGTTGTTCCTTTCCCTCCGAGTCTTTGTCCCCCTGAGACTCGTGAGACACTGATGGGTTTTTTTCAGTGCCTTTAGCAGAGTCTGTGAAAGTGATATCCTTATCAGCGGGTTGTTCGGTTCCCTCTGAGTCTTTGGGATCATTTAGTGTGCCCTCAGACAAAGGCTTTGATTTGCTAATGTCATCCTTGGGCGTAGTGGAAGGCGCTCCCCTACCAGCGGGTTGTACGTTTCCCTCTGGATCTTGGGGAGTATTAGTTGGGACCAAGGGCACTGATTGTGATGTATCAGTGTCCTTCGTTGTCACCGGGGTGGATGATGATTGGCCTCCAGTGGGTGTCAGATCAGTCTTAGGTCTTCTTTGCCTTTTGGCAAGTGCTCCAGAAGCCTCAAGGCCCTGAGACTTGGGTTTGGTCTTAGTCCCAGTCTGAGACTTCCCCTTTCTCTTTTTAGGAGCAGAGTTTGGAGACACTGAATCCCTTTGATTGTTTACAGCAATCATATGGGCCGTCAATACAATATCAATGACTTGGGATGGGTCCTTTTGAAAGTTTGATTGACTCAGGATACCAGGTAAAGCACCAAAATTTTCTTCCTGAGGGTAATTGCAACCCAGTAACACTTGCAAAGCACATGAGACAAACCTAGGATACGAAATGTATTTCGTCCTAGTTTTGCTCAAGAGTTTGGTTATGAGATCACGGTAAATGATCTCCCCTATGTCGACATTGACCCCATGCATTAAACAGTATGCCATCATCAACTGAATAGAGTTAACTTGTTCAGTTGATGAGTGGTTCCCACCGAGAACCTGAATCACAAATATAAACAGGATCTTCCAAGCCGTGGGAAAAGAGTTTTTGGTGACTGGGATCTTGTCCAAAAATTTTGGATCCAAAACAATTTGTTTTAACCCATCCTTCACTGTGGTGGGTTCAAGATGGGCGACATAAACTCCCTTGTTGTAGTCTAAACATGTTGAGGTGCAAAAGGTTTTGTAATCCAGGGTGACTGATCTTTTCCCTTCAAACAGACTGAACTTAATGAGATACTCCCTGAGTAGTCGTAGGTCTGTCTCATTAGTTGCGGGTGTCGGGTTATAGGCCACTGCAGTAGCCCAAAACTCCCTGAGGAGATTTTGGTATACAATTGAGGGACATTGAACAAAGGCCTTTTTCAGTGGGCAGTTATACAAAAAATTTATAATGTCCTTGTAGGCTGGGACAGTTTGAGAATATTCAAAATTGCCTATGACATTATTGGTTTTAAATTCAACATTGGTAAGATCCCCTACCCACTGAGGTGCAAACTGGAGAGATTGTGTTCTAGCCATTTCCATTAGAAGATTTTTAGGGTTTTGAAAGAAAGTTTAAGCTAGAACAATCAAAGAGTGTTAAATCTCTCAAGTTTGTGATGAAAAACTTTTTGTAAATGTTTACAGAGGAGGTTTTCTAGAAAAAGATTTGAAGAACACAAAGATTTATGGGTTTGAAAGAGTTTTTGACAGAGTTTTGTTAGCAAAAATCTTTTGTGTGTTATAAGGATTTTGTGAGGGGTATTTATAGGGTATTGAGAGGGGTTGTTTGTGCATACTTGTGGATTTGTAAAGTCGGTTTTTGAAAACGTTTTGAATTTCCACATTTAATGCCACCCTCCACTACCCGCAGTAAAATCCAGTTTTTCAAGGAAACAGTTGCAGTGTGCAGTAAAAGTGAACTTTTGCAGTAATAAAATATCCACAGGATATTTTATGTGTGAGGAGGCATTTAATGCCAAGTGGGAAGAGGTGAGTATGAGGGACCTCTGACAGTAAGATACAAAGACATATATTCCTAGATTTAATTGGTGTGATTTCCAACCTAGGACATTTAAGTAACTAATGCTTGATGCATTTAGTTACTCATTCAATGCCTGATATCTAAAGTCAGGGTCCCTGAATGAGTCTTACTCATTCAGTGAGATGGTTGTTTATGGGTTTCGTTCAGGGAGGAGGAACCATTTCAGAGAAAACTTACTGAGATTGGTTTTCGGATACCTGACTTTCAATGTCAAGCATTCCCAATTCAGCTTTCAGTCTCCTGAAGGTAGGTTCATCCAAGGGTTTGGTGAAGATACCAGCAAGTTGATATTCGGTAGGGATGAAATGGAGTTCTATGTCTCCTTTCATTATGTGGTCATTGATGAAGTGATATCTGATATCAATGTGTTTGGTTCTTTGATGAAGGACAAGGTTGTTGGAGATTGCAATGGCACTGGTGTTGTCACAGAAGATGGGTACCATTTTGTAATGGATGTCATAGTCACTGAGTTGACTTTTCATCCATAAAACATTGGCACAGCATCCTGCAACAGCCACATACTCAGCTTCAGTTGAAGACATAGCCACTGATTGTTGCTTTTTAGCACTCCAACAAACCAGCTTTCCTCCAAGAAATTGACAGGACCCTGAGGTACTTTTTCTGTCGATGTTGCAGCCAGCATAATCAGAATCAGAGTAACCTTTAAGATCAAACCCTGAGCACTTTGGATAATAGAGTCTAAGGCTTGGGGTTCCTTTTAGGTACCTGAGTATTCTTTTGGCTGCAGTGAGGTGGGATTCTTTGGGATTGGACTGATATCTTGCTATTAGACAGACTGAGAATTGTATGTCTGGTTTGGAAGCAGTTAGATGCATCAGTGAGCCAACAATCCCTCTGAAATGGGTTTGATTGACTGACTTGCCAGTGAGATCAGGTCCAAGGTTGTTAGGAGGGACCATTGGTGTCTTCACTGAGGCACAATCAGATATCTCATATTTCTTCAAGAGATTTCTTGTGTATTTCTCTTGACTGATGGAGATTCCTTTATCAGTTTGCCTGATTTGTAGTCCAAGGAAGTATGTGAGTTCACCCATCATGCTCATTTCAAACTTCTTTGTCATTAGTTTTTCAAACTGTTTGCAAAAAGTGTAGTTTGTTGAGCCAAAGATGATGTCATCAACATATACTTGGACCAGTATCACATCTTGTTTTGTCCTATCGATAAACAATGTGTTGTCTATCTTTCCTCTGACAAACTTGTTTTGAATCAGGAAGGCTGAGAGAGTTTCATACCATGCCCTGGGAGCTTGTTTCAGTCCATAAAGGGCTTTATCAAGCTTGCAGACATAATCAGGGAATTCACTACTCTCAAAGCCTGGAGGTTGCTGAACATATACATCTTCCTTGAGTTCACCATTTAGGAATGCACTTTTTACATCCATTTGGTAAACTTTGAAGTTCATGTAGGTAGCATATGCAAGGAAGATCCTGATGGCTTCCATTCTTGCAACAAGAGAAAATGTCTCATCATAGTTAATGCCTTCTTGTTGACTGTAACCTTTGGCTACAAGTCTGGCTTTGTTTTTAGGGCAAATGACAAAAAAATGCATCGAACTTGACACTTTATGTGATTGTGTGTAGCCAACTATTTTTTTTCTTATTGAATGTACTGAACTTTCAAATTTCGATCATTATGTGTATTTTGTGACTATTGTGTCATGTTAAATGACCATTTTACCCTTCAAAATTTGAAAAAATTAAGGGTAAAATGGTCACAAAATACACACAATAATCGAATTTTGAAAGTTCAATACACACAATAAGAAAAAAAATTGTTGGCTACACACAATCATAAAAAGTGTCAAGTTCGACGCATTTTTTTGTCATTTTCCCTTGTTTTTAATGACAATGCCGTTTTCATCAGTTTTGTTTCTGAAAACCCACTTTATTCCTATGACAATGACATCCTGAGGACATTTGATCAAGGTCATGACCTTGTTTTTATCAAACTGTTGAAGTTCTTCTTGCATGGCCTGAACCCAGCTTGGGTGTTTTAGAGCCTCAGTGACACTTTTTGGTTCTATATCTGATAGGTAATCAACATATAGACATTCATTGGCTGAAGTTGCAGTTAACTTAGCAGCCATGCTTCTAGTGAGCATGCCCTTAGTGGGTTCACCAATGATGTTTAAAAGCCCAATGTCCTGAGATTTTGTCCACTTACTTTGTGGTCTAGGATCTGAGCTTGAAGAGGTTACTGGAGACTCAGGAGTGAGTTCAGGTGCATGAGCCACATAATCATTAAGAACATCTGTTGAGATGTCTTGTTCATGTTGGGTTTCATGAATCACAGGTTCATGATCAGTTGGATCAGTGTTACCTATCCCAACAGGGACTGATTGATTATCAATGAATTCACTGATAGTTGGTTGTGACAGGTTATGAGGCAAGACATAATATGAGATGTCAGCATCAGCTTGGTATGAGGAATTAATTTCAGTGTTATACTCATCAGGGGGATATCTTGATGAGTTATCAATTCCTATTTCCTCCACTGAGGTGTTGGTGAACCTGATGCTTTCTACACTTTCATCAAAGGTAACATGAAAGGTTTCCTCAACTTGTTGTCTCCTTGTGTTAAATACCCTGAAGGCTTTGGAGATCAGTGAGTAACCTAGAAAGTATCCATCATCAGCTTTGGCATCAAACTTGCCTAGATTATCCTTGTGGTTATGAATAAACACAGGGCATCCAAACACATGAAAGTAGCTGATGTCAGGAAGTCTACCTTTGAATATCTCATATGGGGTTTTGTTATGTCTTTTGACAATGATTGACCTGTTTTGAGTGTAACAGGCTGTTTTAACTGCATCAGTCCAGAAATGCTTTGAGAGGGCTGAGCCATTTAACATGCTTCTTGCAGCCTCAATGAGAGTTATGTTTTTCCTTTCAGCCACCCAATTTTGTCCAGGGGTGTAGGGAGATGAAATTTTTTAGGAGATTCCCTTTTCATCACAGAAACTCTCAAGCTCTTCATTTCTGAACTCAGTACCATTTTCAGTTCTGATTTGTTTTATAGTAATGTCATTCTGGTTTTCAATGTTCCTGATGAATGACATTATAGTATCAGCTGCCTGACTCTTTTTGGAAAGAAAGTATACCCAAGTATATCTTGAGAACTCATCAACAATGACAGGAGTATACTTCTAGTGCTGGATTTATCTAGGACTGACAGGTCCAAAGAGATCCATATGCAGGAGGTGAAGGTAGCTTTTGATTGAGAAATTTTGTTTTGTTTTGAAAGATGCTCTTTGTTGTTTTCCTTTTTCACAGGCTGAGCATGGTTTATCTTTTGCAAAAACCAGTGATGGTAAGCCAAGGACCTTGTTTTGTTTTGCCAAGTTGTTGATGTTTTTGAAATTTAAGTGTGAGAGTCTATTGTGCCACAGCCAGTTGATAGTTTCAGTGGCTTTGGCAAAGAGACAAGTTCCATTTTGAGAGAGAGTTGACATGTCTAAGACATAAACATCATCTCTTCTAGGAGCTATCAACACAACTTCTTTGTTGGCATTAAAAATGGTGCCTTGTTTGTCATTGAATTGCACAATGTACTTAGCATCACATAGTTGACTGACACTGATGAGATTGTATTTGAGACCATTGACATAAGCTATTCTAGAGAAAACTATTCCATTGCAGTATACTGAACCATAACCTTCAGTGGGACATGATGAGTTATCACCAAATACTACCTTGGGTCCTGGTTCCTCTACATATTTGTGCAGATACTCCTTAACGCCAGTCATGCTTCTTGAGCATCCACTATCTAGATGCCAAATAGGCTCCCTGGCGTGTCTATGCACAAATTGTAGACATGATTAGTTTCTCTTGCTGACCTACATACTAGTGGGCTTGGGCTTAAAGGTCTCTTTGAATTTGGCAATTGACTCATGGTCAGTTGTTGAGTGCATTGTGCTACCACAGGTTTTGTATTTGGAGACTGAGGATGACTCAGTGATTTTGGGTTGCTTGGAATTTCTCCTTGGTTGAATGACACTGTCATGCTGAGATGTCTTATTAGCTGGATTTCTGCAAATATCACAGCATTTGTTCATGAGACAATCATCAGGATGATGATCATTAAAACCACAATGTGGGAAAGGAGGAAAAGGTTTTGCTCTAAACTTTTGAGCAGACTTGGATGTTGAAGCATACTGATGACCAACTTTGGTGTAGTTTGCTTTACTGAGTGAACTTACATATTGTAAGTGATCAGCAGTTCTGTGATCATCCTTTTTGCAGATCATGCAAAAAAGAATTCTATAACAGTTTTCAGTGGTATGACTGGTATAGTGGCACATATCACACTTCTGCTTGGGTTTGGTGGTGGCTTTTAAATTTGAGGTACTAGAGGAAGCTGACTTAGTTTCGTTGATTGATTCAGGGACTTTTTCGATGGATTCCATCTTGTTAGTTAGCTTCCTCACAAGTTCAGTCAGTTGCTGAATTTGGTCAGCTTCAGTGGGGACAGAGGATGTGGAAGTCTCAGTGGGGGTAGATTCTTGTTGAGTTGGTTTTGATGGTCTTTTCAAGATGGTTCTACCAAGTCCAGACCTTTCATTTGGTGAGTGTGGATTGTATTGTAATGAAGTAAGCTCAGAGCTGGGAGCAACACCCTGAAGAGGTTCCAGAGGTGGAAGTGGTGCTTGAGATTCAGCTTCAGACTCAGAGATGGGTTCAGTACTACTGGGCACATCAGGGAGTCCAAGCATGCTCTTTAGAGCTTGACTTTCAGGCTCTAGAATTCTTCCAGAATTAAAGTTTGGAAGCTTACTCTCAGGATTAACCCGTTCAATCTAGTCACTGGGCTTAGGGGTTGACAACATACTGGTAATCATGCCACCAGACACAAATGGCTTAGGACCCTGGTCTTTGAGAGAGTCAGAAAGATGATCTTCACCTAAGACTCTCTTCTTACTACTGGGGGCTCCCACAACATCAAAGACCCTGGGATTCTTAGCAGTCCAACTATTTAGGATATCTTGAACCTTTTTGAGTTCGTCTTGAAGAGCCTGATTTCTTTTAACTAGTTCAGTGTTTTGAATTTGCAAAGTGACAGCCTCAAGCTTAGCTTGTTTTAAAAGAAGCAGTTCATCCCTACACTTGTTTAATTCAAAACTTAGCTTGTTGTATTTTGAAAAAAGATTCAGTCTTTGCTCTTCTACGAACTTAAGGTCAACATTAAGATAATTCATATAAGACTGCAAATCAGAGTCATCATCCATAGAAAGTAAAATATTTACCTTCTTCATTGTGATATTGACCCATTCTCCATTCCTGGCATGATTCTTTCCAACAGCTAGCTTGTCCTCTTCTGAGAGGGCCATCAGTGCACTGACATGCACCATTTCATCATCTGATGACACTGGCTCTTCATCCCAGTCGAAGGTTTCAGCAACAAGGCCTTTGTTTTTACCCTGCACAGATTGAACACTTTTTGTTGTTTCTGAGGGACTGGCCTCAAGTAATGCAAGCTTAGCTTTGACTTTCCTATACTTAGCTTCAAAATCAACAGTTTTGTTTTGATCAGATTTGTTTTGAAAGTTTTGATGAGACTGATAGATTTTTGGTCGAAATTTGCTAAAGCCTGCGGACTGATTTGACCCTGATGGTTTATAAGAGGGTTCATAAATTGTTTTTTGAAAAACAGTCTTTTGCAAAATGACCTCTTTTGTGACACTTAAAGCATTCAGTGTCCTCATTTGCTTTAGCATTTGAAAAACCTTTGTTTCTTTTTATAAACATTCGAGAGTTAGCAAGGAGTGCCCTTTCCTGAAATTCAACGTTCAGGTCATTTAGGTACTCCTCACTTGATCTCTCATCAGGCTCATCATCTGAATTTTCTTGGAAATCTTGAACCACATTGTTGGAAAAGAAAGCAGTTAATATAGGTGTTGAAGTGGTGGTCAGGGACTTCTTGACTTCCTGAGACTTCTTTAAGTCAGGGTATCGTCTATTAATGAGGTTTTCCTCATAGACAAATTTCCCATAAATTTCAGGAAGTTCAAGATTTTGGATATGATTAGCATTCCTAAGTCCCTAAGAGAAATTCAACCACTTCTCAGGGAGACTATTGACAAAACCAAAATTGATTTCATGTTTAGACAACTTAACACCATCATTAGACAATTCATATAAAAGAGTTTTGTACCGGGTGTAAGTTTGAGACAGAGTTTTTGAGTCCTTAGCCCTGAAGGTGTTATACTCAAGTTTCAGGTCCATTATCCTGTTTTCCTTGGTATCAGATGGGCCTTCATGGCTATGAACTAGGTCATCCCAGGTTTTTTTAGCTGTACTACAGTTAATAACAGACTCCATAATATGGTCAAGAAGACAAGATATTATGATACTTTTGAGCCTTTGATCCTGGTTGACCACTCTTCTTTCATCCTGAGTCCACTGAGCTTCAGGCTTAGGCAAACCTTCAGCAGTCTTTGGGATAAATGGACCTTCATTTATACACTTGATATAATAAGGTTCCATCCCAATCAAATACATTTGTTGAATTTACCAACTTCAAGTCTAGGGGCAACAACTGAATAAGCTCCACCCTTTTTATCGACTAGTTGGGGTACATCAATTTCAGCCATAAGGATCCTGATTTAAAAACGTTTTAGAGCGGCTTGAAAAATTTATAAAATGTTTTATAATCAGACAAGCTCTGATACCACTTGTTGTTCCCTATTCACTATCTTAAAAACAGTTAAAGTATTTAAAACAAGATAATAGTGAATCTATGACTGAAAAGATATAAGTAAAACACACTGATTAATTTTCAACAAAATATTCTTTATTAGAAATGAATCAAACAAGAATACATTACCCAAGTACTTTCGGAATAGTACTTGGGATTGAAATGACAAAGGTTGGTGACTCCTCTCTAAGCTCAGGCTAAGTCTGAGCACAACTACAAGAACCCACTGAGCTATCTCAGGGATTAAGTTGTATTTGGAGGAGTGAAAAGATGGCTTGCGTGTATGTGTGTTTTTACAATTCACAAGCTTAATCTTTCACTCCATCTCTTATGCTATTTATACAAGTGTGAGTTTTAACTCTTTCCTAAGTGACAAACTGACATCTTACAGAAGACAAAATACTAATGTATTTTGTCTCTGTTTACAAAGACTATTTTAGGTAAGAGACAAGACTGATTTCCTAAGGTCAGTGATGACACTGAGCCTGATCTTTTGCCATTCAGGGAAAGTTGACTTTGGTTGATAAGGACTTCGTCTTATCTGATTCAAACTTATCCCGCCTTGTCCCGCTCATTCTTCAGTCTCCATATCCTTTAGTCTTCTACTTCATTTTGTCTTCAGTGTAAGTAGTTGGAGAGGAGTCTTAGGGATTCAGTGAGTTATTGTCATCACTCACTGAATCCACCACCTTCTTCTTGACTCAGTCTTCACCCATTAAGTTCCGCCTTACTGAGTGGAGAGACTTCTTCTTCGCCTCATACTGAGTATCCTGAAGATGGCTCACTGAGAGACTATGCACTCAGTGACCTGTTAGTGTTTAACGGTCTAAACACTTGTGCTATTTTCTATTCAAATCCTAGATTAAAGGGGTTTGGGTATTTACTGAACCCAACAACTATTTTTTGTGACTTTCATTATGTCGATTATGCGATACTTTGTTTAATTATAGGTGCAATCTTTTTGTTGGTTTTATTTTGTATGTCGGTTAGTATTAAGGACAATGTTTTTTGTGTTTCTTATTTTATAAAAGGTATATTGTTTAGAAGTTATACTTTTTTTTTCTTTTTACATGATGGAGGTTTCTCATATATGTTTTGACAGTTCATTTCTGCATGCGAAAAAGTGTTCATATATACGGTTGGATTTGGAGGTCATATTTGTGACAAAGGATAAACCTTAAGGGTTTTTTTTGTTACATTTTGATATATTTTTTTGTTTTGTGATATTATCATTGTTTTTTCAAAAAAGGAACAGTTTGTTTTCGTTATGTTTTGCAAGTATTATTTTCGCGTACTATCTAATTTTTTTAGTAGATTTGTTTTAAATAAGATTTGGGTATTTCTATTCTTGGAGGTATTAGTGTGTGGGTATTAGTGTGTCTTATTATCTTCTCATTGTGTGCGTCCACCTACCAAAAACAACCATGGCGGCGATCCCCAATATAGAAGAACTAAAACAGGCAAGCGATACCAACGATTTGGCTGGGGATTTTATGTTCCTTTTTAGCAGTAAGATCAGCGAGGATCGTTGTTTTCTGCATCGTATGGAGGAAGAGACAATGAAGTTGCGTGAGAAGATTCACAAGCTTCAAGATACTATAAGGGAGACGCGTTTTATTGGGCCAAACAATGAAAAGGTTGTGGATGCTTTGGGGTGTCTTATGAAAATCCAGCGTCTGGAGCGTCATGTACTCGATGCAATGTATACAGTTCTTGCTGGGATACGTGCAGGGATTGATGATAAGGAAGATCATGTTGATGAAGAGCTATCTCATGGGTAGCGTCGTTTAGAGTCTTTTGGGTCTTTTGGGTTTTTTGGATGTTTATTGTTGTTTTCTGTTGTAGTAAGTTATAAAGTTGCTATGGGTATGTTGATTGCTAGTCTTTTGGATAGTTATTAGTGTTGATATGGGTATGTAGATTGGTAGGCTATGCCTACCTATAGTCTGTTTAGGTGCGTCAATGCGAGTATCAAAGTTATGTAATCCTTTATGGATTGCAAATTTGGGTTGTTTTCGCTATGAATTAATGTAATTATGATAACCTAATGGTATTTATTAGTGGTTTTGATTAGTTTGTTATCGTTTCATTGTTTGTTTTTGTTGTGTGGGGATTGGGTATGATGTTCTCAGTAGTGTTTTGTATGTCATTGTCTTAAGTTGTTGATTATAATTGGCCTCTGAATTATAGGCTACTCCGCGATTGTGTAGTTTTGATGTTAACCGTTGTTGGTTGTTCTTGTTTATAAGTTTTGTTTCTATAAGCTCACTGTTGTATTGTAGTATTCTTATGTCATATTATGTAAAACGTCAATGTTGTATTGTTGTATAACGGTTAGGCGCAAAAATTTGGAAAACAATAAATGGATGCAAAAAGGTCAGACGATACTTTAACAGTAAGGGGCACAATTTTATGTTAATGTGTTGCTTATTGTTCATTTAAATATTTTTCGCTATCTTATTTTAAATTCAAATCCCATAGATTGGAGAGGATAACCAACCAACTGAAAAGACCAAAGATTCAAGACCATCCAACTCTTGAAGACAAGAAAAAAGGTAAGTAAATAAACTTTATTTAACTCTTACTTACTAGGAAACTTTATTGAATACAGTATCTTATTAGAAAAGGGGAAGAGATTGTCTCAAGTTGAAAAAACAACTTGAGTCAAGTTGGGCGTTTGTGAGCCATTGGATATAACACTAAGTACTTGGAAATCACATACGATATAACACTAAGTACTTACTAGGAGCATATAGTACTCTTAGTTACTAGGAAATCACATACGATATAACACTAAGTACTTGGCATATCTCACAGCGGTTATAGCGACAATGTACCCTCAAGCTTATGAATAAAGAAATCCTTGTTACGAGCACTCAGCTCCAGTTCGCCCGCCAAGATATTCATTTGCATCACTTTTTGTTCACAAAGGGCTTGCTCCTGCTTCAGAAACTCAACAGTTTTTTGTGGCACCTTCTTTCTCATAGTTTCCATCTCTTGAATAACGACAGCTCTTTCACGATTAAGACTAACCAATTCTTGAGTTAGGATATTCACCATTCTTGCCAATTGAACATCTTCAATTGCAGCGTTACGGCAGTAGTAAATCATCATGTTTGTCAAGTTGTTACTATTAGCAGCAGCTCTTACCTCATCACATTTAGGCAGCCCTGGCATTGTTTTTGCTTACTTATTTATTCAATGATGTTGTGTGAAAATATACTTGCAAGTTTGCTCTTAAATACACAAAATAAAAGGTAAATAAATCATCACATGCATACCCTTTTGCATTGATGTTACACTATATGCCTGACTCCTATATGTTTGTATAGAAAAGAACAAAAATATGCACATGTTATAATTAAAAAAAGACATTTGTATATGGCATGTTCAACAGTTGATTGTAAATAATGGTGCCACAAGTTGCACAAGAACGAATAACATTGTCACAAAGTAACATCCAAAAAAAACAAATAAAAGCAAGCCACTCCTGTAGCTATTATTGTTCAGATGGAACAATTTTTGATAAAACATTAAAAATCCTACGAAATTGATAAGTTATGCTTACATTGTGCTAAAGTTCAAATTGAAATAACAACTAGAAATCGTCCAAATGAATAACATTTGGAGTAATAAACGACTCGTGTTTTGGAACATTGGGGTTACTCGACGACACAGGTTGTGACTGAATATTGTCAGGAGTAGATGATTCACAGTTCCATAGAAAATCGTTGTGTGACTAACCACTTGCTTCTCCCTGTTCGACCTCTACACGCGTCCTCTGTCCTCCGTGTCGTTCTTGTTCCACTGCTTCCTCGTTAGTAGGGGTGCACGATTGTGTGTTTCTTTTACGTTTCTGAGATGTGACATTAGTTCAAATAACACTAATATTAGTAAGTACATACAAATTTGTATACATTGAAATAAAATATAGAAACACACTTGCCTTTTTTATCATCAACGATTGAGTACATGACTGTCTTTTGTGTCCTACCTTTCCACACGTGCCACAGTTTGTGCTTTTTGGCTCTTCCCCCTATGATCGGATACGTGTTTTTTCTTTAGGTCTTCCAAGTTGCCGCTTATTGATAACATCAAATAGTCATGAATATTAAGTGTCAATTTCCCCCGATAATTCTTGTAATTTATATCATTTATATGGATTTACGCTTGTTTTCCATTGTTTTTCACTTTCAGGTAAATTACTAGCATTGGAGCTAAAGAGACGCGGAACTGGAGAAATATCAAAAGATTTATCATAGTATGCTGACTTTGAAGAAGTTACGGCGTAACTCATCTCTCACATTACGCCGTAACTAAAGCGTGACTCAGAAAACCAACTGATCAGAAGGTTACGGCGTAACTCTTCCCAAAGGCTACGACGTAACTATATTAGGTCAAATGAGGTTCCACGCCGCAGATAACTACGCCATAACTATTTCATCAACTACGGCGTAACCAAGTATATTGAAGACTACGGCGTAACCACTAATAAGGTTACACCGTAACTAGCAGATCTAGTGCAAAATACGAAAGAATTGAAGGTTACGGCGTAACTCTTGTTATAGTTACGCCGTAACCCAGATCTAGCCTATAAATACCCCATGAATTCCAGCATTTCTAATCATCCCATTCCATACACAATAATCAGAGAACGTGGGAAAATGCTAAAGGAAGGTCCAGAGGAGCATACGGAGCTGTCTCCAAGGGAGAAATCACTCCCCTACGATAAGCATTAGCATTTTATATTTTCTTTACTTTTGATTCATGTATTTCGTACCTTTGAATATTGAATTGGTTTGTATGATTAATATGAGCGACTAAGCACCTCTTGGTGCTGGCCTAGTTATGATTCCTTAATTGTTTTGTTTGCGTTTACATTACTTCCGTACAATTATTTCTAAGTGTATGTGATAACGCTCAGATTGTACATGCTTTTAGTAGCGTTATGTGTGCTTTTGTATATGTTATTTGGTTATATTTGTATGATTGATAACGCTACACGCGTCGTTCGGGGTCAAGGAAACTTCCTTTTCTTCGAGCAAGTTTTATAACACCCTAGGCAGTGAACCTAATCGTTGTAGTGTAGTAATTAGGGTAAGCCACGGGTATTGATATCGTTCTCTAGGGGAATAGGAATGCTAGTAAGGAGTTACTACGCTAAGGTTAAGGTTGAGGAAGATTATTTTTTATCTTTTTATGTTTTATGAAATGGAAAGGTACGAATCTCGGGTATTGGATTTGGGGGGTTGGTATTTCTACCGATTACTCTACTATTATCTAATTATCTAAACTAAGGTTGTGGGAGTCTATGTCTAATTAATGTGTGCTCGTATGATAGTTTAAAGATGTGTTTACTTAGGTTGTACTACTCCTTAATTATCTCCTATTGATGGTTGAATTGTCACGTCCTTATTCTTAGTAGCGTTGTGTGTCTAAAGTTGTAGGGTATGCGTTTCTCCCTAACTCTTTGAACTTACCAAAGGGTCTCGTCTACAAACCCACTAGGGATGATAAACTCCTACTCTAAGGCGCTCTTTGGATGGTTTAGCCTACAACTACTCAGGTAATTATATTCTAAGGTTCACAAAGATGAATCAAGCATTAAGTACACAACGAATGACCTATCGCATTACTAGATCATTAATCAACTAAGATAAGAAACAACCAATCAATATTCAATAATTAAGTTTCATACTTCCTAAGCAAACACACAAATAAATTAGCCGGACATGGAGAACATGCAAGCATACACACAAATAATCAAAGACATAATTGAATTAATGAAGTAAAGACTTATCTTGATGTAAGATAGGGTTTAAAACCCTAAAATACTGTACAAGACACCTTAGGTTCGGTTTTAGGTTTTCACTCCAAAAGACTCTCCCTCCCCCAAAGACTGAAAAATTCGGATTCTATATATAAGATTACATATGCGACGGCATCACCTTATGTTTCGTGATGCCGTCGTGTCGCCGTCATTAGGGTTTCGTCTTGGCCAC
>BPTQ01000005.1:104012173-104030457 GCA_019973895.1 Chrysanthemum seticuspe | reverse complement strand
TTTTCTTTGCATTTGTACTCTTATTGTTAATTGATTTTCTATAAATACAAACAAACAAGCTCAGTTTACGAACATAGCTCAGTATTTCCTACAAAACGTCTTTAAAAAGGTCTAAGATTTCTACATTTAAAAGGTCTTAAAAAAGGTCTTTTAGCGTATGGTCAAAAACAGTCCTATTGGACTGCCGCAGTCCTAACGTTGGACTGCCGCAGTCCTTCCTCATTTTTGTAGTCTAATGAAAAAAGAGCAAAAGACTCGATGAATATTTAAAAACCTTAAAAGGTCCAGAATTAAAAGAATCTTTAAGACATTTGTAGGTAAGGTGTTCGTAATATAGGATCAAATTTAGCTCAGAATATATATAATAATGGCGGCTAAAATGCGCTTCCAAAGCAAACAAAAGAAGTTCACACGTCCAAATCAAACAGTTCTTCTTCAATGTATTCTAACCTTCCTCGAAAAGTGCGTTATTAAGAAGAACTTTTCCTAAATTGGTGGTGAAATGTGCCTAGGATGGCTCGATTAGTCCCCTCATAATCAAAGAAAGCAAAAATTAATGGAAGAAAATAGTATTGAAACTATGAAAGCCCCTTGTAACCCCTGTTACAAGTCAAATTCACATCCCTCCTTTTTATTTTGCCCTTGAAACTTTGATACGAATAGGAACTGATAAATGAAACAGGTTTACACTAACACATTATTCCTCACTTGCGATCTCGGAATGCATCACAAAACAAGTTCTAGAATCTAATATACTACCGGTTCACACTCTAAGCATTGAAGATGAATGCTTTAATTCCTACTAATCTAAGGGCGATCCTCACATTTTGGTGGAATTTGGGTGGTAAAGGGTTTTTGTGCTAGTCATGCAACTTCCTATCCATGAGACGCTTTTGTTAAGACTAAAGGCCCACTCTTATATGTCATGAAAAATTTTAAATTTGGTGCCAAAATTACCCTAACTGACATTTTCTCATGGTTTATTACACAATCACATTTGGACAAAGTAAATAGTCAAGGATAAGCATAGTTTCAAAGTTCCCGTTTTATTTTTCCTCCCTACACTTAAACTGAACATTGTCCCCAATGTTCCCCGAAAGTATCAAAGTTATGATAAAAGAAGGTAATTAAAAACGAAAGAAACTAATACTCCCCTGATTAGCTCGGTAGGATCCGTGTAAAGTGGTGGTTAAATCCTTTTCAAGAAGAATTATTGCGTGAAAAGCTCCTTCCAATCTTATGTAACTTCTTCTTGACAAACTAAACCTGCACACTTGAAGAAAACAAACGAAACCTTCGCGTAAAATCGGCGGTAATAATATATATAAGACTCGATTTAAACTAGGATATAATGCTTGTGGAATGGATGTTTACAGAATTTCTAAGAAAATTAAGACCTGGAAAATTCCAAAAATTTATAAGTAGCTCAGAAAACGAGAAAAAAGTAATCTGATGTTTTTACTCCTTCCTGACGCCGTCAGGTTGCAATCCTGACGCCGTCAGGTTATCCTGACAAAAACTGGTATGCGATTTTCTGGAAAAAATTCTGGAAAATTTACATCTTTAGAATCTGGAAAAATTTCTGCAAAACATCCTTTATGACTCGATACAAGCATTTGACTCGAACAAACAAACATAAATATCTTTTAGTTAATTGTTATTCTCATGTTTACGTTTCTTTTGAAAACGTGTGTAATCCTCCCTACACTTATCCCTTATGTAAAATACCTTTATATGTAATTAAGACGAGGTTAAAAACAAAATAAAGCATTTTTACAAATTCAAACATGAGGATAAACAATTAATAAAAGATATATGACACTAACAAGCAAACAATTAAGCATGGGTTGCCTCCCACGAAGCGCTTTTCTTTATTTAAGAGTCTTGTAGCTAGACTCATAGTCGTGCTCCTACGTTTTCTCATTACCGCCCTCTTCACGGTTTCTAATGGGGGATTCCATGTTGTAGAAGTGCCCTAAAATGCGCTTCTCTAAGAGTTCATCCTCTCCCCAATCGGTCCTATATTCCGGTCCTAGGCTTAAGCAATCCTTATAGAATCCGAAAATCTTAGCCATAACATAATCAACACCTTTTTCCCTATCCTCATCATTCCTATAATAGCCCGACAGTTTAAGTTCCTTTTCATCATTAGAGAATGATGAAAACTTCTCAATCTTAAACGGCATTTGGTAAGCTATGTCATCGGTCTCATTCTTGAATCGCACTACTCCTAACGAGGGGTCATAGGTCATCCCGGTGCTTTCTATGAAAGGTTTTCCTAGAATAACATGGGACAAGCTAGGGTCTATGGCCGTGCTAATATCATCCACAATTATCAAGTCCGTAGGAAACGTGAAACTACCTACATAAACGGGCAATCCCTTAATTCTTCCGAGAAAATTGCAACTAACATTAGGATCATTGGGGTCTTGCCTAGTTGGAATAGGCTTCTTCAATATCCAATTGTAGTAGGTGCTAGTCATTATGTTGATTGGGGACTTGCGATCAATGTAGGCTTTTGCCACAAAAAGGTGTCCTATGACACATGGTATGTTGAGATTCCAAGGGTTCCCAAACTTGATTCGAGGACTTTTCCTAACATACATGTGACGGAGGTCACGCACTAAGTGAGGGTGGCGAGATAGTTCTTCTTCTGTAGGAAATTTGTTGAAATAGTCAATGTCTACTTCATCTACCTCCTCGGGTGTTTCATCATCCACAAGTGTATAGTCCTCTTCGTCATTTGTTTCATTAGGTTCAACTAAGGCGATGGTATTGACGAATTGGACATGCTTAGTTAGCTTGCTTGGATCCTTAATCTCTATACCTGAAGACTCGGGAGTTGAGATAGCACTAACCTTCTTATCACTATTAGTTATGGCTTTCAAAAGGTTGTCTATTTTCCTATCCATTTCGGCTTGTTGATGGTTAAAGCGGTCCGAGAGCTTAGCCATTTGGGTTTCTTGGGATGCAACTAGGTTTTGCAACATCCCTTCGATGTTTTGTTGGTTAGGACCGTTAGGTGGGGGCCATGAGAGATCATTAGAGGTGAATTCTTTGGTTTGTCCCCAGTAGAAGTTGGGCTTGCCTTTCCATGCCTCTCGGGTTTCATTGAAATTCCTAGGTCCGGGTATTGTAGGGAATCTTCCTCCCGTTCCATTAATACGTGAGGATGCGTAGTCAACGGAAGCATGTTCTGGGGAGCGAGTGCTATTGCGCGTGTTATGAGGATTACAAAATGGCTCACACGAGGAAGAAGCTTTGTTCACATGGTGTGAAGATTTAGGAGTTTCGTATGAGCTCATGAGGAATCTAACTTGATCTTCAAGTTCGATCATCCTACGGTCGGAAGGAGGCAAGGAGATTGCCTTAACGGTTTTGGGCAGCTCACGGGGGTCATCCCAACTTTCGTTGTCATAGAGGGCGAGGTCCTCTATTATTCCCCATGATTCTTCCGCGGTGAGATCACTAAGTTTTCCACCGGCCGCTTGGTCAATGGATCGCTTAGTGGGGAAGTTGACATGATCATAAAAGATTTGGACTTGGAGCCAAAGATCAATGCCGTGATGAGGGACTTTATGAAGTAAGTCCTTGAATCGGGTCCATGCTTCGTAGAGAGATTCACCTTGACGTTGTTGGAACATCAAGATGTCATTCCTAAGCTTAGTGGTTCTCCCCGGTGGGAAAAATTGAGAAAGGAAGCGGGAGGTAAGATCATCCCAACTTGAGATGGAGCCGGCGGGAAGTCGCTCAAGCCAATTACTAGCTTGGTCCCGTAAAGAGAATTGGAAGAGACGCAGGTGCGTGGTCTCCCGAGTAGTAGCATCAAGGTCGATGGAATCGACAATTTTGAGGAAATCCCTCAGATGCTGATTTGGATCTTTGGAACGAAGTCCATGGAATGCACATCCGTTTTGCACCAACCGGATGGTGTCGGATCGCAGGGCCGTAGTTTGGGCTTGCTCGGGAAGCTCAATGGTGTTCCTATAGCCTAGGTGGCTTGGTCTCGAGTATTCATCAAGAGTACGGGCTCTTGGCGGGTCATTTGGTGGTGGGTTGATGAATGGTAGTGGGTTATCACCTTCCATGATGAAAAGTGATGGAATTACGAACAAAGGTCACGAAGAAGGGGGATAGACTAAGAGAAAGCTAAAAATGAGAAAAAATTTACTTGATAGGAATCAAGCAAAGAACCTAAACGAGGTGGACTACTAACTAGGTATTCTATTCCCCGGCAGCGGCGCCAAAAACTTGATAACGCTACACGCGTCATTCGGGGTCAAGGAAACTTCCTTTTCTTCGAGCAAGTTTTATAACACCCTAGGCAGTGAACCTAATCGTTGTAGTGTAGTAATTAGGGTAAGCCACGGGTATTGATATCATTCTCTAGGGGAATAGGAATGCTAGTAAGGAGTTACTACGCTAAGGTTAAGGTTGAGGAAGATTATTTTTTATCTTTTTATGTTTTATGAAATGGAAAGGTACAAATCTCGGGTATTGGATTTGGGGGGTTGGTATTTCTACCGATTACTCTACTATTATCTAATTATCTAAACTAAGGTTGTGGGAGTCTATGTCTAATTAATGTGTGCTCGTATGATAGTTTAAAGATGTGTTTACTTAGGTTGTACTACTCCTTAATTATCTCCTATTGATGGTTGAATTGTCACGTCCTTATTCTTAGTAGCGTTGTGTGTCTAAAGTTGTAGGGTATGCGTTTCTCCCTAACTCTTTGAACTTACCAAAGGGTCTCGTCTACAAACCCACTAGGGATGATAAACTCCTACTCTAAGGCGCTCTTTGGATGGTTTAGCCTACAACTACTCAGGTAATTATATTCTAAGGTTCACAAAGATGAATCAAGCATTAAGTACACAACGAATGACCTATCGCATTACTAGATCATTAATCAACTAAGATAAGTGATGAGTGTCTAAATACTCATCATTTTTGTACAATCTAAACTGCAGAATCATCTGAAAACACTCAGAAACACATCAAAATGATCAAAATATCACAAATCAGTGTTTTATGTGTTTTAAATGCAAAAATATCAAAATCAGATGAAAAATGATTCAAGTTTGCAAAATTGGCAGTTTTAGTCCCCCAAGTTTTAAAAGTTGTCAAATCTAGTCCCTGGAATTCAAAAATATGGAATTTTATCATTCAAGGTCCCTGAAGTATTCTAAGTTGTAAAAAATGATCCTTGAATGATTCTTTGGTCAATTGGCAAGAAAGGTCCCTAAACTTTGGAAAATTGCAAAATTAGTCCTTGGACCTTTTAAAATGAATTTTATGCAAAAGTGGTCCTTGTACTATCAAAGTTTGTCAAAATTGGTCCTTGTGATAAGTTTGGAAATGTGGCACTTTCAGTCCTTAAAGTTTGGTGAAATTACATTATTGGTCCTTGTTATTACTACTAAACCAAACGGACTCATTTTATATACTAGGCCCAAATCCAATCCTAAGTCAGCTGGCCCAAACCCTTGACCCGACCCTTTGTATTATTAATCCAACGGTCAACGAAAGTCAAACCAGGCAAATACCGCCCAAACACTGTACATCTCCTCTCCCACCCCTGAATCCTCAAAACCAGTCATGGTTTCTCCACATTTTCAACACCCCTCTCCATACTTTGTCCCCTCCACCTCCTCTAAACACCAAAACCTTTAATTGACTCAAACCAACTCCATTTAAAGCCAAAAACCTGCCTTGAAATATTTGGCGCCAAAAAAGACACTTGGACGGTTTTGATGATCTTATGCAATCCAATGGCTGGAAAATGGTGGGAAAGATTCAGAGGTCAAGATTGAGTGCAAAAAGTCTATAAAGTGGAGCTAAGAGGCATTGTATCAAGATATCTAGTGTAACTTAAATTTTCTTTAGTCGTTTTTTGTAATCTAAGTTTTCCAGTGTATGTTTTTAATTCCAAGTACTTTGTTTAAGTCTCTCAAGTGTATTTGAACCTCTTTTAATAATTAATTTCAAGTTTTAAAGTTTAATTCAGTTTATGCAATTTTTCTTTAGAAAATCTCATATGCTTCAAATGTTGTTATTTGTTGTTTATATGGACTGAGTTAGCTCACATAAGCTCCCAGATAGCTTATAAAAGCTATTAGAAACACTAAAATTCAGTTTAGCATCAAAAAGAGAAAATCACCAAAAATACCAATTAAATAGTTCAAAAATCAAAAATCCATTGGAAATGGTGTACACAGCTGGAGCAGGGTGAATTGTGGATGGCCTTGGGTTAGAAGCTTTGTGGAAAGCTATTAGGATTGGTATTGGTCATTGGTTCTTGGGTTGCAATTGGATACCCATTTGTAAGCTTTTTAACCATTTTGGCATTTCACTGTTGTAATTGTTCATTAGCTCTAATTTCTGTTTCTTATTGTTTACTAGTTATAATTAAGTGTATATAAGCTTTAAAATCAGTAGGGTGTTCTTTTAAATTTGTATTTTGCAAAAATCTCATTTGGACAGTGAAATTAGTATAATCATAATTCTTGTGTTTTATGTTGTTAGTCCTGTTGGTTTATACTTATATAGTCTCATGTAATGTTAATTTAAGGTCTGTAATCCAACTCATGGTCTAAATCTGTTTCAGTCTTTGAAAAAGTTTCAAAAGAGTCTCATAAGGTGTGTTTGGATTTTCTTGTTTAACTGTGTCAAAGTTTGTTTAAGGCAGTGTTATTGCTTGTTCTGTGTCACTTTAGTATCTAATATCACATTGACACCAAGAAAACCAGTTCTTGTTTGTTCAACAGTCAAAATAACTTTTGATCTCACACCATTTCATCACTGTTAAGATTTTAAAGGTGAAACTCATCATAAGTGCTTAAAATAGGGTAACTTAGCTTAATCTCATCTTATTCTAGCTTAGTATATCATAATCAGTCCTTAGTATTGATTTAAAGTTCATTAAAGTCAAACTTTCAGTTCAATTAAAAAGTCAAAATGTTGTCCTGTGCACAGTGAGTAGGCCCAATTTGATAAGCTCACAAATAGCTTATTAGTTGGCTTCATCCTGTGATTTTTAGTTCTTTGGACAGCTAACCTGGTCCTCTTTAAGTTCCAAGCTTAAAATTTCAATTTGCAGCTTATTTAATAAGCCTGCAAGTGCTACTTATTTCTGTCCAAAACTCAGTATTCACTGAATCTTAACTCAGTGGTTTTTTTCCAGTTTTTTAAAAGCTTCTCAAAAGCTCATTAGTATAAGCCAATCCTTGTAAAATAGTTTTTTAGAAAGCTCAGTTGGTCTACTTGTTGGTCCAAGTTTTTATTTTCATTCCCTAGCTTATTAAAGTGCTTAATAAGTAGCTTAAAGGTGCCTAGTGATTTATATAGTGTCCTGTGTACATCAGTTTTATATAAGTGCTTATTTTAGCTTATTTGGTGCTTATTTCTAAGTGCTTGAGCTTGTTCAGTTGTAATATTAGCTTATAATCAGTTCCCTAGCTTATTTCCAGTTAGCTTTTGCTTAATCATTAGCTTATTTGCTTTTTGGCTTGATTCTTGTGCTTATTTCTAAATTATTGCCACTGTTGAGAAATTAAGCTATTTCTGAGCTTATTGGTGTTTTTCATAAAAAGTCTCAGTTATTAAAAGTGCTTATTTTCTTGTGCTTAACAAGTTTGTGAAGAAAAATTCCAAAAATAAAAAGTTGCAAAAAAATTGCCACTGCTAGGATTTGATCTCTGGCCACCCAGCTCACCACACCACACTCACACCAACTGCCCTAGGGACTTTTTCAGTTTTTATTTACACCATTTAATACTTAACCCTTTTGTGTCCAAATAAGCTTATACGAGCTTATTCACTTATTTCTAGCTTATTCGAACTAGCTTTTTCAGTTTTTATATTTTTTATAAAAGTGTATTAGTATTAAGTATTTTATAAAAAAGTTTCAGATTTTTCTCATTAGTTTTAGTATTTTTAAACATTTAATTAGTGTAAAATCTTAATTAAATCATAAAAAAAAATATAAAAGTCAAAAAAATATAAATATTTTTTCTAAAATTTTCTTTTGTCATATAGTACGTAAAAAAATTGTTTTTACATTTGTAGGACTTTTATTTCATAAATTTTACGTTTTGTCTTGCGCTCCAGCGTAATTTTCGTATATAACGTACGTTTTCATTTTAGGCCACGTTTTTAGATATTTCAAGTTTACGTTTTAGTTAAAATAGTTTATTTAAGTCATTTTATTTTATAAATCACAAAAACATCATTGTAAAAATAGTGATAGCGTTTATTTAATATATTTTATCTTTTTAATTTTCTTAATTTGCATTTAAGTCGCTGTTATTTATAAACTTTTTCAGTAGTGTAATTATCCATCCAATTCCTTACTGATCACTATCATTAGTGATCATTCTATCATCTGATCAAGTGTTTACACACCATTGAGTCTCCGTGAGACTTAACGACCTGGGAATCCACTGTATTCTCTGGACTTCATTGCATTTGTGTTTTAAGCAGTTTTAAGCTTCTTACGGTTAGCCATTCACAAGTGGCTAGCTTGTGTGAGGTAGCTTGACTGTATTCAGCACAGATCAATAAGAAACAACCAATCAATATTCAATAATTAAGTTTCATACTTCCTAAGCAAACACACAGATAAATTAGCCGGACATGGAGAACATGCAAGCATACACACAAATAATCAAAGACATAATTGAATTAATGAAGTAAAGACTTATCTTGATGTAAGATAGGGTTTAAAACCCTAAAATACTGTACAAGACACCTTAGGTTCGGTTTTAGGTTTTCACTCCAAAAGACTCTCCCTCCCCCAAAGACTGAAAAATTCGGATTCTATATATAAGATTACATATGCGACGGCGTCACCTTATGTTTCGTGACGCCGTCGTGTCGCCATCATTAGGGTTTCGTCTTGGCCACGTTAACCTTGCGACGGCGTCACCTTATGTCCGTGACGCCGTCCTCTTCAGCTTCTGACGTCGTCTGGATTGCATCTAGGCCGTCTGAGTAGCCACGGCCTACTCTTTCACAACTAGACGTCGTCACTTGAAAATACAAGTTTTGAGTTCTGAACCGTCACAAAAATCCTGGGACGGCGTCGCCGTTAGCACCTGACGCCGTCGCCTTCTAATTTCAGCAACTGTGAGTGTCTCGATTTTGACTTTGGCCATTTTCTTCATATATTCGCGCCTTTTCGTCCAAATAAGTGTCATTCCAGCATTTTGCCTTCAAGAGACCTAAAAAGTGAAAAGGAACGATATTAAGCAATAACGGATAAAAAGTGATCAAATAAAGACTTAAACGACCCCTCAAAATGGTACCTTTTAAAACCTTATCAAATATCCCTACACTTGTTATTTGCTTGTCCTCAAGCAAATGTGCTTTTAGCCAATTAATTTATAAGTTAGGGGTCATGAAGCATTAATTCAAAACGGTCCACAACACATATAAGCCCCACAAAAGTCATAACAAGCACGGAAATTACATACTAGCACCTCACATGGGGTGTTTGGATACTCACATCTCTCTCGGGTGTATATATGAAATATAACAAATAGGAAATGGAAGATAAACACTCATTAACCGGTCCTAGTACATAGATTACCATAGGCTTGAGAATAGATCAAACCTCCATCGCTTTGGCGTAAGCACCTAGGAAAGACTATCAAAGAGGTCTTTTAAAGGGTTGTAATGTTAGGCTTACGGTAGGGAAACAAGGGTTTGGTGGGATAGGCTATTTAGTGGTGGCAAGTCAAAAATCTCTATGTTAAATGCATATGAAGAATGGCGTTGCTAAGCCAAGACTCGACACTCTAAACTCTAGATAACTGAAATAAATAAACATAAATTCAAAGATAGATGTAGGATGGTAGCCCGTATATTGAAGACTACGGCGTAACCACTAATAAGGTTACGCCGTAACTAGCAGATCTAGCGCAAAATACGAAAGAATTGAAGGTTACGGCGTAACTCTTGTTATAGTTACGCCGTAACCCAGATCTGGCCTATAAATACCCCATGAATTCCAGCATTTCTAATCATCCCATTCCATACACAATAATCAGAGAACGTGGGAAAATGCTAAAGGAAGGTCCAGAGGAGCATACGGAGCTGTCTCCAAGGGATAAATCACTCCCCTACGATAAGCATTAGCATTTTATATTTTCTTTACTTTTGATTCATGTATTTCGTACCTTTGAATATTGAATTGGTTTGTATGATTAATATGAGCGGCTAAGCACCTCTTGGTGCTGGCCTAGTTATGATTCCTTAATTGTTTTGTTTGCGTTTACATTACTTCCGTACAATTATTTCTAAGTGTATGTGATAACGCTCAGATTGTACATGCTTTTAGTAGCGTTATGTGTGCTTTTGTATATGTTATTTGGTTATATTTGTATGATTGATAACGCTACACGCGTCGTTCGGGGTCAAGGAAACTTCCTTTTCTTCGAGCAAGTTTTATAACACCCTAGGCAGTGAACCTAATCGTTGTAGTGTAGTAATTAGGGTAAGCCACGGGTATTGATATCGTTCTCTAGGGGAATAGGAATGCTAGTAAGGAGTTACTACGCTAAGGTTAAGGTTGAGGAAGATTATTTTTCATCTTTTTATGTTTTATGAAATGGAAAGGTACGAATCTCGGGTATTGGATTTGGGGGGTTGGTATTTCTACCGATTACTCTACTATTATCTAATTATCTAAACTAAGGTTGTGGGAGTCTATGTCTAATTAATGTGTGCTCGTATGATAGTTTAAAGATGTGTTTAATTAGGTTGTACTACTCCTTAATTATCTCCTATTGATGGTTGAATTTTCACGTCCTTATTCTTAGTAGCGTTGTGTGTCTAAAGTTGTAGGGTATGCGTTTCTCCCTAACTCTTTGAACTTACCAAAGGGTCTCGTCTACAAACCCACTAGGGATGATAAACTCCTACTCTAAGGCGCTCTTTGGATGGTTTAGCCTACAACTACTCAGGTAATTATATTCTAAGGTTCACAAAGATGAATCAAGCATTAAGTACACAACGAATGACCTATCGCATTACTAGATCATTAATCAACTAAGATAAGAAACAACCAATCAATATTCAATAATTAAGTTTCATACTTCCTAAGCAAACACACAAATAAATTAGCCGGACATGGAGAACATGCAAGCATACACACAAATAATCAAAGACATAATTGAATTAATGAAGTAAAGACTTATCTTGATGTAAGATAGGGTTTAAAACCCTAAAGTACTGTACAAGACACCTTAGGTTCGGTTTTAGGTTTTCACTCCAAAAGACTCTCCCTCCCCCAAAGACTGAAAAATTCGGATTCTATATATAAGATTACATATGCGACGGCGTCACCTTATGTTTCGTGACGCCGTCGTGTCGCCGTCATTAGGGTTTCGTCTTGGCCACGTTAACCTTGCGACGGCGTCACCTTATGTCCGTGACGCCGTCCTCTTCAGCTTCTGACGTCGTCTGGATTGCATCTAGGCCGTCTGAGTAGCCACGACCTACTCTTTCACAACTAGACGTCGTCACTTGAAAATACGAGTTTTGAGTTCTGAACCGTCACAAAAATCCTGGGACGGCGTCGCCATTAGCACCTGACGCCGTCGCCTTCTAATTTCAGCAACTGTGAGTGTCTCGATTTTGACTTTGGCCATTTTCTTCATATATTCGCGCCTTTTCGTCCAAATAAGAGCCATTCCAGCATTTTGCCTTCAAGAGACCTAAAAAGTGAAAAGGAACGATATTAAGCAATAACGGATACAAAAGTGATCAAATAAAGACTTAAACGACCCCTCAAAATGGTACCTTTTAAAACCTTATCAATGATTTCAGTGCTTAATCACATCAAAAGATGTTTGTCTAGTGTTTATAACCAAGTGCAGGGAAACGGAAGGAAAAGTAAAGGAATGTTCAACAATTGGAAGATTCCCGTTTCAGTATAGCATGTCAAGCACAAATCAGTGTTTCTAGTACCATAGAAGACCAAGATGATTGAAGAACCAAGTTCTACAAGTCAAAATGAAGTAAAAGTTGATTTTCCGTAACTCAGGAAGACCAACCGGATCGGTTGCAAATGCAACCAGATCGGTTGGAAGATGAGCAAAAATGTGCCTGAGACACCAATCCAACCGTTCGGTTGCCGCCCGCAACCGATACGGTTGGAGCCCTTGTAGAAGACCAACCGGATCGGTTGGTCATATGATGCTGTTAACATCGATGACCTCACTCTTGAGGAATATTTCGTTTAAAACTTTTCTATTATTCTCACGATCATTATTCAAGTTTTCAGGTACCATGGAAGTTGTTAACATCGATGACCTCACTCTTGAGGAATATTTGGCGTTGACAAGAGCGGAACAAGGGCCGGGTCTCGTAAGACCGGCAAGTGGAGCGGATGTCCGTTTCGAAGACAAAGACCAATTTATGAGGGAGCTTCGTGCTAAACCTTTTTCAGGAAACGGGGACGAAGATGCATATGAGCACGTTGAAAATGTCCTATACATCGCAAGCCTTTTCAACATTTCGGGCATGTCTCATGATGCTGTTATGCTGAGGGTATTCCCAATGACTCTTACTGGAGCTGCCAGAAGATGGATCGAAAGATTGCCCGCCGGGGCAATTAATACTTGGGCTCTACTTAAGAAGCACTTTATTCAGACATATTGTCCGCCATCGAAGATTTCTAACCAGCTTTTGGAGATCCATAATTTTAAACAAGAAGAAGATGAAACATTGTATCAAGCTTGGGATAGATACAACGATCTCCTTTATAAATGTCCTACAAATGATCTGGACAACCAGCAAAAGGTCAAAATCTTCTACAAAGGAATCAACGTAACTACAAGGTAGATGCTGGACTATCAAGGACCCATCCCGAACATGACTCATACTCTTGCTATTGAAGCCATTCAAAAAACGGTTGATCACTCTCAAAAATGGCATGACGGAGGAAGTAAAAGAAACCAAGGCGGAAGTTTCGATGGAATTGCAGCAATAACCAACAAGCTTGAGAATCTCGGTCGAGATATGCTAAAAATCAGAGAAACTGTTCATGCCATCCAAGTCGGCTGCGAAAACTGTAGTGGGGACATCTGACTAAGAATTGCCTAAAATTGACAAAGAAGATACGATCGAGGAAGCCAAATATGGAGAGAATAGGCCTTTCTACGGGGATAATCGTAATGGGTATCGTGGAGGACCGCCACCGTATTATGAGTGTAATGAAAGAAAAGCTAACTTGGAGGAAATTATTAACAAGTACCTTGTGGATACTACCAAGAGGCAAAAGGAGCAAGAGGAATAGCTGAAAATTTTCCAAGATAATACAAACAAGAGCCTTTCTTCCCATGACATATCACTAAAAAACTTGGAAACTTTAATTGGAAAGCTTGGCAACGAAGTAGAAAGAAGAAATGAGGAACAAAAGAACAAATCTACTATATGTAAGGTTGTATTCTATGATAATGACAAGTCCTCCGATGAGTCTAATACTGATGGCGAAAGTGAGTTACGCCGTAATCACATCTCAGAGTTACGGTGTAACCAGAATTTAAGCAACGACACGGGTACCAAGGTCGACAACTCTAAATGAAGAAGTCATTGGTGTAAGGCTATTGTAATTGACGATGGGTAATGCTACAGCTTATGGGCCTCTTGTGAGCCTCGGAAAACCTGCGATGGAGGAGTTGATAAAGAGAGGGTAAATGATGACAGATACATGTGGACCACACTTAACGACGAAGAAAGGTTGGCCAAATTCTCGATTAATGAAGTGGAAGGACCACCTATCAAGCATTACTGCAAACCATTAGTCATCACGGAAGATGAGATTACTCACGCTTGGCCAACGTGCAACCCTTTTTGTGAGTATTGCAACGGAGGAGGTAATGTGAAGAACGAAGTTTGGATATGCCCACATGAATCTGGGAGGCATGACGTTGATTTTGGAGATCTATCATTCAGAGATTGGTATTCAGTAAGATTCGGGGACGCAATAATTAATTCGGTTTTGTTTAGAAATCTCGAACTCAAATATGAAAAACATATTCTTCAAGGAAAAACCATTAAGCCCCTCGATGATATTCCTTCTGAAAATGACAATGACGAAGGAACTCAAAATCATTGGTGTGAACAAATTAAAACCGCTGACGAAAATGTTTGGGCTTCCTGCAACCCTTTTGAGTATGAATGTGACGGGGGAAGCAGCATTGAGAGAGCTGGGGAAGACGAGTTCCTATGGACTTCAACTAATGATTCTGAAAGAACAGAATTGCCTTGGCCAGATGATCTCGGATTCGACGATTGGGTCAAAATCAAATACAGAAAAATTGACGCGTTAACTAAAGAGAAAATCTGGAATGGATGTATGAGTAAAGATCAACCTAACGATGAAATTCCTAATGAAAAATCAGAAGATGACACCAAGGACTCGTCTAAGAAAGAAAAAGAAGAATGCAAGCAAATACTCGTAGAAAATTCACCTAACGATGACCAACTTAAAAATACCGATTCCGACAACGATGATTTCGATTACCTCGAGTTACAAGGCGAAGACGGTTTCATTGACCCAGATGATGAAGTACACGAGAAAAGGAGATGCAAACTTCTTGGCATCCCGTTTAAGAGACCCCCACCAATTATAGCCGAAAAATATGAGTTTACGCGATACCATTTGGGACCTGAAGAAAAATTTTGCAAAATTCGGAAGATTGAAACCAAAGAATGTCTCCGCACTGCCACAAATGTTGGTTGGGTCAGGCGTAACTTGATGAAAGACATGGAGGAAGTCGGGGAAGTCCAAAGGCCCCCATAGAAGCCCCGCGACTCTGAGTCTAACTTAAAGACTCATAAATAAAGAAAAGTGCTCTTTCAGGAGACAACCCGAATTATCCATTTCTTTTATTTTATTTCCATTTCTGTAGGGTTTTGTGTTTTCTAACCATTTTTGCAGGAAACGAGGAAGTAATTGCTGCTGCAGTTTGCTAATCTGACCAGAGTTACGGCGTAACTCATCTATGTGATTACGTCGTAACCAACTTTTGGCAGCAGAATTCCTGACGCATTACTAATTACGGCGTAATACCATCTTTGTGGTTACGCCGTAACCACTCTCTTTGAAGCTTATGTCAGGTTTTGCCAGTTACGGCGTAAATCCCTTAAAGAGTTACGACGTAACCTTCCTCTGCTTTAATTCTTTCTTTTTAAAACGCAATAACCTTGTATTAGTATTTTAAATGAACTTTGTGGGTGTGTTCCCTGTAAACCCTCACGAGACTTCACTCGTCCACCTGGGACACCAAGTGGTTTAAAAGGCTTGTTGCATATGCTAAATGCAACCGTGATTCCTACGAAAGTGAGTTAGGTTTGTTTTTCATTTTTCATTTTTTCTTTTTAGAATTATGCTTGTCGGTAGTGTGGTTTCAGGGATTGAAGTTTGTTCATGACGCTTATACGAAGGCACGTCTCTTTTTCGTGGGCCTTCTTTCTTTATGAAGCAAATTTCAGGGAAGTTTTCGCTCTAATTCTACTTTTATCTTCACCATTATTTAATGCTTAGTACAAAAGGGACTTGTACAATTCAAGTGGGGGGACGGAAGTAGAATTATCTCTTGAACATTATTTTGCCCTCGTTTTTCTAGTTTATTTTGAAAAATTATGCCATTTTTAAAATTTTGACATGTTTTTCTTAACCTAACTAGATTAGACCTTAGCCGAGCACATACAACCCTTGATATATTATGGTGAGATTAGCCTTATCCGTTTCCAATATTTTACCCCAAATCCACCAAATTATGAGTGTGCCAGTAGCTTGTAAACTTTAGAACTTGGAATTTGCATCATTTCGAGACCATAGACGAGGTATGTTGAGTTAGCTCGATGTATTTGGATTTTGCAGTTTTAGAAGGCAATATTATAGGATTATCACCCAAATAGCCTACCATTGTGTGTCTATCGATTAGTCACCTCGACTTCTCGACCCCCATGTGAAACCCTTTTGTTGCACTCACCTTTAGTGCAAGATACCCCTAGATACACCCATCTGAGCCATTCCTTTCATTTTGTTAACCCAATATATTGTTTCGATACACCTTTACACCTTAGCCTACCCTGTAGTCTTTATTTGTGACTGGGAAGTCATCATTTGCCTAAGTTCAAGGTTCAAGTGGAAAGGTTCGGAAATCACGCTTTCGTCGATGACATATTCCTGAAAATCATTGAAGACCCCCCAAATTCCCATTGTTCATCTCAAGTGGGGGGATATTATGTTTAGTTATTATTGTTATGTTGATTCAAAAAAAAAAAATTGTTATTGTAAAGTGCGATGTTATAAGCACTATGTTATGAGCTTTATAGATTTAGTATCGAGGAGGCCACCTCGGTCACATTTGAAGATTGGAGTTGGTAATGATGCCAACAGTTGGAGAAAAGGTAGTGTGCCCATCACGACGTCCTCTAATGACACATCTACCTTGCATTTCATGATCCGGTTTCTTGACTTCAAAGCTTGAACTTTGGGTGGACGGTAAGTGGTGATGACTTGGTTATAGATTTAGACTACCTGCTTGTTTTTTATTTTACACCATTTATATATCCCATGTCTTATCCTACCCTTTAGTCATGAAACATGTCTAGGTGATGCAGCGAGCAATCTTTGGTGTCTTGGCCATGGATTTGTTCATGTATCATTGATTTTGTCCACTTCGCCGTGACATGTTAGTAATGACAAGTCACCCCTTAACCTTTGTCTTGTCTACCTGATGAGTGTGTGAATACTCATCATTTTTATACCATTTAAACTGCAAATTCATCTGAAAACACTCAGAAACACATCAAAATGATCAAAATATCACAAATCAGTGTTTTATGTGTTTTAAATTCAAAAATATCAAAATCAGATGAAAAACATATCAAATTTGCAAAAATTGCAGTTTTAGTCCCCCAAGTTTCAAAAATTGTCAAAAATAGTCCCTGAGCCCGAATTTCAAAAGTAAAAGTCACCAAAGGCCCTTTTAAAATCATAACTTGTCAAATTTGGTCCTTTGGTGAAAAATGTAAAAAGTTTTGAGAAATTACAATTTGGTCCTTCAAGTTTGCAAATTGGCAGAAATGGCCCCTGGAAAAATTGAAAAAGGCAACTTTGGTCCTTGTAATATCAAGTCTTGTCAATTTCAGTCCATAAAACATCTTTGCAAAATTACAGGTTTGGCCCTTTGGTTTTGTGGAAATTGCAATTATGGTCCTTATGTTATCACCTATCAAATTGGACCCCTTTTACACCTTGGCCCAATCCATTTACCCTAGCCCAAACCCAAAACCCGCTGTTTAACCCGAATCCAACCCACACCCTTTGATATTAGAACCCGGTCAAACCATTTGACCACCTTTTCCCTCTCCCTCACGTGATAACACACCATCATTTCCCCCCCCTGCAACCCTCTGATATCACTCCATCTCCACCATCATCATCCCTACACCCCTCCCCTCCAAACACAACACTCCAAGGTGCATTAAATGCAACCCATACCTAACACTCAATCTCACAAACGGATAAAAATGATTTTGGCGCCAAAACACTTTAAACGGCTAAGATCATTTTCAGTGATCCAATGGCCACTTTTTGTGCTGGGATTTATTCAGAAGGAGGAGAGAGAAGCTTGGGATGCATATAAAAGAGCCAAGGGATGCAAGAAGGATAGACTTAGCTTTTTAATTTTTCACCAGTTATGTCGTTTTTAGCTTAACTTGTCTTAAATTAATTTTCATTTGTATTTGAAAGTTTGTTTGTGTTAAATAAAGATATTTAAGTGTTTTCCAATCTTGTTCAAGTAATAATTCAAGTCCTAGATTCATCTGCTACAATTTATCTTCACTGTTATAAAACTCAGTTTCAATTGCTTATGTTAACTTCTCTAGCAGCTTATTTATAAGCTCATATAAGCTTATTTTAGCTTATAATATCTTTTTGCAAGCATAGAATTAAGTTTCATTCACTTTTGACATTTGGTCAACAAAAGTCAACATGGGTACAAAAATTGATGCAGAAGGGACAGGATTGGTTCAGACATGAGCATGGGGTGAAATATAGTCATTTGGATTGGGTTTGATAGGTTAGTGGTCATTGTTTCACATTTTGCTAGCCATAGTGGCTTGGACATGTTGTAAGTGTATTCAAGTTTTTATACATAATTTGTATTTGTAGTGTAAACTTGAGTAAATCTGTTCTAATAGCAGTAAATCAGTTATAGTCAGTTAGTTTGATCATAAAAAGTAGGGTCTGTGCTTGGATT
>BPTQ01000005.1:103978416-104001848 GCA_019973895.1 Chrysanthemum seticuspe | reverse complement strand
AAAAACTACTTTACTCCTACTTCGTTTGATTCAAATACTTAAGGTTTGAGTTTTATTCTAAAACATTAGGTTTTAGGAACTGTCAAAATTGTCACTCTCTCTAGATTCGAATAAAACTGAAGATCGAGAATTCGTCCGTATTTGATCTGAGTTTACTCCAACAAATTCAATTTCTTCGTATTGGTTAGTTGTTCGACGGTGACTTAAGTGAAAAATCGTGTCTATTTTGGTGTTTGGTTTGTGGGGAAAACGAGTGACTATTCTTGAATTTTGTCTGTTTAGGTTCGTGTCTGGGATGAAAAATACTAGTTTGATTGACTGATATTGACTAAATGACGATAATCTTGTCTAAATGAGTTCAAATGTGATGTTTATGTTTAATACATATTTTTGAACTTATGTGAATGTTGTACAGGTTCGGTGATACCGATCGTTTTACACTTTGTTACTGGTGATTGGATAGTTTGGGTTAGGTTTACTGATATAAAGTGGGGTACGAGTACAGACTTGGTTAGGACAGGGAAGACGTAGTTAAAAACATGGGTACAACTGAAAACAACTGGCAGTGGCAGCTTGTTGATTGGTTATGCTTCTTTAACTTAAACAACCTCATTTGAGTCTAGTTTATGCCTGCTTAAGAGCTAGAAGTCAAAATAAGCTTAGATCTCTCTCACTGTTAAAACTGTCAAGGATTTTGGATTACAAAATCTTATTTTGAGTTTGGAATTCATAAACTTAGTTTGCTTCATCCTCATTTCATCAAAAAACATCAAAATCAGCAGATCATTGGATCTCAAAGTTCACCAAAGTCAACAGGTAACTGTTTTCAAATAAGTCAAAATGTCAAAAAAATGGGTTTGAGCAGATGTTGCAGCAACTGCATTGCATTGATTAAAGCTTTGTAGGTCTTGATTTTTGGTTTACTAGTAGTTCAATAGGTGATCTTTAAGACTTAGCTTCTGGTTTTAGCTTAAGCTTCCTGAATAAGCTTCTGCATAAGCTCAAATCAGGGCTCAGGTGCCCTGCACCATAACTCAGTTCAGCTGAGTTTTTTCACCAGTTCTTGTGCAGCTTGCACAGAACTTATATAAGCTTGATAAGGTCTGGTTCTTTGGTTATAATTAGTCACCTAGGTCTAGTTTAAGACTCTATAATTGGTTTGTAGTTGGTAGCTTATTTGGATGCTTATTTTTAGCCTGCAAGTTGACACCTATTTCTGCCTTTAGCTTAAATACCAAAATCTCCAAATCTGTGATAGTGGGTTAATCAGTAGTTGTGACTTGTTGATTTTAGCTTAATTTGGTCACATTCAGTATATTAAAGCTTCTGTCAACAGTAGATAGCTTGTTTGGTTAATTTGCTTAACAAGTGCTTATTTCATTAAGCACTTGATTGAGCAGTTTCAATTTCTTCCACATAGCATACTGCTCTTCCATTTTTCATAGCTTCTTAATATTATTTTATAATTTCCCTGAAATTTTCAGATTTTTCCTAGCTGTTTTGCTATTTTTCTCAATTTAAATTAGTTTTTAATCATTTTTAAATAGCTTTTAATATAAAAAATTAGAAAAAGGTTCAAAAAAATAACTTTTCAATTTTCTTAGGTTTAGATAAATATAAGAAGTAGAAAAAGTAATTTTCCAGATTTTTCTTAGTTTATTTGGTAATTTTTAGTAATTTAATTAGTTTTAAATAGTTTAAAATTCATAAAAAATAGAAAAATAATCAGAAAAATACAAAAATAGTTTTGAAAATTCTAGTTTGATATTTTAGACTTTTTCATTTCATAATTTTATTTTTCTAGCTTTGTTTCCTCATTTTTTGTATTTTAGTTAATTATTAAATAATTAAAAATAGTTTTTAATTAATAATAATTAGATAATTAGTGATAAAAATAGTTTTCTTTTTCTAAAAAGTTTCTTTTATCATTAGGATTGTAAAAACATCATTTTTATATTTTTAGGGTTAATATTGATTTAGTTTCACTTTTTATTTTGTACGTCGCGTAGATTTTAATTTCAGTTTTATAAAAACGTAAAAACAAAAACATCATTGTAAAAATAGTGATAGCGTTTATTTAATAGATTTTATCTTTTTAATTTCCTTTAATTTTCATTTAAGCCGTTGTTATTTGTTGGCTTATTCCGTAGTTATAATCTTAATCCAAATCCTTTTTCCGTTCAAACTTCTCGATCACTGAACGTTTGATAAATCATTGCATAGCTCGCTGGGACATAACGACCCGGGGAGACTCTATACTCCTCAGATCTTCATTGATTTCGTGCTTAAGCTGTTTTAAGTTTCTAACGGTTAGCCATTCACAAGTGGCTAGCTGGTGTGAGATAACTTGACGGTTTTGCGCGCATCATGGATAAACAAACTTATCTTGTGATGTAAAATAGGGTATGGGACCTTAGAATACTGTCCAAGTCGGACTACAATTGTATTAGGGTTTGTTCTTCAAAGTTCTACCTCTTTTAAAACAGAAAAATCGAATACTATATATAGATTTACAAGTGCGACGGCGTTACCTTTTGCTAGTGACGCTGTCAGGTCGCTGTCATTAGGGTTTCGTTTGGGCCAAGTCATCGGTGGGACGACATCAGTTAAGGACTGTGACGCCGTCAGTCTTCATGGAGGACGTCGTCTGAGCTTGGTTCTTGGGCTTCTAGTGTGGAAATTGTGAGTGACGCCTTCCAGAGTTTAGGCGTGACGTCGTCATGCTTTAGAACCATAATTTCAGCTGAGCCGTCGCGTGTAATTTGATCAAAAATTCTATAGGGGAGGACGGCGTCGCCCTTTGATTGGGACGCCGTCAGGTGCTGCTGGAGTGCCTTTGATCTTAACTTTTCCATTTTCTTCATGTTTTCGCTCTTTTTCATCCAAATATGCTTCATTCCTTTTGCTTCCAAAAGACCTAAAATATGAAAAGGAACGATTTTAAGTAGTAACGGATATAAAATGTGTCGATTTAGGGCTTAAATGACCCCTAAAAACGTATGTTTTAAATCCTTATCACTATAAATTGTTGTGTTGATTCATTCACACTCTTTACCTAGTCGGTGGGATATTATCGCGGTTATTCCACAACAAGTGGTATCAGAGCCAGCGAGGTTATTCTTAGTATGTTCTGTGGTTGCAATTTTATTTGATCTTCCACATCAGAAAAGAATTCCTTTGGTTTTTGGTTAGAAGATGTTGAAAATTAATTTATTCTCGAAATGGTAGATGGCAAAGTTGACAAAGTACCTTCCACATCGGTTGATCCAACTTCTTCATGTTGGGCTAGACCAGTCTTGACGAATGCAAGATTCCCAGTGGATGTTTTTTATGGCACGTGCCATTTCGATATGTGGCAAAGTGAGGTTCTTTTCCAACAATGTCTAGACATTGCCGTTGAAGAAAGTAAACCTAAGGATGTAGAAGAGAGAAATTGATTAACCATCAATCGGTTAACTTGTCTTATGGTTTGTTCATGTCTTTTGAAAGAGCAACGATATGCTTTCTCAAAAGAAACATCCGCATACAAATTGTGGGTGGCATTGGAAGAGAAATTTCTGAAGAAGAATTGTCAGAATAAGCTCTTTATGAAGAAGTAACTCTTTCACTTCACATATGTACCGGGTACCACGATGAATGATCACATTACCAGTTTTAACCAGCTGGTCACCTATTTGATGAATATGTATGAGGTGTTCAAAGACCAGGATCTAGCATTGATATTGCTATGATCGCTTCCAAAGGAGTGTGAGTTGCTTGAAACAACTCTAATTAATGGTAAGGATGATGTGTCTCTTAGCGAAGTTTATGCTGCTTTGTATAGTAAAGAACTGAGAATGAAGGACAAGCAGATTAGTTCAAGTGGAGACGTAGAGGTTTTGCTAGTTAGAGGTCGTTCTCAGAAGAAGGGCACCGATAAGAGATGGAGATCCAAGTCGGGGCATAGACTAAGCAAGGATGTATGTGCCTTTTGTCATGAAAAAGGTAATTGGAAGAGAAATTGTCCAAAGTTGAAACCAAGAACAATTACTAAAAGGGAAAGTTGTAGCGGGGGCGAATGTCACCAATTGTGATGACATCGTCAACCATAAATGCTTCTGATATATGGCTATTAGATTTCACACATAGCCATCATGTTACACCACATCGAGAGTGGTTTAGTAATTTTGAAGAACATGGGGAAGTTGTTTAGATGGCAGACGAAACTCCCCTCACTACTCATAGGTTTGGTTCTGTTCGATTTCAAAATGAAGACAAAACAATTGTGACCTTGAAAGGTGTTCGTTATTTGCCAAAGTTGAAAAAGAATCTTATTTACGTCAGTACCTTAGATTCTAAAGGATTCGAAGTAAGAGTAAATGATGGGGTTATGAAGATCATCTCTAGCGTACTTGTAGAATGAAGGGCATTCTTAAAATAAATAACACATATTTTTACAGGGGTAGAGCAATTGTTGGAACTATAGCAGTTGTTACCAATGGTGATAAGCTGTGAAGCTATGGCATATGCGCGATGCATGAGAGAAATCCTTAAATTTGCTCATAAAGCAAAGATAATTGAAAGAGTGAGTTCTTGTAAGTTGGATCTCTTTGAGCAGTGCATCAATGGGAAGACGACAAAGGTGAAATTTAAGACAACTATCCACAAGACACAAGGCATCTTAGATTATGTCCACTCTGATGTATGAGGTCCCTCAAAGATAAGATATTTAGAAGGGAGACACTACTATGTGAACTTTGTTGATGAATTTTTCCGAAGAGTTTGGGTGTACACATTGAAGAAAAAATGATGAAGTGCTAGGAGTGTTCATCAAGTGGAAAAAGATGATGGAAACTCAGACGTGTAAAAAGATCAAACATCTCCGATCAGATAATGATGGAGAGTATAAAAATGATCAGTTCACAAAGTTTTGTGAAGACGAAGGCATCGTCAGACACTTCACTGTCAGGCATACACCACAACAGAACGGGGTGGCAGAACGTGTGAACCGAACCTTGTTGGAGAAAGTTCGGTGTATGTTGAGTAAAGAATTTTTGGGCTAAAGTTGTGATGTATGCGTGTCACCTTGTTAATCGTTTGCCATCTACAACTATTAATGGGAAAATGCCATTTGAAAAATGGTATGAAAAAAACTGCTACACATCATGATTCCTTTCATGTGTTTGGTTACGCTGCATATTATCATGTGAAGGACTCAAAGTTAGATTATTGAGCAAAGAAAACTTTATTCATGAGGATCACCTATGGAATCAAAGGCTATCATATATGGTGTCCAGAGATAAAGAAAATGATATTTAGCAAGGATGTCACCTTTAATGAATCTACCATGTTGAAGAAGGTGAATGCTAAGCAGTTAGATGGAACTCCCAAAAAGGTGAAAGTTTGAAAGAATAATTGTACCATATAATAGAGAAACATTTGATGATTCTCCAGTGGTAGAAGGAGATTATGAAGAAGAGGAGGTTCAAACCGAAGAATCTCCATAACAACAACATGAATCAATTACTACCAACAGGCCAAAAATAAACACTAGAAGGCCTACTCACCAATTCATTACTACCAACAAGCCAAAAACAAACACTAGAAGGCCTACTCACCTTAATGATATGGTGGCTTTTGCATCTTGAATTACATCTGATGATGTTCCTATCACTTACTCTGAAGCGGTTCGAGACTCGGAGAAAAAGAAGTGCAGGATTGTCATGAGCGAAGAAATGCAGTTTCTTAAGAAGAATCAAACATGAGAGTTGACCAACCTCCCAAAAAAGAGAAGGCAATTGGATGCAAATGGGTGTATACAAAGAAAGAATGATTTCCTAGCCAAGATGATGTTCACTACAAAGCAATATTAGTAGCTAAGGCTATGATCAGAAAGAGGAATTGATTATAATTGATAAGGTTTTAAAAGGTACCTTTTTGAGGGGTCGTTTAAGCCCTTATTTGATCACTTTTGTATCCGTTATTGCTTAATATCGTTCCTTTTCACTTTTTAGGTCTCTTGAAGGCAAAATGCTGGAATGGCACTTATTTGGACGAAAAGGCGCGAATATACGAAGAAAATGGCCAAAGTCAGAATCGAGACACTCAAAGCTGCTGAAAACATAAGGTGACGGCGTCACTGCTTAACTGTGACGCCGTCGGAGGATTTTGTGACGGGACAGAAGCCAAAACTCCTATTTTCAAGTGACGACGTCAAGTTATAAAAGAGTAGGCCGTCGCAACTCAGACGACCTAGATGCAATCCAGACGACGTCAGAAGCTGAAGAGGACGGCGTCACAAGCATAAGCTGACGCCGTCGCAAGTCTAACGTGGCCAAGACGAAACCCTAATGACGGCGACATGACGGCGTAACAAAACATAAGGTGACGCCGTCGCATGTGTAATCTTATATATAGAATCCGAATTTTTCAGTATTGGTGTGTAGTCTTTTCGAGTAAAAAGCTAAACCGAACCAAGGCTGTCTTGTACAGTATTTTAGGGTTCCAAACCCTATCTTACACCAAGATAAGTGTTTTACTTCATTAATACAATTATGTCTTTGATTATTTGTGTGTATGCTTGCATGTTCTCCATGTCCGGCTAATTTACTTGTGTGTTTGCTTAGGGAATATGAAACTTAATTATTGAATATTGATTGGTTATCTCTTATCTTAGTTGATTAATGATCTAGTAATGCGATAGGTCATTCGTTGTGTAGTTAATGCTTGATTAAATATTTGTGAACCTTAGAATATGACTCCTTGAGTAGTTGTAAGCTAAACCATCCAAAGAGTGCCTTAGAGTAAGAGTTTATTATCCCTAGTGGGTTTTGTAGACGAGACCCTTTGGTAAGTTCAAAGAGTTAGGGAGAAACGCATACCCTACAACCTTAGACACACAACGCAACTAAGAATAAGGACGTGACAATTCAACCACCAATAGGAGATAATTAAGGAGTAGTAAAACCTAAGTAAACACATCTTTAAAATATCATACGAGCACACAATAATTAGACATAGACTACATACACCTTAGATTAGATAATTAGATAAGTAGAGTAATCGGTAGCAATACCAACCCCCCAAATCCAAACCCCGAGATTCGTACCTTTCCTTTTCTTAAAAAATATAAAAAGATAAAAAATAATCTTCCTCAACCCCAACCTTAGCGTAGTAACTTCTCACTAGCATTCCTATTCCCCTAGAGAACGATATCAATACCCGTGGCTTACCCTAATACTACACTACAACGATTAGGTTCACTGCCTAGGGTGTTGAAAAACTTGCTCGACGAAAAGGAAGTTCCTTTGACCCCGAACGACGCGTGTAGCGTTATCAAGTTTTTTGGCGCCGCTGCCGGGGAATAGAATAGCTAGTTAGTAGTCCACCTCATTTAGGTTTCTTTACTTGATTCCTATCAAGTAAATTTTTCTCATTTTTAGCTTTCTCTTAGTCTATCCCCTTCTTCGTGACCTTTGTTCGTAATCCCATCACTTTTCCTCATGGAAGGTGATAACTAACCACCACTCATCAACCCACCACCAAATGACCCGCCAAGAGCCCGTACTCTTGGTGAATACTCGAGACCAAGCCACTTAGGCTATAGGAACACCATTGAGCTTCCAAACCAAGCCCAAACTACGACCCTGCGATCCGACACCATCCGGTTGGTGCAAAACGGATGTGCATTCCATGGACTTCGTTCCGAAGATCCAAATCAGCATCTTAGGGATTTCCTTAAAATTGTCGATTCCATCGACCTTGATGCTACTACTCGGGAGATCACGCGCCTGCGTCTCTTCCAATTCTCTCTATGGGACCAAGCTAGTAATTGGCTTGAGCGACTTCCCGCCGGCTCCATCTCAAGTTGGGATGATCTTACCTCTCGCTTCCTTGCTCAATTTTTCCCACCGGGGAGAACCACTAAGCTTAGGAATGACATCTTGATGTTCCAACAACGTCAAGGTGAATCTCTCTACGAAGCATGAACTCTATTCAAGGACTTACTTCATAAAGTCCCTCATCACGGCATTGATCTTTGGCTCCAAGTCCAAATCTTTTATGATCATGTCAACTTCCCCACCAAGTGATCCATTGACCAAGCGGCCGGTGGAAAGCTTAGTGATCTCACCGCGGAAGAATCATGGGGTATAATAGAGGACCTTGCCCTCTATGACAACGAAAGTTGGGATGACCCCCGTGAGCTGCCCAAAACCGTTAAGGCAATCTCCTTGCCTCTCATTGACTCACAACCTTCCGACCGTAGGATGATTGAACTTGAAGATCAAGTAAAATTCCTAATGAGTTCCTACGAAAATCCTAAGTCTTCACACCATGTAAACAAAGTTTCTTCCTCGTGTGAGCCATTTTGTGATCCTCATAACACGCGCACTAGCACCCGATCCCCCGAACATGCTTCCGTTGACTACGCATCCTCGCGTATTAATGGAACGGGAGGAAGATTCCCTATAATACCCGGACCTAGGAATTTCAATGAAACCCGAGAGGCATGGAAAGGCAAGCCCGACTTCTACTGGGGACAAACCAAGGAATTCACTTCCAATGATTTTTCATGGCCCCCACCTAACGGTCCTAACCAACAAAACATCGAAGGGATGTTGCAGAACCTAGTTGCATCCCAAGAATCCCAAATAGCTAAGCTCTCGAACCGCTTTAACCAACAACAAGCCGAAATGGATAGGAAGATAGACAACCTTTTGAGAGCCATAACCAATAGTGATAGGAAGGTTAGTGCTATCTCAACTCCCGAGCCTTCCGGTGTAGAGATTAAGGACCCAAGTAAGCTAGCTAAGCACGTTCAATTCGTCAATACCATTGCCTTAGTGAAACCTAATGGAACAAATGACGAAGAGGACCATACCCTTGAGAATAATGAAACAACCGAGGAAGTAGATGAAGTAGACAATGACTATTTCAATAAGTTTCCTACGGAAGAAGAACTATCTCACCACCCTCACTTAGTGCGTGACCTCCGTCACATGTATGTTAGGAAAAGCCCTAGAATCAAGTTTGGGAACCCTTGGAATCTTAACATACCATGTTACATAGGACACCTTTTTGTGGCAAAAGCCTACATTGATCGCAAATCCCTAATCAACATAATGACTAGCACCTACTACAATTGGGTAATGAAGAATCCTATTCCAACTAGGCAAGACCCCAATGATCCTAATGTTAGTTGCAATTTTCTCGGTAGAGTTAAGGGATTGCCCGTTTATGTAGGTAGTTTCACGTTTCCTACGGACTTCATAATTGTGGATGATATTAGCACGGCTATAGATCCTAGCTTGTCCCACGTTATTCTAGGAAAACCTTTCATAGAAAACACCGGGATGACTTATGATCCCTCATTAGGAATAGTGCGATTCAAGGATGAGACCGACGACATAGCTTACCAAACGCCGTTTAAGATTGAGAAGTTTTCATCACTTTCTAATGATGAAAAGGAACTTAAACTGTCGGTCTATTATAGGAATAATGAGGATAAAGAAAAAGGAGTAGAGTATGTTATGGCTAAGATTTTCGGATTCTATAAGGATTGCTTGAACCTAGGACCGGAATATAGGACCGATTGGGGAGAGGATGAACTCTTAGAGAAGTGCATCATAGGGCACTTCTACAACATGGAATCTCCCAATAGAGACCGTCATGAGGAAGGAGATGGCGGTAATGAAGTTACGTAGGAGCACGACTACGAGTCTAGCTACAAGACTCTTAAATAAAGAAAAGCGCTTCGTGGGAGGCAACCCATGCTTAATTGTTTGCTTGTTAGTGTCATATGTCTTTTATTGATTGTTTATTCTCATGTTTAAATTTGTAAAAATGCTTTATTTTGTTTTTAACCTCGTCTTAATTGCATATAAAGGTATTTTACATAAGGGATAAGTGTAGGGAGGATTACACACGTTTTCAAAAGAAACGTAAACATGAGAATAACAATTAACTAAAAGATATATATATGTGTTTGTTCGAGTCAAATGCTTGTATCGAGTCATAATGGATGTTTTGCAGAAATTTTTCCAGATTCTAAAGATGCAAATTTTCCAGAATTTTTTCCAGAAAAATCGCAGACCAGTTTTTGTCAGGATAACCTGACGGCGTCAGGATCGCAACCTGACGGCGTTAGGAAGGAGTAAAAACAACAGATTACTTTTTTCTCGTTTTCTGAGCTACTTATAAATTTTTGGAATTTTCCAGGTCTTAATTTTCCAGAAATTCTGTAAACATCCATTCCACAAGCATTATATCATAGTTTAAATCGAGTCTTATATATATTATTACCGCCGATTTTACGCGAAGGTTTCGTTTGTTTTCTTCAAGTGTGCAAGTTTAATTTATCAAGAAGAAGTTACATAAGATTGGAAGGATCTTTTCACACATAAATTCTTCTTGGAAAGGATTTAACCACTACTTCACACACGGATCCTACCGAGCTAATCAGGGGAGTACTGGTTTCTTTCATTTTTAATTACCTTCCATTATCATACCTTTGATACTTTCGGGGAACATTGGGGACAATGTTCAGTTTAAGTGTAGGGAGGGAAAATAAAACGGGAACTTTGAAACTATGCTTATCCTTGAATATTTGCTTTGTCCAATTGTATGTGTGTAATAAACCATGAGAAAATGTCGGTTAGGGTAATTTTGGCACCAAATTTAAAATTTTTATGATATATAGGAGTGGGCCATTAGTCTTAACAAAAGCGTCTCACGGATAGGAAGTTGCATAACTAGCACAAAAACCCTTAACCACCTAAATTCCACCCAAAATGTGAGGATCGCCCTTAGATTAGTAGGAATTAAAGCATTCATCTTTAATGCTTAGAGTGTGAACCGGTAGTATAATAGATTCTAGAACTTGTTTTGTGATGCATCCCGAGATCACTAGTAAGACTGCACTTGTGTAGTTAGGAATAATTAAATGATAAGAGGCATTAGGATAACCCTTGTTTGATACCCATAATATAATTACTTTTTCCACATTGGTTGAGTAATTCCCCCACATCCTTTGCGTTGTACTCATCTTTAGTACATGATACCCCTAGTTAACCCCTCAGAGCCTATCCTTTTCGTGGTTCTCGTGATGTTTCGGTTTTTCCGGAATATCAATGAAGAGCATTGTTTACACCCCACCCCCAAATATACACCCAAATCGCCTTAGCCTACCTTGTATGCACTCACTTTTAGTGCATTATTGTTATCACCCTAAACCCTTTGTTCAATTATCTAGTTGCTTGCATGAGTTGCTAAGTCGAGTCATATCCTTTGTATACAGTTTTGGGACGATTGGGATTCATGGGAAAAGTTAAAGTTTATGAAATGACGGGAATGGAACGTTAAATTCAAATTCCCTTTGTTTGCATAATAATGTACCCCAAGTGTTTTGATCTTTTCAATTCGGGTCAAATTAGTGTTAGAGTAATAAAAACTCAAGTGTAGGGATGTGCCTATAAATCCCTATCATTTTGATGTTACCGTAGAGGATGGTAGAGTAAAAGTGTATGGAAAAAGAAAAAAAAAAAGAGAAAAGAAAAAAAATAGAGTGAAAAAAAATAGAGTGAAAAAAAAAAACATACGGGCTACCATCCTACATCTATCCTTTAAATTTATGTTTGTTTATTTCAGTTAGCTAGAGTCTAGAGTGTCGAGTCTTGGCTTAGCAACGCCATTCTTCGTATGCTTGTAACAATGAGATTTTTGACTTGCCACCACTTAATAGCCTATCCCACCAAACCCTTTGTTTCCCTACCGTAAGCCTAACGTTACAACCCTTTAAAGACCTCTTTGATAGTCTTTCCTAGGTGCTTACGCCAAAGCGATGGAGGTTTGATCTATTCTCAAGCCTATGGTAATCTATGTACTAGGACCAGTTAATGAGTGTTTATCTTCCATTTCCAATTTGTTATATTTCATATACACCCGAGAGAGATGTGAGTATCCAAACACCCCATGAGAGGTGCTAGTATGTGATTTCCGTGCTTGTTGTGACTTTTGCGGGGCTTATATGTGTTGTGGACTGTTTTAAGCCCTTATTTGATGACTTTGGTATCCGTTATTGCTTAATATCGTTCCTTTTCACTTTTTAGGTCTCTTGAAGGCAAAATGCTGGAATGGCACTTATTTGGACGAAAAGGCGCGAATATACGAAGAAAATGGCCAAAGTCAGAATCGAGACACTCAAAGCTGCTGAAAACATAAGGTGACGGCGTCACTGCTTTACTGCGACGCCGTCGGAGGATTTTGTGACGGGACAGAAGCCAAAACTCCTATTTTCAAGTGACGACGTCAAGTTATAAAAGAGTAGGCCGTCGCAACTCAGACGGCCTAGATGCAATCCAGACGGCGTCAGAAGCTGAAGAGGACGGCGTCACAAGCATAAGGTGACGCCGTCGCAATTCTAACGTGGCCAAGATGAAACCCTAATGACGGCGACACGACGACGTAACAAAACATAAGGTGACGCCGTCGCATGTGTAATCTTATATATAGAATCCGAATTTTTCAGTATTGGTGTGTAGTCTTTTGGAGTAAAAAGCTAAACCGAACCAAGGCTGTCTTGTACAGTATTTTAGGGTTCCAAATCCTATCTTACACCAAGATAAGTGTTTTACTTCATTAATACAATTATGTCTTTGATTATGTGTGTGTATGCTTGCATGTTCTCCATGTCCGGCTAATTTACTTGTGTGTTTGCTTAGGGAATATGAAACTTAATTATTGAATATTGATTGGTTGTCTCTTATCTTAGTTGATTAATGATCTAGTAATGCAATAGGTCATTCTTTGTGTACTTAATGCATGATTAAATCTTTGTGAACCTTAGAATATGACTCCTTGAGTAGTTGTAAGCTAAACCATCCAAAGAGTGCCTTAGAGTAAGAGTTTATTATCCCTAGTGGGTTTTGTAGACGAGACCCTTTGGTAAGTTCAAAGAGTTAGGGAGAAACGCATACCCCACAACCTTAGACACACAACGCAACTAAGAATAAGGATGTGACAATTCAACCACCAATAGGAGATAATTAAGGAGTAGTAAAACCTAAGTAAACACATCTTTAAAATATCATACGAGCACATAATAATTAGACATAGACTACATACACCTTAGATTAGATAATTAGATAAGTAGAGTAATCGGTAGCAATACCAACCCCTAAATCCAAACCCCGAGATTCGTACCTTTCCTTTTCTTAAAAAATATAAAAAGATATAAAATAATCTTCCTCAACCCCAACCTTAGCGTAGTAACTTCTCACTAGCATTCCTATTCCCATAGAGAACGATATCAATACCCGTGGCTTACCCTAATACTACACTACAACGATTAGGTTCACTGCCTAGGGTGTTGAAAAACTTGCTCGACGAAAAGGAAGTTCCTTTGACCCCGAACGACGCGTGTAGCGTTATCAATAATGATTTCTTTTTCGGTGGTAACACATTCCTTTGTTAGAGTTTTGTTGGCTTTGGTAGCACAATTAAATTTGGAACTAGTTCAGATGGGCATGAAGACTGCATTTCTACATGGAGACTTAGAAGAGAAAATCAATATGGCTCAGTGTTAGAATCGATGCTCGAGGTTGTTTAGACCTTATCTAGGATCACAATAACATTTAACATGCACATCGGAATAATCAAAGAACAATGTTATTGTATAAAGGTTTCTTCGTCATCATCTCTAACAACTACATACAAACACCACAGCCCCAATACTACGTGATCAAGGTAGTACGGTTACCTAACTATAACAGGATCAAACACCTTGGGGCTAACCAACACAAACACAATAGTCTAGGCATTTACAACTTACTACGCCCTAGACCACACACACACACCTTTGTCTGATGTTTACATTGTTTGACACACCCTAAAACAAGAACCTGTATTCTCTTTATAAAGTAGAGAATTAGGTTTTACAGGGAATTAATGACTAAATAAACTAAAGCATATAGAAGATTTTCCTGTAATCTTCTATAATTAGAAGATTGCTCCTTTGTAATATTTAGTCCTTCAAGTTCCATTCTTCAAGGATCTATACCATCAAGGATTTTCAAGTCGCAAATCTTCAAGTAGACTCTTCTTCCCCTTTTTGCCATTATCCACTAGGAGAAGCTAAGTAGAAGCAACTTTGATCTTCAAAACCACGAACCAATATCACACGACTAATCCATCTTTCCAATGCCTCAAGATATCCGCCATGAAGATCACCAAAAAGCTTGCTAAAAATGAAATTAAGTCAAAAGAAATCCGAACCAATAGTAAAATACCAACAAGTAGTAGCAAAAACCTTCACCTCGATGTAGCATATAAATGGTTAAACATTTAAACATTAAGCTTCCCTTGAAACCCATATGTTAACCATTTGAAGAATGTAGACTATATGTAATGATTACTGATGAAGAAAACCAAGTATAACCAATGTGATGAAGAAGTAGAACAATCCAAACATGTGTCTTATATCTTGCACTAAAGATGACATCGAACGTATACCCAATCGTGATGTATAGGGAGACCGCAGTCCCTTGACGAAAAACTTCAACTACTATTCGTCAATTCGTTGTCACATGAACGCACGAACAAGTTATCTTAAAAGTGTAACACCCACTTTAAGATATGATAAAACACAAACCCAAATAATTCCACTTCATCTTCAGATAGATGATAAATCCTTTCCTTCGTAATCAATTATGTAAATAAAAACGAGCCATGAACCTGTTAAGATCATATAAAACGAAAACCAGAAATCCAAAGACCTTCTGTGTGTGTCATCCGAGATTCAAAACCATGTACCGTCTGATATCGAGCATAACAAGCAGCATTAATAAATATCTCGGACAGGCGAAGCAGTACAAATTCTTACATAACAGCCATATTAACTCCAAAAACTCGCTATATGAACTTGTAACCTGCTCAAATATGTCCAAGCACGTATATACCAGTGACCCACGTAATTAGATACACCAATCATAAACAAAATAAGTAACTTGCAATTCCACTTATGCTTTACCAACCCATGTTCTCAAATAATGCAAGCATGTCATGAATAAAATACCAATATCACGAACATAATAAATCCTTTAATCCAATAAGCATCCACCGTCCAATTGCCATAATTTACCACTAGTAATATTATATACCAATCTTTATTTATAAACCAATCATCACCGTCCCATGCACACAACTTAACCATGTATGAAGAGCAGTACACAAAATATTAATAAAGTATGAGAAGCCTTAAACAACCAGTACTAACCATGCATGATCAGTATTAACTTCTAATCGTACAATATTAACATGTGTGGACCACCAGTACTAACGAAACAAGTACATAAACATGGTACCGGTACTAACCATGTGTTTGCAGCAGCATCTCTTTCACCCTTATAACTGATAGTACAACATGGTTCTTTCTCTTCTTATTTATGACTCCACAACAACTAGAATTTGTTTCAGGGACCAGCAGTGCATATCATCCTCTGTCCAAGACTTTACAGCCAACTGAGAGTCGATCAGTTGTATTACACACCACATGAATCAAGACAGAGAACCAAAACATGAAGCATTCAAGAAACCCACAAGCTATTCTTTCTTGCTTTGTCGTTTGACCCTTGGCAGCCTTAAACCTTAACCTTGTAACCATATCAAAGAGCAGTCGTATCATGTAAAGAGCCGTATTAAGTACATAAACAGTATTAACTCTTGAAGCCAACAGTACTAACGAACCTCAAGGAGTACTAACCAATAGCCAATTATACTTACTTACTTGTGAACATTTGTCTACATTACAAGCTTATGACCAAGGCTTAACGTAGCAGCTTTAACATGAAGACAGTAGCAGTTGTAATTGGTTTCTGTAACGTAACATTAACACAAACGACTGAAGCCAACAACATTGAGAGAATTATCAGTTAGTTTCTCCTTCCTCCTAAACTTTTAGCAACCCTTGTATTAGTCCCAGATTCATCACTAATCTGTCATCAAACCTTCGTTTTTATTCCTTGTCACCAACTTTAAGATTAGTAAAACATCAATACTTCTGCTGTGGTTTTGATCCCATGTCGTTCTCAGAATGAAACTAATTCATGCTTTAGGGTTTATGTCGTTGAGAGAAAATGTCTAGGGTTTAAGATAAATGCGCCATTGATTACTTTGAAAACCCTAAAAACCAATTTTCTAGAAAAACCCCAAAACATCAATCAAATCTGGTTTCTTTCATGAAGTTATTGACTCCAAATAATTATATCCAACTTCCATAATCAATTAATGCAAGTAAACACGAATTTATTGAAGTTGAATATAATAAAAATCCTAAAAATTCGACTTACAAATATGGTTCTTCAGCAGTTTTCAACGACGAATAACTTTTGACTCAGACCTCAGATGAAAGATCCCTCCGGTGAAAAGTTAGATGGGTATATAGAGAAGCTCCAGCCAAAACCACAGCCCGATCCAACGGTTAAGTAAAAAGTTATAGCCTCTTGAAAACTGACCTGCAGAAGCATTACAAAAATTGAACCAGTTGCGAATTTTTCTTCGTCTTTAAGAAACCTTGCGAAATACCAGATATCAAGAGCAACCCGCTCTGATACCACATGTTAGAATCGATGATCGAGGTTGTTTAGACCTTATCTAGGATCACAATAACATTTAACATGCACAGCAGAATAATCAAAGAACAATGTTATTGTATAAAGGTTTCTTCGTCATCATCTCTAACAACTACATACAAATACTACAGCCCCAATACTACGTGATCAAGGTAGTACGGTTACCTAACTATAACAGGATCAAAGACCTTGGGGCTAACCAACACAAACACAATAGTCTAGGCATTTACAACTTACTACGCCCTAGACCACACACACACTTTTGTCTGATGTTTACATTGTTTGACACACCCAAAAACAAGAACCTATATTCTCTTTATAAAGTAGAGAATTAGGTTTTACAGGGAATTAATGACTAAATAAACTAAAGCATATAGAAGATTTTCCTGTAATCTTCTATAATTAGAAGATGGCTCCTTTGTCATATTTAGTCCTTCAAGTTCCATTCTTGTAACATTGTAGTTTATTAGTTTTGCCATTATCAACTCAAAATAACGAACCCAACACTCAGCCAGAAGGATTCAAAGTTGCTGGAAAAGAGAATGAAGTATGTAAGTGATGCATTCCAACAAGCTTTAAATTTATAAACAGAGATTACCGAGTCTAAGCTAAGAACACATTCGGGAAAGTATACCCTATCATTTGTAGCTAGGTTGAGTTGGTAAGTCGCGGTCGTTCACAAGAATTTGGGTGTTTTCGATTTGAAGAATCAAGTGTATCAGTTAGAAATGCAAAAGTGTAAAATGGTTGTCACATCCCATAATACCGTATAAGTAATTATAAAACGCAATTTAACAAGAATGCAATCAAATAATTAGAACTAACTTGTTTGGAACTAATATCTAATTCAATGGAGTGATGGAGTTTTGGTTAGAAATTAAGCAATAGCACACAAAGTATAAATCATGCAATTCCAAGTCAATGGGTAATATCATAGAATTGCTACAGACCTCTTAAGAAAAGATTTAAAAAAAAGAAGTTTAACATTTTAAATATAGATACAGACCTCTTTTCTTATAATATACCTACCTTAGAAAATTCAGAAATCGACAACGTTAGTTGTGAATTTGGTGAAAGTTTTTCAGACATGATTCGTTGGTATTTTTAAATGGATATGCTTCATTGGTATTTTTCAGACATGATTTTGGTGAAACTTTTTTCATATATATCCTTTAAAAGAGTTCGTAGCATAATCATGATTCGTTGGTATTTTAAAATGGATATGCCAAACAATGAAATAAAGAACTTATATATACCTTATGGTGTTTCATTTGACCCTAAGTTGGTGTACAAGGAAAAAGGGTGCGAATGCTAAGGTACGTTTCGTTTTAAGTTTTGCCTAAAAATAGAACTATGATGACGATACGGCATATAAACCCAATCTAATACGCCGTACCTACACCTCTTTGACCAGTCAACTAAATTTTCAAAGATACGGCGTATGCTCAAAATTATGATACGCCGTATCGGTCACGCAGTGTAAAAAGAACATAATACGCCGCACTTCTTTACACACACATTAAACACACACACGTGAAATCCTCGTTCTTGATCTTTTTTTTACAAATTGTTGGTTGATTTCTTGATCCTTTTAATCGATTATACACGGTAAATCCCTTAATTTTTGTTTTAATTTTATTTATCTCAATTCCTAATAATTTAGGGGTTTACGCGAATTGGTGGTGTATACTTGAATTGATTAATGATTATGTTAAAAATAGGGTGAGATTGATCTCCCCAACCTTGATGTTACAAGAATTACTTCATAAACACTAGATTGATGATTGAGTAGAGTTAGAGTTTGGGATTGTGTATGTGCAAAAATGGTATAAAAACGTGGTGTGTGCATGTGATGAGTGTCTAAATACTCATCATTTTTGTACAATCTAAACTGCAAAATCATCTGAAAACACTAAAAAATGCATCAAAATGATGAAAATATCACAAATCAGTGTTTTATGTGTTTCAAATGCAAAAATATCAAAATCAGATGAAAAATGATTCAAGTTTGCAAATTTGGCAGTTTTAGTCCCCCAAGTTTTAAAAGTTGTCAAATCTAGTCCCTGGAATTCAAAAATGTGGAATTTTATCATTCAAGGTCCCTGAAATATTCTAAATTATAAAAAATTGGTCCTTGAATGATTCTTTGGTCAAATGGCAGAAAAGGTCCTTAAACTTTGAAAAATTGCAAATTTAGTCCTTGGATATTTTAAAATGGAATTTTATGCAAAAGTTATCCTTGTACTATCAAAGTTTGTCAAAATTGGTCCTTGTGATAAGTTTGGAAAGTTGGCAAGATCAGTCCTTCAAGTTTGGTAAATTTGCAATTCTAGTCCTTGTGTTAACATATACCAAACCGGACCCTTATTAGTATTTCAACCCAAATCCATATCACTTATCCAGCTGGCCCAAACCTTAGCCCAATCCCACATGAACCTTGACCGTTGAGCTAGGTCAAAATACATTTTGATCCCTGTCACAATCCATTTTGACCCCCCCCCCCCCGTTATTATATACCACTTGGTCAAACTCGGTCAAACGCGCCAAAATCCACCCAGCACTGTTCATCTCCTCACATATCACTGTAATTCCAAAAACCAGAGGTGGTTTTCCAACTTTTTCAACACTCATTCACCTTACCTTGTCCCCTCCACCTCCACTAACACCAAAAATCTTTAATTGACTCAAACCAACCCCATTAATATCAAAACCTGCTCATGAAGAAATTGGCGCCAAAAATCCACTTGGATGGTTATGATGTTTCTGAGAGATCCAATGGCTCAGATTGAGTGGGAAAGATTCAGAGGTCAAGAAGGAGTCATAAAAGTCTATAAAGAGGAGATGAGATGCATTGTATGAAGATATCTAGAGTAATTTTAGCTTTTATAAGTCGTTTTTATCATTTTAAGATTTTCAGTGTAATTTAAGCTTTCTTAGCTCTTTGTTTAAGCTATTTCAAGTATTTGTGAACTATTTTCAGTTTCAATATCAAGTTTTAAGTTGAAATTTCAGTTTATGCAAATTCATCTTCAAAAATCTCATGTGAATCAATTGTTGTTATAAGGTGTTTTCTTGGACTGAATAAGTCACATAAGCTCCTCAGAAAGCTTAGTCAAGCTTTTAGAAACATTAAAAATCAGTTTAGTAGCAAAAATCAAAAATCACCAAAAATACAAATTAAATAGTTAAAAAATCAAAAATCCCATGGAAGTGATGTATACAGCTGGAGCAGGGTAGATTTTGGATGGCCTTGGGTTAGAAGCTTAGTGGTAAGCTAATAGGGGTGTTAATTGGTCCTTGTTCTCAGTTTTGAGCTTGGAAGCTTTTGTAAGCCTTTTTGTTCATTTTTGCATTTCACTGTTGTAGCTGTTTAGTAGTTGTAATTTCTTTTTCTTTATGTTCATTAGTCCTAGTTAAGTGTATTTGAGCATTAAAATTAGTTTGTTGTTCTTTTAAATTTGTAGTTTATAAAAATTTCATTTTGACAGTTAAACTAGCTTAAGTCTAGATTCTTGGTTTTATGTTGCTATTGTTGTTGTTTTATGTTTGTTTAGTCCTAATATATGATAATTTAAGTTTGTGAATCAAGTTCATGGTCTAAATCTTTGAAAAACTTCTAAACAGTCATATAAAGAGGTGTTTGGTTCACTGTGTTTGAAAGTGCTCTAGTCATTGTACTTGTTTGGAATCTGTTTAACTTGGTCATAATAATTCAGTTTCATCAAGAAAACCAGTCTTGGTTCATCAAAAGTCAAAAATCCTTTTAATCACATCTTGTGTATTCACTGTTGGAATTTCATGTTCTATGATCATGGTTTTGTGTTCAAAAGTTGTTAGCATAGCTTAATCTAGTCTTAATATAACTTAATACATCTTAATCAGTCCATAAAATCAGTTAAAATCTCATAAAAGTCAAACTTTCAGTCTAATAAAAAAGTCAAAAAAGTGTTCTGACCACCAGTGAGCCTATCACTTTCTCAAGCTCACACAGAGCTTGTTATTTAGCTTAAGCCTGTGATTTTTGGTTCTTTGGAAAGCCAACCTAGCTATCTCAATGTCCCAAGCTTAAGTTTTCAGTTTGTAGCTTTTTAGATAGGGCTGCAAGTGCTTATTAGTTGGTTCCATTTTATTCAGCAAACAACTGAGTCATACTCAGTTGTTTTTCAGTTTTTTCTTAAGCTTGTCATAAGCTCACCAGTGAATCCCACTGTGAGTACTTTAGCTTTTTGAAAAGCTGAACTGGTCAACTAATTAATCCAAGTGTTTGTTTTAAGTTTCTAGCTTATTTAAGTGCTTAAAAATAAGTTAGAAGGTGCCTAGTGATTCATTAAAGTGTCCTGTGCAAATCAGTTAATCAGTTCTTATTTTTGCTTAATCAGTGCTTATTTTCAAGTTATTGAGCTTGTTCAGTTGTCATTTTAGCTTATTTTAAGTTATCTAGCTTATTTCCAAGTTTTCCTTTGCTTATTTTTAGCTTAAAAGCCACTTTGGCTTAATCTTTTGCTTATTTCCTTTTATTGCCTACTGTTGAGATAATAAGCTCTCACTGAGCTTATTAATCATTTTTAGAAAAAGTTGTAGTTGTGAAAAGTGCTTATAATCATTAGCTTAACAAGTTTGTAAAGAAAAATCAAAAAAATAAAATGTTTTGCAAAAAGGTGGGGAGGCAGGCTCGAACCTGAGACCTCCCACCTTTGAGAGTGTTAAGAGTGTACCTGGATACCAGTCGCCCTTGGGTCTTTGACTGGTCATCTTGTGCACAATTTAATACATAACACCTCTTTGTCCCGTTTAGCTTATTTGGTTACTTTAGCTTATTTCGAGCTTATTTAAAATAGCTTTTTCAACTTTTGTATTTTTTATATAATTGTATTAGTATAAAGTATTTTATAAAAAAGTTTCGGATTTTTCTCAATAGTTTTAGTATTTTTAAACATTTAATTAGTGTAAAATCTTATTTAATTCATAATAAAAAATATAAAAGTCTAAAAAATATAAATCTTTTTTCTAAAATTTTCTTTTGTCATATAGTACGTAATAAAATTGTTTTTACACTTGTAGGACTTTTATTTTATAAATTTTACGTTTTTGCTTGCGCACTCGCGTAATTTTTAGACTTAACGTACGTTTTTATTTTAAATCACGTTTTTAGGTAATTTAAGTTTACGTTTTAGTTAAAATAGTTTATTTAAGTTATTTTGTTTTATAAAATCACAAAAACATCATTGTAAAAATAGTGATAGCATTTATTTAATATATTTTAGCTTTTTTAATTTATTTTAATTTGCATTTAAGTCGCTATAATTTATTAATCTTTTCTTTAGGTATAATTATCCATCTAAATCCTTACTGATCACTATCCTTAGTGATCATTCTACCATCTGATCAAGTGTTTACACACCATTGAGTCTCCGTGGGACTTAACGACCCGGGAATTCATTATATTCTCTGATCTTCACTGTATTTGTGTTTTAAGCTGTTTTAAGTTTCTTACGGTTAGCCATTCACAAGTGGCTAGCTTGTGTGAGATAGCTTGACGGTTTAGCACATATCAAATTTTGGCGCCGCTGCCGGGGAGGCTTTAGCGTGTTCTAAACCATTTTCAGACCCATTCTTGCACATATACCACCATTTGTAAAAAGTTTTTTGTAAAGTTATCAGAAAATATCAAAAAGTTCATTAGCACTTTTCCTAAAGTGTTAAAAACACCAAAAAAATATAAAACAACAAAACAATCGCAACGTTTTCTATCTTGTATTGTCTTTAAGGTGATTCTTAAAACAGTACGATTTGGTTAAACGAGACGATACCAAAAATATTGTCCAAAAGTTTTTAAACCCATTTGCACAAATCATTACCTACGTCTTTTCAGTGGTACTTAATATATACATAAAAATCAACCACCGCAAATCAAGGCAGTACACCTACTAACTGGGGGTGTGACCATAATAAGTTACCGAACATCAGATTTAAAACTTGCCTTTGTGTCCTTGTGATTTGATGTACCTTTTTCAAAGAAGCCATTTCATTTGTGATTATTGGTTAAGTTCACTTGTCGTTTTGCCTCGCATTTGTTTTGAAAATTGATTTTTATACTTAGTGCATGCGCACTCGTTCTTCCAGTTCTACAAGTCCACTTTCTGAGCTTGGAAACATTCCTCGTAGACGTAGAGGACGTTCTGCTCCTTCAGCTGTGACTGAGGAACGTCTACCACCACCACCACCTGTCGTAATGGCAGAAGATAAGCCCATGAATGAGCTTCTCCAAGCACCCATCGAGGGTTACGGAGATGCTATTGTTGTCCCAGCCATCGTGGCTGATACCTTTGAGCTCAAAACCGGGTTACTTAATCTAGTAACCCAAAGCCAATTCTATGGTTTTGAGCGGGATGATCCTCATGCACACATTCGATGGTTTAACAAGATTGCATCTACCATCAAATACAAGAATGTCCCACATGAAGCTATCAAGCTTCTTCTGTTCCCATTCTCTCTAGAGGGACAAGCCCGGAATTGGCTTGAGAAACAACCCCCTCGTTCTATTGAGACATGGGAGGATCTAGTCACCAAATTCGTTAACGAATTCTATCCTCCATCCCGAACCACAAGTCTTAAGAATGAGATAATGAAATTTTCTCAGAGATTTGATGAATCATTCGGGGAGGCATGGGATCGTTACAAAGAGTTGCTTCGCAAGTGTCCGCATCATGGTTTTACCGAGTTAATGCAAATGGATACTTTCTACAATGGTCTGAATCAGACCAATCAAGACTCTTTGAATGCCTCCGCGGGAGGTAATTTCCTGAGCAAGACTACCAAAGAAGCCTT
>BPTQ01000005.1:103843166-103974862 GCA_019973895.1 Chrysanthemum seticuspe | reverse complement strand
GAGGAAAGGCAAAGACCGTAATAACAAGCAATCATTTGCTTGAATTTCATGAACTATTTTATTTTATTTTGATTTGATGCATTAGGATTTTTGTTTCTTATTTATTTTTCATGTTATGATTGAGGTAATTTGGTTTAATGCATTATGACTATGAGTTTTGAGTTGAGTTTGGATTAGTTCATTTATATGATGAGTTTAGTTTTTGGGATTGAATGATTGTTCAAAATTTCATTTGGTGAATGAATGTTGTGTGAATCTTTAGCAGGAATTTTTGAGTAAAAAATTATGTTGCTTGGAGGGTAAATGCCTAAGTAACATGTTAAACAAGTAAAAAAGCAAATTTGGCAAAAAGCATACCGAAACGGTTGTGTCCTTGACTGAACCGGTTGCACCAAAGTATAAAAATTTCATTTTTTTCAAAAACACACACACACACTAATTTTCCAGGTGGGTTTTGCAAAAATTCATCCAAGAGAGCAGATTGGAAGTTGTTTGAATTGTAGGATAACATCATGGCACCCAAGCAAGTAAGCATTTACATTCAATTAACTCAATTAAGGTTTTATTAGAACATTTGATTCGGATTGAATTTTAGGTCACCAATTTGGGGGTTTTTGTTATAATTCGAATTAAGTGGTAATATTTTAGGATTGAGGGAGTAATTGATATAGGAGTGCATTACAACAAGAGATTGATTGATTGATTCACCATAGAATGGATTTTAGATGATAAGATTTTTTGGAATTAGTTGGGTTGTGCTTATGAAATGAGATAAGTTACAATTGGTGATTCATTTTGATGGATGATATGTTTTTTTTTTAGAGTGATGGATGCTACACTATTAGAACTAATGATTTTAAAATATAGAATGAGTTCTAAGATGTAGATGTTTGATGATTTGGAAGCAAGATAGAGTAATTCTAGGATGTGGGAAATCATTGAGGATGATAGAATGCGATCTAAGAGTGGTTTGAGCGTTAGAAATTCGAGATTATGAGGATTTGAAGGCAAAATGCCTTATGCAGTCTGCACAACCGATTCGGTTGCGCATTGCAACCGAACGGTTGTTGCCTGACAGTTGGAAACCGATTCGGTTGGTGATCCAACCGAATCCGGTTATGGTTTCTGTGGGGATTTTTTTTGTGAAATTTTGAAATGTATCTTAGAGGGTTCCCTAACCTTCTTGTTTGTTCTAACACTCTTATATGGTCTTATTTTTGTGATTTCTACAGAGAATTATTGTAGGAAGCTCGAGTGGGGAGGAAATTCCAATTAACCCGCTTGTTACGAAGTTTTGTGAAAGGAACGAGAAGAAGAAGGTTAAGTATAGTGTGAAGAAGGAAGCAAATGCTAATTTAAAATTCAAAAATCTCACCGATGGAGAGAAACATGCTTTTCGAGAAAGATTGTCGAAGTTACAACATAGGCAATGTTTGGTTCCAAGGGTGATTGATTGGGATTTATTTAACGAATGTGAGTGTGAAGATGAGTTAAGAAGGATGATGCGAACGTCTTATGTATATCCAGGAGATGGGGATTCGTTCAATGATTTGTCATGGGAAAGAGCATTCAGTGTTAATGAAGAAGTCTATCGAGAATGGTGTATGGAATTCTTTTCAACCATGTATTTTGAAAGAAAGGTGGATATTCGGAATTTGATGTCGGAGATTTGTATTTGGTTTAGACTTTGTGGAAGGGATCATGCTTACACATTGCCAGCTTTTGGTGTAGCTCTTGGTTTGTATGAGCCACATGAGGTTAATCATCGATTATTTGAAACTCACTTTTCTAGACTTCGTAGGTTTGAAAAAGATTACCCTAGTATTCCCGCTTATTGGAATCAAGTGGGAGATCCTACTTGTGCTAGGAGGAATGCTTCAACCATCAGGAATCCATTGATGAGGATACTTCACAAGTTGATTGTGACCGGGCCATTTAATAGATTTGGAAGCAGGGACAAATGTCAGAAACCGGACTTATGGATTATGAAGTTGCTGGAAGAAACTAAGGACGGTAATGCCATTTGGCAGATAGCCGAATATTTGTCTAGGAGAGCCCCGGGAATCAAGAGCAACAGTAACATTTGTGGAGGACATTTTGTGACAAGATTGGCGAAGAATCTTGGGTATTATGTTGATGAGGAATTGGCTAAGTGTGGAGAGCCAAAGTATAGTGAAACATGGACTGCGAAAGGTTTTGGTAATGCTTTGAACAGGAGATTGGGAACCGTAGGGTTATGGATTGAACCAAGACCACAACAGCAACCACCACAACAGCAAGGGAATATACCAATGGAGAACGTGCAAATGGGTACGTCCAGTAGTTTTGATTCAGGATGGGGAGAGTGGAACCAACATCTAGATGAGATTCAATGTAGGGATGTGTGGAGAGACTCGATGATGTTAAGGAACAACTACATCAATGATTATTCGATGCCTATCTTTCAACACATGGCTCGAGAAGCCAATTATGAGTTGCCACCCTACAATCCACCAAATGTTCCACCATATCCTTTTCCTTACATTTCTTATCCTGGACCCTATCCGTATCCATATCCTGGGTACGCACCGTTTCCTAATCCAATACCCCCATATGGTCGATTACCTGAAGTTGGAGGAACAAGTTATGAAGTTGGAGGATCATCATCAGGAGTTGGAGGCAAGAAGAAAAAGAGGAGAGTTCGTTCAGAAATCATAGACGAAAACTACGTAACCGAAAGTGATGATGATGAGTTTGATGATGAAGAAGGAGAAGAAATGAGCGAGGATGACGAGTGATTATTCGTGAATTATGGTTTCAAAAACAATGGTCATGATGTGTTTTAAACTATTTCTTTAGGATGTTTGGTATATTTTGGTTTTATCTAGTTTTTAGTAGTTTTGTTTTGTTTTGTGCATTTCGTGTTGCAGTTTTTGTTTGCAGGATGGATGTGTTGGAAGCTTATTGATGGTCAAATATTTCGAGTTGGATAACTCACAGGCTTGCTAATGACCCAATGTGCTTATTGCATATTTTATCCCGAGGTATCTTTTAACTATCTTTTTCCCATTTTCTTTACTTTGAAGTTCATTTTTCATTACATTGAGGACAATGCAAAACTTAAGTATGGGGGAGGGAAGAAAATAGGAAAATGATATGCATTTTTATTTTTTTTAGATAACTTTTGGATGCAAGTGATTAGAAGAAATTCGCCCTTGATGGTCTAATGGTTTTCGCGCGTTATTGATAATTAAAATACATAATTTGGGATTTCAATGGTAAAATGAGGTTTTTGAAATTTTTTTAGATTTGAACCAAATTACTGAAGTAATTCATTTTGGATTCGATAGCATTTCTAGCATACATTATAGCCTTTTTCCCACATTTTTGTGAGGTTTCTTTTTGTATAAAACACATCTTTTGTTTTATATTTGCTATGAGTGTGCCGGTGATTATGTCGATTCTAGAACTTGTACTAGTTATGCATTACGGTTAAAATCACTTTCGAGTGATCTAAATATTTTCAAGTGATAAGAGGCAACCTTAGGAATAACCCAAATGGCCTTCCGTTTACATCTAATGATATATTAGCTAGCCACATCGGTTAGTTAACCACCCACATGGACCCATTTTGTTAGTGCTCATTTTTAGCACTAGATACCCCTAGTTACACCTTCTGAGCCATTCCTTTTCGTTTTTGTTACATCCAGACATATACAAAAATATTTTACACCTTTTAAACTTTAGCCAACCCTTATCAAGTCTAATGGTTTGTTGCTAGTTGTTTGGAATGATTGGATTGTTTTTGATGATTATGAGTTAGCTACACTTTGCTATTCGTGTGTGCCATTTCGACAAAGACGAAGGATGCATACTTCTTATTTGTATTTTTTGTGGTAATGCTTATACGAAGTGTGGGGGAGTTGTGATATATGAAGAAGGAGAAGCTTAAAATATATATATATATATATATATATATATATATATATATATATATATATATATATATATATATATATATATATATATATATATATATATATATTTATAGCCAAGGAGCTATATGAGGGATATTGATTAGCCAATGAGCTAAATTGAGTTATACATATTTGCGGAGAATCGATATGAGAAGAGGAGTAATAATCATTTTTCGGGATCGTGGTTTGTATGATGACTAGCACCATGGAGGTTTGGACTTGATTTTATTTTTATTTTAAACCAATTTCATAAACTATCCCATGCCTTATCCATACCTATTATGAACCCGTAGCCTTATCATTATAACCCGAATAAAAGACCTCTTTGATGAATTTATTTTCTTTGTTTTGATACTTGTACAAGCTTATGGTAAAAAGCATTGATCATGACTAGGCATTGAGTGATATACATATACCCACCAATATATGAGTGTTGAGTGAAATCTTAAAGCCATTTTTGAGGTATCCTAGTTATGTTATCTAAAGTGTTTGGTTCATTTTTAGAAGATTTTCACATATTATAAGCAAAATAATAATTATCTTTTATGGTGATTGTTACATTTTTTTTTTGGAACCATGTTGTTATGGACCATTGAAATCAATCTTTGCAAATGTTTGACCTACTCGAGGGCGAGTAGAGCTTAAGTGTGGGGGAATTTGATAACGTCTAAAATGAACATGTTTTTAGTAGCGTTATTGTCAGTTTTGTGCATGATATTCGGCTATATTTACTCATAAATGTTGCAAAAGTGCAAAGATGCGTATTGTGTATGTATATGTAGCCAGGTATCGCAAATAATGAAGAAATGAAGTTTTTATGCACATTTGGAAGATTCTAAAGGAAGGAAGTTGAGATTGGAAGCTTGTGGACTCAATGATATGGAAGCATAGTGATTTCGAAGCATCTAAAGCAAGGAAAGATCAAGTTTGGCTTTGGAAATCGTCAACGTAAGCAAAGAATGAAGCGTAAAGGGAAAAGTCAGCAAAAAGTCAAAAGGAGCAAAACCCAGCCGATCGGTCGCAACCCGCAACCGGATCCGGCTGGGCAGATGGTCAGAGCTAATACCGATTCGGTCGGACTAGAAACCGATCCGGTTTCTGGCACTGCAGTTACACAATTCGCATTTATTGTTGTCTTAACTCCCCATAATCATTAGAGTCCGATCATTTCTTGATATTAACTTGGAGAGAACGTTTTTTGGGCAGTTAAGCAAGTGCTTTGGCTATTTAAAGGACCTAGTACTTGTATACTAAGTGTGACACAACCAAAAGAGTATTAGTTTACACCAAAACTTATACTTACCCTATTATTTCAACCCAAAAGCTTAGTAGTTACTGGAAAACGTCCAGAAGCAAGGAAGGAACCATTCTTGTCCATTGTTTCGGTAGTTTGGAGTTGTGCGGTGATCCTAGGTGATTGGAGGCGCGTGGTTGCTACATTCCACGATTTCTAATTCTTGTAATCACAAAAGTTTAGGTATTCTATGAACTTTGTTATGGAAATCTATTCTCTTGAATTGTTTGAATTACCTTGTTATTACTTGTGTTTAGATATGATTGTTTTCATGGAGTAGTTTGTGATATACTTGTGTGTTGGAATGTGATTAATCATAATAATGTTCTCAAAATGTGATGCATGTATATATGATCTTGTTTAAATGAGTTTGTTGGAAAAATACTAGTCTTGGATTGATTTGTCAATAAAACATGTTTTAAGAAAAAGGACCGAAAGGATTTCTCTTGTGTTTTATTCCAAAAAGTGTAGTGACAAACTAGTATGGGGATATGGTGATTGACAACCACCATGTTTTGCTTATTAAAACAAGACTAGGAACATTTTCATCACGAAGGGTCGAAAGATTCGTAAGAACAAATTTAATGAGAACATGTTGCAAACAAATGGAATTTTTATAGGATAATCATTGGGATAAGGACCGAAAGGATTACCTAAATGTTTTTGTTCTTAGAATGATTTTTACAAACAAATACCATGGTTGGGGAATCATTTGCTTATGATTTGTGCATCATACTAAGAGTATACACCAAACCTTTATGAACATTATCTATGGTTGATTATGAGACTACACACAAGTATATATTTTTATTCTTGATTCGTATTTTCACTAGAACACTTATTCGAGGAAGCCTTGACAAGCTTTCTTATTAGAAACTTTTTAATAAGATCTATTTCAAAACAAAAATCCCTTGGGACGATCTCGACTTACCAAACTTTGCTATTGCGGACGAGTATACTTGCTCGTATGTGTTAATAGGTTATACGGTTAATTCGTGATTATAAATTTTTAAAACTTGCACCAATCGGAGCACATCAGGCAGGGAGACCCAATGTCGCCTTACCTTTTTACTATTGTTATGGAAGTGTTTAATTTGATGGTTAAGAGACAAATTAGGAGGGATTGTAGATTTCGTTACCATTGGGGGTGTAAGAAACTATTGCTGACCCATTTATGTTTTGCGGACGATTTATTATTGTTGTGCCATGGTGATGAGATTTCTGCTTGTATTTTAAGAAGGGCCTTAGACGAATTTTCCATGACTTCTGGCTTATTTCCTAGTCCTGCTAAAAGTTCTGCTTTCTTTGGAAATGTTACTGAGGAGGTTAAATCTAGAATTCTTCTTGCTATGCCTTTTAGTATTGGTGATTTTCCCATGAAATATTTAGGAATCCCTTTAACTGGTAAGAGAATTCGTAATATCGACTGTAGAATTTTGATTGAAAAAGTTAAGAATAGAATTCATGATTGGAGGAACAAAACTTTGTCGTTTGCGGGTAGGCTTCAACTAATTGCTTCAGTGCTTGCTTCGCTTCATGTATACTGGGCTTCCATGTTCATTCTTCCTGCCTATGTGTGTGATTGCATTGATAAGGTGTTTAAGAAGTTTTTATGGTCTGGTGCGGGTGATGGGAGTGGGATTGCTTGCGTCGCTTGGAAAGATATATGTAAGCCTAAAAATCAAGGGGGTCTTGGTCTTAAACCACTTAGACTAATGAATGAGGCGCTTATGACTAAACACCTTTGGAACGTTATTAACAAAAAAGATTCGTTGTGGGTTAAGTGGGTGCATGCTTATAGGATCAAGGATAGAAATATTTGGCAGAATGTTGGTTTTATTAATGGCTCGTGGAGTTGGAATCAGATTCTGAGACTTAGAGATAAAATTCGTAGCTTTGTTGTGTATAAGTTGGGTAATGGTAGAGGTTGTTCTGTTTGGTTTGATAAATGGCACACAAATGGCCCCTTGTGTAAGCTGATTACACATAGTTTTCTTACTGAACAAGGGTTTGATGTGAATGATAAGGTTGCGGATTGGATTGATGATAATGGTTGGAAATGGCCTTCTGAATGGAATGGTTTTTTTGATGAGGTTCTTAATGTTCCGGTTCCTACCTTAGTCAATGAATGTGATGATAAGCCTATATGGATTAATAAGAAGAATAAGGAAGCAAATTTTAGCGTTAAGGAGGCATGGAAAGGATTGAGAACAGACTGTCCTAAAGTTATTTGGTATAAGCAAGTTTGGTTTTCTCAGTGCATTCCTAGGCATGCATTTGTGCTATGGATGGCAATGATAGGTAGACTCAAAACTACCGATAGGATATCCAAGTGGTTATATATCTCTAGTACTTTATGCCCGTTATGTAGAACAGTTGATGAAACCCACAGTCACTTGTTTTTCAAATGTCAATTTTCTAAATGTGTGTGGGAAAATCTTAAGCCGTTATGTAAACTGGAAGATTTATCCAGTACTTGGGCTGAAATTGTTTCGGGATTGTCAGTTAAAGTTGCCAATAACTCTTTATGGAGTGTTGTTCAGCGTTTGGTTTTCGGGGCTGCGGTCTATTATATTTGGCAAGAAAGAAACATTAGAATCTTCCAAAGCAATTTTAGGTCTGAGGAGACTGTTTTTAGTAATATTGTGGACATGGTTAGATATAAACTTATGGGCATGAATATTAAGTACTCTTATGAGGCTGAAAAGGCGGCTAAAATTTGGAAAATCCCCTTAAAATGCAGTAATGCTAGTACTTGGAAGGTGTATAATGATGGTACGGATGGTATTACATAGTAATTGGAGTTGTTTTATGTTGTACATGATCACATTGAGTCATGTGCAGATCTGTTGGGCTGATCAGGGTATTTGGTATTGTGTTTGGAACCCTCGTATCAATTGTTATTGTGCTGATGCAGTTTACCATGTGTTCTATTGCAAGCTGGTTGATCTTCATTGTTGGGTCTGCTGGTTTTGTTTGGGCACTAGATTTTGGAGCAGTAACCAAATTTTTGACCGTGGTGATGCTATTTTAGTCAATTACAGGTTCTCTATTTACAGGCTATGCACTACAGTTAGCTTGCGCTGGTCTGGTTTTATTGGCATTAGATGGTGTTTATGCAATTGGCTATGCACTACAGATAGTATGATTAAATTCTGCGCTGGCCTGCTATGTGGAGGTTTGAGGTTGAGTAGGCTATGCACTACAGAATTGAGTCTTACTATCTGCGATGGCCTCTTGTTATGGGTGGATAATTGGATGGCTAACAAGATTATGGTCAAATGTCATCCATGGACTTGGTTCTATTTTTGTACTAATGAGGGCCTGTTGAGGACTATTAGTTATATGAATATTATCAAGTTCCATGGTTTTGACAATTTTGACTATTTTCCTCTGTGGTTTCCCTTTTGTTGGTATAATGATCTGGTTGTGGCTTCTCTCAAGCAGTCTCTAATGAGTTTAATGATTAGTGAGACTGTTTTAAGTTTCTGCACTAGGTCTGTTATGTGGTCTGGATATGATGGTCTTTTCATTGTTAGAATTTTTTTGGTTTCTGTTCTGGGGTTGTTTGGAACAGTTGGAGTTGGGGCTTTTTTGACTATGTTACTTGCTACTCTAACGCAAACATATCTTGTACTCTTTTTCCTTGTTCAAAGTTTTCCCACAGGGTTTTTATTTGACAAGGTTTTTTAATGAGACAAGGTACTTGGGTGATTGATTGCTATGATGATTCATCCTATTTCTTGGCTGCTATCAGAAGTATGGACTACTCAGGATCTGAATTGTTGAAGTACATTTGCTGCATTATTTCTTCAGTTCATGTGAAGTCTGAAGTTGTTTGGAATGAGAGCAGTATGGCTCATGCTTATGGAAGGAATTAGGCTGCATTGTGGTATTTGTTATGCTTAGCATCTCTTTCTTATTCAGTCTTAGCATCTTTGCTTTCTATGTGTTATATGCATATGGTGATGTTTGGAGTTACTTTGGTTGGTCCCTTTGTAATGTTCCAAGTATTCAGAGTATGCTTATAGCCTTAGTTTAAGTCTTTCTCTTATGGTAGGACTGTATATGGGGGGTTGCTTAGGTTATTGATAGCTTTTGTTATTTGCAGCTCTTTTGTAATGGTTTGGGTGTTCCAAATCTTTTTTGTTTCTTTGTTTCCTAGGCATTAGAAAGGCTATTTAGGGGTTGTCCTAGCAGTTTTCTTTCTTTTGTGCTATCTCTTGTACATAACTCTTCATTTTATTTAATCTATTTTACCTTTGGGAAAATAATAATAATAATAATAATAATAATAATAATAATAATAATAATAATAATAATAATAATAATAATAATAATAATAATAATAATAATAATAATAACAATAACAATAATAACAATAACAACAATAATAACAATAACAACAACAATAACAATAACAAAAACAATAACAATAACAATAACAATAACAATAACAATAACAATAACAATAATAATAATAATAACAATAATAATAATAATCATCATAATCATCATAATAATAATAATCATAATCATAATAATAATAATCATAATCATAATCATAATCATAATAATAATAATAATAATAATAATAATAATAATAATAATAATAATAATAATAATAATAATAATAATAATAATCATAATCATCATAATAATAATAATCATAATCATAATCATAATCATAATCATAATCATAATAATAATAATAATAATAATAATAATAATAATAATAATAATAATAATAATAATAATAATAATAATCATAATCATAATAATCATAATCATAATCATAATCATAATCATAATCATAACCATAATCATAATAATAATAATAATAATAATAATAATAATCATAATAATAATAATAATAATAATAATAATAATAATAATAATAATAATAATATGGATGATGGCACTATTATTGGAGATACTTTGGTTGTGGGGAAGGTTTTAGAGCTTATTATGATGGATGGACCTCGCCATGGTTTGCACCTCAATGTTGATAAAACTGAGGTTTTTTGGCCGAAGGAAGATCCCAGAAGCAGACTTGCGGGTGTTTTCCCGCCTAATATTGCTCGACCTTTGCATGGTGTTAAATTACTGGGCGGGCCTGCTAGTGTGGACTTTGATTTTAGCAGTGCGCTTGTTATGAAAAGAGTTGCCAAAACCATTGAGCTTATGGATGTTGTTTCTAAAATTAACGACCCTCAGTGTGAGTCAATGCTCCTTCGCGCTTGTGCCGGTATTTCTAAATTATATTTTTCTATGCGCACATGTTCTCCTCGGGTCTTTGAGCGTGCTCAGAGTTTATTTGATGCAGCACTTCGTTCTTCTTTGGAGCGTATTGTCATTGCTTCTGGACCTGGTTTTGGTGATTGGCAATGGAGGCTTATCACCTTACCTTTTGTGTTTGGGGGGCTTGGTGTTTACTCTGCAGGTGATGTATTGAACTATGCATTCCTTGCATCTAGACTTCAGTCTTCTAGCTTGCAGACTAAGCTGCTCCGACATTCTGGTATTGTAGTTTCTGGGACTTCCTTTGATGATGCCTTATGTGATTTTAATGCGAAAATGGAGATTGACCTTTTGAGTAATCCAAGTGAGATCGCTGCCCCAAAACTCATGAAGAAACTCGCAGATATATATTTCACACATGTTACCCAAACAGCTGAATCCACTTTTTCCTTATCTACTCGTCATATGGCGTTATGGAAATATCAAATGGAGGACTATACTTCAGACTGGCTTAGGGTGGTCCCGATATCTGGTTTGGGACAAACTATGAATGCTAGGACCTACCGGTGTGTGTTATGCTATCGACTAGGTGTTCCCCTATTTTCTGTTCAGATGTCGTGCTCAGCTTGTTCCAAGGTCTTTATGGGGGATATTTATGGGGATCATGCTGTATCATGTGCTGGTATTATTGGTACTAAACATCGGCATAACATGGTGCGCGATACCCTTGTTGACATATGTTCTCGGTCGGGCATTTCAGCTCGTAAAGAAGTTGACATTGGGCTTACTGGAGAAAGAGATCAACCCTTACGTCCAACTGATATGTTGCTCTACTCGTGGGACGGAGGGCTTGATGTTTGTGTTGATCTGACAGGGTCATCGCCCCTGACGCAGACTGGTATGGCTTATTTTGTACCTGGTCGTGCGGTGATTGAGGCTGCACAACGTAAACGTGTCAAGTATGAGGCTAAATGCGCAGATATTGGATACGGGTTTCTCCCCTTCTCATTCTCTTCTTTTGGGGAACTTGAAAAGGATGCAGTGACCTTACTAAAGCGGATCCGAAAGTTCTCTGTTACTCAAGACATTGGGGCACGTGCTGCTACTCATATTTTTAGTAGAATTTGTTTTGCTATAGCTAGAGGAGTGGGAGCCCAGATAGTATCTCGGCTTCCCACTAATTTGTTGTAAATCTTATGAATTTTTAATAAAGTATTATTATAAAATAAAAATAAATAATAATAATAATAATAATAATAATAATAATAATAATAATAATAATAATAATAATAATAATAATAATAATAATAATAATAATAATAATAATAATAATAATAATAATAATAATAATAATAATAATAATAATAATAATAATAATTCATTTATATAATAGTTTTTATAATTTAAAATACGTAGGTTAAGCTTTGGATAAACCCCAAGAAGCAGAAGATCTCAGAGGTGAACCGACAAAACCGCATGACGAACACGAGTTCTAGCCTTCACGGATCTCAGTCGTATGCTGCTATTCGCCATAACTTTGTAAGAAACTATTTAATCATTTTATTTATATATATACATGGTGTTGGGTGTGTCGTTATTGATTTTATTTCTAAACAGTTGAGCAGCGAGACTGAGGCAGCGATTGGAGAAGACTTGATAGAGCTTTACCGTCGGAACCATATGAGGGGCGATGTCTTTGAGTCCCTGGTATCTGAGGCTAGATATGTAAGTATAATTTATTTTCAAAGTTACCCATTTTTGATGAAATATAATGCATCACGACTTATATATTACTTTTCTCGTTTTTTTTGTAACTAAACAGAACGAGATTGTTAATACAAATAAGCCGTAAAAACGTTTATTTATATTTTACGATCTTCTGATGTTTTGTCGATAACAAAAGTAAGATCATTTTAACGAAACAAATAAAATACGTAAATGGTTTGAACTAATAGTTTTCTAACACACTTACGCTTTCACATAAAACACTAAAACTAGTATAAGTGATTTTATGCTTAAGATATACATATGTACAACAACTAGTGTTTACATATTGGGATAACATATACTTAACTAAGTATATACCAAAATGGGTAAAAACAAGTATATACTAAAATGGGTAAAAACAAGTATATACTAAATAGGTAAAAACTAGCAAATGGTTTTGACCCATAACCCATGGTTTTATTTATACCACTTAACCAAGTTCATTGTATCCTTAAGATACATTGTATCTAGAAAGAAAACCATGGATCAACCCATAACCCATGACCCATGACCCATAACCAAAAATACCCATGGGCAAAGAGGAGCGGACCACGGATCCCTAGCTTTGTGCTAGCCGGATCCCTTGTGGTAGGGATCCGTGGGATCCGGGGAAACAGTAGGATTTTCTCTATAAATAGTGAGCCATTTCTTCATTATTTCTCACCCCTTTCTAACACACTTTCTCCCCTGAGTTAAATCTCACTAACCTTAGATCCAAGAGATCTATGTTTGTAGTCTTTTTTTTATGTGATCTTTTAGGTTCCTCTTAAAGGCAAGATCACCACCTTTGAAGTCGAGCAAGCTCAAGTCCATGAGTTGCCAAGCTTCTTCATCATCAAGGCTACTAAAGTCCTCTTGTTGATGATCTCTATCTTTCTTCAAAGAAGTGTAGTGTTGAAGACATTAGTGAAAGATGTCTCAAATGTCAAGACGAAGATATTAGTGAAGGGTATCTATCGTCTATAGAATAAGCACTTGTGGTAGGTGCTTAGAAGTCAAGACAAGAAGCATTAGTGAAAGGTGCTTAGAAGTCAAGACTTGAAGCATTAGTGAAAGGTGCTTCGAAGTAAAGACACAAGACATTAGTGAAAGGTGTCTTGTAGATCTAGTCAAAGGCATTAGTAGTGCCTTAGATGTACATTTGATATGGTGTGTTTCGATGTACTAGATAGACTAGCATTAGATCCAAGGATATTGATGTCCTTGATGATGTTGTAAAGGAGTAGATCTCCTTTGGGATTAGTCGTTGGTGTAGTGTGGTAGTAGTTCCTCCATTGCAATGGAACTAGGTGCTTAGCCTAGTACCTAATAAAGGGTAGGCGACGTTGTGAAGGATTAGTTCTCCTAAGGTGTGAAAGAACTCGGTGGTTAGCCTAGCACCGTATAAAGGGTAGGCGACGTTGTGTAGGTGTGGTTCGCCTTGGTGTGAAAGAACTCGGTATTTAGCTTTGTACCGGAAAAAGGTTAAGCGACGTTGTGAAGGCTTCTCCGCCATAAGGAGATTGGTGTAGTGTTTACGAACTCTCGAGTAGGTGACTCGGGGAGTGGAGTAGGGCAAGGAAGGTGTCCTTGTAGCCGAACCACTATAAATACTCGCGTTGTGGTTTTGTGCTTCTTACTCTTTATCTTTTCATTACATATCTTAATATGCTTGTTTATCAACATCCAACACACACAACCAAATAGATTGACATAAGTCGATCTAAATAGTTTAAAAGGAAGTTTTAATTGGTAAAACTATTCAACCCCCCCCCCTTCTAGTTTTCCACAGAGATGATGCGGATGCGGGAAGAGAGCACCTCCGATGGGACCCGCATGACTGACCGTGAGATTCTGCGTACCGTGATTGGTGGTAAGCAGCGCGGACATATTCCTGGTGTAGGTCAGGTCTTACCCGGCGGTGGAGTGAAGAAGACCTTTAGCGCCTCCCGACCTCGTGATGCAGCGGATGTGTCCTCATTATGGGAAACAGTGCAGAAACAGACCGAGGAGCTCGCTACACAGAGGAGTCAGATGGATCAGGTCATGGAGTTTGTGAGGTCATTTCCGGGTTGGCAGGAGCGAATACAGTCCGTCCCGGGATCAAGTGCTACTCCACCAGGTGGGTCGGGATCTGGAGAGGGTGTGTCGGGATCTGGTGCTACTCCATCCGGTGAGTCTAGAGATACCGGGGACGGTAATGGGGGTAGTGGGGTTTGAGATGCCGATTTATGTTACTTTAACACGTTTTGGATATGTTTGTAGAGAATAAAATGGATTATTATGTCGTTTATGTGCATTATGTGCTAGGATTCCCGTAAATGGATTATACGTATAGTTTTGGACCATTTGCGGATAGGTAGTTTTTGACCGTTTTGGATAGTTTTGTAAATGATCATGCGTTAACGGTTTAGGAACCGTTTTGGCGATTTTGGAAAAGGATAACTATGTTAGCGATTGATGGGTATATATGATATTTTGTTTAGCGAATTTGTGTTATGATTGACATATTAAAATAGGTTGTGACATTGGTAAAACAGGTTGTGGCATATTAAAACAGGTTGTAGATTTTTTCCAAAAAATTTAAGGAAAAAATCTGGAAATTACCGATTTTGCAGCAATATTCTGCATAATGGGTCAGCTAGTTTTGTCGGGGACATGTCCCCGGAGAAAGTACAAAAGCATATTTCAGTTTACAACTTTCCCCGGGGACACGTCGACGGCAAAACTAAAAACACAACAGTAGCCTCTCGTTTTTGCAGGTGACATGTCCCCGGGGAAAAAGGAAACACAACAGTAGTGCACAGTTTTTGTAGGGGACAAGTCCTTGGCGAAAGAGTTTAACTCAACAGTGGTATCAGACTTCCTCGGGGACATGTCCCCGGCAAAACGTGTGCCACGTCGGACTAATAACGTAATTAGGGTACTTAAATTAAAGTTCAAAAATAGTTTCCCCGGGGACTTGTCCCCGGCAAAAACAGATGCCACGTCGGACATGTTTGACCGGCGACATTTGGCTGCGGGACCCACATGTCCCCGGTAAGGGTGGTAAATAGTCCCCGGGAAAAGTATTCCCGAGAAGGTATTGCCGGGGAACTTTCGCCGGGGACATGTCCCCGGAAAAAGGTTTCACAGGGGACATGTCCCCAGCGAAAGCTCTGATATTTCGCCTGCGAAAGTCACGATTGTTGTAGTGACCTATGGTCAACTGTGTTTTTCTTAGTGAAACAATACTAAGTGTGAGCTATGTTTGGAATCCCTAGCTCTGAGCGAGGATTGCTCTGCTTGTATTTCTCACGGTGTTTCTCAGTGAAACACCAGTTTTTAGTTGTTTATTGACACAAACAAAAAAAACATATTAAAAGGAGAATTTTGTGTTTCGTGTTCTTAGCCATTTAGCGTTTTTATTAGACGGCAAACTATATCACACGTCCTAGACATGACTTAAACTGACAACACTTGATGGAGAGTCTCACACAACATGATACGGCTAGGCTATATGTTTTAAGTGCCAATTTCACTATTCAACGTACTCCACTTTTATTAAATTAGGCTGTTAGCCAGCACAGGATCAAACATAATTTCGACATTGTGCTATTGCGTGTTAAATTGTTCAGAAAAATTCCATTGGTGGCAAAGAAGTGACTAAAGAACCAACTCCAAACCAACGTGTAACATGTTTAATATGCTAAATTCTAAAGTTACTAGGTGAGGTAACATAAAGAAAAAGTTGCATACAAACTTGGCATTCAAGTATTTGTTCTTGAAATAGTTGTTGTTACGTCAAGTCCAACTCTGAGATTATTAACTTGGAATTTGATAAACATAGTCATGAAGGTTAATGTTATATAAGTAAAGACATGCATTATTATATCTTGTACCTTAATGATGGCCACTAAATTCGATTGCTTCCTTGTATGACGGTGTTGTATGACATGCATTATTATATTTTGGCTCATAAATTGACGGTTATATTTCCCATCTAGATTTTTGTTAGGTGTTCTTTTTCGAATCTTTTGATGTGGTTGTGTTTAGGTTTCATTTAGGTTGCTTGGTAGGACGTTTATTTGGAGTTTTATTTGTTGTTTGGTGTTTGTTACTTCTAGCTACTTGCTACCTTTTTAATATAAATTTGTCGTTCAAAAAAATTACCTGACCACAATTTATGCATGTTTTATATGTCGGCATGTAGCATTCAAGAGTTTTCACTAAAGCCGCTCTAAGTATCAAAACAAAATTAGAGACCACCAAAGTGTAGATTAAGTTTCATCTATGCGAATTCAGGCCCAAGAATAAATAAATAAATATATGCCACTTGGGCTCCTCTGGAGCTTGGAGGAGGTTTTACCCAGAGTTCAAGTCTTGCAAAAGACAAAAAAAATCAGGTTTTTCTCCTAGTGCGAAGCCGTGAGTTCTAGGGGGTTTCCCTTCGCGGGTCTCTCCTAGTGGTTTGAGTCCCGAGGCCTATGCGTATGGATGGTTTAACTCGGAGGTCGGATTTCAAGTGTGGTGTCGTTCTAAAAAAAATGTAAAATGACTAGCTACCCCTAAATCTGAAATTTCTATCATATCCAGAGTTGTAAAATGACAACACAGTACCTCGCGATCCATCAAAATAATCAACTCAAAACGGTGTTTCAAAACATAACTCGTTAACAAGGTTTGTTCGTGTTCAACAGAGAAACATATTGGGTTAATCCCACTCTTACCCGCCTTACCCGCTTTCTACCCATTTAGAGGGTCAAACCCGAAGTCAAAGTCAACTATATTAAAAGTCAAATCTTAAGAAATAACTGCCATTTGACAGTTACAAAGGAAGCGTTGCAACTGTTGATTCTACCGAACCAACACAACCATTCAAACGCACCTTTTCATTCATTATATATAGATTAGAATCTGTAACATTTTAGATGATGACTTATATTTATTTCAATTAATACAAAAGCAATTCTTTGAAACGTATCGTGTTATTTGGTATTATTGTGACCACGTTAGAACCAACAAAGATCCAACGTTGATGCCAACAATTGGTATCAGAGCGGTTTGGATTCTTTTAACCAAATCATCATATACCAAGGGTTTCATATTACCCTGAATCGAAGAAGAAACAATATTCCCAGAAACGGTAAAAAAAAAATCAAAACTATATCCGAACCACAAATCAAACTAGTAATCATTTTTGTGATTCTGAAAACCGTCCATAATTCATAGTCGCCTCGTAATTAATTACCGGCAACTAAGAATAGGCAATTTTCAATCATCTTGCAAAATCTTTTCATTCGGATTTTTTTTTTTACCGAGAGTAGAACAAAGGGAACAAAGGTTTTGACTTTAAATCAAAAACAAAACCTTACATCGATTCAGAAACAAGAACCCATTACCACCGATTAAAACACGATAGTCATCAGAAAAAGGAAAATAGATTGATTCAACAAAAGGAACAAACACACCTGTTGCATCCAGAATCAATACCCATTTCATTTTTTTTTCCACGGACGAACAAATCCAAAACAAGGATTAACCGGCGCTCGGATTAATGAGAACACCGAATACCCATGAAGAAGGAGGTTAACCAGAGCCAAAATATTCGGCGGTCAACCACCAGAAGCATAGCAGTGCAACGGTCTCACCCGAAAGAAAGAGGCAGAGACATATTTTATCTCTCAAAAGAGATAACACAAGAAGAAAGAAAAAAGAGGCGTACTAAATAACGCCTAGGGCCCTTCGAACCAACATCAAAGGGCACCGGGTATTTTAACCCCCCCAGGTTTCGGAATTCTTACAAATCCACACTTTATTTTTAAACTTTACTCATATAGTATAAGTTTATTTTTTATTTTTGATAAGTTGCTACATAATACCTTAAGTATACTTATCATATTGATATTATAATAACCTAATGTAATTACGCTGCTTATTATAATTAGGAATAACTTTTAAGGAGTAATTAACCTTATGCTTATTCACCTTTAATTTTTAATCTCCGAGGATAGTTTTTTTTTTAACTAATCCTATAGGTTTTGATTGTCACATTAGACACAAAACATTAGAAGCGCGCTATATTTCTCAACACACACCCCGTGTTAGAATTTTAGGAGATTACCTAGTCATTATTTATTAAAAAAATGACTCAAGATAGTGGAGATAAAGGAAAGAATGAGGTTAGTACATCTAATACTACCCCTCAATTCCAATGCCCGATATTGAAACCCGCGAATTACTCACTATGGGCAATTCGAATGCAAATTATTCTACAAGCAAATGGGTTATGGAAAACAATTGAGCCAACTGATACAACTCAACCCGATAAGAAAAAAGAAACAACTGCTATAGCATACCTTTACCAATCCTTACCCGAAGATCAATTACTTCAAATAACAAAGCACAAAACCCCGAAAGCAATATGGGACGCTTTAAAAACTAGGCACTTAGGCGAAGAAAGAGTACAACAAGCCAGACTTCAAACACTTAGGTCTGAACTTGAGTTACTACATATGAGAGAAGATGAAACCATCGATACTTTTACAGGAAAACTCACAACTCTTGTAAACAAAGCCGCCAGTCTAGGACACACAATACAAGATCAGAACTTAGTTAGGAAATTACTAAATGCTGTACCCGATAGGTATTTGCACATAGTTGCATCTATAGAACAATATTCCGATCTAAGCACTATGACCCTAGAAGAAGCAATTGGAAGACTTAAAACCTATGAAGAAAGGATTAAGTTTAAGAAAGGAAAACAGGAGAACACTCAAGAGAAATTGATGTTCACACGACATGAAGGTAGAGGACAGAATTTTAGAGGACGTGGACGTGGGAAGTATAAATTTTCACACGGTAAAAACCACGAAAATTTTAAAGAAGAAAAGAAAAACGGAGAAAACTCTCACAACAACTTCAACAAATCACATATTGATCTTAGCAAAGTAAAATGTTACAACTGCAATAAAATGGGTCATTATGCAAGTAAGTGTCATTCAAAACCAAACACTAGTATGCAATCTAATCTTGTCGAGGAGGACTTAGAGCCTACCTTACTAATGGCAATATTAGACGATCCACCTGTAACAAAACTTAAAGATCAAACTGCCTCGATACACGAACAAGATGTAGGATATAAAGAGACAAATGTAGATAGTCTATGGTATTTAGACAATGGAGCCAGCAATCATATGACTGGAATGAGAGAACACTTCAAAGACCTAGATGAGAACGTTAGTGGAAAAGTAAAATTCGGAGATGGATCTCATATAGAGATTAAAGGAAAAGGTTCAATCCTATTAGAATGTGATGACGAGAAACAAAGAGTCATATCTCAAGTCTATTACATTCACAGCTTAAAAAGCAACTTATTGAGCCTTGGACAATTCACCGAAATTGGTTGTAAAGTAGTAATGGAAGACGATGAATTACGACTTTATGACATGGACAACAAAATCATCATGAAAGTCCCAAGACAAAGAAACCGTCTATACAAAGCAAGTCTGAAGATAGGCACATCTGTTTGCCTACTCGCAAACTTGAAGGACAACACTTGGTTATGGCACGCAAGACTAGGGCATCTCAACTTTGAATCACTAAAATCAATGACTCAAAGAGAGTTAGTTTAAGGAATACCTGCCATTAAACATACAACACAAATCTGTGATGTTTGTTTAGTTGGTAAACAAAGTAGAGCACCATTTCCAAAGAAAGCAAAAACTAGATCAACCTCACCTTTAGATTTAGTATACGGAGATTTATGTGGACCAATTACACCACCAACACCATCTGGAAAAAGATACATATTCTTACTAGTCGATGACTATTTAAGATATATGTGGGCGTATTTCCTAAACACGAAAGATCAAGCATTTGATACTTTCAAGGAATACAAGAATACAATAGAGAAGGAGCTAAGGACAACATTAAAAATGTTCAGAACTAATCGTGGAGGATAATTCACATCTAACGAATTCACTCAATACTGCAAAGAAAATGGCATAGCACGACAACTTACCGCACCTTACTCACCGCAACAAAATGGAGTAGTTGAACGAAGAAATAGGACAATTATGTCTACAACAAGATGCATGATGAAAGCAACCAACATGCCTCAAAATTTTTGGGCTGAAGCTGTTAGACATTCAATATACATTCTAAACAGCGTTCCTACAAAAGCCTTAGAAGACATCACTCCATACGAAGCAATTAAACAAAGAAAGCCAAACTTAGAAAATCTAAAAGTTTTCGGCTGCATAGCATATGCAAAGGTACCATCACAACATCTGACAAAGTTAGATGATAGAAGCAACAAAATGGTATACTTAGGAAATGAACAAGGATCAAAAGCCTACCGACTATTTGATCCAACAACACAAAGAATTTGTGTTAGTAGAGATGTGAAATTTAAAGAGGATGAAGCATGGGACTGGAAGGATTACGTAAATGAACTCACCAACGATCAATCTGAATGGTTTGACTTCGAAGTTGAAAACCTAGAAGCCACAAATGATCATCAGGAATAAGAAATCCAACCAAATGAAGAAAACAATGATATCCCTACAGATGATGAAGATACAACATCAACAACAAACTCACCGTCACAAGCTTTTCGCACACCATCTACAATTTCATCGCGAGTAAACGCTCAAACTACACCAACTGCCTCAGCACGTTCAACCAATCAAAGTAACTCAAAAGCAACCAGGAATTTACATCCAGACTTTGATCATACACCTTTACAAGGTTTTAGAACGTTAAATGATATATACGAAAACACCGAGGAAGTATTACCTGAGCAATTATTACTAGCTGAAGATGAACCTAAGAATTACAAGGAAGCATCAACCGATCTAAAATGGATTGAAGCAATGAAGGTCGAATTAGATTCCATCAACAGAAACAATACATGGAAACTAACCACTCTACCAAAAGGACATAAAGCCATTGGATTAAAGTGGGTATTCAAGACCAAGAGAGATGCTAATGAAAATATAGTCAAGCATAAAGCAAGACTAGTAGCAAAAGGTTGCATACAAGAGCATGGCATAGATTTCGAAGAAGTCTTTGCACCTGTAGCAAGAATGGAAACAGTCCGATTACTATTAGCCTTAGCTGCTAATAATAAATGGGAAGTACATCATCTTGACGTCAAATCTGCATTTCTGCATGGAGACTTAAAAGAAGAAGTGTACGTTACACAACCCGAAGGATTTATAAAGAAAGAAAATACTGGAAAAGTCTACAGACTCACAAAAGCTCTATACGGATTAAGACAAGCACCAAGTGCTTGGAACACAAAATTAGACAATACCTTGAAGTCTTTAGATTTCAAGAAATGCGCTTTGGAACAAGCTGTCTACACGAAGAAATCAAAAGATTCAATACTTCTAGTTGGAGTCTACGTAGATGATTTAATCATCACTGGCACACCTAAAGAAGAGATAGACAAATTCAAAGCTCAAATGGAAGAAAAATTCGAGATGAGTGACCTAGGATTACTATCCTACTACTTAGGAATTGAAGTCACACAAACTAAAGGTGACATATCAATAAAGCAATCCGCCTACGCAAGCAAGATCCTAAAGGAAGTTGGAATGCTAGACTGCAACGAAACGCTAATACCTATTGATCCAGGAACAAGACTAACAAAGAACACTGAAGAAACAACGGTCAACTCAACTGAATACAGAAGCTTAATTGGATGCTTACGATATCTGCTACATACAAGACCCGACTTAAGTTATTCCATTGGATTACTTAGTCGTTTTATGCAGGAACCAAAGGAACAACATATGAAAGCTATCAGGCAAGTACTACGCTATGTAAAAGGAACAAAAGACTATGGAATCACCTACAAACACAATGGAGGAAACCAGATACAAGGTTATAGTGACAGTAGCTATGGAGTCAACACTCAAGAAGGCAAAGGCACTACTGGAATTATATTTTACTACGGTGAATCACCAATCAGCTGGAGTACACAAAAACAAGCCACAGTAGCTCTATCATCATGTGAATCCGAGTTCATTGCAGCAACAGCAGCAGCAACACAAGCATTATGGTTAAAGAGATTACTCAGCAAGCTTACACATACCCAAGAAGAAAGGGTTACGATAATGGTCGACAACAAGTCTGCCATCGAACTAATGAAGAATCCCGTATTTCACGGAAGAAGTAAGCATATTGACATAAAATATCACTTCATACGAGAATGCGTTGAAAGAGAAGACTTACAAGTCGAGTTTATAAGCGGAGAATTTCAGAAGGCTGACATGCTCACAAAAGCACTACCCAAGATCAGATTCCTAACGATGAGACAAGTAATCGGAGTCAAAGATCTACAGCAAAGCGATTGTGATTAAGGGGGAGAATATTGGGTTAATCCCACTCTTACCCGCCTTACCCGCTTTCTACCCATTTAGAGGGTCAAACCCGAAGTCAAAGTCAACTATATTAAAAGTCAACTCTTAAGAAATAACTGCCATTTGACAGTTACAAAGGAAGCGTTGCAACTGTTGATTCTACCAAACCAACACAACCATTCAAACGCACCTTTTCATTCATTATATATAGATTAGAATCTGTAACATTTTAGATGATGACTTATATTTATTTCAATTAATACAAAAGCAATTCTTTGAAACGTATCGTGTTATTTGGTATTATTGTCATGGACGGACCCACATTGGTGCCGGGTGTGGCACGGGCAACACCCATTTTTAGGTCACGAAGTGCAAATTTTTTTCGAAAATTGTCATTTCTTCATCCGTGCAACACCCGATTTTTTTTTTTTTTTTTTTTTTTTTTGCTACTTTTGTTTTTTATCATGTCAACTTTAGTTAGTCGTGCACATTTTATTTAGCCTAAAATATAATTGTAGAGAAATAAATAGCCCACTACTCCACTAGCCCATTAAACCCAAATTAATTAATCTAATAATACACCATAGAATATTATTGCATAATTCACCAAACAAAAGTCTCGAGGCAACTGTTCCTCTCATTCTCCCCATCCATACGTTTCAACTTCCACAATGGGCATCATCATTTCAATAGAGATCATAATTCAAGATCAAAAGGTAGATATTAAAAAACATTGTAGAGGCGGTTTCAACGATAAAAGGAACAAAACAAGCATTCGTGAGACTTAGAACGAGTGGGTTTGATGCATTTTTGAAGATAGTAAATTTTTTCTGTGAAAAACATGATATTATAGTATTGAAGATGGATGAAATTTGTGTTGCTAAAAGAAACCGAGTAGCTAGTATAAAGAATCGACACTATTTTGAGATTGATATATTTAACAGTTTTGGATAAGCAAATACAAGAGTTTGGAGATCGATTTGGAGAGATAAGCACTGACTTGCTTATTAATATGTCAGCTTTGAGTCCATGTGATTCATTAACAATGTTTGATGCATCAAAGTTAATTACATTAACTACGTTTTATCAAGATGATTTTACGGATGTGGATAGGTTTTCTCTTAGGCGGGAACTTGACCTCTACTATGAGACTATGATTCATGATACAAACTTTATGAAGTTGAAAGGAATTTCCGAGCTTGCTACGTTGATGGTGACACGAAAGAAGCATATTTCTTTTCCTTTGATTTAAAAGTTACTGAAGCTTTCTTTAGTCTTACGTGTGGCAACCGCAACCGTAGAAAGATGTTTTTCAGCAATGAAATTGATAAAGACGAATCTCTGCAACAGATAATGTGAAAATTATATGAATGATGCTTTAATTTGTAACATAGAAATATAATTATTTGCGAAGGTTACTAATGAAGACGTGATAAAGCGCTTTCAAGGCTCAAAACGTCGAAGAAGTCAATAATAAGAGACATAGTACTTTATTTACTAGTTTGTAATTTTTTACAATTTATATAACGTTGATTTTTTTGGGTACTTATGATTTTTTTTGTGCAACACCCATTTGAAAATCCTGGGTCCGTCCTTGATTATTGTGACCACGTTAGAACCAACAAAGATCCAACGTTGAGGCCAACAAAACATCCAAGTATGCATATATACGTGGCTTTTAAAGTGAGGTTTCATATTTATACGTATTTATGTGCTCACATAATTTCTTATTATGGAAGGTGTCGAGTTATATTATACATGGTTATATTCTACAACGCAAATATATGCTGCTTTATGACACTTTGCTGCTATTAAGCAATAGTCATAAATTACTATGGCGTTTTCTTTTGTAATTAATCCATTCGTATTATAGTGATACTCAAGTTTCTGAGCATCTCGCTGACATACATACTTCGTTTCCTTCATCCTTATCAAAGTGAAAAGCATAAACGCCCAAAATTCTATGCGAAACCTTAACCTTAAGCATTCAATGTTCCAAGTGCTTTTACTCTCCCATGTGTTTTTCGCCAAGTAACTGTACAAAGCTTTCTTATATATGTGTGCATATATGCATAGTTAGATCATCATCCTTTGGTTTATCTGTTCATCTTGTATCCCGGTCCTTAATTATGACTGACATGATGTCTATAAATCATAGGGCCAATGCTGAACGGTACAAAGCTCTGTCGGAAGGAGATGATGCTAAGGTATGTCGGATATGTCTGCAGTTGCCAGATGGCCCTTTCCACATGCTAACCATACACAATGAAAGCGTTATCCACAGTGCCAGTTACTATAAGCGCAATAGTCTAGTTATTGAGCTAATCAGTCAATTACCTCAAAGCCAACACAAAAAACTCACACTAACAAATGAATCTGGAAGTACTATACTGCATGCGGCAGCCACCAATAATAAGACGGTTGGGGCTGCTGCTGCGATGCTCTGTCGGGCTCCATTATTGCTCACCATGAAAGACAAGTTTGGAGAAACTGCTCTTTTCCGTGCAGCCCGTTATGGCAAGACCAAGATTTTCCATTTTCTTAAGGATCAAGTGAGCAGGGAATTTCCAGCAGAAGCAGATATAAGGACCATTCTTCAAAGAGATGATAAATCTACTATACTACATGCTGCAATTAATAGTGAAAACTTTGGTATGTATTTTTTTCGCACGTCATTAATAAATTTCCTCCATTATGAATGTATAATATATAAATCTACACAGAATTGGCTCGTTTCATTGCTGAAACATATCCAATCTTGATTGGTCAACGAGATGGAGACGGAATGACAGCTCTTCAACTTCTTGCTTGCAAGCCATCAGCTTTCGACACTGAATTCAAAGATAATTTCTTCAAGCAGTTTCTATACAATTGTATGTTAGTTTATATGTATAGTGCTTTTACTGCTTTATTCATTTATCAATCCTGATAGTTAAGCAGTAGAATGAAAAAAAACAATATTAAAATTTAATTCTGACCTCTTTCAGTCATACTTTCAAATCCGAAAGATGGAAATAGTAGAGTGCCTGTCGTGAAAGATGTTCAAAAACAATTGCTCAAAAGTGAATCTGCAAAGAAACTTGCAACCCTGTTGATTAAGGATGACACGTCATGGGCAGAAACAAAACCCATGCCTAAGCGTAACCGAGTTAAACCCCACGTATATGGAGCAGGTGCTACCACCACTCTACAGAAAATGTCTTCAACAACAGATGATATAATCACATATGCTGGAACCCCTGACTCACCACTGTTGTTAGCCACAAAATCGGGTTGTACAAAGATTGTTAAGGAAATACTGGAAGTTTACCCTCAAGCAGTAGAGCATATTGATGAGGAAGGACGTGACATTTTGCATGTGGCAATTAAATATCGAAGAAATGAGATCTATGAGGCCGTGATCAAAATGAAGATACCTTTGATGAGGCTAAGAGGGAAGATGGATAATTACGGCAACTCTATACTACATATGGTTGCCATGAAAGTTAGAGATTAGAAAGTGGAGAGTGACATCAGAAGCCCTGCGCTGGTACTAAGAGATGATTTGATTCTATTTGAGGTAATTAATAAGTAACTATAATTTGATGCAAATGAATCAGTGGTGACTATACTAACATTTCTGATGTCTTTCCCTTGTTGTTGTGATCCAGAAAGTGAAAAGCATATGTTCAACCTTAATAACGCTGCAGGTTAATAATGACGGTGTGACTGCTGAACAACTATTTATCGAGAATAATGCACAGCTTCAAATTGATGCTAAAGAATTGAATGGATGAAGAGCACAGCTCAGAACTGCTCCAGTGTTGCTGTACTCATTACCTCCGTTGCCTTTGCCGCCGCTTACACCATACCTGGAGGTCCAAATCAAAGTACAGGCCGTCCACTTCTTAAGAAGGAACCATTTTTTATAGCTTTCACAATAGCCGATGCACTTTCACTCACATTTTCGTTGACATCCGTTGTCATATTTCTTTCCATCCTCACATCTTCATTTCGGTTGGAGGATTTCAAAGCCTCTCTTCATTATAAACTACTGATAGGCCTTACAGTGTTGATACTCTCGGTGTCAATGATGATGGTTGCCTTTGCAGCCACACTTATCCTAACCCTTCGTAGTAAGCAGGGTTGGACAAACATTTTATTGTACACGGTCTCATTTTTTCCTGTCACAGTGTTTGTGTCATCGTATCTCCGTCTTTACATGTTGCTCATTAAAGCGTTTAAAGAGCAAGTGAAGAAGATTATACATTCTATATCACCTCAAACAATGTAGTACTCTGAACCGTCCCCTAAAGCTCCAACTGTAAGTTTCACCAATTTGTCCACCAGTTCTTTCTTTTGATCCTTTAGACCATTCTCCTTAAAGACCCTAAATAATCTTTCTTTTGTTGTGGGTGTTAATGTCAGTAAATTTGTAACTCTATACCTTTATTGTTGTTTTGCAGATAATGTAGAAATTGAGCTCAATTCAAAGCATTGCATACATCAAATTAAATCTGATGCAAAACGATCTCCTCAATTTCTCTAGCTTCACCTACTTGGCTGCATAAGTATATGTGACATACTGACATATCATCTATTTAGTAACTTTTAATGCATAGAACATCTCATGTATACATTTAATATATAGTATATCAAAGATTGATACATTTCTTTCTTCGTATTCCTGTAATAAGTATGCACTTTTTTTGGTGCTTATTGTTTACGTACTGTATAAGATTTGTTGCCGTTCTAAAAGAATACTCTGTATATGTAAGACATTTAAACACGCTTTTTACTAACTGAATGTTTATGTAATTTGAATATAAAAATCTTATTTTCTCTTGCATATTATTCCTTATGATTCATTTTTGACACATAAAAATCAGTAGAGTTGATGAAAGAGATTTAGGGATGCTGAATTGGTAAGAAAAACTAGGAAGATATAGTATTAGTATCTAACTAGCGATTCCCACACTAGAGAGTGCGGAACAATAAACAAGAAGAAAAGCAACCAAAAGAACACAAGATGTACGTGGTTTAGTCCACCGGAATGTTCAACATGGGCAAAAACGCGGCCTCTTTTACTTATATGTTTGGTACAAAGTAGTACAAGAAGAATGAAAGAATGATACAAATTTCGTGTTTCATAGAAATCTTTATCTATAGGTGAAGGTATCTGTGAGCAGGAGAAAACATCTTCAAAACCTTAACCGGCCGCCTACTTGGAGGTCCGGCCAGTTTGCACTACTTGCCGAACCCAAGCCCGAAACCCAAACACGTACAGCAGTTATAAGCCCCGCGTCTTTACTAGGCGATGTTCATCAAAATCATCCTTATCTAGATGTTCCTCATATATGAATGAGGGAGGCGTCATGAAGTAACACCCTTTAAGACATTGACAATTGTTAACCGTCATGAAGTTATGATGCTATTAGAGTATTAAGAAAGGGAACTGAATCATAATTCTACATCAACATGCCACAAATGAATCGATCCCTTTTTTGTTTATGGAAACTTGTATCATCTAAAGGTTACTACCTACAGTAAATAGGAATATTCAAGCACATACTTCATTTCTGTGCAAAAAGGTAACAAATTAAATATCTGGTTTTAGCTAGGTCCGTTAAAAACAGATAAACGGGTGTGGTTGTTGAGAGAAAGTGAGTTTTGACTCAAATATACGCTGTTTAACTAGCTCGTGACCATTTCGGCATTTCCCATTCTTTCATCCAAAATGTGTATGCAACATAAATGCGCCCATATTAGTTGCAAATGATGCAGCCTAACTCGCACGAAAAGCTACGCTCGCCATAATTTTAAATAAGGGATTAAGTCGTAGAATAGCAATATATATTATTTTAAGTGTCTTATTTTGGTACGTGTACTTTTTTAAGTTGTAGAATAGCAATGTACTTTTTCAATTTGTTCCAATTTGGTACGTGTACATTTTTTTAACTTTGTTTAACTTGTAGAATAACAATGTACTTTCCATAAGTGTTCCAATTTGGTACGTGAATGACGTACCAAATTGGAACACTTATGGAAAGTACATTGTTATTCTACAACTTAAACAAAGTTTAAAAAAAAATACACGTACCAAAACATGACACTTTGAAAAAGTACATTGCTGTTTTACAACTTAAAAAAAGTACACGTACCGAAACAAGACATTTTGAAAAGTATATTGCTATTCTACAACTTAATCCCTTTAAATAACTTATAACTTACAAGAAATAAAAATATGGGCTTTGGTCCATTAATTGTTTCTGAAATAAGAACCTAAGCCCATTTCATTATTTTTATTTTTGTTTTGAACGGCTTGTTAGTTGTTAGTGGTTCAGGTCCAGTAGTGACATTTAATTGGGCAGTATGCCGACTTTGAGACCCGTCTGCTATTCCTTTATTGCCTAAAGGGGTAAAAGTCTCGGGTGAGACTCAAACTTGAGACCTCCCCTAAGCCCATTTCATGTGTTGTTTTGGTAATAAAAAGAACTGGGCCAGTTTTTATTTTTATTTTTTGACATAGAATTAGAACTCAAAATGACATTAATCCATATGTTTTGTTCTCGCGCGTTGCAGGGAGTGCAAAATCATTTATATTTGTAGTTACCAAAATAAAGTTGTAGTAATATATTCTTTTAATGGAAAGTCTTAACATTAATATAAAAAATTATGTAAATTAGTACAATTATAGAGTTTAAAGAATAATTTGTTATATTACAAAATTTAAGTGGGTGTTAAAATATAAACCTTATTGTGTTTAAGAGATAGTTTGTATTGTTGGTAAACTTGAATTTTATAATACTTCGTAAAGTTTGGGAGCATTTTCTAATAAAATAAAACACCACTGTAGATCAATACTAGACATATAATAAAGCTAAGTGTAGTAAGGAGTTCTCAAAGCTGAATTCATTATTGTCACATCAGCGTCAACTCAACTTTCTCTTTTTACGACTAATTTTACCATCAAGTTAGTGTACTAAGATAACCAACTTTACTACCAAAATATAACACGCACACACACACAAACACAAACAACACGCGCTCACAACTCGATCATCCACAAGACCGAGTCCTCTCATTTTTCTATCGAAAACATGTCGTCCGGGGTGACCCTAATAGAAGACTCTTCTTCGGTGCTCAAGACCGAGTCAGCGTTCCCCTGTTACCAATGGTCAATGTTATAATTTAAATTAAACGAGCGGGTTAACCCGAGCGTTGCTGCGGGAGTGCGTTGGCCTCTATTATTTTATGTATGGGAGTTTTTGTCATAATCTCTCTGTATTAAGTACTTGGTAATGGGTCAAAATGACTCATCCGGATTTCCTTATCGATAGTGTCACTTTTTTTTTGTTTTGGTGTTTATCGTTTGTTGTTGCTTAGGCGTCTTAAATTTTGTTGGTATTATTAAGCTGAAAAAGTAAGCAAAGGCCGAAATATACTATGCAAAATATTTGAACACGCGCGTTGCTGCTGGAGGTTTTACGTTTTCATACAAAATACTAACAAATATTGAAAACCTGTTTGATTTGGTATGCGTGACCTGGTTCTAATTGACTTCAATCACAGTAAACGCATGCATTATTCTTTATCGAGCAGGCACAACCTAAAAAGCAAGAAACGAATCGAATTTGCCAAATAAATTGACTTCAATAAAGTTATGCGTACTTATATTTGTTTTTATTGGAAAAATTATTTCGAGAACAATGGCGCAAGTTGCATAATTTTTCGAGTCCGTTTGGTATGTCAAATGAGTCCCGGAGTGTGTTTACTAAACGTTTTGCTACTTGTCCCTTCTAGTCCCTCCTCTCTATTTTTAACAATAGCCTTTTGAGTTTTTATTATACACATTTGATCCCCTAAATTTTTATAAAACCAATTTCTTATTCATAATATCTCTCCCACTCTCTCACTAAAAACACACCAACACACACACTCTCTCTCACTTCGCCGGCCACCCCTCTACATCCGCCAACCACCGTCATCTCCGGTCACCGCCGTCACCGGAAAATTTTCCAACGAGGTATTTTTTCTTCCAAATCGTTAGATCGGCTCACCTACTTTCTTTCTGGAGCTTCTCGGCCTGTGACTCGTCCCGTATCACCACTCACGCGCCACCTACCACCACTATCACCGGACCGCCGCCTCAGGCATCCCCCTCTTTTTCTCTCGACGGTAACACCATTCACGCGCTCCCCTTTCCCTTTTTAATTTTAATCGAAACCCTAATTCTATTTTTTTTTTAATAAAAATGATTTTATTTATAAAACTTTTAAAAACTATAAAAACTTGGGTGGATCTAAAAGTTTAGCCGCGACTCGTGTGACTCGGTGGCTCACCGACTCAACTCGTTTGACTCGGGCGAGTTAACCCGTTTCCTTCTATTTTCCTTATTTTTACTAACTATTTTAACTTATTTTGTAGCATTTGGTGTTGTTTGGACCCGTTTTGGGCTGGTTGTTCTCGCCAGCTGCGTAACGCGAGGCCAAACCATGAGTCACGGCGAGGCGTAGGTAGGATTTGGTTGTTCTGGATGTGGATTTGTTGGTGTTGTGATGTTTGGATACGTTTATGTTGTATTGGGATTTGGTTTGTAGTTGAATACTTCTTAATTTTTACTTTGGTTTCAATATCGTTTAAAGTTGTATTTTGGCTTCTTTTATGTTTCTATTTGTGTTTCATTTTTTACATTGGTGGTTTTGATTTTTTCAATTTTGTTTGTGTTGCTTTATATTAGTTATCACGGAGTAATACAATAAAAGGATGTAGAAGTTTCTGACTTGTTGCTTTATATTAATTATTAATACTTGTTTAACGGTGTCTACAGCAAAACAGTGCCGCACAGTTCTAAAACGGCTGCTACTAACCAAAGAAAGTGTGCACTGTTCATTCGGTATTGTAGCACTTACCTTCATAACCAATCAAAAACTGCATAGTGTAACAAATGTTCTTAATTACATTAAAACAACCAATAGAATGCAAGATTATGATAATAATTACCACATAATACACTTGTTGTGGTCCCCTCACCCAAATGCTTTTTAGTATATACGAGCGGGTGAGCCCGCGCGTTGCTGCAGGAATGCTGTGTTGAAACTGGTTATGAAGTTTGCTGGCTTCTAGAAACTGAAATTTGTAACTTAAAAAAGGAAAAAACAGTTAAAAGTATTTTTTGATGCAAACTTAGAAAATATTGTGAAACAATGTCTGCTTGACGATTCCAACTACAACTATAAACACATAAGCTACAATTATGATAGTGTAATTTATGATCTAATCCCATGTTAAATTGTTCAAAACCATATACAAATCCTGATCATTGCCACAGTTCTTTATCCAGTAGGTTCTTTAGCAGCAGTTTCAGACTTACCATGTAATCGTGTACTTACTCAGAAGTTATGCACCAAGCTTCAAAGTGACATAAAGAAATCAGAATAGTGTAATCCAGAATAGGTTTTCACAACATCTTCTGAAGTGCATAATTGTATGCAAGACTTTGGATGTAGAACTTTGCAAAAAGTCATGATATAAAATCAGAAACTATGAAATTTAATATTGAAAAGAGCATGTAAATGAACACATGCACCACCATTTTCATTCAGTGTGCCACTAAAACCAAAAGGGCATGGGCCATCAAATGCAAAATTTGCATAAATGCGACAGTTGCAGTACCGATTTCGTAAACAATTTATTGCATATAAATCTTATCACATAAATATTATTATCTTACAATAAAGTAACGTAATGTTTAGAAAATTATAGTTTGACTTATAGGATTTTGAAAACCCTTATATAAACTTAGACACCAACTGTCAAGAAAGAAGCATGAAACAATCACAACGTTTAAAGATGAGTTTGATGTATCTATACTTTAAAATGCGATACAGAAAAAAGAATATGAACTCTTCGAGATGTTTTGAAAACAGAATTAGACTTCATTATCTTGTTCAATAGATTAAATACATAACCAAAAGTCCATTACCAGCAACCTAAGCTATAAATATTAATATTTGGCCGAAATTTTGACATGAAATAAAAAGCCGAACAACTTTGATCAGTACTCAAAAGACGTTAATGACATCGAAACTCAACCAATAAATCTTTTGACACATTTGTCACGTATACTCATAGCAATACTAAAGTGAGACAGTAGTTACGTTAGTACAAACATTCCCCCCCCCCCCCCCCAACGAATCTTAGCAGAAACTAACATTAAGTATTGATTTTTATTATTTCAGTTGACACGTATATCACACTCCACGCAAGCAAACAACCCCGTATTAAGCGCCTTAACAAATGCATAAAAGTCAACATCGCAAAAATCAAACCCTTATTATCATAACCCTTAGCAACCAACCTCGACATATACCAAGACACATTGTAATCAAACAACAGCACCCAACCACTGAACGTAAACCCAACCCCTTTCCCAAAGAAGTATGTTATAATAGTCGCATGTTGACCGAAACTAACCTAAACAATTAAATGATGCAACCACATACCTCATTTTTTGCTTGCTGGTGTAAATTAGATATTAGGCGCGAGTATTGCTCCGGAGTAAGGCTAATATCGAGTAACATTCCTGCTGCTACATTAGCAATTGTGATTCCTACACAAAATTAGATATTACATGTGAGTTTAAAATCCTTTTAAATAATAATACTATGCATACGTGAATCACTGGTATTGATAGTTTTATAATGGTGATTGGCAAACGGTACCTTTAAGGTCCATTCTAATTTACTAAACCCGTTTGCATTGCAAGTCTAATTGGAATCGCTGCTGCTTCTTAACACCCATTTCCAAATTCTGATAGTAACCGTTGCACTAAGGTGAATACGCTTTAGAAGATATAATTTCATAATTCTTAAATCAACTTATCTTTAATGTAAAGTAAAAAGAATATGACAAAGAAAGTGAGCATCAATCTCCATGTCAAGTAATATTTGTAGGACTATTGCTACGTATTACTCACTATTGCACATAAAAACATTTTCACTAAGTTAATTAGTACGTAAGTTCAGGTCATGATGCTTATAAGTTTTCGGATTATGTTTTTGGATTATGATGCTTATAAGAAACTCACTATGTCAAAAGGTCAGAAAGCAAACTCACCGACCGAAAATTGTTAAAACTTCACAGGCAATATAACATCCAATGATTGCATAGCACTCAGAAGCACTGCGACATCATTCCATTTTCCTCGATGAACCTGTCTTTTCCAAGATGCTCATCCAGTTCATCTTGTGCAATTTTTATCAAGGATGGGTTGTTAAGCAGAAATGGTCAAGGCTTCAAAACGTTGGATCACTCTTTGCCTCTCTGCATCCGATCTAACATGAGACCCATTTATATGTGGTACGTTGTCCCTACAATACAAAACCACATTTATTAGCATAAATAAAGTTAAGATAAAGTTACAAACATAAAGTTGTACAATACAAAGCGATTAACTGGTAGTGGATGCCAGTTTCACTGCATTATATTACAAAGCGATTAACTAAATATCGATTCAGCATTTTTTAGTGTTGGATATTGAATTTTTGAAGCTGATTAAAAAACATACCTTTGACTGCTCCGGTGACCAAGATTATGATTCCAAAGATGTTACTTCTTCATCTTTTTTTTTCATCTCACCTTATAACATAAACCCATTTGTAATTCATACTAACACATAACAAACCAAAGTCACAAATCTGAGCAATTATGTCTCGCTAAAATTGTTTTTAAGCTATAATCGAAGTCAATTTTTTCCCTTGAAAGCAAAAGAAATTTTAAATCTTATAAAATCACATACTTGCAACGGGTGAATCATGTTTCAAACATGTTTTTAAAAACCCACAAACAATTTTCAAAATGAATTACTAAAACACAATCTTTCATTCAATCGTTTTTATGTAAAAATAAAACCCCAAAGTAATTTACCTTAAATTTAGATAACGGATTTGGAATCGGGATTCCTTCAGGAAAAGTGAGTGTTTTGGTTTCGTGTGTATATGTGTGTTTTTCTGCGGATGAAGAACAGAAGATGGGTAGTGAGAAATAAGTTTTGATCATCAATCTTGCCTGTGATTAGGCCGATCTATGTGTTTATTTTCTTTTGTGTGTTTTGGTGTAGAAGGTTCAAGAGGAACTTTGAATGGAGAAGGTCGGTGTGGAAAGATTTTTTTTGGGTAAATGGAATACAGTGCAAAACAGTGTACAAAACGTTGTGTACTGTTCATGTGGTACTGTAGCAATTATAATACAATACAAAAAATGACGAATCATATAAAGCCTAGTGGACCAACAACACTCAACCGACCAATAGGAAAACAGATTGTGCTGCTAATTATACCATAATACACTTGCTTTGGACCTCGTTTTCAAATGCTTTTTAGTATATAGTATAATAATGCTTAGATGTTAGTGTGAGAAAAAATATGATTTTAGTGTGAGAAAAAATACTCCGTAAACTTACATTAATTAAAATACTAACAAAGAATGGAAAATTGCCTATTTGGACAACATAAAATGGGAAGTGTTTACCTTTTTATGGGTGAGGGGAGGGAAGAGTTGGACTACTTTATCAACTTTATTGTCAAAGCTTAAGGCTACCCCCAATAATAACCTTCAACAACCCACATTTTTCCTACCACATCAGCTTTCTCTCTCCTGCAACCTACAAACAACCTTTAACAACCCACATTTTTCCTACCACATCAGCTTATAATAACCTTCAACAACCCACATTTTTCCTACCACATCAGCTTTCTCTCTCCTGCAACTTACAAACAACCTTTTAGCCACAGTAAAACGACCGACATCTATTTTTATTTTATTTTTTTAACAACTTTTTAATAACAAAATTAAAATTCATTACTAATAATTAAAAACTTAGATTAATAATCTAAGTTATAGTACTCCTTGATTGTCCACTTTGATTCATAAAAAAAAATGAAGTAATCAAAAGTAACATTAATAAATGTATGACGTAGCAAAAATAAATATAGCCTAATACAAAAGTTACTAGTTATAACCAAAAGTGACATTACTATTTATATACAAAAGTAACATTTAATGAAGCCTATACATGCATTTTTTTTTATCATAAATGACAAGAATAATAAATGCATAACCGATTGTATCAATCGGTTGGAGGGGCAACCCATTTCCCATTTAACCTACATCAACCCTCATCTCTACAACAAGAGTAACCTCCACCAACCTACTTCAACCCACACTCGACCTATCTTATTGTTGGTAGCCTAACAAAAAAAAAGAGTAATGGTAAAAAGAAATCATGTTTTTACAATTTCATCAATCAAATGAAGTATCTATGAAATTTTGCAAAATAAGAATCTATTTTCAACTTGTTTCAACATTCTATTAGATGCACTTTGACTTATCGCAACATTTTGCATCTACCAAATATCATAAAATGACCATCAGTATAATTAATAATCATTTTGTAATGCTTGGCCTATTATTTTTAACGTGTATCAATTATCTCAAATTTATTGTCACGTTTTTTCGACTTTTTTTCAAATTAATTATTCACTAGTAAAAATAGATAGAATTTTGATTTGAGTTTACTATGTTAAGCTCATTTAGGTTTTTATTACAAAATTTAAAGAAATGGTTAATTAAATAGTTAAGAGAGAAAGTGTCATTCTGCAAAAAAATAAAAACAAAAAGCAGCAACGTATGTGTTTTTTCTTAAACTGTGTGTTTTTCTGTTGGCGGACAAAATTTTTTCTTACGAAAGGAGTATATAAACTCGCCAACAATAATTACTCTGACGAAGGCAGTACATAAATTTCACGTTTATCTATATCTCTCTACTATATAAAGCATTTAGAACTTTTATTATTAAGCTTACAAGCTTGCTATTATTAGAAATTCTTTTTTTTTTCTAAATATATTCAATTTAATACAAATAATAATTATTTTTTTATAACTATTAATTATTTGTAACTGTACACATTAATTTGAGCATTAAAACTTAAGTTAAAACAATATAGATGCAAATTTTTAACTACACAAGTGTTTTATAACGTCTATTATAATGGTCATTGAGTTCTTAACTACACATATCTAAATGACTAGCATGGTACTCGCGCAAAGCAGCGGTTCGAAAGCGAATTTGTGTTTAACGATTTTCTAAGTTTACATTTTTTTGCCGAATATTGTTTAACAATTTCTAGAAATGAAAGATGATAGTTTTTTGAAAATGTGTGTTTGTGTTTCGAGACTAAAGAATTAATATGCTATATTATTATATATGCAAATTCAAAAAGTTATTAATTTTATACACATATTAAATTCTTTATATTAGTTATATTTTATTATTGTAACATACATCCAATTTAATGTGCAATTAGTATGTTTTTAAAGTTTTAATTCAAAAAAAATTACTAATAATAACAAATGTGTAAGCTTAAAATTTTTAAGACTTTTAAAATAAAAGTCCTAAATGCTTTATATATAGTAAAGAATATTCAATCTTTAAAAATCAATTTTGTAACTAAATATGTATATAATTATCACTGAAATAATCTTAAACTAAAAGGATTAGGAGATTTGCAAGGTGTATTAATTAATTTCTCGTAAATCATGAAACACAGTTATTATGGTTGGTGATCTTAATATATATTTCGTATCAAATTCCATCTCATATTTTTTTTATTAAAGAATTTCATAAATATTTCTTCATAACGAGTTGCATAATAAAATCAAGTATATTCATTCACTTTTACGTAATAAATAAACAACACATGAATCTCCACTTATATTTGCAATTTAAAGTTGCCACTAACAACAAACACCGCTGACTTTTTCTTCTTTACCATTACTATATATCAGCGTCAATTCTTGCTTTCTGTATTTTTTCTGCCGTCACCACGGTATTGCGCAGGTACCATGCTAGTACTAGTATATGTATCTTTACTAGTTAAGTTTAATATATGTAAATAAACAATCATTTATAAAATTGTATCAAACATTAAAATAATAATCAAACCTTATATAAATGATTGTTTGTGAATTAACGAGTAGGTTAGCCCGCGCATTGTGACGGGATTTTTTGGGTTTTTATTTCGGATATGGTGGTGTTAGTTTTTTTATTTTTTATTTTTCGATGAAAAGGTGAACATATATTAAGATACCAAACTTTTACAAACAATAAAATGTAAAATGATTTAGACATGCCCAAACCATGATACACAACGATTCTGAAACAACTAAAAACAACTATCACATATCAGATAGAGTATACTAAAACTCAAATAATACTAGAACTATATATTTGATGACTCAAGCATTTTCCACTGATGTAGTTTCCACTGATGCATTCCAAACAGGCTAAGACTTCCAATGTTCACCATATTTACATACCATAGCCTTATGATTACATTTATTGGATAAAAGACCACCATAAATCATTCATCCAACATCCACAATGACATATACGATCTCTTACCAGGCCTCATCATGAAATCTATAACTCCCATACTCTCCATTGAGGGGCTATGCCTAATTGACTACGTTTCCTCACTAATTACCTTCAAACCACACATAGCAGCATCACCCTCACTAAATGTAGCTCAAAAAGTAAATAGGGCCAGGCATCATTAGTCAGGGAACACTTCACCCTCATTGAAAAACAAACCTATCCTCCTAGTAGTGCAATGTTAGGACCAAAAGGCCTCATCTTTCACGAGTCATGACCCTCTATTCCTAACATCTTGCAATACCACACCAAGCTCATTTTTACCCTCCTCATCATGGGAACCTACTTTTTGAAACACAAACCATCCAAACAGAAACTCTACTGAATAGTCCAAATAGACTTCCCCTAAGGTCAGTCTATCAAGAAACTACCACAACGGTTTTGGTGAATTGAATGTGATCAAGATACAAGGCCATCATGATGAAAATGAGCTTAATAAGTATCAATATTAATAGTATCACATACTGATATAGAGGTTAAGAACCTTTGTTTCATTGCAGATAATATCATGACATTAACCATCTTCTTGGAAAGTCCATATCTTCAATTTATGGCAGAATTTATGGTTTTTATGTTTTTAATCTATATGTGGTGGTATAATATTAGTTGGTGTTTGTCCCCTGTAAGTACGTAAACTTTTAATCCAATTTCAGAAAAAGTTTCATTGCAGGCGGGCACCCCTTCTTTAACTGTACTACTGCAGATTACGAAGTAAATTATAGCACTCCAAACTCTATTAAATCGGAAAAAAAATATCAAACATTAAACACACTAATTTTAACGCTAACTAAGAAAATCCCGTCTTCAGAAGTCTGGAAACCTAAGCTAACTCGACAACATGAATAAAGCAACCCAAATTATTGCTGAAGAAGAATGTTCACGGAAAGAAGTCCATTTGTTGTTTTTGATGATTTTAAAGGGTATGATAGCAATTATGATAATGGTAAATATATTTCAGTTTTGAGAAGAAAAATTAACGATTCCATTTTCTGATAGAAATTCACATTCAAATCGATAAAAAGCCAAGATGAATGATAAACGGACTTATACAAAAGGAGATGGGAAACATAAGAGGATATGGCAAAATAATTTGCACCAAATCTACTTTTACGAGATCCTCTCTTGTTTCGCATCTTTCTTGTATTCTAATTTTTTTTTGATTTTTTTTTTTCGTTTTTTCAATATTTTTTTAATGCAAGACAAGGTATACATGATGAAATGAAAAATAAAAATGATACGAACATAAAAAAAACATCCTCCACTTGAGATCAACTATCATCTAAACCCGACTTTCTTCCTGATGAGGTACCCTCCGATCAGGTTGAAGGACACCCCTTCGACCTCAGTTGAATTTGTATTACGAAGACCCAAGTCTTTCTTCATAAGTCATTGGTGGCGTAAAATCATTCATCATTGATATGGTTACCAGTTGGGAATTCGCCAGCCGAAGGCCTATTCCCTTCGGAGTCTTCTCTTGAAGGCACCAAGACAAAGGAGAACCTTGACTTGGTCTTCCCCCACGTTCCCACTATCTCCTTAACTTCCTCGCCAAGACAGAGAGAGTGGGGATGAAGCCCTAGCGGTTACCACAAATCATGGGATGCCCCATGATCTCTGAAACGTGTGCTAACACTCTCCAAGCTTATTTCTTCATCTATAAATAGGTTGGACGAGTCATTTCAATGGAATGTTCAGTCAACACAATATTTCACATACTTCATATTACTTAAAACACATATCACATACTTACTCTCACGCCGGAGGTGGTTCGCAGGGTCCAACCCCTGCGCAATCACTTAACGAAGGTTCTATTATTTCTTATTGCAGATTGGCTACAAGTTTGGCGCAAGCATATCACCGCTCATACCCTTCGATCACCATCGAAGGCCTGGTCGTACGAATTATTGTACAATCAGTGGCGCCATCCGTGGGACCCGCTACAATTGGTCTTGTTATTCCAAACTTATAACCAGTCAATCACACTCACTAGTTTCATGGCATGAATCAAGGAAGAGAGGATACACCCCCTCCGGGTTTCTCGACCTTGACACCAATCCCAGTCAACGACCCTAACAACCTTCCCAACATAACCGCGTCCACCTTTACCACACGATCTCACCCTGAAATAAATCCCAACAACCATGCTTCAACTTCGGCTAACCCTGAACCGGTAATTAGTCCTCCGTTTGTCGAAGCTAATATCGAAGCACTAGAATCTTTACTAAGGGCTCGAAGGAGGAAAACTAGGAACGTAGAGATGCGGAGGGAGTTGGAATACTCTAGTGATGAGTATGACGAAGAGATAGAAATGGAGGCTAGGCCCTTGGCTCCTGGGGCTACACGCTCAGTGCTGAGGATAGGGTCTCCGAGCAGTCGAAGGCCGAGTTGAAGGTCGGTTGGTTTTGAAGATGTTCCGGAGAGGGCTCCGACGAGAAGGGAAGGAACAATGGAAGGCTCCAATAGAAGGAGTCACCGAAGGGAGACTACGGAGGTTAACTTGCCACCACTCTTGGCGGCCCATTTGGGGAGAAGGGAAGTTGCGGCCTTCTCACGCATCCGGCGTAGAAGGCAATCCATCTCAAATGAATGGGGGAGGAAATCTTCCTCCTCATGGTATGTACCCTCCTTTTCACGCTCAATCTTACCCCCAAGGGGTTTATCCCCCACATAATGGTCAGGCTAGCAACCCTAGCTTTACTCAACCATATGGAAGCATGCCCTACAAGCAACCTATGGTATACCCTTCGTATCCTGTCGGAAGTCACCCACCTTATGTACCTACTGCTTACCCTCAATATGTTAACCAAAACCCTGTCGGAATACCTCCGAGCCATAACCCATACAATGTTGTCCCCACTTACATGCCACCTTACAACTGCCTTTATTCGAAGCCCATGGGTTCCACAATACCCTTCGTAAGGTGGATAGAAGACTACCCTTTGCCCGATGGGTTGAAAATGCCCGCACATATTGGTACTTATGATGGGAAGGGGGACCCGGATAATTTCTTACATCTGTTCGAAGGGGCTATCATAATGCAGAAGTGGGTTATGGCCGTTGCTTGCCACATGTTCACATATACCCTGCGAGACTCTACTCGTATATGGTGGAACGGGAAAAAAGCAGGTAGCATTGTAAATTTGGATGATCTCAAGGCCAAGTTTAGATCACAATTCAGTCAGCAGAAAAAGTTCACAAGAACACACCTAACAGTGCACAACATCAAGCAGAAGGAAAACGAGAGCACCAGGGCTTTCGTTACTAGATATCTACCAACGGGGCTCCGATCGAAAATAAAGAAAGTAACAGCATAATCCCAAAGCATCCTTCGTGGGAAGGGTTAAAGAACAGACACAAAGGCATAGACAGGTTTACGCCCTACCACAAAAACATCAACCACGGACTCTTGGCTAATCTGTCCAAATCTCTAAGGGAGATACTTGCTACGGAAAGGGCTGCGAAGGCCTTTAATCCTCCTCCTCGTTTGGCAAGTAGGGGAAGAACTAGGGATACCTCCAAATACTGCTATTTCCATGACAATTACGGACACGACACCAACAATTGCAGAGAGCTCAAGAAACAGATAGAAGAGGCCGTGAAATCCGGTCAATTGGGACATTTGGTGAAGGGCATAAAGAAAGGTAAAGAAAAGGTCTCCGACACACAGTTGGGGAAAGACACTACACCTGTCAAAGCACCCATCCTCATGGTGTACAAGGATGATTCTGGTTTAAAAAGGAAAGCAGCGGAGGAAGCATTATGCGGAGTAGGAGACGTTACTTTTCCTTCGATCACAGGCAAGTTTCTCTCGAATGACCCCGTGGTCATCAAAGTCCTGATCTCCAACAGAGAAGTAAACAGAGCTTACTTAGACTGTGATAGCTCTTGCGAAGTGATCTACGAACATTGTTTTCTAAAGCTCAAGCCTTCGATAAGGTCGAAGAGGGTAGATTCAAAGGTACCCTTGGTGGGATTCTCAGGGGAACACTCATGGCCCCTAGGAGAAGTCCCTCTAGAGGTTACAATTAGAGAGGGAAGGCTAAAAAGAACAGAAACCCTGGTTTTCGCGATCGTAAGGTCTGAATCTCCCTATAACCTGTTAATAGGGAGAACCGCAATGCAGAAAATGAGCATCGTTGTCTCCACCATACATGCCGTAATCAAATTCCAAACATCATTCGGTATCGGAACGGTTTTCTCCAGGTACAATGTGAAGAAGCCTACCAACGTAGGCAAAAGGGTTAAGCAAATTCTGGAAGAATCTCCGAAAGATGTTCTCAGCTGCACTGATGCCGAAGAGCGCATCGTAGTAAACGATCTCTACTCTGATCAGACTGTGGTAATTGGAAAGCAGCTCCCTACCTCATTTAAGGCTGAATTGGAAAAGTTACTAAGGGCTAATGCATATGTCTTCGCATGGACTTACTCTGACATGACGGGGGTCCCTAGAACTCTCATTATAGATGGAAAGCCCTTCGGCACCGAACACAAGCTTAATGAGTTCAAGCACATTGAACCTGTCAAGCAAAAGCGTCGAAGCCTTGCACCTGAAAGGAATGCTGCAGCATGCAAGGAAGTGGATGAGCTCGTAGCAGCGGGCATACTCAAGGAGGTGAAGTATCAAACCTGGGTAGCCAATCCGGTGATGGTTAAAAAACATGACGGAGGGTGGCGAATGTGTGTAGACTTCACAGATATCAACAAAGCCTGTCCGAAGGACTGCTATCCTCTACCAGAAATCGATTGAAAAGTGGAATCCTTATCAGGGTTTCGACTGAAATGTTTTCTGGATGCTTACAAGGGTTACCATCAGATACAGATGGCGGAAGAGGACGAAGAAAAAACAGCCTTTTTTTACAAGAAAGGGCGTGTATTGTTACAAGAAGTTGCCTTTCGGTTTGAAAAACGCAGGTGCTACCTACCAACGGCTAGTGGACAAAGACTTCCACAAGCAGATAGGTAGGAACCTTGAAGCGTACGTAGACGATATGGTTATCAAGAGTAGAACAGAGGAGGACATGCTCTCCGACATAAAGGAAACCTTTGACCAGCTTCGCGCCATCAGCATGAAGTTAAATCCTAAGAAGTGTTCCTTCGGTGTGGAAGAAGGTCAATTTTTGGGACATCTGATCACCAAGCAGGGTATTAAGGCCAACCCTTCGAAGGTTAAGGCCATCACAGACTTGCAGCCTCCTAAATCCCTTAAGGATGTGCAAAGTCTGAACGGAAAGCTAGCAGCCCTCAGCAGATTCTTGTCAAAGGGTGTAGATAGATCTTTGCCATTCTTCAAGACACTCAAAGGATGCACGGATAAAAGGAAGTTTCAGTGAAGTGCTGATGTAGAAGCCGCCTTTCAAAAGCTCAAGGAGTTCATGGCTATTCTACCTACACTTACCGCCCCAATCAAAGGCGAAGTGTTGTTTATGTACATCGCAACCTCCTTCAAAAGCATCAGTGATGTATTATTGGCAGAGAGAGAAAGGAAGCAAATCCCTATCTACTTCGTTAGCAGGGTTCTACAGGGAGCTGAGCAAAATTATCCAGAGTTGGAGAAGTTAATCTTGGCTTTGGTTCATGCTGCGAGGCGCCTTCGAAGGTACTTCCAAGCTCACCCCATAACCGTGATCACTGACAAGCCTATTAAGCAGATACTTTCGAAGCCGGAGAAATCTGGAAGGATAGCGAAGTGGGCTATCGAGCTAGGCCAGCATGAAATTGAGTACAAGGGTAGAAACTCAGTAAAAGGGAAAATATTAGCAGACTTCTTAGCCGAAACACCCTCCGAACCAAAGCAGGACACCAAGGTTGCTGAGAAGAAGCCTGCTAAAATGGTCGAAGGGTGGAAGCTTTACACCGATGGGGCCTCCAGCTCCGACGGTTCTGGCGCAGGTCTAATGCTTTTTGATCCTAAAGGGAAGGAGTATACTTATGCACTCCGTTTCGAATTCGATGCTACTAACAATGAAGCGGAGTACGAGGCCTTGCTAGCAGGCCTCCGACTGGCTAAGGACATGGAGGTAGAAGACTTGGCTATTTTTTGTTGATTCACAACTGGTGGCCAATCAGATAAAGGGCTCCTACGAAGCAAGACAACATATGATCAAGCAATACTTGGATAAGGCCAAGGAGATGCTCGAAGGGTTTACATCCTACAACATAGAGCATGTTCAAAGAAACCAAAACAAAAAAGCGGATGCACTTAGAAAACTGGCATCAATGGCATTTGCTCATTTAACTGAGGAGGTTCTGGTCGAAGTGTTGGCAAATAGGTCCATCGTCCGAAAGAAGGTGTCTGCCGTAATACTGGAGGAAGATTCAAACTGGATGACTTCGATTAGAGAGTATCTAATAAGTGGTATACTGCCGAAGGATCAGAAGCTAGCTCGAAAGGTTCGCATCAAAGCACCACAATACAAAATCATGGGGAACTACCTATACCGAAGGTCCTTCTTGTCCCCATGGCTTCGTTGTATAGGACCTAGGCAAGCCTCCAACATCATTCAAGAAGTGCACGAAGGATCTTGCGGGCTACACGCAGGACCCCGCTCCATTGTTTCTAAGATCATGAGGATAGGATATTATTGGCCTTCGATGCACAGAGACGCAGTAGAAATTATCCAGAAGTGTGAAGCCTGTCAAGTCCACTCAAGAGTTCCAAGGCTACCAAAACAAGATATGACCTTCGTAACGTCTACATGGCCTTTCAGCCAATGGGGGATAGATATCGTAGGCCCTCTACCAATTTCTCCAGGAGGAGTAAAGTTCTTGGTCGTAGCCATCGATTACTTCATGAAATGGGTGGAAGCTAAGCCTTTAGCATCAATCACAGGAAGGCACATGGAAAAGTTTGTGTTGGAACACATTATCTGCCGGTTTGGAGTACCCCACATCATCATCTCAGATAATGGGAAGCAGTTTGCTGAAGGAGTATTTCCAGTGTTTTGCAGAGGCCTGAACATAAAACAATCTTTCACATCCGTCTACCATCCTCAAGGTAACGGGCAAGTGGAGGTTACTAATAGGGACATCATCCAAGGCATAGAACGAAGGCTGGGATACAGTCACCACGGTTGGGTAGATGAGCTACCTCAAGTACTCTGGGCTCACAGAATGCACACAAAGTCAAGTCATGGGGAGACACCTTTTAGCTTGACATATGGCACAGAAGCTGTCATCCCTTCGGAAGTAAGTGTCGAAACAGAAAGGGTCATGAACTTCGAAGCAGCAGAAAACGAAGAAAGAATCTTTAGCAACCTAGACCTATTCGAAGAACGAAGGGAAATAACCTCAATCAGAGAGGCTATCCATAAACAAAAGATTGAAAAGTACTACAACAGCAGGGTGCGGCCTTCGACCTTCAAGCCAGGAGAATACGTCCTCCGACTCAACAGCGCAAGTAAAGCTGAGTACCAGGGTAAACTAGGGCCTACATGGGAAGGACCCTACGTTGTTAAGGAAGCATATGGCAACGGAGCCTACAAGCTGGAAACCCTCGACGGAGACGCTATCGATAGAACCTGGAATGGCACTACCCTTTGTAAGTTTTATGTATGAAACTTACAATGTCCAAGGACATTTTTTATTTTGCTTTCAATCAATGTATTTGCATTCTTTTCACTTTGGTAAAGAAGCATTAATGGTAGGCGTCTAGTATTCATTTCTTAAAATGATGTAATCCTCCCTACCCACTTAATGATATAACGCATTTCCCTCAAATATCTTGTTTTGTTCAATACAACAAAGATTTATCCACCAAGTCGCTTTTATAAGTTTCAATGTCGAAGGGATGTACAAAGACTAACAATACGTCTTGCTCATATGCATAACATCCATCTCAACTACACATTAACTTTCCTATATGGCCTTAAGGTATTTCAAGCCTTTCGCTGCCCAAAGGATTAAGATGGATTGGGTCGCAACCCTCTGTCAGCAATCAAATTATACGATTGCTATATTCTTGGTGAAGTAATTACACACAATGAGGCTATGTATCTACCATACGCCTTAGGTTGTAAAAAATTTTACGTGTAAATGAAACATAAAGAGAAGAATCACACATAGCAAAATACAGGCCCTAGTGGCCTTGATGTAGATATTCATGACTAGTTTAACTAGTCCAAATAGGCCGTAGCCTTAACGATCAAACAAACAAACTATTGTCTTAGGCCAAAGCCTTTGCCACACACATCAAATGTAAATTGTTTCATCAGGAATATAGCCTGGAAAGAGACACAGACAAATTGTTTGAAAACAGGGTACATACCACCCTGAGGGATCAAATTACTACCACATGGTAGCCTTCATCAAACTTTGGAATGGGTCGGATCAGCAGAACCTGGGGATGAAACCTTGGGAGATGGTGTCTTCTTCGAAGAGGAGGCAGGCTGGACTTTCCTTGGCTTCTTGGCTAGCAGGTCCTCAATAGAGGCCGCTTGGTCCTTCGTCGCTTCGGCAAGGAAGGAGAACTCTGCAGTGGATAAGGCATTGCCTGCATCATCATATTCCTTCTCATGAGTTGCTCTGTAGTATAGAATATTCGCAAGCTTCACTGGTTTCCCTGTCTCAGCTATCTCCTCCAAGGTGGCACTTACCATGAAATATGGCTGCATTCACCAATTTCCCAATTATGATACCCAAATCCTCACTATGGTACAGCTCCATGGCGATGTATGGGATGACTTTGGTTACCAAATCCACCCTATCCTTCTTGAGCATCTTCAAACGAAAGTTTTACCCATCCACCTTTTCCCTGAGCTTGATCTCCTGGTCCACTAGCTTAGCCCTATCTTCTTCAAGGCCTCCACACTTGGATGTAAGAATGTATATTTGCTCTTTGTAGCCTATGACCTTCACGCCTTCGAAAGATAACCTGCTGCACTCAGCTTGGCTTGCAGCTAACTGACCCTTGAGCTTTTCCACATCAGCTCTGAGATCTTGAACCAAGGGATTTTTGTCGAAGTCTTCCATAGCTTCTTCACACTTTGTCTGCAGGTCTGCATAATTTTTGTCCCTAGCCTTCTCTCTGGCAAGCATGACGTCCATCTCTTCTCTAGCCTTGGTGACACCACAAAGAAGCTTCATTGTCCTGGTGTTGAGCTGATTATCCAGCATACACTGTCTGACATAGCTCTTGTCATGAAGATCACATAGTCTTTCCATGGACATGTTGTCCATCACCCCCTTCTAGTTGGATGGGGTCACACGCTCCACAAGCAAATGACAGGCTAGGGGGACGGAAGCTCCTTCATATCAGGGAGTCCTGCAGCATAAATAAACTTGTTCATATATTATTACTTGCATCTAATCCTTTGTAACAGGAAAGAAACCTTACCATGGATATCATCTGTGCTGGGCCCTTCGATTGCTGGAAACACCACAGCCTTACCCTGGGTACTCTTCTGCCGGGTAGTTCGAGAGGGAGGAGTAGGTAGGATAAGCTTCCTCTTTGATGCAGACTTAGCAGCCTTCGCACTCGTACCCTTCCTGCTTCGGACTCTCTCACCAATGCCGGAGGGTCCTACTATAGCTAACCGTTCTTCTGAGACAGGTTCATCAGAGTCTGCCACATTCTCCACTAGCTGGTCTTCAACATCTATAGGCTCTTTCGAAGGATGAGCAGAGGACACAGGTTCGATGGGCTGAGCATCAACATCAATGTTGTTCACAGAGACTGAAGGAGAGCCCACACCATAGCTAGTCTCTTGGGGATCCTTCGGGATAAAGCTTACTTCCTTCGCACCACTAGCAACAACAAAATTCCTGAATGACATTTCTGCAAAAAAGGGAGAAAAAAGATGAATATCAGAAAGATAAGTTCCTATCTCTTATTTTAATTAAAAATTTACATACTTTCTCCACAACACATAATATCAAGATGCAATGGAGATCCCTCCCAGCTTTCAGCAAGACCAACCATAAATAGAATTGGCTCAGGGAATGTTTGACAATCAGCTGGATGACGAGCTAAACGCTGATACAAAGGATTCCTCCTTACAGTATAGGGCAAGGGATCATTAAACCTCTTTTCATCATATTGAAATTATGGGTTTAGCAAAGCAGGGAATTGTGGAGGAACAATGGTATTTTGAATATAAAAGAACTTTCCCTTCCAATTCCTGATATTCGTAAAAGGCCTATCAATGAGAATTGGCACATCCCTTTCACCCCTTTTTGCCAATGTTAACCAGTCTCCTCCAGGGTACAAGCTCAAGAATCCTCTAAGCACAGTCAATGATGGTTCATACCCACAGGCTTTACACATTACGATATATGTTGTGAGCTTGGCTAGGCCAAAAGGGTTAAACCTAGATATGTGTACTTCGTAGTACTGAAGGAGTTCTAAAATCAAAGGGTGCAAGGGTATCCTAAGGTTAGAGGTGGTGAATGCGTGGGTGTATAAGCCTACATAGTTCTTTGGGGCATAAAAAATACCTTGATTTTTGCTAGGTAACATGATTTTGTATTCTTTGGGAATAGGATAGTCAGTGAGGAACGCTTTAAGCTCCTCCCTAGTCAAGGTGCAACCTTGTTGTTTGATTACAAACTTCTTATTGGTAGACATGATCCTTCTAATCGACAAAAAAGTATTGAAAACGTAGCAGATACGAAGGAATACTTTACCTGTTTGCTCGAAAGCTCGCTCGAAAGGAGATTTAGTAGGTGAAAATTTGGGCGTGAGATAAAATTGTGTTAGGGTTTTACTGTTTTTTGAATTTAAATACCCTCACACATGTTAAATCTCAGCCCTACACGTGTCCTAAGATATCACCTAACCTTCGGATTTCAAATCCTTTTTAAATTTTGAAGAGATGTTTTGATTTTACCGAGAAAAAGGTGGTTAGGATAAGTACATGCATTAATTATGGGTCAATAGTTGCTAGAATTTTCATCTTCTTTCGTTTTTGTGATGGAGGGGAGGTTTCGTACCTATTTCTGAGTCGTAAGCAATATTTCTAGTTTGTACATATCACTTTCGACTGGGGGGCCTGATGACGTACCCTCCGATCAGGTTGAAGGACACACCTTCAACCTCAGTTGAATTTGTATTACCAAGACCCAAGTCTTTCTACATAAGTCATTGGTGGCGTAAAATCATTCATCATTGATATGGTTACCAGTTGGGAATTCGCCAGCCGAAGGCATATGCCCTTCGGAGTCTTCTCTTGAAGGCACCAAGACAAAGGAGAACCTTGACTTGGTCTTCCCCCACGTTCCCACTATCTCCTTAGCTTCCTCGCCAAGACAGAGAGAGTGGGGATGAAGCCCTAGCGGTTACCATAAATCATGGGACACCCCCATGATCTCCGAAACGTGTGCTAACACTCTCCAAGCTTATTTCTTCATCTATAAATAGGTTGGACGAGTCATTTCAATGGTATGTTCACTCAACACAGTATTTCACATACTTCATATTACTTACAACACATATCACATACTTACTTTCACGCCGGAGGTGGTTCGCAGGGTCCAACCCCTGCCCAATCACTTAACGAAGTGTCTATTATTTATTATTGCAGATTGGCTACAAGTTTGGCGCAAGCATATCACCCCTCATACCCTTCGATCACCATCGAAGGCCTGGTCGTATGAATTATTGTACAATCACTTCCAATACCATTTATTCAAAACCCGCGAATTTCACGAGTGGAACCAAAATTAACTAACAGCGCCTGGACCATGGACTTAAAGAAACTACAAGGTAGGCTAGGCGATATGTGTAACGAAACAACATATAATGGGTGAAAAAAATGAAAAGAATGTCTCAGACGGATTTACTAGAGGTATCTTGCACTAATAATGAGTGCAAAAAAAGGGTTATCACACGTGGTCGACAAGTCAATGTGACAAGTCGATAAACGCACATAGATGTACACATATGGGCTAATTTAGGGTTAATCCTAATATTTGCCTTATATCCTAGTTGCACCGATTACACCAAGTTACCTTAGTTTAATGCTCATTATAATGGTCTCAAAAAGATGCAAGGCCAAGTTCTAAAGTCTACTACAGCCATTGGCACACTCATTTTTATGGAATTATGTATAAGGGAAAAACTGAAAGGCTTATCCTCACACAATAGAAATATATGGTAGGTGTGCTCAGTCTAGATTAATCCAGTTAAATAATGAAAAACATTTCAAAGTTTTAAAGATGAAACATTTTTCACAAAAAACTAGAAAAATAAAGGCAAATAAATTCAAGCGGGTGTCTATTTATAATCCTTCCCCCTACTTGGGTCATACTAAGCATAATGGGTAAAAATAAAAAGGGTTAGGAATGGAATGGAAAACTCCCCTAGATTTGCACGGTGTGATCAATAGATGACACCTCCCGTAACATGCTCCAATTGCGCCTCCTCGAGCAACATCTAACTCCATCAACAAATCTTCACCAAAAACATCACGGTACTCAACTAATCTGAAAATTAAGTGCTTCCTTGCAGCCAAGCAACACTACTTCCATGTTCCTTTGACATGTTTAGCTAACAAGAAAACTAATACCAAAAAGCATAAATCTAGATAAAAGAAAAATAAAAGAAATGTACAAAAATAAAACCTAACTCACTTTCATAGGAATCACAGTTGCATTTACCCTATGCAACAAGCCTTTTAAACCACTCGATATCCCGAGTGGACGAGTGAAGTCTCATGAGGGTTTCTTAAAACATACCCACAAAGTTCATTTAACTACTACTACTACACGGTTATAGAATGTAAGAATTTGAGAAACCATTTTTGCATACAGGAGGAAATTATGGTGTAACTTCTATTACTGGGTTACGCCATAGGAAATTTAACATGTTGTTCCTTTTGTATCCTAAGGAGGGTTACATCGTAACTTCTATAAATGGGTTACGCCATAGGAACCTTCTGTTAGTCAATCCCAGAATAGTTTCACTCTATCGCTCTTCACAAGCCTTCATTTGACCTCCATACCTGCAAAAAGTGTTATCAAACAATCCAAACCAAACCAAAAATCCTAAAACCTAATAATGTCCAAATTGCTATAAAACAAAAACAAAATCTAGGATAAGGCAGGGTAGTCTCTCGACGAGCAATTTTCTTTAATCCCGAGTCTTTATGTTAGACGCATACTTTCTTCTCACTCTCCATGGACAACATTAATCTTGTCCATAGCTCATATCATCTAGGCTTTTTATCTTGTCGAGATTTCCTCCACTTGTTCTTTTTGTACCTGCACACTAACACTAACCGATGCATTAAATGTGTAAAATAATAATAATGAGCAACAAGTGAAGTGAAGCACCCCAGAATTACATCCAAGTCTGCGAAATATTCGATGTTTGGGGAATCGATTTTATAGGACCTTTTCCATCATCTGAGGGGAACGAATACATACCTGTCGCCATTGATTATGTGTCAAAATAGGTGGAGACGCAATCCCTTAAAACCAATTATGCGAGGGTGGTCATTCATTTCCTCAAGAAACTCTTCACACGATTCGGGATTCCCAAAGCACTAATTAGTGACAGGGGACCCATTTTCGCAATGCTCAAATGGAAAAGGTAATGAAGAAGTATGGTGTTCCTCATAGGTTTTCAATTGCATATCATCCTCAAACCAATGGACAAGTGGAAAACGCAAATAGGGCATTAAAACGAATATTAGAAAAAATGGTCCACCAAAACAGAAAGGATTGGTCATTCAAGCTTGATGAAGCTCTTTGGGCATTTAGAATGGCTAAAGGAATATTTGGCGCTCAAGGCCTGTAATATGGACTATCCTGAGGCGGGGTCAAATAGGTTCTTACAGCTTCAAGAACTAGACGAACTAAGACTAGAAAAAAAGGGCAAAAAATGTCATGGCCAACGAATCAAGAGTCCTAAGGAGTTTGCGGGAGGAGACAAGGTACTCTTATATAACTCGATATTAAGATTATTCCCGGGAAAACTTAAGTCAAGGTGGTATGGCCCCTTTACGGTGAAAAGGGCAACGAGTGGTGGAGCCGTTCTGTTGCTTGACAACGATAGAAGAGAATTCACCGTAAACTGATAACGCGTGAAGCATTACCAAATCAACAATAGCGACTTAATCAATGAAGAAGATATTATTTTGGATAATGAGATGACGTATTAGTATGGCTTCGAGTCTAGCTACAAGACTCATAAATAAAGAAAAAGCGCTTCTTGGGAGGCAACCTATGTTTATTTGTTTGCATGTTTTTCATTCTTTATTTGTGTGTTTTATATATCTTTTTCAATATTTCTTAATTCTCATGCTTTTATTATTTTTTGAAAATGCTTTATTTTATTTTTAACTTCGTTTTAATTACATATAAAAGTATTTTACAAAAAGTAAGTGTAGGGAAGATCACATGTGTTTTTAGAACAAATATGAACATGAGATTTCAAAATTTTGAAATTGTATATATTTGTGTGTTTGTTAGAGTCAAATGATTGTATCAAGTCACAATGGATGTTTTACAGTAATTTTTTCAGGTCTTTAAAGAAGTAATTTTTCCAAGTCTTTAAAAAAGTAATTGTTTCAGGATTTTTTCCGCAAAACGCATCTGACTCATTCTGTTAGGACAACCTGACGGCCTCAGGCAATGTAGAAACAATTTCCAGATTTTCATTTTCTGTCTAATTTGTAATTTTTGGAAATTTCCAGAATTCTTAATTTTCCAAGAAATCTGCAAACATCTATTTCACAAGCATATATCTTACTTGCTTTCTATTTTGTTTTTATATAGTTTTTACCACTGATTTTACGTAAGGTTTCGTCTTTGTTTTCTTATAAAGTATGCAGGTTATTGGACAAGAAGATGAAGTGCAAGATGGAAGCAACACTTATTACCTACTCATTCTTCTAGAAGGAGGATTTAACCGCAATTTTACATGTATGCTACCAAGCTAATCAGGGGAGTATTAGTTTCTCTCTTTTAATACTTTTGAGGAACAATCGGGACAATGTTGAGATTTGTTATACGGTCGCCAAGTTTGTTCAAATAAACAGCCTTTTTTGTTAAGTGTAGGGGAAGAATAAACGGGAACTTAGAAACTATTCACTCACTTGATTTTTGCATTGTCCTTAGTAATTTGTGTAATAAAATATGAGAAATATTTGTTAGGGTAATTTTAACACCAAATTAAAAAAAAAATTATGTCACTTACGAGTAAAACTTTAGCCTTAATAAAGTGTCTCATGGATAGGAGTTATATGACTAGCACAAAAACCGTATACCACTCAATTTCCACCCCAAAAATGTGAGGTTCGCCCCTAGATCTTTAGGAATAAAAGCATTAATCTGTAATGCTTATGAGTGTACCGGTAGTATAATAGATTCAAGAACTTGTTTTGTGATGCATTCCGAGATTTCTAGTGAGACTACATTCATTTAGTTAGGATTAACTAAATTGTTGGAATCACTCCTAACTTGTATTTCAAGTGTTAGTAATTAATATGTAATAGGTTGCTTAAACTAGGCTTTTATGTTTGTATTAATGGCAAGGCTTATGTAGAAAGCCCATGAGCCTTAGCCCAAGCCCAATAAGGAAGGAATGGACTACACATGTTGCCCTGGCTCCCTTCCCCTATAAATAATGTTGTAAACATTCATTTGAAGGTTGGTTGTTCACTTCTCATTATATCCTACGCATAACATTTATCTATATTCATACGTGTGTGTTTGTTTAGTGTTCACCCGATCACCTTTACCTTCATTTCTTACATATTGATCCTTGTGTTAACTTATGGTGACCTAACAGTGGTATCAATCGCCATCTAGTTGGGTGAAACACTTTTGTTTTTTAAAGTTTGGTTTTATACGCGTGGGTTTTAACGACATAAACTTTCATACGCTTAAAGCTTTAGTTTTTACACTTGTAAACTCAATATTCTTGTGGTTTAAGGTTTATTTAGTGTTAAAGTTTAAGTTTTTTGCATCAAGTTTCAAACTTTAAGCGTGTAGAGTAGTTTTTAAGCTTGGTTTTGTTCGTGTATCATTTCTTACGCGTAAGGGTGAAAATAGTTTTGGATCATCAAGTTTTAAACTTTCTTGTTATTTTGGTTTTGAAGCTAGTTCATCATTAAAATCAGGTTACAAAACACGTTTGGGCATAAAAATCAGTTTTGGTAAAATTTGGTACTTTCTACGCCTAGTAAAACCCTAGTTTTATGCGTAAGGTTTAAATCCTAAGTCTGTCTACGCCTAAGCAGGTTCCTACGCATAAGCTTTTCTGATTTTGATTTTCGAAGCTGTTGGTTTACTCAGTGTTTTCTTGCTTGGATAAGCCTGAAAACACTTCGACTTTGGATATCTTTTACACTTGGATAAGTGTAAAGGATTTTTGGGTAAAACCTTAGTTTTACGCCTAAGCATAAAAGCTTACGAGTAAACACTTTCTGCCTAAGTCTTTCCTACGCATAAGCTTCTCTTACGCCTAAGGAAATCTTACGCATAGGTTCTTACTATTAAGCCTTTGGTTTACGCTTAAACCTAAGTTTTATCTAAAGTTTACGCATAAGCAGCACTTACTCGTAAGCTTGTGTCTACGTGTAAAAGGGATTTACGCGTAAGGTTCATTCTACGCCTAAGCTGGTTTTCTACGCTTAAGATTACTTCATCAACAAACTAAAGTTTCATTCGACTACAAAGATCCATCATCAAAACAAGTTTCAAGATGTCTCAACCACCATACTCTATCTACTTTCCTCATGAGTATCCTCAACAACAACACTACAACAACAACAACAATACTATCAACAATTTCATCAACATCAATTTCAACAACCATCTCAAATGTACTTTCCTCAAGGAGCACAACCTCTTCCACCACAGAATCCTCAACAAAACCCTCGTCAACAAGTTCAACATTGTAACTACTTCCAATATCAGTTTCCCGCTAAGTATGCTATGAATGTCAAAATGCAGAAGGAACCTTCTTGGTTTGCAATGATGTGTGAAGCTTTAAGTAGCCAACAATCCATTCATGAAGCTGGATCCCTTGATATACCTCCAATGCTCACTCCCGGAAACTATGATAATTGGGTGATAAGGTTCTTTAGGTTTTGTGATCTCAAGAAACCACATGGTAAGTTTTTGAAGAAGGTCATCCTTGAAGGTCCTTTTCAGATGCCTACTATCACTATACCCGGAGATCCAACTGCTAATCCACCAAGAGATGATGTTACAAACATTGTCAGCCTTGATCAACTTACTACTGATCAAATTCTTCACTTAGAAGCTGATGAACTTGCAATGCAATATATTCTTTTGGGTTTACCAAATCTGATACTTCGTAGTGTTGATGCTCAGAAGACTGCTAAAGCAATGTGGGAGCACATTCATCTTCTAATGGAAGGCACTGAACTCAATCAAGAAGACATGGAATCCAAAATCTACTTAGCATATGAAAACTTGTTGATTGAACCAGGGGAATCATTAGGGTCATACTATCATCGTTTTTCAGACATCATCAATGACTTGGACAAACATAACATCATTATGCCAAGGATTGCAATCAACAAAAAGTTTCTGAGTTGTCTTGGTCCTGATTGGGAGAAGTACGTTACATTCATCCGTCAAGCAAAGAATCTTCATCAAGCTACTTACGGATTGTTGTATGACTATCTGAAGCACCATCAAAAGGAAGTAGACAAAGACAGAATCATCCCTGGAGTCCCTGCTTCTCAATCACTCCCGGATAATCAAACTCTTGCTTTGTACACTCAAGCATGTTATCCTCAATTTCCGAACTTGCCAACTGTCTTCACAAATCCTCCACAACCAATTGCTCAGATTACACCATATGATCTATCACAACAGCAATCACAAGAAACTCAATTGGTTCCATACAACAACAACAATGGTCAAGCACTCTACAGTAAATCGAATGAGGATGCAGAAGCCTTCGATGCATTGAATCAAGGATTTGTCATGATTGCAAGAGCCTTCGGGAGATTTGCAAACAAATCCAACAATGCATTCGTACTTCCTCAAACACAAGAAATCAAGCTGTTGTTAACAATGGAAGAGTTGAGGTTCAGAATCATGGAAATGGTCGTCCGATGGGTAGTGGTCAAGGTTTTAATGTTAATGGAAGGAATAACATGGGTGCTCCACAACAAAGGGTTCAAATGGTTGATCAGGGAAATGCTCAGACTAGGGTTAATGGTCTTCGATGCTACAACTGCAATGAGAAGGGTCATTTGGCTTATGCATGCCCTAAGCCGAGAACAAGAGGCAACACTTATCACAAAGAGGATTTACTCTTGGCTCTCAAGGATGAAGCTAGTGGAACACTTACCAACAAGGAACAGAGCTTCATGGCTGATGCAGATTCTGATGATAACATGGAGGACTTGCAAGCTAATGCAGCTGTGATGTTAATGGCAAACATGCAAGAGCTCAACATGTGTGACACAGGCCCAGTGTATGACACTGATGGCTTGTCTCAGGTACCGGATCCTAATATACTAATACATGATCTGATATCTCCGTCTGCATCTGCATCCGACGAGGCACAGAGTGTTCAACATGAGCCCTCTACATCTCATTACGACGATAAGCAAATGGATCCCGTAGTTACATTTGACGATCAACATGACCTAATGGTTAATATTGATAATCAAGTTGAATCCGTGGTTATATTTGAGGATCTAAATAATGATTCTGTTGAGACTCAAGTTGAACAAAATGAACCTTTGTCTAATCCAGATTCAGAACTCATGACCTTATGTCAGACCACCCTATCAAAAATGGAAAAATGCAATGAGATCAATAAGAAACTACAAGATTGTTGGGTTTAGTAAAATACCTAAACCCCTTAAGTCTAGGATTTGAATAGAAAATACCCTAAGTGTTTTCCGTTAAACACTAACAAGTCACTGAGTGCAGAGTCTCTCAGTGAGCCATCTTCAGGATACTCAGTAAGAGGCGAAGAAGAAGTCTCTCCACTCAGTAAGGCGGAACTTAAGGGGTGAAGACTGAGTCAAGAAGAAGATGGTGGATTCAGTGAGTGATGACAATAACTCACTGAATCCCTCAACTCCTCGCCATCTACTAACACTGTAGACAAACTTGATTGAAGACTGAAGGCTGAGAAGACTGAACAATGGGCGGGACAAAACGGTTATGCTTGAAGCGATAAAGACGGAGTGATTATCCTTAAGAAGTCAACTTTCCCTGAAAGGATCAGTGTCAGTACTTACATGTAGAAAGTTGTCTTCTCCCTTACCAAATATAGCCTTTGTAAACAGAGACAAAATACATCAGTATTTTGTCTTCTATAACCTGCCAGTTTGTCACTTAGGATAGAGTTAAAACTCATACTTGTATAAATAGTATAAGTGATGGAGTGAAAGATTCAAGCTTGTGAACTGTAAAACACACACACACACAAGCCATCTTTCACTCCTCCAAATACAACTCTGTCCCTGCGATAGCTCAGTGGTTCCTTGTAGTTGTGCTCAGACATAACCTGAGCTTAGTGAGGAGTTACAACCCTTTGTCATTTCAATCCCAAGTACTATTCCGCAAGTACTTGGGTAATGTATTCTTTTGATTGATTTCTAATCAAGAATATTAAGTTGAAAATTTATCAGTGTGTTTTTACTTATGTCATTTTAGTCATTGATTCACTATTAGCCTGTTTTTAATACTTAACTGTTTTTATACGATAGTGAATAGGGAACAACAAGTGGTATCAGAGCAGGCTGATTATAAAACTTTTTTAAGCCGCTCAAAACGTTTTTAAATCAAGATCCAATGGCTGAAATTGATGTACCCCAACTTGTCGACAAAAAGGGTGGAGCTTATTCAGCTATTGCCCCTCGACTCGAAGTTGGTAAATTTAACAAATGGAAAAAGCAAATACTTTGCTATTTGACTGGGATGGAACCTTACTACATTAAGTGTATTAATGAAGGTCCATTTATCCCAAAGACAGCTGAAGGTTTGCCTAAACCTGAAGCTCAGTGGACTCAGGACGAGAGAAGAGTGGTCAACCAGGACCAAAGGCTCAAAAGTATCATCATATCTTGTCTTCCTGATGATACTATGGAGTCTGTTATTGGCTGTAGTATAGCTAAACAAACCTGGGATGACCTGGTCTACAGTCATGAAGGTCCATCTGATACCAAGGAAAACAGGATTATGGACCTGAAACTTGAGTATAACACCTTCAGGGCGAAGGACTCAGAAACTCTGTCTCAAACTTACACCAGATACAAAACTCTTTTAAATGAACTGTCTAATGATGGTGTAAAGTTATCCAAACATGAAATCAATGTTGGTTTTATCAATAGTCTCCCTGAGAAGTGGCTAGATTTCTCTCAGGGAATTAGGAATGCTAATCATATCCAGAATCTTAAACTTCCTGAAATATATGGGAAATTTGTCTATGAGGAAAACCTCATCAACAGACGATACCCTGACTTAAAGAAGTCTCAGGAAGTCAAGAAGTCCCTGACCATCACTTCAACACCAATATCTACTGCTTTTTATTCTAACAGTGTGGTTCAAGATTTTCAGGAGAATTCAGATGATGAGCCTGATGAGAGATCAAGTGAGGAGTACCTAAACGACCTGAACATCGAATTTCAGGAAAGGGCACTCCTTGCTAACTCTCGGAGGTTTATAAAAAGAAACAAAGGTTTTTAAAATGCTAAAGCAAACGAGGACACTGAATGCTTTAAGTGTCACAAAAGAGGTCATTTTGCAAAAGACTGTTTTTCAAAAACAATTTCTGAACCCTCTTATAAACCTTCAGGGTCAAATCAGTCCTCATGCTTTAGCAAATTTCAACCAAAAATCTATCAGTCTCATCAAAATTTTCAAAACAAATATGATCAAAGTAAAACTATTGATAATGAAGCTAAGTACAAGAAAGAAAAAGCTAAGCTAGCACTGCTTGAGGCCAGTCCCTCAGAAACAACAAACAATGTTAAATACGTGCAGGGTAAAAACGAAGGCCTGGTTGTTGAAGTCTTCGACTGGGATGAAGAGCCAATCTCCTCTGACGATGAAATGGTGTAAGTCAGTGCACTGATGGCTCTTTCAGAAGAAGACAAGCTAGCTGTTGGGAAAAATCATGCCAGGAATGGAGAATGGGTCAATATCACAATGAAGAAGGTAAACATTTTACTTTCAATGGATGATGACTCTGATTGGGAGTCTTTTATGAACTATATCAATGTAGACCTTAAGTTCTGATGCGTGCAAAACCGTCAAGGTTTCTCACACAAGCCTGCCACTTATGAATGGCAGACCGTAAGAACCTTAAAACAGTTTGAACACGAACTCAATGAGGATCTGAGGAGTATAGTGTTTCCCCGGGTCGTTATGTCCCAGCGAGCTATGCAATGGATTATCAAACGTTTAGTGATCGGGAGATTTGAACGGAAAAAGGATATTGAGATTATTATAACTACGGAAAAAGTACATAAACTACAAGGGCTTAAATGCAAATTAAAGGAAATTAAAAAGATAAAAAATATTAAATAAACGCTATCACTATTTTTAAAATGTTGTTTTTGTGATTTTATAAAACAAAATAACTTAAATAAACTATTTTAACTAAAACGTAAACTTAAATTATCTAAAAACGTAACTTAAAATGAAAACGTACGTTATGTACAAAAATTACGCTGGAGCGCAAGATAAAACGTAAAATTTGTGAAATAAAAGTCCTACAAGTGTAAAAACACTTTTCTCACGTACTACATGACAAAAGAAAATTTTAGGAAAAAGCCGGGTATTTTTTCGACTTTTATTTTATTTATTACGAATTAAAAACTATATTTAACTAATTAATTAATTAAAAATACTAAATGATTTTGGAAAAATCTGAAAATTTTATAATAAATACTTTGAATACTACTGAATTAAAGAAAAATAAAAAAAACTGGTACTGCTTTTGAAATAAGCTGTTAAAAAGAGGAAATAAGCTAAGTAGGCTAAACTGCTACTTGTGTTTAAATATTTATCTAAGGATAACTTTAACAAAGAATTACTCTAGCACAGTTGGCAAGGGGATGGGTGTGTTGTGCGTGGGAGGACAGCAGGTCGTGGGTTCAAGTCCCACCTCCTTCCTTTTTCTTGTTTATTTTTTTTCCTTTCTTTTGAAACTTTTCTTTTTGAGAAATCACAGCAAGGCTCAAAGAGACTTATGAAAACTACAAGATAAGCTATTAATGGGCTTATGACAGCAGACTATAAAGCTTGAACATAAAGGTCTGTTTGGTTGAGCTAAAACAAAGGGGTTGTTTGGATTATGAGCTGCCAAAGGGGAAATAAGCTCTAAAAAGCTAAATTTAACAAGCCATCTCATCTAACTAACTAAAAGCATTAAAGGGAGAACGAATTAAGTCATAACTAAGGAAAGAAAAAGCAGATAGGCACGTTAAATGCCTCAATATAGCTGCTGTTTTGGGACAGCTGCAGTTGTGGGCAGAAAACAACCTGAATGGGCATCTATTAACTTAAAAATGAGCTTCAAATAAGGTAAGGGTGAACTAAAACTAAACCTAGTGACTAATGGGCATAAAAGGGAACTAGATAAGCTGAAAAATAAGCATAACCAAGGCTGCAGTTGCAGCAACAAAACAGCCTAGTGGGGCTTGTTTGAGGGCAAGATAAGCTATCAAGTAGACTTCTAAATGGATCTAAAGGCAAGACATGTGAAATTCATACAACAAACTACATAGAGACACAATAATCAAACAGATAAAGCTACCAGCTGAGCTGGAAAACAGCTCAATCAACTACTGATCAGGACAACAAGGTAGAGACATGTGGTCACATTTAAGCATACATTAAACTAACAAGATGCTTCTACAAGCTAAATAAGATGAAAACACATAAACTAGGATGAGTTCTTAGCTATAAACACTACTTGAAACTTACTTTTAAACTGATTTCAGCCATGAATCCGACTGATGAACAGCAGGGGTTAAGCCAGCAAAAATGATTTGAGACCATTTTGAGAATTTCTTGAAACACCAAGTCTACTAGTAAAACTTTAAGACTTTAATTGTGAAAGCTCAAAAAAAACAGTTACTGACACTAAACAAACTGAAATTGATTGACCAAAACTCTTTTAGACCATAAAACTAAACAAATCCAAACACTCCTTTAGAGTACCAAATTGTATTTTAAACTGTAAAAACTGGTGAGAATTGACTTAAATTAAATCCAAATGCTTAAACAAACATAAAAACTTAACATTGTAACAATTTGAAAACAGAAATTTATCTAGAACTGATTTGACTCTGAAACTTTGACTTTCGTTGACTATTTGCTAAAACTGGTTTTTAAGAACTAGTTAATCCACAATGAGTGCACATAAGCTCATTAAAGCTTATATGAGTTTAAAGACAGAAATTAAAGACTTTTAAACACAGAGAAAACCTGAATTCAAATGCGAATGACAAAGGATATTTAAATTGAAAAGGAAATTCTTCATTAATGAAAAGAAAGTACAAGATTTGAGTTAAGATTACAACTACTAACTAACAACTGAAATTAAGAAGAAAATGGCAACAGATTTCTAAAGCGTGAAAACTGGACCAAAAACATGAAGTCTAGGAAAAAATGAAAACTAAAAACTAACTCTCCTCTCTCCTTCTTCTTCCTCCCTTTATATGCAAAAGTTCTTCTCTCACATCTCTCAGCAAATCCCACCATTTTTCTGGACCGTTGGATGATTTTAGCCATAGATGAGCTTTTTGGCGGGAAAGCTCTTTTTGTCAGTGTACTCTGATAACTTGTGAGGAGGGGGAGCATTTAATTCATTTTGGCATAGGGTGTTTGGTGGGTAGAGATAGAGTGGGTGATGATGATGGAAGAGGGACAGGGAAAGGGTTATTTGCAGGTATAGGTTATGATGAGGGGGAAAGGGTAAAGGGTAACCCGTGAGCGGTTTACTTTTTTAAACTGTGGGTTTGGGTTGGATGGGTAACCGGGTCATGGGGATAAAGGGTTGGATGGGCTTGGGTTAATATATAAGTTTTTGGACTTAGGATTAATACTTGATCCAAAGTATATCTTAGGGACCAAAAGTGAACATTCTGAAATTCCAGGGACTGTTCAAGTAATTTATGAAAAGTACTTCAAGGGCTAGACTTGACAATCTCCAAAATTATAAGGGCAAAACTTGCAAATCTCAAGTAATTAGAGGACCATTATTGCCAAATTTGAAACTCAAAGGACTAATTTTGTAATTTCTCAAAACTTTTCACCAAAGGATTAAATATGACAATATATGATTTCAAAAGGACCTTTGGTGATTTTTCTTTTAAAACAAGTGCTCAGGGACCATTTCTGTCAATTTTTGAAACTTGGGGGACTGAAACTGCCAATTATGCAAACTTTGATCATTTTTCATCTGATTTTGAACATTTTGCATCTGAAACATATAAAATGCAATTTTGGAATATTTTCAGTATTTTGATGCATTTCTGAGCATTTTTAGACGTTTTGCAGTTCAGATTAAACCAAAAATGATGAGTATTTACACACTCATCAATCCCCCACACTAAACTATTGCTAGTCCCTAGCAATCTTTTGAGAAAAACTTAATGGATTTGAATCTCTTTACCAAAAGCCATTACTTCTGGAGTAGCCAAATGTTTCAGTTCAAGTAAGAACCATGGTACACCGATAACCATGTGATTTTGAGCAAACCACCAGCTTTCAACGGATTTGATTTTGTCTTTACCAGAAGCCGTTTGCTTCTGGACTAGCCAACTCTTAGATAAATTATCAATATTATCTTTGGTGAGCTGATTACCAATTATGGATTTTCCACTGCCTTTACCACAAGCCATAACCTTGCGGGCTAGCCAACTCTTCACTTTTTAGGATATGGTGAGCTGAATACCATACAATTTTGGGCAAATTGCAAGCCATATAAACGGATTTGATATATCTTTACCAAGAGCCGTTTGCTCCTGGATTAGCCAATCCTTTTGTCTAATAGACATGGCGGACTGATAACCAAATGAGTAAGTGTAAAACACTTACTCCAAAAAAAAAAATTTTTGGCCAAAAACGGGGGAATTGGGATAATTATATGATAAAATTCGTGAGAATCCCCCCCACACTTAGAAATGAATATTGCCCTCAATATTCAAAGTACCGGCGGTTATGCCGAAACAAAGAACGTAAAAGGGAAATACTACGGCCATTATTTAGAAAGATGATTTTTTTTTTTTTTTTTTTTTTTTTTTTTTTTTTTTTTTTTTTTGAGAAAACTTATATACACAACATGTGGGGCAACCCCCCCCCACACTAGGGTGGTACACACGGGTGAAAACCCATGTTAAGCTACTGTTTTTGATTACCGAGTCGCTAGCTTGACTCGACCCCGAATTCATTGGTTCATGGGGAAGCAAAGTGGAAGAAACAATCTCCATCGGACTTTCATTAAAGATGTTTGGACAAACATTTGAAGCACGTGAAAGTTCCACACCGACGAGATATAGAGAGAAAGAGACAGACCCGGCTCACAGATGGTACATGAAAATGCCGGGGTCAAAGATAATGTCTTCACTCCCGAAGGAGTTAAGACATGGAGAAGTCACACCGTATGTGAAGAAAAGAAGGAGAATCATGATGATGATCATGACTAACTCCTCATTATCAGAAGGAGAATTCATGATTTTTGGATCATGAATCTCATCAGTGAGGATAGAATCATCATCACATGATGGAAGAGATAAGATAGAATACAGAGGTGGGACAAGTGGTGTGCTCTGAGAGCTAGCAATTTCCACCACTTCCGTGATGGTCTCTGTATCGGCCTCAGACATTTCATCGAAAAGAGGATTTACTTTCTCAAAAGTGTAGTCATTATTAAATTCAAAAAGAGGATTTGAGAAAATCCCGGAAGTAACCTCAGAAATGTCAAGAGAATCACAAAAAGGCAAATCACAATCACTATCGGATATATCCTCAGACTCACTTGGGATTGGGACAAGATCCTCAACACTAGATGATTCCGTTTCCGAAATAGTGCTGAGATGATCATCCTCCATTATGAGAGAGTCTTTGGAAGCAACAATAGGTAAGATAGGTGTGATAGCAATAGACTGAGGGAGTTGAGAAATAAGATCGTTCAATTGAGTAACACTCTCCTCGTCGTAATCATAGTATTCCTTCATTTGAATACTATCCTCATCATCGTCGTCATCATATCTGATTCTTATATTCATCTGCTGAAGCTTACACACCATTCTTTTCATTTGCAGTTTCTTTCGAATGCGTATTTCTTCAGAACTTTGAGGAAGATTACACTCCTCGTAATCATTGAAATGATGTGAAGGCTCGGAAGTCTGATGACTGATGGAATACTGTGGGGGTTGGAAATTGTCAAAACCGGGAGAATTGGAATTTTGAAAATTTTGATTCACCGGCTGACATTCAAAAGTCGCATGAGGACCCCCACAATTCTCACAACAGAGATAATTGGGATAATAACTTTCACCAAAGTTCTGATTGTAACATGGTTCCGGCTCATAGACAAGCGGGACCTGTGGTGGACAATCAAAACCGTAATGAGAATCATTCCCACAAAACTCGCATGAGTGGGATTCGTATTGGGGGTGTGGAGGTAGGTAGGAAAAATCGGGTGCTTCATTATTTGAAATGGGATCGGGATTACCGACAAACTTGTCTCCGAAACCCACATTGGTACATCGCCGACAATTTCCACCGTTAAATGGACCTCCACACCAGGAACATGTCGAAAACCATGACATGAAGAATTAAACGGATAAGAGGGATAAGAGATGAAGAATTAAACGGTTATAGAGGATAAGGAATGGAGAATTAAACAGGTTTGAGGATAAAGAAATGTAGAATTAAACAGATTAGAGGATAAAGGATGGATATTTTTTGGATTTTTTATTTTTTGAAAAATATGCTGCAAAAACAAAGAATGAAAATCTTTTTGGATTTTTGATTTTTATAAGAAAATATAAATACATACAGATGGTATAGACAAAGAGTGAATATCCAAATTACTAATCTGCTAAACGGAAGATAATCAGCACAGCTCCCCGGCAGCGGCGCCAAAAATTTGATGCGTGCAAAACCGTCAAGGTTTCTCACACAAGCCTGCCACTTATGAATGGCAGACCGTAAGAACCTTAAAACAGTTTGAACACGAACTCAATGAGGATCTGAGGAGTATAGTGTTTCCCCGGGTCGTTATGTCCCAGCGAGCTATGCAATGGATTATCAAACGTTTAGTGATCGGGAGATTTGAACGGAAAAAGGATATTGAGATTATTATAACTACGGAAAAAGTACATAAACTACAAGGGCTTAAATGCAAATTAAAGGAAATTAAAAAGATAAAAAATATTAAATAAACGCTATCACTATTTTTAAAATGTTGTTTTTGTGATTTTATAAAACAAAATAACTTAAATAAACTATTTTAACTAAAACGTAAACTTAAATTATCTAAAAACGTAACTTAAAATGAAAACGTACGTTATGTACAAAAATTACGCTGGAGCGCAAGATAAAACGTAAAATTTGTGAAATAAAAGTCCTACAAGTGTAAAAACACTTTTCTCACGTACTACATGACAAAAGAAAATTTTAGGAAAAAGCCGGGTATTTTTTCGACTTTTATTTTATTTATTACGAATTAAAAACTATATTTAACTAATTAATTAATTAAAAATACTAAATGATTTTGGAAAAATCTGAAAATTTTATAATAAATACTTTGAATACTACTGAATTAAAGAAAAATAAAAAAAACTGGTACTGCTTTTGAAATAAGCTGTTAAAAAGAGGAAATAAGCTAAGTAGGCTAAACTGCTACTTGTGTTTAAATATTTATCTAAGGATAACTTTAACAAAGAATTACTCTAGCACAGTTGGCAAGGGGATGGGTGTGTTGTGCGTGGGAGGACAGCAGGTCGTGGGTTCAAGTCCCACCTCCTTCCTTTTTCTTGTTTATTTTTTTTCCTTTCTTTTGAAACTTTTCTTTTTGAGAAATCACAGCAAGGCTCAAAGAGACTTATGAAAACTACAAGATAAGCTATTAATGGGCTTATGACAGCAGACTATAAAGCTTGAACATAAAGGTCTGTTTGGTTGAGCTAAAACAAAGGGGTTGTTTGGATTATGAGCTGCCAAAGGGGAAATAAGCTCTAAAAAGCTAAATTTAACAAGCCATCTCATCTAACTAACTAAAAGCATTAAAGGGAGAACGAATTAAGTCATAACTAAGGAAAGAAAAAGCAGATAGGCACGTTAAATGCCTCAATATAGCTGCTGTTTTGGGACAGCTGCAGTTGTGGGCAGAAAACAACCTGAATGGGCATCTATTAACTTAAAAATGAGCTTCAAATAAGGTAAGGGTGAACTAAAACTAAACCTAGTGACTAATGGGCATAAAAGGGAACTAGATAAGCTGAAAAATAAGCATAACCAAGGCTGCAGTTGCAGCAACAAAACAGCCTAGTGGGGCTTGTTTGAGGGCAAGATAAGCTATCAAGTAGACTTCTAAATGGATCTAAAGGCAAGACATGTGAAATTCATACAACAAACTACATAGAGACACAATAATCAAACAGATAAAGCTACCAGCTGAGCTGGAAAACAGCTCAATCAACTACTGATCAGGACAACAAGGTAGAGACATGTGGTCACATTTAAGCATACATTAAACTAACAAGATGCTTCTACAAGCTAAATAAGATGAAAACACATAAACTAGGATGAGTTCTTAGCTATAAACACTACTTGAAACTTACTTTTAAATTGATTTCAGCCATGAATCCGACTGATGAACAGCAGGGGTTAAGCCAGCAAAAATGATTTGAGACCATTTTGAGAATTTCTTGAAACACCAAGTCTACTAGTAAAACTTTAAGACTTTAATTGTGAAAGCTCAAAAAAAACAGTTACTGACACTAAACAAACTGAAATTGATTGACCAAAACTCTTTTAGACCATAAAACTAAACAAATCCAAACACTCCTTTAGAGTACCAAATTGTATTTTAAACTGTAAAAACTGGTGAGAATTGACTTAAATTAAATCCAAATGCTTAAACAAACATAAAAACTTAACATTGTAACAATTTGAAAACAGAAATTTATCTAGAACTGATTTGACTCTGAAACTTTGACTTTCGTTGACTATTTGCTAAAACTGGTTTTTAAGAACTAGTTAATCCACAATGAGTGCGAATGACAAAGGATATTTAAATTGAAAAGGAAATTCTTCATTAATGAAAAGAAAGTACAAGATTTGAGTTAAGATTACAACTACTAACTAACAACTGAAATTAAGAAGAAAATGGCAACAGATTTCTAAAGCGTGAAAACTGGACCAAAAACATGAAGTCTAGGAAAAAATGAAAACTAAAAACTAACTCTCCTCTCTCCTTCTTCTTCCTCCCTTTATATGCAAAAGTTCTTCTCTCACATCTCTCAGCAAATCCCACCATTTTTCTGGACCGTTGGATGATTTTAGCCATAGATGAGCTTTTTGGCGGGAAAGCTCTTTTTGTCAGTGTACTCTGATAACTTGTGAGGAGGGGGAGCATTTAATTCATTTTGGCATAGGGTGTTTGGTGGGTAGAGATAGAGTGGGTGATGATGATGGAAGAGGGACAGGGAAAGGGTTATTTGCAGGTATAGGTTATGATGAGGGGGAAAGGGTAAAGGGTAACCCGTGAGCGGTTTACTTTTTTAAACTGTGGGTTTGGGTTGGATGGGTAACCGGGTCATGGGGATAAAGGGTTGGATGGGCTTGGGTTAATATATAAGTTTTTGGACTTAGGATTAATACTTGATCCAAAGTATATCTTAGGGACCAAAAGTGAACATTCTGAAATTCCAGGGACTGTTCAAGTAATTTATGAAAAGTACTTCAAGGGCTAGACTTGACAATCTCCAAAATTATAAGGGCAAAACTTGCAAATCTCAAGTAATTAGAGGACCATTATTGCCAAATTTGAAACTCAAAGGACTAATTTTGTAATTTCTCAAAACTTTTCACCAAAGGATTAAATATGACAATATATGATTTCAAAAGGACCTTTGGTGATTTTTCTTTTAAAACAAGTGCTCAGGGACCATTTCTGTCAATTTTTGAAACTTGGGGGACTGAAACTGCCAATTATGCAAACTTTGATCATTTTTCATCTGATTTTGAACATTTTGCATCTGAAACATATAAAATGCAATTTTGGAATATTTTCAGTATTTTGATGCATTTCTGAGCATTTTTAGACGTTTTGCAGTTCAGATTAAACCAAAAATGATGAGTATTTACACACTCATCAAGTTCGTAAAAGAGCAACGATTAAATCTTTTTTCAAAGTACAACAAGTTAAGTTTTGAATTGAATATGTGTAGGGATGAACTGCTTCTTTTAAAACAAGCTAAGCTTGAGGCTATCACTTTGCAAATTCAAAACACTGAACTAGTAAAAAGAAATCAGGCTCTTCAAGATGAACTTAAAAAGGAAAAAGATATCATTGAAAGTTGGACTGCTAAGAATACAAGGGTCTTTGATGCTGTGGGTGCCCCCAGTAGCAAAAAGAGAGTCATAGGTGATGATCATCTCCCTGACTCTCACAACAAAGACCAGAGTCCAAAGCCCTTTGTGTCTGGTGGCATGATTACTAATGTGTTGACTACTCCCAAGCCAAATGATTGGATTGAACGGGTTAACCCTGAGAGTAAGCTTCCAAATTTCGATTCTGGAAGAATACTAGAGCCTGAAAGCCAAGCTCTAAAGAGCATGCTTGGACTCCCTGATGTGCCCAGTAGTACTGAACACATCTCTGAGTCTGAAGCAGAATCTCAAGCACAACTTCCACCCCTAAAACCTCTTCAGGGTGGTTTATCAAGCTCTGAGCTTACTCCACTACAATTCAATCCTCACTCACCAAAAGAAAGGTCTGGACTTGGTAGAATCATCCTGAAAAGACCAACAAAACCAATTCAACAAGATTCAACTCCCAATGAGACTTCCATATCTTTAGTCCCTACTGAATCAGACCAAATTCAGCAACTGACTGAACTTGTGAGGAAGTTGACTGATAAGATGGAATCCATTAAAAAAGCTCCTGATTCAACAATCAAGGAAACTAAGTCAGCCTCCTCTAGTTCATCAAGGTCAAAATCCACCAACAAGCCCAAACAGAAGTGTGATCTATGCCACTATACAAGTTATACCACTGGCAACTGCTATAGAATCCTTTTTTGTATTATCTGCAAAAAGGATGATCACAGAACTTCTGATCACTTACAATATGTAAGCTCTCTCAGTAAAGCAAACTATACCAAAGTTGGTCATCAGTATGCTTCAACCTCTAAATCGGCTCACAAGTTTAATGCAAAACCCTTTGCTCCTTGCCCACACTGTGGCTTTAATGATCATCATCCTAATGATTGTCTCATGAACTCATGCTGTGACATTTGTTGGAATCCAGCTCATGAGACATCCCAGCATGACAGTGTCATCCATGCAAGGAGAAACTCAAAGCAACCCCGAATCACTGAGTCATCCTCAGTCTCAAAATGAAAAACCTATGGTAGCACAATGCACTCAACCACTGACCATGAGTCAATTGCCAAATTCAAGCAGACCCTTAGACCCAAACCCCAGGGAGCCTATTTGGCATCTAGATAGTGGATGCTCAAGAAGCATGACTGGCATGAAGGAGTATCTGCACAAGTATGTAAAGGAACCAGGACCCAAGGTAGTATTTAGTGATAACTCATCATGTCCCACTGAAGGTTATGGTTCAGTATACTACAATGGAATAGTTTTCTCTAGAATAGCTTATGTCAATGGTCTCAAATACAATCTCATCAGTGTCAGTCAACTATGTGATGCTAAGTACATTGTGTAATTCAATGACAAACAAGGCACCATTTTTAATGCCAACAAAGAAGTTGTTTTGATAGCTCCTAGGAGAGATGATGTTTATGTCTTAGACATGTCAACACTCTCTCAAGATGGAACTTGTCTCTTTGCTAAAGCCACTGAAACTGTCAACTGGCTGTGGTACAAGAGACTCTCTTACTTAAATTTCAAAAACATCATCAACTTGGAAAAATAAAACAAGGTCCTTGTCTTACCATCACTGGTTTTTGCAAAAGATAAACCATGCTCAGCCTGTGAAAAAGACAAACACCAAAGAGCATCTTTCAAAATAAAACAAAACTTCTCCATCAAAAGCTGCCTTCATCTCCTGCACATGGATCTCTTTGGACCAGTCAGTCCTAGATCAATCCAGCATGAGAAGTATACACTTGTCATTGTTGATGAGTTCTCAAGATACACTTGGGTATACTTTCTTTCCAAAAAGAGTCAGGCAGATGAAACAATAATGTCATTCATCAGGAACATTGAAAACCAGAATGACATTACTGTTAAACAAATCAAAACTGACAATGGCACTGAGTTAAGAAATCAAGAGCTTGAGAGTTTCTGTGATGAAAAGGGAATATCCCAAAACTTTTCATCTCCTTACACCCCTGAACAAAATGGGGTAGCTGAAAGGAAAAACAGAACTCTCATTGAGGCTGCAAGAATCATGTTAAATGGCTTAGCACTCTCAAAGAATTTCTGGACTGAAGCAGTCAAAACTGCCTGTTACACTCAAAACAGGTCAATCATTGTCAAAAGACATAACAAAACCCCATATGAGATATTCAAAGGTAGACTTCCTGATATCAGCTACTTTCATGTGTTTGGATGTCCTGTGTTTATTCATAACCACAAGGATCATCTAGGCAAGTTTGATGCTAAAGCTGATGATGGATACTTTCTAGGTTACTCACTAATCTCCAAAGCCTTCAGGGTATTTAACACAAGGAGACAACAAGTTGAGGAAACCTTTCATGTCACCTTTGATGAGAGTTCTGAAAGCATCAGGTTCACCAACACCACAGTGGAGGAAATAGGAATTGATAACTCATCAAGATATCCTCCTGATGAGTATAACATTGAAATCAATTCCTCATACCATATAAATGCTGACATCTCATATTATGTATTACCTCACAACCTTCCCCAACCAACCATCATTGAATTCATTGATAATCAATCAGTCCCTTCTGGGATAGGTAATACTGAACTAAATGTTCAGGAACCTATGATTCAAGAACCTCAACCTGAACAAGACATCTCAACAGATGATCTTAATGATTATGTGGCTCCTGCTCCTGAACTCACTCCTGAGTTTCCAGTGACCTCTTCAAGCTCAGATCCTAGACCACAAAGTAAGTGGAAAAAATCTCAGGATATTGAGCTTGTAAACATCATTGGTGAACCCACTGAGGGCATGCTCACTAGAAGCATGGCTGCTAATTTAACTGCAGCTTCAGCCAATGAATGTCTATATGCTGATTTTCTATAAGAAATAGAACCCAAAAGTGTCACTAAGGCTCTAAAACACCCAAGCTGGGTTCATGCTATGCAAGAAGAACTTCAAAAGTTTGATAAAAACAAGGTCATGACCTTGATCCAATGTCCTTAGGATGTTGTTGTCATAGGAATGAAGTGGGTTTTCATAAATAATACTGATGAAAATGGCACTGTCATTAAAAACAAGGCCAGACTTGTAGCCAAAGGTTACAGTAAAAAAGAAGGCATTGACTACGATGAGACATTTCCTCCTGTTGCAAGAATGGAAGCCATCAGGATCTTCCTTGCATTTGCTGCCTACATGAACTTCAAAGTTTATCAAATGGATGTAAAAAGTGCATTCCTGAATGGTGAACTTAAGGAAGATGTGTATGTTCAGCAACCTTCTGGCTTTGAGAGTAGTGAATTCCCTGACTATATCTTCAAGCTTGACAAAGCCCTTTATGGACTAAAACAAGCTCCCAGGGCATGGTATGAAACTCTCTCAGCCTTCCTGATTCCAAACAAGTTTGTCACAGGAAAGATAGACAACACCCTGTTTATCTATAGGACAAAGCAAGACATGATACTAGTCCAAGTATATGTTGATGACATCTGTAGCATCTTGGTTTATCACAAACATATCATAAGCACATATGTTAGGCTTAGGATATAAGGTTTAGAGAGAGAAAGTGGGAGAGGATGGGAAGCTTAGTGAGACAAAGAAAAATGAATTATGAAAGCTCCACCCTTTTCCTTGGAGGGCAAAGGGTATTTATAGGGTACAAGCATAGCACGTCTACTTTAGGCTGTGGATCAGGCATACAGTGGGTAAAGACCCGCCCTTCCTCCACGGTGTTACTAAGTAATCTACTCACTATCACTAAATAACTACGACTACGAGCTTTCTAACGAGTACATATAATTAAGGTGACCGACACTTTAAGTATTGGATTTACTAAAGCCTAACAATCTCCCCCTAAGGGAGGTCACCTCAGATTACATTGATTACAAACAGATATAACTTTAGATGTTCTTGGTTTCTTTGATTAAGCACTTTTGTTCTTTAGCTCGTAGTCTTTGATTCTTCATGTTCCGCATGTTTTGTACTTTCAAGTGGAGGTCTTTAACTGATCCACGTGATGTTGAGTTTTGAGCCAATTTTGAGATCATCAGCCACAACAAATCTCTGACTCATCCTTTTGATGTATCGCCATTATGTGATGATGTGACTTTTGGACCGACATGCTCACATTTTGGATCATGATATCTTCTTATCAGAGTTGCGGAAGCATTTGTTTATTAAGATATTTGTATTAGAGTAGCAGAAGCATGGATTGAAGAATATCAGAACCAGCTGATGAAGATATGTGATGGATCTAGACAGACACCTTGTGTCAATGATATTTTGTATGATATTATTAAGCACGCGGAATTTACTTAGTAATACTTAGAAGATGGATTATATGATGTATTATATGTAAACACAGATTAGCTCGAAGGACACTCCTCCGAGACGTGTCGAAGCCCTTCCATACGAAGGCCCAAGTTAGGATTCCAAAATATCCATAGGCGTCAAACCATTCGTTGGCACGAAGGTTACCTAAGGGGAACTCGCCATCCGAAGCCCTAAGCCCTTCGGGATATGGCTGACGAAGGACAATGGATAAGGGAACCTCCTGAATTGGTCAAACCCACGATCTCCCTCTCTCTCTTGGCTTCCCCGTCAAGTTTGAGAACGTGGGTCACTAAGCCCTAGTGGTTACCCACAATCATGGAACGCCCCCATGATCTCCGACATTCATGCAGAAGTGCTCTCAACCCTATTTCATTCACTATAAATAGGATGGACGGGCAATGGATTATGGTATGCTCATTTCACACTCATTTCTTTACTTACACATACTTAAACACCCATAACTCATACTTACTCTCACGCCGGAGGTGGTTCGCAGGGTCCTACCCCTGCGTAATCACTTAACGTAGTGTCTTAGTATTTCTTATTCTCAGGTTACAAGCGAGTCTTGGCTGGAACATACACCCCTCATTACTTTGATCCTCATCGAAGCCTGGTAGTGCAATCTTTTGTACAATCAGTGGCGCCATCCGTGGGACCACAACTATTAGTCCCGTAATCACCCAGTCCTAATACCCTAACCAACTACACTACTTTTCCGGCATGGAACCAGGAAGAGAAGATTCACCTCCACCAGGTTTCTCTACTCTGGTCCCACTCACCACAACTAACACCGATAACCTCGCCCCCATAACAGCCTCAACCTTTACCACACGATCTCGTTTGGAAACTACTCCCATACATCACGCCTCAACATCCGCTAACCCTATTCCAGATATAAGTCCCGCCTTCGTTGAGGCAAACTTTGAGGCCTTAGATTCTTTGCTAAGGGCTCATAAGAGACAGGTTCGCAACACTGAAATGCGGAGGGAGTTGGAATACTCCAGTGAGGAGTATGACGAGGAGATTAAAGCAGAGGATAGGCCTCAACCTGTTAGCAGGGGGTGCTCGGCCCTGCGAAATGGTTCTCCTTCCATCAGAAGGCCAAATGGGAGGACTGTAGGTTTTGAAGAAGGACCTAGAGGAAATCCGGGAAGAAGGGAAAGAATGCATGGTGAAAGGAGGAGCGAGAATCCAACGGAGGAAGCAACCCGGTAGGAAATGGAGGGGTGAATTTACCACCTCTTCTAGCTGCCCATTTAGGAAGAGAAGGGACAGGGGCTACAGTACCCCCCTCTTATGTTTTGAGTGTCAGAGGCCCACCTCCATACTCCAGCATGAATCAATTACCCTCTCCGGGAATGAACCCCTACCTGCCTGCTCAAACCTACAACACTTACCCTCCGAATGGTTCACTCCCCAACCAGAATTACCAGAAAATGCCCTATGGACATGTTCCTACACAATCGATGGGTGTGAACCCTTCGTATCAACCCGCTACTGTTTACCCTACCTACACATAGCCATTTCCTAACCCGTATAATCCTACACATGTTTATCCACCTCCATACAACCCTTACTATGCCGAAGCCTCTGGAGCATGCACACCCTTCGTGAAGTGGATCGAAGACTACCCCCTACCTGACGGTGTAAAGATGCCTACTCACATAGGCACCTACGATGGGAAAGGCGATCCTGATAACTTCCTCCACTTATTCGAAGGCGCTATCAAGATGCAAAAGTGGGTCATGCCTGTAGCATGACACATGTTCACTTACACGCTCAGAGACTCCGCAAGAATATGGTGGAACGGACAGAAGTTGGGGAGCATTATAAGTCTGGACGATCTCAAGGCTAAGTTCCGGTTACACTTTAGCCAGCAGAAGAAATACACCAAAACTCACTTAACCGTGCACACCATCAAGCAGAGGGACAACGAAAGCACAAGGGCCTTCGTTACCAGGTATACTGATGAAACTTTGCAAATTCTAGGGTTGCACGAAGATCAGAGGATCTTTGGTTTCATACATGGCCTTCGGAATCGAAGCTTGGTGGAATTCCTATCCACCGATCTTCCCAACACTTACAAGGCCTTGATCGAGAAGGCTTACACTTGGATTGAGTCCAAGGAAGTAGCAGCAAACGGGGCTCCGATAGAGAAAAAGGAGGCGTCTGACAAATTCTCTAGAGGGTCCTCCTAGGAAGGATCCAAAAACAAGAAGAAGAACAGAGACCGCTTCACCCCCTACAACAAAGGTTCAAACCATGGACTCTTGGCGAACTTGGTCAAATCTCCCCGAGAGATCCTAGCCACCTAGAAAGCCGCAAAGTCCTTCGATCCACCACCTCGGATGATAGCACGAAGCAAAGCCAGAGACATGTCCAAGTATTGCCATTTCCATGAAGATCATGGACACGACACGAACAACTGCAGGGAACTAAAAAATCAGATCGAGGAGGCGGTACGGTCTGGACAGTTTGCACATCTGGTCAAAGGCATCAAGAAGGGAAAAGACAAGTTATCCAACACTCAACTGGGTGAATGGAAGGGGAACAAGAAGGAAGCCATGCCTGCAGAAGTTCCTATACTAATGGTACACAGGCAGGATGCAACCTTGACAAGAAAAGAAGCAGATGGGGAGCTGGGAAGTGTAGGGGAAATAACCTTCCCTTACATATTAGGGCAGACACCTTCGACTGATCCCGTGATCATCAAGGTACGCATCTCAAACAAGGAGGTAAACCGAGCATATATGGATTGTGGAAGCTCCTGCGAGATCATCTATGAGCATTGTTTTCTAAAGCTCAAGTCATCCATACGCTCACGAAGGGTAGACTCAAAAGCACCCCTGGTAGGGTTTTCCGGCGAACACTCGTGGCCCCTGGGAGAAGTACCATTGGAAATCACCATAGGCAAAGGCCCCTTATCCCGCACGGAAACACTCATCTTCGTCATAGTAAGGTCAGATTCTCCTTATAATTTGTTAATAGGGAGAACAGCCATGCAAAAAATGGGAATTGTTGTTTCCACCATACATGCTGCTATTAAGTTCCAAACCCCCTTCGGAGTAGGAACTGTTCATTCTAGTTATGGGGCGGATAAGGGTGTATATGGTGTCAAAAACATCAAAGAAGAGTCGGAGGAGTCTCCGATGGCAATTCTAAGCTGTACAGATGCGGAAGAGCGAGTTGTGGTTAACCCTAGCTACCCTGAACAAACGGTGGTAGTACGAAAGTAACTCCCGACAAATTTCAAGTCGAAGCTCACGGAACTGTTGCGGGCTAACCTTGATATTTTTGCTTGGAAATATTCTGACATGACAGGTGTACCAACAACATTGCTGATAGATGGACAGTCCTTCGGAACGGAGCATAAACTCAATGAGTACAAACACATTGAACAAATAAAGCAGAAAAGGAGAAGCCTAGCCCCCGAACGAAACGCTGCAGCCTGCAAAGAAGTTGATGAACTCACACAAGCAGGCATCCTGAGGGAGGTTAAGTACCAAACTTGGGTGGCCAACCCAGTGCTGGTCAAAAAGAGCGACGGAGGGTGGCGCATGTGTGTTGACTTCACTGACATCAACAAAGCATGCCCGAAGGATTGCTACCCCTACCAGAAATTGACTGGAAGGTAGAATCCTTGGCAGGTTTTCGGTTAAAATGCTTCTTAGATGCCTATAAAAGGTATCATCAGATCCAGATGGCAAAGGAGGACGAGGAAAAGACAGTCTTCTACACAAGCGAAGGCGTCTACTGTTACAGAAAGATGCCCTTCGGTTTAAAGAATGCAGGGGTGACTTATCAACGTCTCGTAGATAAAGCCTTCAACAAACAGATAGGCAGAAATCTTGAAGCCTACGTTGATGACATGGTTATCAAGAGCAAGACGGAGGAGGACCTACTCCTCGATGTACAGGAAACATTTGACCAGCTTCGGACGATTAACATGAAGCTGAACCCTAAGAAATGCTCCTTCGGTGTTGAAGAGGGACAATTCCTAGGGCATTTGATCACTAAGCAGGGAATAAAAGCTAATCCTTCCAAGGTTAAGGCCATTTTCGATCTCCAAGCCCCAAAGTGTCTAAAAGATGTGCAGAGCCTGAATGAGAAGCTGGCAGCTTTAAGCCGGTTTTTATCAAAAGGAGCTGACAGGTCCCTACCATTCTTCAAAACACTCAAAGGATGCGTGGACAAGAAAACTTTCCAATGGAGCCAAGATGCTGAAGCTGCCTTTCAGAAGATGAAGGAGTTCATCAAAGTCCTTCCAACACTTACAGCCCCAATCAAAGGCGAAGTGTTGTTCATGTACTTAGCATCCTCAATGGAGAGTGTTAGCGCAGTCCTTATGGCGGAACGGGACAAGCGACAGATCCCCATTTACTTTGTTAGCAGGGTCCTACAAGGAGCAGAGATCAACTATTCAACATTGGAGAAGTTAATACTCGCCTTAATCTACGCAGCAAGGAGGCTCCGATGCTATTTCCAGGCCCATCCAGTTACAGTCTTAACCAACAAGCCACTAAAACAGATCTTATCGAAACTTAAAAAGTCTGGGAGGGTGGCTAAATGGGCTATTGAGCTTGGAGAACATGAAATAGAGTTCAAAGGACGAAACTCTATTAAAGGGAAAATTCTCGCAGACTTCTTGGTAGAAACGCCTTCCGAGCCTGATATAGGAAAGGAAGAGCCCAAAACCAGCCTCTCTCAAGTACAGGATGAGTGGAAGCTTTATACAGACGGAGCATCCAGCTCCGACGGCTCTGGAGCATGTCTAATGTTGATCAGTCCTGAGGGGAAGGAGCATACATATGCTCTTCGGTTTAAGTTCGAAGCCACAAACAACGAAGCGGAATACGAAGCGCTGCTAGCAGGACTCCGATTGGCTAAAGATATGGAGGTCAAAGCTCTCGCTGTTTTCGTAGACTCCCAATTAGTTGCAAACCAAGTGACAGGCTCCTATGAAGCAAGGCAGCCCGTCATCAAACAGTACTTGGAGAAAACGAAAGAGATGCTGGAAAACTTCGACTCCTACACCATCCAGCATGTTCGTAGGAATCAGAATAAGAAGGCAGACACACTAAGCAAGCTAGCTTGAATGGCTTTCGCTCATCTCACTAAAGAAGTACTCGTGGAAGTCCTTCTTGAAAGATCCATTGTTCTTAAAGAAGTTGCCGATGTGATTCACGAAGAAGGAGAGACATGGATGACTCCCATAAGGGAATATTTGATAAGTGGTCTTCTCCCTGAAGATCCCAAGCTAGCAAGGAAGGTTCGGGTTAAGTCCCCGCAATACCGGCTAATAGGGGAAACCCTATATAGGAGGTCATTTTTGTCGCCTTGGTTACGATGTGTAGGCCCCAAGCAAGCTTCGAGCATCATCTCTGAAGTCCACGAAGGATCCTGCGGTCTTCATGCAGGACCCCGCTCAGTTGTCTCGAAGATAATAAAGTTGGGCTACTATTGGCCTTCGATGCACAGGGACGCAGCCGAAATCATTCTCAAATGTGAAGCTTGTCAGATACACTCAAACATTCCAAAATTGCCGAAGCAGGACATGACAAGTGTGACATCCGCATGGCCCTTCTCTTAGTGGGGCATCGATATCGTAGGGCCTATGCCTATAGCGCCCGGAGGAGTCAAATTCTTGCTGGTAGCAATCGATTACTTCACTAAGTGGGTGGAAGCTAAACCCTTAGTCTCCGTCACAGGGAGACAGATCGAGAAGTTTGTATGGGAGCACATTGTGTGCAGATTCGGAGTGCCCTACATAATCATATCTAACAACGGGAAGCAGTTTGCCGAAGGAGTCTTTTACGACTTCTGTCAAGGGCTCAACATAAAACAATCCTGGACATCCGTCTACCACCCACAAGGTAATGGACAAGTGGAGGTTACAAACAGAGACATCGTCAAAGGGATCGAGAAAAGGCTAGGGCAAACTCATCATGGATGGGTGGACGAGCTCCCTCAAGTCTTATGGGCTCATAGGACGCATCCTAAGTCAAGCAATGGTGAAACTCCCTTTAGCCTAACATACGGAACAAAATCGGTCATCCCTTCAGAACTAATTGTACACACGGAGCGTGTGGCAACGTATGATGCCTCCCAAAATGACGAAAGAATCAGGGAAAACCTTGATCTACTAGAAGAAAGACGAGAAATAGCCTCCATCCGAGAAGCAATGCACAAACATAAGATCGAAGGCTACTATAACAAAAGGGTCAGACCTTCCACTTTCAAACCTGGAGAATATGTGCTACGCCTCAACAATGCAAGCAAACTAGAGTATCAGGGAAAGATGGGACCAACTTGGGAAGGACCCTACATGGTAGCTGAGGCCTACGACAACGGAGCCTACAAATTGGCCACTCTTCTCGGAGAACCCATCGACAGGACATGGAATGGTACAAACCTTCGAAAGTTCTATATTTAAGAAGTATTTTTACCTCTTTCTTGTAATTAGAAGCTTCTCAGGGGAAAGCACACATTATTGGTAGTTGTCTTAGTTTTCATTTCAAGAATGATGTAATCCTCCCTACCAATTCAATGATAAATAAGACATTTCCCACAAATCTCTTGCTTCGTTTCTTAAACACAAAGATTTGTTCAGCCAAGTCGTTAGTGAGTTTCAATGTCGAATGGCTTGAGGTGTAACACATGCCTTATCATTTAAGCCAATATAAACATTCACATTAACTCTCCTAGTAGTTTTTGGCGCTTGTAAATTTTTTTTTACAAAGTCATACTATGTAAAGGATTTGAGATAGAGTGGGTCGCGACCCTCTGTCAATGATCAAGTTGGTCATTATATTCTTGGTGTTGCAATTTACACACAATGAGGTTGTTTAACCTTAGGTTGTAAAGCTCAAGCGTCGGAAAAATGGCGTACGAGAAGTTAACAAAACAAATATAAACTAAGTGTGTAGAGGTATCTCCCCTACACCATCACATTCAAAATAAGGGCTATTGCCCTTATACCTGCATGAGAAGCCTAAGCTCCAGTTAAATTGTTCTTGGCCCATGGCCATACATCAAAAGAATTTAAATTGTTTGGAGAACAAGACACACATTGTCACATAAAATAAATTGTCTTAAGGGTACATGCCACCCTTTGGAACCAAATTACTGCCAACAGGGCAGCCTTCATTCTTGCTTTTTTGGAGATGGAGTGGGGGATGGTTGCACTGAGACTGGCTTGATAGACATGGTCTTCTTGCTCGGAGTGGTAGGCTTCAGCTTCCGAGGTTTCTTGGAAAGGAGGTCTTCGAGGGGTGCTATAGGATCTTTGGTAGCCTCAGCAAGGAAGGAGTGCTCTGCAGTTGCAAATGCATTTCCTGCCTCATCATACTCAGCCTTCGAAGTGGGACAGTAGCATTCAATCTTGGAGAGGTCCACGGGCTTACCTGTTTTGGCAGCCTCCTCCAGCGCCAAGCACCGTCCATGAAATATGGCTGATTTGATGACCTTCCACATCTGAGCTCCCAATTCATCACTGTGATAGACCTCCATGGCTATGTAAGGCACCACCTTCGAAACAACCTCCGCACGATCCTTTTGCAGCATCTTATACCTCATCTGCAAACCATCGATATCCTCCCTCAACTTCACCTCTACCTCTCCGAGCCTAGCCTTCTCACTTTCCAACCCAGCACATTTTGCCTCAAGAGCAGCATTCTGACCTGTGAGAGTGACGACCTTGGCTTCTTCCAACTTAAGATTGACACCTTCAACGGTCAACTGGGCTACCTTTTCTCGAAGGTCTTGGACAACAGGGTTCTTTTCAACGTTCCCCTCAATCTCGTTACACTTAGCCTCCAGCTTGGCCACAGTCCTGAGCAACTCTCTGGTCTTGGCATTCAAATGATTATCCATTACTGCCTGCCTCGCAACCCCATTGTCATGCATGTCACAGAACCTTTCAATGGACATGTTTCCTAGCATACTCTTCCATTGCGGAGGGGTCACATGGTCAACAATCCGGTGACAGGCCAACGCATTAGGGAGCTCCTTCGTCTCTGGAAGGCCTGCGATCAACAAAATGTATAAAGTTTAACATAATAGTTACACTTATAACTTCACAAAGTTTCATAGGGAAAAACTACTTACCATGAACCTCAACGGATTCATCGGGTATTTCGAAGGCAGACTTCACAAACTTTCTACCCTCGGCACTCTTCTGCTTCACAACTCTACTCCCAGAGGCATGCAGGGGATTCTTCCTTTTGTTGGTAGATTTCACAGCCTTGGCTGCTGTTCCTTTCCTACTCTTCAACCTGTCAGCTATTCCTGTTTAACCAATGACGGGGACATCGTCATCCGCAGGATCGTCCGAGTCTGCAACATTCTCCACCAGTTGGGATGGGCCCTCCAACGCAATTTGCGGGGGTGCTGATGCAAGAGGCTCTGGCTTCAGAGTATCTACCTCGTTGTTGTTCACAGATGTCGAAGGAGAGCCAACACCATAAGACTCTTCAGCCTTCTCCGCAGGCATGAAACTTAAATCTTCATCCAAGTCTTGGAACATGAAGTTTCTGAACGACATCTCTGCAAAATAGAAACAAGAATAAATAAATATCAGTGCTACATTGGTCCTACTTAAATAAAAGTAGATAAACATACTTTGTCCTTGGTATATGATCACAGGCTTCTTGGGAGACCCCTCCTAGCTCTGGGCAATCCCAGACATGTATAAGATGGCTTCAGGGAATACTTGCACATCCACAGGATATTTGACCAAACGCTGATAACAGGGATCCCTTCACACCTCGTAGGGCAGGGGGTCATTATACCATTTAGCATTAAACCTATTTTCCTTATTCAGCAGCTCTGAATATTTTGGGGGAACAATAGTGTCTTGCACGTAGAAAAAGCTACCCTTCCAACCTGTTATGTTTGTGTACACCTTCCCAAACAAGTTGGGTACATCTGCCTCAAGTCTCTTTGCTAGAGTTAACCAATTGCCCCCAGGGTACAAGTTCAAAAATCCTCTTAAAACCGTCAATGTTGGTTCATAGCCGTATGCTTTGCACATCACTATGAATGTGGTCAGCTTAGCAAAACCAAAGGGGTTAAACCTAGAGACGTGAACCTTGTAGTATTGCATAAACTCTAATATCAGTGGGTGCAACGGAATCCTAAGGTTTGAGTAACTAAATGCATGTGTGTACAGCTCTACGAAACCTGGAGGAGCATCAAAGATGCCCTGAGTAGGTTTGGGTAACATCACTTTGTGTTCTAACGGGATGGGATAATCGGCTAAGTGATCATGAAGATCTTTTGCAGACAATGTACACTTTTGCTGCTTTATAATAAACTTGGAATCCATTTTTTAAAGAAAAAACAACAAGCTATCAGTGAGAAAGAAGGGTTACCTTTGTTTTCGGAGTGATGGCGATGGCGTTTTACTGTGTTTAAAAATAGACGGAGAGAGTAAAATGAGTTAGGGTTTCATCTACCCTCTTTTTCTACTCTCTTTGACATCTATTAAGCACCGCATACGTGTCCCAACAATTACTCTTATCCGGTATAAATTTTTAAATTTTAAAATAAAGAAGACTTTTGGTCTCCGGGTATTATGGGAAGTTGTGATTCCTGTAGCGGGCAGCGGTAATGATTAATTAGCATTAAATACGCCTAGTTAGTTGCGTATTTCTCTCCCAACTAGTTTGTTTAGTAGCAGGATGGTATTTTTTCGCAGCATGAAGTTGAAAGCAATGTCTCCTCGCTCATATACATCACTTTCGACTGGGGGCTTGATGATGTACCCTCCGAGTAGCTCGAAGGACACTCCTCCGAGACGTGTCGAAGCCCTTCCATACGAAGGCCCAAGTTAGGATTCCAAAATATCCATAGGCGTCAAACCATTCGTTGGCACGAAGGTTACCTAAGGGGAACTCGCCATCCGAAGCCCTAAGCCCTTCGGGGTATGGCTGACGAAGGACAATGGATAAGGGAACCTCCTGACTTGGTCAAACCCACGATCTCCCTCTCTCTCTTGGCTTCCCCGTCAAGTTTGAGAACGTGGGTCACTAAGCCCTAGCGGTTACCCACAATCATGGAACGCCCCCATGATCTCCGACATTCATGCAGAAGTGCTCTCAACCCTATTTCATTCGACATAAATAGGATGGACGGGCAATGGATTATGGTATGCTCATTTCACACTCATTTCTTTACTTACACATACTTAAACAACCATAACTCATACTTACTCTCACGCCGGAGGTGGTTCGCAGGTTCCTACCCCTGCGTAATCACTTAACGTAGTGTCTTAGTATTTCTTATTCTCAGGTTACAGGCGAGTCTTGGCTGGAACATACACCCCTCATTACTTTGATCCTCATCGAAGCCTGGTAGTGCAATCTTTTGTACAATCAATAACCATTTGTTGTGTATCTCAGATATACACCTTTTAAATTCAACTTCCAGCAAAACTTGGTTATGTATCTGTAAGAGATAGGAATAACCAACTTGATATTTACCAAAGTTACCTTTAACCAAACCATTATCCAAGTAAAATATCTTCCAAAGTCAACCCAATAACATCTATATTTACTCCTTAACCTACCAAAATAGGAAAAATTAAATATACTCATTAATTAACCCTTTCAACCGACTTTGTCTATATAAGGAGGCTTGACTTTATGTAATCTTCATCAAATCACATTCAAACACAATATCCCTAAAAATAGTCATGAGCAATCCTTCCAACACCATCGACATCGCTTCTGATTCAGAAGAAGAATATGTAATCGAGTCAGAGACATCCTCAGAGGCATTAGGATGGTTTGGATACTTTCCACCAGGGGCTGGCACTTCTTCCAAAAAGTATACCAAAGAAACTGCTAAGCGTGTGCCTGCAGCAAAACCTGCAAAATCTCTTGAGTTCTACTCCAGCTCATCAGATGATGACGAGGAGAATGATGAAACCTATTCCATGGCCAAAGATTTGCCAAAAGCTCTTTCAATAGCACTGGAAACAACTATCTCCAATATGAAGCAGATATCCATCCCAACAAAGCCTGCAATGCTACCAAAGCCTCCTCCACAAGTTCTTGGTCTTCCATGTCCAAGAATGCAATCCACTTTTGAGAACAAAAGGAAGAGGACACAGAGAAACAAGCATGACTATGTGGGCAAAGGCAAGAAGCCAATAGAGTAGCTGAAGTTAGGTATAGGATGTGCTAGGTTGCAGTCTGTTGTGTTTTGATGATTAGAAGTACTTTCACTTTGTTTGTAATAAATCATGTTTTATCAATGAAATGAAGTTCCTTTGTTTTCCTTTTTCCAATGTAAAAGCAAGCTTGTTACCACTGGTTGCAATATAGTTCCCACTGTTAAAAATAATTTCTGCATAAACATCAGTGGATAACTAGAAAGTCAAATACCAAAGAGTAACCATTCAATGTAAATAAAGAATCCTCCAAATCAGCAAATCACAAACATAAACCAAACACTGAAAGAATTTGTGAGGTATCAGTGGTTAGAGAATAGCAAGAAGTGATTCTATAAGCTTAGCAGTTCAACTCTAAGTTAATAATGTCAACTCCTAGTCACTGATTCATTTACCAAGGTCAAGAGACTTCATTTACTTCTCAACCACTTACACCTTCCCCTCAATTACTTACATAATCCAACTTAACAAATATTTAACAAACCGTTTAACACTCAGACCACCCAAATCGCATACTCCAAAAATTTCACTCTCAAAGATCAACATTTCTCCAACGACACCATGAGTCATTCCAGTCCAATCAATCTGTCTTCTAGCAGTTCATCAGATAGTTCTTGGGATGACTTTGTTTTGAAGAACCCTGGGAGAGTTGAGAAAGAAGAGTATGAGAAGGTTGTATTCAGGAAGAGAAAACATACAACTGTTCTCTCAAATCCTTTTCCTGCTAGTCCTTCATCACTATAGCCAGAGCCTCAGGATGCTTTAATCAAGGAAGATAGCTCAGAGATCAGCTCCTATGTATCGCCATATGAAGATACAGATGATGAGACCTTTGGAAGAGTCCTGACTGTTCCCCCTCTTGCAGCAATAGCTCCTCCTTAAGAGCTCCAACCATCACCTTCTCTTCCATTGCTATCAGCACCACCATCAGCAGGTCCTTCATCATCCTCACCACCTACTGGAATAGTGGTGATGGGATTAGCATGCCCTAGAGTGTATGAGTGGTGTAGGACCACTACGATATCAACCTTATCACTTTACCAATCAAACCCAACACACGTAACCCAAGTTACGCGTATAAAACGTGAACCACAAACACAAACGAAGCTTAGAAATAAGATGAGAAAGATGGTGACTTGAAGTTTATACAAAACCGTGTATGTGAGAGGATAAAGATAAACACAATAAAGTTGTATATTCCAAAGGAAAAACACACACACACACTTTCAAGCACACCCCTCAAATGACCATTTGAGGGGTATTTATAGTACAAGACACAAGTTGCCCTAAAGGCTTTCCTTGGGCTTTGTATGGGCTTTGTTGGATTGGATTTGGACGTGGGATATATGAGCTTATAGACGGCACGCTTAGCTCATCTTTTAACCAAATAGCTTATCCCAATCCACGAGCCCGTAGACTATTCTATCACGATATCTAACACACGGTACAAAGTTCCTAATCGTGAATGACCATCAATTCTAATAAAACTATTAAGGCTAACAATCTCCCCCTAAGGGGTGGTCATTCAAATGATGCTCCACTTGATTAGGTCTGTACTTTTCTCGAGCTTGAACTTTGTGTGTAGATATAGAATAGTCTTGATTCTTTGTTCCTTCATGCTTTGTGATCAGTTAATGTGGTTGTCTGCCATTGTCAACTTCGTTGGTTAGGTGTCTCCACGTCTTTCTCCACCATGCGCACACTTCTATTTGTCTTTTGGTTACCAATGATGAAGTTCTCGAGTCTTTACACTTTGTAGATTCTTTGACATTGAAGAAGAATCATCTTTAACTTTGAGTTGCCTTTGATTTTGATGAGAACTTTCATGTGTTGTTGGTATGAGCATGTGGAAAATCTGCACGATCCATCCGCTTCGAAGCTTCCATAAGAAGAAAACATAAAAACATGTTAGTAATAAGCGGATTACGGCACTTACAAGTTTGAATTTCGAGGGTGTTAACAGCATAGTGTGAAAACACGTCTCTAATTCTCACAAGGGCCGTTCCTGAACTGGAGTCCCACAAGTGAGATAACACGATGTACCGAAATATACCTACAGTTCAGATGAGTCGCTGAGGTACACCGAAGCATCACCCCACGACTGTAGACCGTTTGAGACACACTAAGCATAATCCACGGGGAGTTACCGAAGTGACCTGCTGTAAGGGCTGCTTGATGTTGACCCTGGCAGGAGTTTCCATTCAATCACTGAAGATCACAAAAGTGAAACTTCTCATAAATGTTCTGGCAGATTGCTAAGATCTGCGTAGGACTCTATAATATATCACTTGTGCCCTTATTGATGAACAACAAGCGATGTCATGTCATGTGTTCCTATGAGATCTTTTTGATGAATCTCGTGGCTCTAGACTCAATAGTGCATTTTGGTTTTCCTGAGCGGAGACTAGGGAGAGGGTCTCCTTCTTCAATACCAACGATCTCTAAGAGAAAGCCGATAGTTTACGTAGGGTTCCTAGTGAGAATGAAACAAATCCTTTTAAGAGGAATTGAGTGGCTAGAAGGTTTAGTGCAGTGCGTCACTGGGTCCATGACGTCTTTGTCTTCAATACCAGTGTCATCTAGTAACAACCAGTAGCAGATGAATTGAACCCGGTTTCTGCCCTAAGGTTGATTATGGAGGGCTATTTCTTTTCACCCTTTATCATTACATTTCTTTTTAATTCTTCAACCCCTTCTTTCTCCTTTCTCACATTACTCCTTTTTTCAATCATTCCAAAGGACTTCTAGTACTAACTATTTGTGATGTCCTTGGGTAGATTCCTCCGGCTCTGGCGGATCATAGGACGTATTTCCTATTCTTAGTCACCTTATAACTCCATGACTGTCCTATTGTTGCCATAAAACCTTTTTCCTTGAAAATCTCTCAGCGTGTTTATGATAGAAAACATGTTTGAAACATTCCGAGAGTTTTATATTTTTAGAAACACCCCCCCTTCACATGTGCTTATATGTTTTGACAGAAATCTGCACATAGAGGGTAGAGTTCGCACTTTTTGAATTGATCGACTTTAAATGAACAAGACCGATTCGAGACACGTTTACATCACTAGATAACTAGCTTGAAATTATTACCCGTCCTGGTCAAGTCCATAGAAAGTTTCTCGAGATGGTACATGATTCCTCGTCAATTCATTGGTTCCGTCTGAGTCGAGCTCATTTTGAGATTTAAACAACGATCATTGAAACTTTTTGATCACATTTTAATCACGTTTCCTCCCCCTCAAAAATAGCATAATCGTGATATTTTTGATATCCACGGATTAAAAAACATTTTTAGAATCTTTTGGGGAGACAAACGGATTTGATTTAAGCATGAATATGGAACATTTTTGTTTTATACTCCCCCTTTAATAAAGCATAATCAATTAAAGGGTTTTAGAGGGAGTTATCTTGAGCACAAAATATTTTGAAAGATTTTGAAAATCTTTATGAACAATCTTGAAAAAGTGCTCAAGATGATGATGATTTCTCACCATTTTTAAATGTAGTGCACTGAAGCGTACACTTGATTTTTTCTATAAAAGCACGAGTTTTGATTTGAAAAATAATCAAAAGTCATCATTTTAGTCCGGGTTTCGTACTGAAGTATACGAAAGCCATTTTATTAAAGAAATATTGAGAAACGACATGTTTTGGAAAACAATTAAAGAACTCTCGCTCAAGCATTTGTACATGCCCGTATCATTGTTGAATGACATTTCTAGAAACGTACAGAATATCAATTATACGAGAGACATGTCGTGAGAAGAATATTTTTGGATTTTTGATTTTATATTGTTTTTGTATTTTTGAAAATTTTATATTTTTATATTTTGCTTTTGTTGGTTTTTCAAATTTTGTATTTTGTTTTTCAAAAATATTTACAGCGAAGCTTTTTGGAAAAATCATTTTCAAGAAGATTCGAGAAGACGTGGTAACTCCTCAGGGGTTAGGCTTCGCATTCCAATTTGTCGAACTAAATAGTCAAACCTTTCTTTTGGAAGGGCTTTAGTTAATAGATCGGCGAGTTGGTAATCAGTCTTCACGAAGAATAATTCAACAGTGCCTTCTTCCACATGTTCTTTTATGAAGTGATAGCGTACTCTGATATGCTTATGTTGAATTATACGAAGACCTTGATAGATCTTAAGCACTCGGAGATCGTTAGTGTTGCCTATGTAATCACAAGCAAACTAATGGAAGATCTCTACAACTCGTATTTTGAAGCGGAAAGTAAATACAAGTTATAATAACTAAGAACTCTTTGATCCTCTATGGATCTTTTGATTATAGAAACTCTATGTTTCAGATAGTTTACAAGACTTGAAAGACTTGAGAAAAACTTATCTATTACAAACTATCATGGTTTCTTATATAGGCAAGAAACCCTAATGAGCGTTGACAATTTACGCTCCTAATACTAACATAGACTAAGCATGCATTTTAGACAAGCATGCAACTAATCATATTGTTTTGTTAATCATATTGTTTATTCTGAGTAAGCTCTACATAATACGGCGCCAACCTATCTTCAATACGGCGCTGACTTTTACTCTATACTGAGCTTATCTCTCCTACGTGGATTCACACTTTCAGCAGCAACACGATATCTGCTTTACCACTTCTGCTGAAGTATAACTTCGGCAGAATCCATTCTACTTCGGCAGATGCTTCGGCAGAATCAATAGTTTACCTTAATTCCCAACAATCCTCCCCTAAATTGGAACTTAACTGACTAGGTTAAGTTCCAGTTTCCTTGATAGATCGATAATGCTGTTGAGGATTGTACCATTTGACAAAAAAATTTCAAACAAGATCCTCTCCATATCTGAAACATTTCTGAGCTATGAAAGTCCAGGTTCTTGAGGATCAGCAGCAAAGATTCAGAAGAAGAACATCTCTATGATGACTGAACTGTGTGACACTAGATCTTTGCAGCATCATATGACATCATGTGCATCAAAACATATAAGTTCAATACTATGCTCATCACTTCCAGGTGTGTTAACTCCTGTGAGAGGTGAATCATTGCAATTAATGGGTTTTATGTCTCTTTACCAATAGCCATTACTACTGGAGTAACCACATGTTTGAGTTCGAAAACTATGGTACATTGATGACCATCTGATTTATTGGCAAACCAGCAACCATATTAACGGATTTGACTTGTCTTTACCTGTAGCCGTTTGCTCAGGACTAGTCAATTCTTAGAATTGGTGAATTGAGAACCAAATATGGAATCAGTTGCCTTTACCACATTCCATATACATGTAGGCTAGCCAATTCTTGGATTCCAAAAAGGAATAGACCATGGTGAATTGATGACCATACAACCCTCAGCAGTTAAGCATGGGTGGTTGCATACCCTATGATTTTGAGCAAACCATTACAGCTATCAACAGATTTGTTGTGTCTTTACCAAAGTTGTACCCTTTGGACTAGCCAACTCTTTGTCATACACAAGGTACATCAGGTGAGTTAAAAACCATCAGAACACACAAACCTGCATAAAAGTTAGTTTTTTTTTTTTTTTTTTTTTTTTTTTTTTTTTTTTTTTTTTTTTTAACTAAGAAATTGATAAATTAACATAGGAAAAGACACAAATAAAAGGCAACAAAACAAAGTAATTCAGAGGGTACCAAGTGTCCTGATATGGAGGAGGATGAGGCCTATTGCAGTTGTTGAAGTTGAGTCTTGATCAATCCCACCAATGTTAAAGCAGACTGTCTTTCATTGCCCACTGGATCTGGAGGAATTTCCAATTTCTGACTCAGCATCTTTTCCATAAGTCTTTTGGGCAAAGGATACTTTCTTTCAGAAAACATGTAGACAGTGATTCCACCCTTAGTCTCAAGCACATGCACACGAGGGAGAAGATAGAATCTCCAGGATTCAAGCTTCCACCGATGTGAGTTCTCCCAAATGGAATGTGCTTTGCTATTGGGAATGTGAGAGTTTAATAGGGCTTGAAGATCTCCTGGTAAAAACATTCCAGAACCTTGTGGTTCCTTGTTGCAGTAATAGGTGGTAACACGAGTGAACAGAGAAAGTGAGTCTGCCCTGTCTACCAAGTGTAGTATTTCCTTTAGAAAGGTGAATTCCATTGAAGTGGAGTCCCTTCGATGAATGACATTCATCTCATCATCCTTCAATTTCCAATCTACCACCTCATCTAAGTTTCCGTCAGGAAAATCAGCAGCAGACCCTTCTATAATGAAAGTGGAGTCATCAGCTTCAAGATCCACAGGAGATCTTTTGGCCATTCTCTTCTTCCTCCCACCAGTCTTGTGATGGTCCCCAGATGGAGCATTTTTAGCTTGAACTTGTGTGGTAAGACTTGAAGAGGCATAGGGAGAGTTAGTTGAAACACCTTCACGTAGTGCATTCATTCTGTGAAGCATTTTTCTCGCCCTTTCTGTTTTTATTTCTGCAAGATCAGCTTCCTTAACGTTAGAAGCTTCCTGTGTGCTAATGATTGCCACTGATAAAGTGGGAGCTGATATATCAGATGCTTCAGGAGTATTGGAAGATGCTTCAGCAGATTGACCCTTGTCAGTATAAGAAGCAACTTCAGCAGATGCTTCAGTAGGAATGACTGGAGATGATTCCTTGGCTGGAGCATCATCAGACTTGAGTCTTTTGGCTTCTGGAGCAGCTTCATTCTCTGTAATCCTTCTCAAGTGTGTAGAATGTGCTGAAGATGATGATTTGTCCTTCATGATCTGATTATATTTGCGATACAGGACATGATCAGGAAAAGCCTTGACTTGTTTCATTGTTAAGCCAGAGTTGTACATCGAGCATTGATTTTTCACCACCATTCTTATTTCAGCTTTAGACGGAGGTTTCGTTTTGTCCTTCTGAGCTTTGATGGCCCTCTTTTGTGCGATAGCTTCTTGCTTTCTTTGTCTTCCCTCAGCCATCATTCGCTCCACATAATTGTCACTGAGGAAATCTCCACCTAGTATAGTTTGAGCAAGAGAAGGTCTTGAAATGACTTGCTGAGTTAGAATATCCTAGTGTTCAGCAGGCATCTGTACCCTCATTGCATCCAGTTCTCTTCTTCTCTCAGGAGTTAAAGATGAAAAGTCCTCTATTTGAAGTTGATGAGCCAATACTACACTTTCCTTTGACTTCTCAAACTCAGCCAATCTACTTGCTTGACCTCGTCTTTCCTCCTCACTTACCAGGTCTGGACCAAGCTCATCTTCAGTTATTATATCTTTCCCTTTATCATCGGGCTTCTTGGCACACTCTTCTTCGGTTAAATCAACAACAGGAACCTCTGTAGTTGTACCTAAGTCCACATGTTGATGCAGATTTTCAACTGGAGTGGTCATAGCAGCAATGTCAGACAAATCTGCTGAAGGTGAAAGGTCTGTTGGTTCTTGAACTGATGTAGATTGATTAGGATCTGAAGATACATCCTCCATTAGCACATCAGTAGATGCATCCTTATCCTCCCCAGGTTCCTTTGAAGCTTCAGAAGAAACCTTATGTGAAAAGGATCTCCTTCTTCTTTTGTAAAGGACAGGTTCCTTCTTCCTTGAGGAAGTAGCAGCTACTGATGAAGGATCATTGAGAGAAACATCAGCCAACATGTCCAGAGACTCAAAATGAGGTACTTCTTGTTCTTCATCAGAGGAAACCACAAGCTTCCTTTTGGAGGGCCCTCTTAGTTTGTCCTCTAAGACTTTGACTTGATTCTGCAGTTCTTCAATCTTACTCCCAAGAGAAAATTTGGTCTCTGCAAGCTCCTTTTTCAGACTGTTAACTTCAGCAGCATACCTGTTGACAAGAGCATAGATAGATGAGATTGTAATAGGGTCCTCAGCTCCACCAGCAGATTGCTCTGTGGTAAGGGGAGCTTCATTGGACCTTTCAGAAGAAACATGGTCATGCTCATTGTGAGGAAGATCATCATTAAGAGGATCCCTAACAGGACTTGGTGTGGGAAGTCTATTAAGATCAGACTCATCTTGAGTCACTAGTGTGGGAGTTGGACTGGGACAAGGTGGTTGCTCATGAGCAACATGAGTTGCTTCAACAGTTGATGAAGGTCCCTCATCTATGTTAACTAATGGATTACCATCAATAGCAACAGGTGAGGAAGGAGGATTATGAGCCACATTCTCCTCATCAGCAGCCTCATTACCTTGGGGCAACATGGCTGCTAGTAAGGGATGATGTTCCCCCTGAAAGTGGGTTCTCATTGTGGCAAACAATTTAGCAGTTAAAGTACTTATAGGATAAAAAGCTTGGGCTTGGGTAGAGGTGTCTAAAATCATTTGCAGAAACCTTGGGTACATTAAAAATTTACCCTTTGTCTTTTGAATATTTTCAACCATGTTTTCGAAAATATACCTAGAAAAATTGAAAGTTACCCCTTGAGAAAGACACACAATACCATATCCCAGTTTGGTAGAGAATTGGTCCCATCCTCCAGTCTTGTTGCTTATGCATTGAAGCAACGTGTGAACCAGGAACCTCCACTTCGGACAAAGTTCCTTTTTCAGCCACATATCAGTCCTTGTACCACGATAGCCAATTGCCCTTAGCCCAGTAATCATGTCTTCCTAATTAGAGTAAAACGCTCCATCAGTATCTTCCAAGTGAAGCTTCCTCCGAATTAGGTCCTCTGTCACAATGTGCTCTGTTCCGTCAATCACTGCCCTAATCTCTGTTTCATTCCTTTCTTCAGCAGATTCCAAAAACTGAGTAACCAAAGATTCATATATCTCATTTGGAGAATGAGTTAGAGCATAACAAATCTTGGACCTTTTCAAGAATTCCACCATTGGTTCGTACAGATCATATCCCTTACCGTTTCCCAGAAATGCAACTTTGTTGTGATCATGTTTAAATTCAAGAGCCATGAGGAATATGGGTTTATAGGGTTTTGTTTCTTGAAATGGTGAGTGTTTGTGGATGTTGTATGAGAGGGAATTGAGTTGATTTGAAGAGAGTGATGGTGGGTTGATAGTTTTTGCCCAAATTATAGTCAAAGAAAAATTGACCGTTTGGTTGACTATTGCTGACGTGTATTGCATCTTTGACCCAACCCAAAACAACACTTCCGCAGGAACACATGATCAATCTGCTGAAGTTATAACCTCAGCAGAATGCATCAAAGATAGGAATATCTTCGGTAAGTTTCTAGAATTACTGTGCCACCCACTTGCATTAAACTCATTGAACCTCGAACCCGTCTATAAAATGATCCCAATGTTACTCATCTCTTCATCAAGATCCCCAAATATTTACCACAAACCCTAGATGTAAAATAACCCCAATTAACCCAATTGCACCATGAATACCAAACCTGAGATCATAGATCTCACATCCTCATCTTCATCATCCTCTTCATCATCATCAAGTGGTGAAACAAACCCATGGTCACGTTACTTTCCTCAACCTTACCCACGACCAAATAAATCACCCTTTCTTTCTTCTTCAGAAGATGACAGTGTAGTGAATCCAAGTGAATCTGCTGATGATTCTGATGACTCCTATAAGGAGGGAACATCTTACTCCCAACCTCCAGCACCTCGGTCTCAACAAAGACCTCGTGCCAGGAATCCGCCACTCCCCAAAGATAGAGAGGTGGTTCTTGGTCTCACTGCGCCATCTTTTGGTGCATCAACACACATCGTATAGAAGAAGGGCTTAAGGAAGGTGGATCGATTGCATTTTGGTTGAAATGAATAGATGAAGCACACAGGACACGTTATTTTTCTCCATCATCCTGCGTGGTCATCGTCATCATCAATCGTTTTCATCAATCCATCCCTCCATTTTGGTCCTTAGCATCTTCGTCGAGCTGGTCATGCATATCCAACCAGCCAGTTAGACTGAATGGGTAGTTATGCAAGACCTACGAAAGCAAAGCCAGCATCTAACGCATATCCAGCATTCAATTAGATTTCGGAATGAAAGATATACACTAGATTAGGCTTAGCTTTGTACAGCTCGTATCTTGTAGATGTATAAGTAGTAGGTTGACTTTATGTAAGCTGTAAGCTGTAAACTATTTCTTGAATGAATGAATGAACAATTTGACTTCAATTTCTTTTCTTTAGTATTATAACTTCAGTGGAATCAAATTGTATGCTTCAGTACTTTTGCTTTCAGAAGAAACCAGCAACCATCTTTTAGCTATTTTGACCATATACCAATGTATCACACTTGATGAATTTGATCTTGTTCATGAGATAGACAAACTGCAATTCAGATAACTGCAAAACAGACACAAAAATACACAAGAACAACACAAAGACAAACAACTAAAGAGTTATTAGACAGTTAGTGTTAGTAACGAATAATGAATATCAGATACAAAAATGCAAATTAGAGAAAATTAAGAAGATAAAATCTATTAAATAAACGCTATCACTATTGGCAAAATGATGTTTTTACAAAGCTTAGGAAGATAGAAAACAGATTTTAGAAAAAAAAGAAAACTGTTTATAGAACAAAATATGACACAAACAAAATATGCAGAGTTTGCACAAATCCTCCCCTGAGGCATATGCCTCCCCTGAGGCCTATGCCTCCCCTTAAACTATGCAGTCAAGGGTTTAACATTCCAATATTGACCACGAGGTGTTGAAACCTTGGTCCATCAAACGCTTTTGTTAATAGGTCTGCCACATTATCATCAATATGGATATTAGCCACTTTTATCAAATGTTTTTCATATGCATCTCTTATAAAGTGGTGCCTGATTTCAATGTGCTTTGTTCGACTGTGAAAGACTGGATTTTTAACTATGCAGATGGTACTTTGATTATCTATATGAATTGTAGTGTTCATGAAATTGTACCCATAGTCCAGTAACTGGTTTTGGATCCAAAGGACCTGTCCACAGCAATTTGCAGCAGCAACATACTCTGCTTCAGTAGTTGAGGCAGCCACAATGGTTTGTTTCTTGCATTGCCAGGAGATAAACCTCTTGCCAAGAAATTGACAGCCTCCAGTTGTGGATCTTCTATCCAGATTTGCACCAGCATAATCACTGTCACTATATGCTTCCAACTTGAAAGGAGACTCTTTTGGGTACCAAAGGCCTAACAGAGGTTGGCCTTTGAGGTACTTAAAGATCTTCTTGACAGCATTTAGATGGGAAGTAAGTGGAGTGACTTGATGTCGAGAACAAACACTCACAGCAAATGTAATATCAGGCCTTGAAGCTGTTAGATACATCAATGAACCAATCATGGACCTGTACAGATGAACATTCACAGGTAGATCTGGTTCATTATTTGCTTTAGTCTTTGGAGCTTCATAAGGTGTTGTGGCAGTCCTAACACCTTCCATACCAAACTTCTTCAGAATGTCTCTCACATATTTATCTTGACAGATAAAGATGCCATCCTGTTTCTGCTGAACTTGTAGACCCAAAAAGAAAGTAAGCTCTCCCATAGCACTCATTTGAAATTCACCCTTCATTAGGTCCTCAAATTCCCTGCACCAAGCTTCGTTTGTGGAGCCAAAAATAATGTCATCCACATATACTTGCACCAGAATGATGTCTGAACAATTCTTCTTTAGGAACAGAGTTTTATCAATAGCACCTCTCCTATAACCATGCTTCAGCAGGAATGATGAAAGCCTAGCATACCAAGCTCTTGGAGCCTGATGTAAACCATAAAGAGCTTTAACAACCTTGTAAACATGATTTGGGTGATATGGGTCTTCAAATCCCTTGGGTTGAGAGACATAGACCTCCTCTTCAATCTCTCCATACAGAAAAGCACCTTTGACATCCATTTGATACACCATGAAACCCATGTAAGAAGCATATGCCAGGAAAATGCGAATTACTTCAACTCTGGCAACAGGGGCAAACACTTCATCATAATCAATCCCTTCCTCTTGTCTGAAGCCTTGAGCTACTAATCTGGCTTTGTTTTTTATCACAACTCCCCGAGCATCTCTCTTATTCTTCAGAATCCACTTTGTCCCAATGGCATATTTGCCATCAGGGAGTGGAACCAAAATCCAAACCTGCTGATTGTGAAATTGTTGCATTTCTTCTTGCATTGCTTCTAGCCAGCTTGAATCGTTAAGAGCTTGAGAAACACTTGTAGGTTCCACTTGAGAAAGAAAACAAGCAAACAGACAATGTTTGAAGTCTGTGTGATTGTCTCTTTGCTGGTTGGAGACATAAGAGAGAAAAGCAATCTGCCCAAATTGAGGACTTGTGATAGCCCTTCGAGTTCGAACAGGTGCCAGAAGATCACCTATGATGTTGGATTGAGGATGAGCAATGTTGATCCTCTGAGTAGCAGTGGGGCTGACTTCAATGGATGAATCAAGATTGGTGATTGTTGGTTCAAATGCAGCATCATACGAGGGTGAGGTGAAAATGCCAGCTTTGGGTTGATGATTTCCAAGATCGGAGGGTTTTGGAAAGCGTGTATGAGGTTCTCCAAAGTCTGAAGACACTTGAGAAGGAACATGAGAAGAAACAGCATAGCCTTCAGGAGATTTGTGGATGATAGGTGTGACAGAGTCAACTTCAGCAGACACGTAGTTTCTGCCGACTCCTTCATTAGCAATCTCTCCATTCAGTTTCTCTGCTTCAAGCTTAGCAGCAAATTCTTGTGTCTGAAGCCTAGCAAGGTCCTCAGCATAATGGGATTCATCTTCATCACTTGTATCAGCAGTATCCTTGGAGGTGGTACCTGCAATATTGTTAGGGGAGAAAGAAGGCACAAGTATAGGTTGCTCATCATCTTCAAACTCATTTCCAGAGTCATCATCAAAGGGACCTGTATTGTTAGTGGGAGAGGTTTGAGGGCCTGCAGTCTGGTTAGCCAAGTGTCTAGTGTAACCCAAGGAATCAGTTAAGTAGTCAAGATCAAAGGACCATGTATGACCCTGTCCTTGAACATTATGCTTATCTTCCAGAAATCTCAGGTTCAGCGTCTCCTCTATCTTCTTGGCTTGCAAATTGTACACCCTGTAGGCCTTACTATGAACTGAGTAACCCACAATGTAGCCATCATCAGCTTTCTCATCAAACTTTCCTAATGGATCACTGGTGTTCAGAATGGTCACTTGACAACCAAAAGGTTTTAGGTAGTGAATGACAGGAACCTTCCCAAAGAGAAGTTCATAAGGTGTTTTGAGTTGAGGTCTTGTAATGGAGACCCTGTTTAGCACATAGCACGCTGTGCCAACAGCTTCAGTCCAGAACATAGTGGGTAGTTTAGAGTCTGCAAGCATTGATCTTGCAGCCTCTATTAAGGTCCTATTCTTTCTTTCAGCCACCCCATTTTGTTGTGGGGTTCTTGGATTACTATAGTCCCTTTTTATACCTTTTGACCCACAGAGTTCTATTAGAATTGCATTTTTGAACTCTGTCCCATTATCACACCGAATACCCTTGACCTTTTTGTTTAACTGATTTTCAACGAGAGTGATGAATTCAGTCAACACTTGAGAGGTTTCATCTTTGGTTCTGAGAAAGAACACCCAACAAAATCTGCTATAGCCATCAATGATAACCAAACAGAAGAACTTATGATCAATGCTTCTGACTTGAGTTGGACCAAACAGATCCATGTGGAGCAACTGAAGAGGTTCAGTAATGATGCTCATAGCATTGATAGCTTTGTAAGATGCTCTGTGTTGTTTTCCTTTGTTACAAGCGACACAATGATGATCATTGGTGAAAACTTTGGAGGGAAGACCTTCAACAAGACCCATTTTAGAGTTTGTTTATGGTCTTGAAATTCACATGAGCCATCCTCCTATGCCATTTGGTGGACTCATCAAGAGATGCTTTAGCCACCAAACAAGTGAGGTCACCACCTGGTTGCACTTCATTAAGGTTGAATGTGTATAAATTGTGAGTTCGAGGAACTTTCAGCAGAATTGATGTGTCTTCTGGGAGTTTGAAGTCTTTAGACAGCACAAGACATTCATTCTCAGTGAAGAGAACTTTGTTCTTAGTGTCACAGATTTGTGAAACGGAGAACAGGTTGAAATGCTGAAGTTCCTTAACAAAGTACACATTTTCAAAATCCAGATGAGGTGTCTTTATGGTCCCCTTGCCCGTGATACTCCCATTACTTCCTCTAAAAGTTACATTGCCTCCTCCTTCTATGGGAACAAAGTTGTGCATCATATCTCTGTTTCCAGACATGCTTCTGGAACAACCACTATCAACAATACCAATATTCTTATGCTTAAGGGGATGATCCTACAATCAACAACAAAATATATACATACTGTTAGTATACAAAGGAGGTTCAAGTCATTACTGACTTGAACCTGCCTTGTGGATCACAGGTTGAGGACATGAAGATTTAGAGGATCCACCATTGTTCTTGGTCCTCCATTGATGATTGGGTCCCTTTTTAGTCCAAGAACAACCTGCTGAGGGCTTCACAACAGTGTTCCCATATCCCATCCCAGCATACATAGAGTCAACATATGTAGGCCAATAACCATGTTTAAAGTATAGGCTAGTTGGTTGCACATAAGGTCTGGTAACTGAACCTCTCCAATGAGAGTCAGTATTAGCTGCTTGTGGGACATAAGGTGGAATATTAGCAACATTGGTCCACTTAGATCTATGTTTCTGGTGAGTAGCACATGCACCCAATCTTTGCTCATGAAAATCACAATCCTTAATTAAATGACATTTACTTCCACATACAAAACATGTCTTCTTCTTGGAAGATTTATTCAAATAGGGAAATGTTCGATTACATGAAGAAGTACTTAAATTGGAAACATTTAAGGAATTGTTTTTAACAGACTGATTATTTAAAGATTTAAAAGATAAGTCTTCAGGGGGAACTGTCTTGGAAGTTGATTCCTCAGCAGCTTCCCTAGAAGGCTTGCAAGTAGACTGGGGTGCATGATTGGGTGTAGGTTCAGGCTTGGGAAGGTCAGACTTCTCATTTGAATCACAGCTTTCATAGGAAGGAGACCCTTGATCCGATGAATTGTCACTGTCAGAGCAAGAGACAAAGTCATTAGATGAGGAATCAGGGTCTGGCAAGTCTTTTGACTTTCTGCCATATAGATGATGTGATCCATCAAAGTCAACAGTGATGGATAGGTCAATGGGCATAAATTCACCTCTAATAGGTCCAGGGACAGCATGCAATTCACCTTCTTTTACAAAGTTAGCTAACCCTGCTGGTGTGGATTTACGACCATCATATTCAGCTTCTACTCCTACATACTTTTGAAAGCCTAGTCCTAAGCCAGAGGTTACAGTTTGACTGTTATAGATTTCACTAGCCAGTTTATCACCTGATATTAACCATTCCTTATGCCTAGCTATTTCCTCAGCTAGTTTTGCCTTAAGCTCTAGGTTTTCAGACACAGCTTCATCCTTTGCTTTCTCAGACAGTTTTAAGTAATTATTTGCAACTTCTAGATCAAACTGTAAAACCTTTATCTTTTCTTCATAAGCTATTTGATTCTTTTGAAACCATACTTTTTGTCTTTCTACTGTTTTTAATGCTAGTTTATGGGCTTCATTATCAACATAGCATTCATCAAACTTAGGTTTCATAGCATCAAATTCTTCTTTAAGTTCATTGTATCTTAGACTACAACCAAATATACAGTTGTGTACCTGAGATAGTCCCATCAAGGCAAACTGATCATGCCTTTCATCCGAAGTACACCTTGCAAGCAATCCAAGCTTATCAGTATCATGAGCTTCCTCATTAACAGGTTCATGTGTAGTCCAGTTGACCTGTTCATCCATGGTGAGGAGAGCTGCTGAAGCTCCAGCTTCCTGCTGTTTCTGCTGATATGAGAGGTATTTAGCTCCATCTCCACTTTTCTTGTCTTTGCATTCTCTTGAGAAATGCCCCATCTGATGGCAAGTGAAACACTTGACTTTTCTCCTATCAAAGCGAGCTGGTTCCTTTCCCTTGAAAGCAAACTTCCTCCCAGACTTCTCTTCAAACCTTTTGATGTCCACTGACAGCAATGCCACCTGCATTTTCAGTTTCATCTCCTCCATTTCAAGAGGGTCCAACTGATCAAAGTCTTCATATGCAAGATACTGCTGAGTATCATAATCAGCAACAAACGAGTGAAGAACATCCTCCATCACACTACTAGTCCTAGTTTGAGAACATGGTGGAGTGGGACGAGGGTTATGTGGTGGAGTGGGAGTGCAAGATGATGGGAAGTAGTTGGAACTGGGAGCAGGTACCATTGTGTTGGAGTGAGATGTTCCAACAAAAGCTGCATGTCCAGAAGAAGATGTACGGTAGGGAGTCCTGACATCTGGTTCAAGAGTTCTGAGTCTGTTGTACAGCTCATCAAAGGTGAGCATGTCCAACCCTCCTTTAGCCTTGAGTGCTATACTAACATGCAACCATGATGGCGGCAAGGACCGCAAGAATTTTGAGTTGCAATCTTCATTATCCGGTTTAGCATTCAGCTGGTTCAGCTGACTCAAGATCCTATGGAACCTGTCGTATCCCTTGTGGATACCTTCTTCTTCTAAGATATTGAAGTCCTGAAACTGTTGTCTTAGCATGGACTTCCTCATTCTCTTTGATTCTTCATTTCCACCGAACCTTGCTTTGAGAGCCATCCATATGTCTTTTGCATCATCCATATGGTGAAAATCACACAGATGATCTTCTGGAATGGCTTAAAGCAGAATAGTTTTTACTTTATACTCTCTCTGCATGGCCAGCACTTCTTCAGCAGTTTTGGGAGGAGCCATCATGAACTTCCCATCCCTGTCTGGAATCATTTTCTTGAGACTGTTTCCTTTCTTTACTACCTCCCACAGATTCCAATCAATATTGGAAATCCAATTTTCCATCTTCATAGTCCAAAGGTCATACTCTTCCCTTTTCAAATAAGGAAATTTACCATTGCTGTTTGAGAGACTGAGCTGTTGCATGGAAGTGGTGTTGGTGTTGTTTGTGTTGGTGACTTCATTTTCATTATCGGATCCAGGCATGGTGAATGAATGTTTGATTGTATGGGGTGAGAATGGTTCTTAGTATCGTAGAGACTTTCCCGAGGCTCTGATACCACTTGTTGAATTATACGAAGACCTTGATAGATCTTAAGCACTCGGAGATCGTTAGTGTTGCCTATGTAATCACAAGCAAACTAATGGAAGATCTCTACAACTCGTATTTTGAAGCGGAAAGTAAATACAAGTTATAATAACTAAGAACTCTTTGATCCTCTATGGATCTTTTGATTATAGAAACTCTATGTTTCGGATAGTTTACAAGACTTGAAAGACTTGAGAAAAACTTATCTATTACAAACTATCATGGTTTCTTATATAGGCAAGAAACCCTAATGAGCGTTGACAATTTACACTCCTAATACTAACATAGACTAAGCATGCATTTTAGACAAGCATGCAACTAATCATATTGTTTTGTTAATCATATTGTTTATTCTGAGTAAGCTCTACATAATACGGCGCCAACCTATCTTCAATACGGCGCTGACTTTTACTCTATACTGAGCTTATCTCTCCTACGTGGATTCACACTTTCAGCAGCAACACGATATCTGCTTTACCACTTCTGCTGAAGTATAACTTCGGCAGAATCCATTCTACTTCGGCAGAATCCATTCGGCAGATGCTTCGGCAGAATCAGTAGTTTACCTTAATTCCCAACAGCTTAGTCTTTGAGTGATGAACAGGATTGCATGATATGGCTATGGCACTTTTCGAGTCACAATACATAGGTATTTTATCTAAAGTAAAGCCATAATCTGTGAGTTATGTTCTCATCCATAGAACTTGAGCACAACACGCAGATAGAGACACATACTCAGCTTCAGCGGTTGAAAGTGCAGTGCAATCTTGTTTCTTTGAAGACCAGCTTACTAACTTTTCACCCAAAAATTGTGCTCCTCCTGATGTACTTTTTGCTGTAACTTGATCACCTGTGTGGTCCGCCTCTGAAAAGGCAATTAGATCAAATCTGGATTCCTTCGGATACCAAAGTCCCATGTGAATGGATGTCTTCAGGTACCGAAAGATCCATTTAACCTCTTTGAGGTGCAGTTCGGTAGGCTTTGCCTGAAACCGTGCTAATAAGCAAACAACAAAATGAATATCTGGTCGACTAGCAGTGAGATACATGAGAGAACCTATCATGCTCTGATATTTCTTCGGATCAATAGGTTTCCCAAACAAATCGGCTCCAATTTTTGGTGAAGTTACCATTGGTGTTCCGACCGAGTCACAATTATCCATACCATGATTTTTCAAAATCTCAGTTGTGTATTTAGCTTGATTTATAAAAATTCCACTAGGGGACTGATGTATTTGTAAACCAAGAAAGAATTTTAGTTCCCCCATCATGGACATTTCAAATTTGCTTTTCATGAGATTTTCAAAATGTTTTGAAAGATTCGGATTAGTGGACCCAAAGATGATGTCGTCCACGTAAATCTGAACAATCAAAATGTCATTTTTGTGTAAACAAGGTAGGATCAACTGTTCCTTTGGTGAAATTGTTTAGGATAAGGAAAGAGGACAGTTCGTCATACCACGCTCTCAGAGCTTGTTTCAATCCATTGATTGCCTTTTTGAGTTTGTATACGTAGGCTGGATGTTCCATGTCTATGAAGCCTTCTGGCTGACTCACGTACACTTCTTCTTTCAGAGTTCCATTCAAGAACGCGGTCTTAATGTCCATCTGATAAACCGTGATGTTTTTGTGAGCTGCATAGGCTAAGAAAATCCTGACTGCCTCAAGTCTAGCTACCGGCGCGAATGACTCTTCAAAGTCTATCCCTTCCTCTTGTCTGTATCCTTTGGCCACAAGACGAGCTTTGTTGCGAATGACAGTCATCTCTTCATCCCTTTTGTTCTTCCATAACCATTTGAGATCAATGACACGAATGTCAATTGGTCTTGGAACCATTTCCCAAGAGTCATGAAGACGGTATTGGAGAAGTTCCTCCTGCATTGCTTCTATCAATGCAGGTTCTGCCATTTCCTCGCGAATGTTCTTTGGCTCGATATTGCTAATTGAGCAAAGGTAAATGCACAAGTCGCAATAGGTGGCAAGTTGACGTCTCGTCTGAATTGGCCTTGAAGGTTCACCAATAACTTGTTCAATTGGGTGGTCTTTTGTCCACTTCATAGTAGAAGGATACCGTTGGTTAAACGTATGCGAGTTAGATGGTTCTCGTAAGCATGAAGATGATTCAGCTGATTCCGTAGCAAATGGGTTTTCAAATAAGTCTTCATCTAACGTTGCATCCTTTTGGTTTTGGTTTTGCTCATCAACTGCTGGTAGAACGGGTGCAATAACTGTAGTAGATGTAGATGATGTAGATAGAGTTGGTGCATTGGTTTCGACCGTTGTAGATGCATCTTCTGTTGGTGGTGGAGGATGATTTTGAGCGGGTGCAGCGGAATGATGGTTTGATGCATTTGTCGAAGTTCCACCATAATATTCATCGAACATTAACTCGAAGAAATTCTTCCATTCTTGTTCTTTAGGATTGTCAAACAAAGTTGATTGAGCTCTTTGAGGTACGAGTCCTGAACTGATGTGTCCAGAAGTTTGCGGGTTTAGTGCGGGTTCTAGAGCGAGTCTCTCAGAAGCCATATGTGAAAGTTCATCAAATTTCACATTCATCGTCTCCATGATCCTCCTAGTTCTTCTGTTATACACTCTGAATGCCCTCGAGTTATCTGAATATCCAATGAAGATTCCAATATCACCTTTAGCTTTCAGCTTTCCAAGATCTTCTCTGTCATTCGTAGGATAGCACAAAGCGCCAAACACGTGAAAGTAAGAGATATCAGGTTTTCAGTTGTTCACAAGCTCATATGGGGTTTATTGAATCTTGGATGGATAAGGGATCGGTTCTGAGTGAAACAAGCAGTGGCAACAGCATCAGCCCATAGAAATAACGGTACACTAGAATAGATTAGCATTGTGCGAGCAGCTTCCACAAGAGTTCTATTTCTTCTTTCAACTACCCCATTCTGTTGTGGAGTTCTAACAACTGATGTCTGATGTGTGATTCCAACATCTTCAAAATAAGTTCTTAACTCCTGATTAGTGAATTCTGTGCCATTGTCTGTTCTTACAACCCTTACTGGAGTTTCAAGAAGTACCTGAATACGTTTCAGAAAGGTGATGATGATGCCTGGTGCTTCGTCTTTTGATCTCAGAAACTTTACCCATGTATATCTTGAATAATCATCGACGATAACAAGAATATACTTTTTCCCATTAATGCTTTCAACTCTCATTGGGCCACATAAGTCCATGTGCAACATATGCAACTTTGCTTCCGAATTAGGTACGGTTTTGGGTTTATATGATGCTCTTTTGCTTTTTCCTTGTTAGCATGATGGACATAAGTGATCCTTGGTGTATTTGAACTTTGGAAGTCCATTGACGATGTTGTCTTTGGCAAGATTGTTGATGGTGTCAAAATTAAGATGGGATAACCTTCTATGCCATAGCCAAGACTGAGTTCCAGATGCTCGTGTCATGAGACATATTGGTGATGAAGAGGCTATTTGATTGATGTCGATAGCATACAAGTTTGTATCACGATTCCCAGTTAAGAGATCAGTGCTATCCAAGTTTCTAACGAAGCAAGCATTTTTTCTAAAAGCAACCTCTAAATTTGCATCACAGAACTGCCCGACTGAAAACAAATTGTGTCCCAACCCTTGGACATAGTAAACCCGAGTGATCAAATAATTTCCAAAAGGTAGATCTCCATAACCCATGATAGCTGCTACATGATCATTTCCGAAACGTACGGTTCCCATGAATTTCCAGACGAAATTGATTAGCAGCTTCATATTCCCGGTCATGTGCTTGGAGCAACCCGAGTCGACGATCCAAAGACATATTTCGATAACCTGCCAATCACAGAAGAAGAAGATTTTGGAAACCGTTTTGATTTTGGTTCCTTTGGGTTAGAGGTAAAATCCTGATCACACTCATAGAAGTTATCTATTGGTAAGACAGGTGCATCACTCATTCTACCATTCTCGAGTGTGAAAGTTCTACCTGTGGGTTTCCAAATGTCATCCCTAAAGTAAACATTATGCTCTCTATCAGTAGTGTAAAGCCTAAGTCTCGCAACCAGTCTTCCTATTCGTTTAGCATAAGTTCTTTTGGGAACATTCTTCTTAACAGGCTTAACAATCTCATTCTTAGAAACACAATCATCATGAACATTAGTTAAAGATTTCTTGCAAGTTAAACAAACAGATTCAATAGACTTAGCAAGTTTCATAGGTTCATTACATTCAGATGAAATGTCTTTCTTATTACAAAGCAGTAAACTCCTAGGGTGTTCTTCTACTTTCTGCACTTTATTCAAGCTACTACTCTTAGAGGCAAGCGAGACTCTATTGTTCCTTGTATTGCTCTTAGGCTTTAGTCTGCTGCTCCTAGAGGTGCTTCCTAGTCCTGTAGAAGGTAAGGCACACTCATTAGGATTCACAATCTTATCTAGAGAAGTGGTTTCAGCTTTCCTAGTCTCTTGAGAGTGCTTTTCTAAACTTATGTCGTTTGTTCCATATGTTTTAGATGTGGAGGCAGATGCATTAGTGGTACTCATCTTAAAAAGGCCAGGAGCTAAAACTTTTGGTTTCTCGATAACCGCTTTTCCTTTATCAACATGTTGTTTAGGTGAGGCAGGTGGAGTGACTGGTTTTGATGAAACATTTTTCTCATTGACTTTTGGAGGAGGCATAGAAACAGACATTTTTTGTTTGGAAACCGGTTTGGGAACATTTGCTTTCTCCGCAGTCAATGGTTTTGTAATCACAGTATCCACTGCCTTTCCTTTTTGACATTCCAGCTGAGTCCTTAAAAGATCATTTTTCGCTTTCATGTCATTGTAGGCACGCTCATACGACAATTTGTCATACTTGCATTCCTCAGTTTTTCGATCAAGTTGTTTAAAATATGAGACATTTTCTTTTTCAAGTTTCTCAAGTGCTTTTTCATATTTTGAAACAATTTTGGAGGTCTCAGACTGGAGTCTTTCATGATCTTCAACAGAATATGTTTGCAAAATGATGGACATAATATCAGTAGTCAGAACATCTTCGAAGAGAGAGTCGTTTATATTTTCCAAAACTTTGATTTGTTCAACACAGTCATTAGCTTGCTTTACTAGGGATTTATGGTCCTTGACAAAGTCAGCTGTTTCTTTCAAAAACGCTTGTTCAAAATGAATTACCCTTGCACTGATGGCATTCAGCTGAGGGGCAATTTGAGTTTCAAAAAACTTTCTTTGTTCGATGTCAAAACTAGAGAATCAGTTGTTAGGAGTAATAGTGGTTTTAGTTTTAACAGTGTCTTGAAGATCCACAATTCTAGTTTTCACATTTTCTAAAATACTTCTCGCATCACTTGTGTTAAAAGGATTGTTTGAAGACATTTGTTCAATGTTCGAAAGAGAATTTGAGACAACAACTGGTTTTGAAACAGATTTTGAAACAGGTGTTGACTCTTTGTTTGAAACACTTGGTGTGATGGAGAACTTTGACTTTTCTTTTTGATTAACAAAAGTAATTCCGTTAATTTTGTTCCATTTGTTATAATCAATAGGTTTGATTTCCGGATTCTTTTGTTTCATTTTTGATCTACTCTCCTCAGATAGTTCTAACGTTTCAAGAGAATCATGAACAATAATGGGTTTATGCAAAACATTTCCATTGTTTAACACATTCTGAGATTTCTGAGCTTTCTTGAGGAACGAAGAAGGGTCGTTACCAAGTGCCATTCTATTAGTAGTATGAAAACGCGGATTTACATGATTAGAAAGCATCTTGATTGTTTGAGCAGAACGACCCGTTTTGAGAAGCAAATTTTCCAAAGTTTGGATTTTCTCATTTTTATCAAGAATTTCATCAAGAAGAGAGTCTTCTCGTTTTGAAAAATCAGTAATCAACTGCTTCTTCTCTTTTTCAATATTTGAAAACATTTGTTTTTTATTCGAAAGTTGGTTATTTAAATCAGAAATTTCCTTGTTTAAAGATTTAATTTTTAAGTTCAAATTCACATCAAGTGTGTTATACTTGATTTGCAAAAGTTGTTCTTTAGAAACCAAATTTCGATAACCAATTTCTAATTCTGATTCTTTGTTTTTCTGAAATTCAAAGGCTTTTGCGTTCTCCTTGTAACTCTCAAGCTCAGCGGTCAATTTGGCATTCGCGGCCTTAACTTCGCGATTGACCATTTTAACTTTCTCAATTTCAATGCCACATTTATTTATTAACGATTCAAAATAAGCACGTGTTTCCTCATCAGTCTCAGTATTTTGTGCCGCACAGTCTCCACTAGGATCCACATCTGGAGTCTCAGAGTTAGTATTGCTACAACTCGGATTTTCCAGGTATGTATCATAAGTAGGTGCTGGCGTCACAGAATGCTGTTCGTCATGAGTAAACACATCAAATATGACATTGTTATAGCATGGATCAATGATTGGTACCTCAGATACTGCGTTGGCGTCATAGACAGGAGCTGCATCAGAATCAGTGTCGTACTTAGTCTCATGAAGATTTGCCATGAAGATGCAGTTTGCATTGAGTTCCTCGAGGTCTTCCAAATCATCCATAATAGCCATGAAGTCATGTTCCTCAGCACTCAATTGAAGTCCAGATTGTTCCTTTTGTACCAGCATAATAGCTTTCTGAAGATACGCAAGATCTTTCTTTTTCGGCTTAGTTGGACAATTCCTTGCCATGTGACCCAATCCTTGACAGTTATAACACGTAACCTGATTACCCTGATTCACATTTCCATAATTCCCAACGACTGGAGCTGCAACATTCCCATTCTGATTACCCACTGCTCTATTCCCAACATTCTGACCCATCTGATTACCTTGATTCGGAACCGCTTGATTACCCATGCGAAATCCAGTAGCATATCCCTGCTGATTCCCAATAACACCAACCATTTGTCCTTGACGACCCATATTCACACCCGGCTGGGCAATTTGCCTGTTGCGAGTGTTTGATGAAATCCTTTGGTTGTTGTTAGTTGGTGTGGAATAGCGACCTCTGAATGCTTTACCTAATAAAGAGAATACTTGAGACAAAGCTTCTTCTGGTTGCATTTCAAGATCAGTGATTCCTTGTTCCTGGTAATGTTGTTGTTCAGGTGGATAGTTTTGTTGTTGAGGGATGTATTGCTGCAAGTTGTTGTTAGTGGAAGATGATGAAGGTTGTTGTTGTGTATTCACTGGAGTTTGAGTCTTTGCAATGAGTGCCAATGGATCATGATTCTTTGCTAATCTTTCTTGTCTGACTTCATTCACTTCATTTTGGTTTTGTTTAAGAAAATCGTTGAGTTGATCAAAGTTCACTTGATGTAAGTCTTTTGTTTGGTTGACAATAGTGACATATCGTCCCCATTCTTCTGGTAGATTGTTCAAGAACTTGATGTTGCTCACGATAGTTCTGGGTGTCAACTTGTTTCTGATCAACTCATTCATTAAAGTGCAGAACCTTGTATAGTAGGATTCAATGGATTCTCCTGGAGTAGATGTAAACCTCTCCCAAGCAGTTAGCAACTTGTTCTTTGTATCTTGTTGACCAATTTCTGTTCCATGACAAAGTCGTCTAACTCGTTCCCACATATCGAAAGCAGTTTCACAACTGTCTATAGCAGCAAAGATGTCTCTTGGTAAACCCAGTTGGACAATATGAATTGCCATGTCATCTTCTTCGACTTTCTTCTGATCCTCTTCAGAGTATTCTGATTCTTTTTGAAGACGAAAAAATGGTGGGAAGGGAGGTGTTGCATCAGCATTTCCAGGGTCTTGGACTTGTTGAGGTATGAAGGGTCCATCCTGAATGGATTTGATCATCAATTTTCCATTAGGTTTTGTCTTGATGTAACGAAGCATTCGACTTGTCCATTGAAGATAACCACCTTTTTCCAACATAGGAGGACGGTTTTCGGCACCGGCTGCATGAATGTCTTGTTGAGTTGCCATTGATGAAGGTATGATCTGATAAAGTTGATGTAGGATCGATTCAACGATAAAGGAGTTGTGTTGGATGAAGATTAAGCTAGGTTGTTGTAGTGAAAATTTGGTTGAAAAACTTAAAAACCTCAATAACTTCTGTTCAGAGCGTTTTTAGGACTTGAAGGTTTTAGTTTATTCGGCGGTCTATTCTCCTCGTTCTCACGGTCGTTTTGATGGGTAGATCGCTGAAAACGGAGTTACGGTTCAAAAGTTATAGCCGTTTGAAGTTTTGCTCAAAATCTTACTCGTAAAACTGTTCTTATGCGTAGAAGTGAGTGCTTATGCATAGGATGCTTATGCGTAGGAGTCCTTATGCGTAAAGAGCTTAGGCGTAGAAATCCTTATGCGTAGAAATCCAAGTTACGCGTAAACTTAAGGTTAAACGTAAGTCTTATGCGTAAACGTTAAGCGTAGAAGTAGAGAACCTTACGCGTAAGAGTTAACTTATGCGTAGAGTGCTTACTCGTAAGCTTTCAGCTTATGCGTAAGAGTTGGTTGAAAACCAAAAATCCTTTACACTGTCACAGCGTAAAAGATATCCGAAAGTCGAAGTGTTCCACACACTTATCCAAGTGAGGGAAGCACTGAGTCACCTTTGTTGCACAAAGATTCGTTACCAAAAAGTTATGCGTAGAAAACTAGGGTTTTGACTTTCTTACGCGTAAGATTAGGGTTTTGACTTACTCGTAAAAAATTTCCAATGATTCAACTGATTTCTTTTGCATAGAAAGCTTCCAAAACACTCAAATAGCAAGATTGTTTTGACCAAAAACACCCAAAATGCTTAGAACTCTTATGCGTAGAAACGTACACCTCAATAAACACGAGTTTAAAACTGATGTAAAACACGTAAAGCTTCAAACTTTTTTGCAAAAATAGACTCTTTAACACTAAAGAAACCTCAAACCACAAGAATCTTGAAGATTTTAGTGCAAAAAATAAAGTTTTAAGCGTTGCCACTTTTTGTTACCGAGAGCTTTACGCGTAATAACACAAACCACAAAAAACTTCAACCAAAACACTCCTAAACCATTGTTAGGCGATTGATACCAATTGTAGGACCACTACGATATCAACCTTATCACTTTACCAAGCAAACCCAACACACGTAACCCAAGTTACGCGTATAAAACGTGAACCACAAACACAAACGAAGCTTAGAAATAAGATGAGAAAGATGGTGACTTGAAGTTTATACAAAACCGTGTATGTGAGAGGATAAAGATAAACACAATAAAGTTGTATATTCCAAAGGAAAAACACACACACACACACTTTCAAGCACACCCCTCAAATGACCATTTGAGGGGTATTTATAGTACAAGACACAAGTTGCCCTAAAGGCTTTCCTTGGGCTTTGTATGGGCTACGTTGGATTGGATTTGGACGTGGGATATATGAGCTTATAGACGGCACGCTTAGCTCATCTTTTAACCAAATAGCTTATCCCAATCCACGAGCCCGTAGACTATTCTATCACGATATCTAACACACGTTACAAAGTTCCTAATCGTGAATGACCATCACTTCTAATAAAACTATTAAGGCTAACAAGTGGATTGACATGCGTGGAGCTCCTAAGGTGATGCCAAAGTGGGGATTTCCAAATAAGCCATAGATAGTAGATGGTGGATAGGTTGGGAATGGGTTATGAAGCTTGTGTTTGGGGTAGGTTGTTGGTAGTTGTTTTCAGTTGATGTAATGATGCTTGTAGTCTGTATTCCATGGATGTAACTGCTGCACTTAGTGTGCAGTCTTGTGAAATAATAATAATAATCCATGTTTTCCTTTATCATTAGTGTTCCTGCATCATACATATTGTTCCACTAACTTCATTATCAAAACTGACATACATTCCATCATTATGCTCAAAATCTGAAAGATAGGACTTGTTGCCAGTCATGTGCCTTGAACACCCACTATCTGTATATCCTTGATCTGATCTTTTTGTCCTTGGATGTTCCTGCACAAAAGAGTAAAGAGTTAGTTTCTTTTGGGGACCCAAGCCATGATTGACTTGGATCTGCCTCGTGTATCAATATAGTTAAATCTATCAAAGGTCATTGATACACCATTGGGATTGGTTGTAGAGGTATTTCCTTTTGGTTTCCATTCCCAACGTGCTGAGGCCTTCACAGCATTGCCCATGTCCCCCCTTTTCTTGTTTACAACCCTTGTAGTGGTAATTTTTGAATGAGCAGTGGAAACTGCTGGTTTCTTTTTAGGCAACCACTGTTGGTTATAATTAACCTTTTTAGCTTGAAAAATTCCTTTCCCTGTTTGTGCAGATTTTGCAAAAGTTGTTTTGGTGTTTGCACTTTTAACAGGTGACTTAGGGTGAGCAGTATTAATAGTTTTTGCGAGGTTTTGAGGCCACTTCTAAGTTGAACTGCTCTTGGGACCAATTTGCAATGTGAATTAGGGTGTACATTATGTTGAAACCTGTTAGTCTCCACCCTTTTATTCCCATGGACTTCCCTTCTCCCAACATGTAAATGATCAAAACTACCACAAATATAGCATGCCTTATTGTACATTACAAAATCACTACCTAGTTGTTGATATTTAACATGATTCCAACTCCTCTGGTTACCCCTAGGAGCTGAAGGATTGTTCCTACACATCTCAGCATACCTTACAGTTGGTCTAGGTTTATTAATTGGTTTCCTAGGTTCCTCTGTAACAGTATTAACAACTTTTGGGACAAAAGTCTCTACATTCTTTTTAACATTCTCATCAACAACAGATGAGTCACTACCACTCTCAAAAACATCATTATCCTGCTTAAACTCTTCCTCACTTTTCACCACTGTGTCCTTTAAAGGACCATATTCTCTTTCAAGATCCTTAAAATCTTCTAAGCCTGTATGAGCTAAGTCTATACCTGGAGGTGAATGAACACCCCTTAGTGGTGGTGGCACAGTATTATAACACATACCAGACTTAACTTTACTATCTACTTGAGCATTCCAAATTTTATTAATTGACTTAGACTGATGATAGCATGTGTCTAATGTTAAATTGACATTTTCATTTTTCTTTTGAAGTTTTTCCAACTCCTTTTGGTATGCTTCATTCACAGCTGTTGTATGTTCTACCTCTCTTCTAAGAAGAATCATATCATCATTATATTTAGACTCATTTGCCTGATAGTGCTCTATTTGCTTTTCTAATACTGCCATAGCTCTCCTAAGATTAGACACAGTATAATTAGCAGTATATAACTCTTGTCTTTCATTAGAATATAAATCATTAAGCCTTTCAACTTTTTTAGCAGCCCTACATGTTTTAGAACAACTATCAAAGTTTTGTACCTCAGAGTCAGAGAAAGCCATGAGAGCAAATTCAGTAGCAACAAGAGCAGCATCAATATGTTCTTCTTCTTGTTCATCAGCCATGGAACTCCAATCATAGCTCACACCATCAATAGCCAACATTGCCTTTGGTTCTTCCAGAGTTGTTCCCTTCTTTTGCTTGTACCAAGTAGACCTGTTGTCCTTGGTCTTTGGTCTTCTGCATTCTCTAGAAAAATGTCCAAACTTGTGGCAGTTAAAGCACTCCACTTTCTTCTTATCAAAGCCTGCAGTTTCATCACCATTGATGTGAATAGGCTTGCCAGTCTTCTTGTAGAATTTCCTAGCCCTCATGCTAAGAAGAGTTATTTGCCATTTTATATCCATCTCTTCCAAGTCATCTTCATCAATTTGCTCTATGTCTTCATGAGTTAAGACAGAGCCATTAACTTGTGTGGATATGAAAGCATAAAAGGTAGGATCTCCAATACTAGCAACCTTCTTCTTTGACCCTGCAGTGGTAACATTCACATTACTAGTGGAAACTTTAGAACCAGCAATGGCAACTTCATCATCACTGTCATCTTCAGAATCATCACTGTCAACTGAGGTTGACAACAATGCCAAGCTACTAGAGCTTGTACCAAGTTTCCCTGCCTTCTTCAACCTTTGCTCAATAAGTTTGAAGTTGTTGTAAAGGTCATTGAGCTTCATTGTTTCTATGTCTGATTTGTTTTCCCAGACAGTAACATTGGTTTGAAACTCTGAAGGCAAACTTCTTAGAAACTTTAAATTGAGGTCTTCCTTTTCTACCTCAATGCCAAGCACAGTCAGCTGTGTAACAAACTTCTGAAGTTTGGTGAAAATGCTATCAAGTGAGTCATTACTTGAAGCAGAAAAGTTTTCATAACTTTGCTTCAACAATGTCTTTTGTGTCTTCTTTGTAGCATCATTACCATCAAACACTGAGCAAATATCTTCAAACAGTTCCTTAGCAGTTGTGTATTTGCTGAATGCAATGATCTGATCTCTAGGAAGAGTCATCAGCAACAAACTTCTAGCTTTAAGATCATTCTTCTTGCAAGCTTTTTCAACACTAGATTCAGGCACAAAAACTTTCACAACATCTGTGTCACCAACCTTCACAGTACTAGTCACAGACTTGAAAGAATCACTAGTTTGAATGATCTCCCATAGAGCATAGTCCTGAATGAGAAAGTATTGCTCAATCAGTATCCTCCACATCTCAAACTCATTTAGTTTGAGCTTAGGTAGCCATGGTGTAGAAGAGTTTGATTGGTTGTTTTCCATCTCCATTGAATTGAGTGAGTAGGTTAAGCTAATTCCTTGGATCTTCTAAAACAAAATATCAGAACCTTCGCTCTGATACCACTTGATGGATCTAGACACACACCTTGTGTCAATGATATTTTGTATGATATTATTAAGCATGCGGAATTTACTTAGTAATACTTAGAAGATGGATTATATGATGTATTATATGTAAACACAGATTAAATACACAACTTAAGCTCCAATATTATTGATGAATAATATGAGTGATCTTAGATTATCACTAGGGTTACACCTTGAAGCCTTTGTGAGTAATACGTAGGTAATTAGATAATTTTCTAAGACAATGACCTAGGACCTCCTTTTATACAAAACAAGGAGTCCTTTACAAGATAAGTATAATGCTAACATTATAGAATATACACAAGATCTATTCTATACTTATCTAAACACGTTTAACTAAACATTATCTAATAGCAGTGGTAATAATGTATTGGCAGTGGGAATACGTTTCCACTGCTAGTGTTAATCCGAGCAGTGTAAACCACAACTATCCGTGGTAACGGATTATTCCCAACAATATGCACATATCATGATTTCTTTAGGTGTGAGATTGATGTGTGAGCATGCGGTAATGGATTGACTTATCAAATCTGATCAGCTGCAACCATCAGGTGTCTCTGCATAAAACAGTTAGCAATAAAACGCACGAAAGTGTCTTTGATCACTTTTGTTGAATTGAGGTACACGGCCCATGGTTCCCCGTTGATCAGTACAAGTACTGCCTGTGATCAGGTATAATTCTGAAGAATCTCCTTGACAGGGTTTCGTAGCTGTTCTAGATGTTCTCAAACCGGAACGTCTCAAAGAAGACAACACGGAGTGAGTGAACCAGCGAATTGAGATTCAATGATTGATGAAAATGATTTGGAAACAATCGTGTATTTAATATAAAGGGTTTTGCAATATAAGGAAGGTTTTATGGAAAATCAATTATCAATCATAAATACCCTTTTAATTTTGAAAACACAATACACAGTCGAAGTGCTAAAGAAAAGTATTTTGAGCACAATGACCGTTTTTTCAAAGATATCCGTCAATCCATTTTCCTGGACAAGGATTGATTCAAAATTGAATCGCTCCATTGATGAAGTCCAGATGTCACAAGCAAGATGTCACAAGCAAGTCTTGGCAATACCACAAGGATAATGCGTAGGACTCTCAAAATATATTCTTACTTTCCACATTGTGTGAAACAGTAAGTCTTCAAGAATATTGTGTTCTAATGAGATTTATTGATGATCTCGTGGCTCTAGACTCAATTGTCCACATTTGGTTTCCTATGTCGGAGACTAGGGAGAGGGTCTCCTTCTTCAATATCACCAATCTCTAAGAGAAAGTCGATAGATTATGTAGGTTCCTCGTGAGAATGAAACAAGCCCTTTTAAGAGGAACTTGAGTAGTTTGGGAAGCTTAGTGCAGTGCGTTACTGGGTCCATGACGTCTTGTCTTCAATACCGGCGTTACCTTGGTAACCACTAGTAGCATATGTATTGAACCTGGTTTCTGCCCTAAGGTTGAACTTTAGGAGGGCTATTTCTTTTCACCCTTTTGACATTTAATTCTTTTTCATTCTTCAACCCCTTCAGTGCTTACCGAGACTTCATAACTAGAACCTTGTTGGGTTTATTCCAGTTCTAGCTCTATCTCAGTCTGCACTATTCCCATTTTCTCATTTTTCTCCTTTTTTCAACATTCCTAAGGACTCTACACTATCTAGTGGATTGTACCTAGGAAGATCCCTCCGGTTCTGGCAGATCATGGGAACTAATACCTAACCTTATCATCCTTATATCTCCATGCATAAAGTAAAATTGGTCGGTCTTTTGGTATTGTTCTTCTGCCTTGAAACCAATTGAAAATCATTTGAGACATCAATCAAGATACTTGTGATATATAATCAAAGCATTTTGTATCTTAATTGTTTTTGATGTTTTGGAAATGCTCCTCCTCAATATGTGCATCGAGATTTTGAAAGGGTTTTGCACATATTAGAAGGAACCTGCACTTTGAGACAAATCAATCACGTTTGAATCCTATTTGGTTTAAAATAGATGCTCCCCCTTAACATGTGCATGGAAAATTTGAAATCATTTGACACATGCAGGGAGGAGAGCCTGTTGTTATATCTCTAAACCACATATCAAATTATCAGTTTATATCCAATTTAAATCACAAATTCTCCCCCGATCACAATTTTCAAATCCTTTGAGATTTGTGGTCTCTATTGATTTAAATTTATTTTGAAAACTTTTGAGGAGAATTGTAACTTGCTTTTGAAAACCATTTCAACTGATAAGAATAAGATTTTTAGACTTTAAACTCCATTGTTTAAGCATGCATAAATATCTTTTGAAAACATAACAATAACCAAGGTCTGGTACCAATTGTATAAACATTATAAAACATTGTTCATTTTGATTAACCAAAAGTAGACCTTTCTCGTTTACTTGCCAATTGTTTGAGAAATACTCTTTTTTGATTTAATTGAAATCATTCTCCCCCTCAATCAATGACGTAAGTTGTTGATTGATGGATAGAGTTTTTGACAGTTGATAAGCCCGGATGATTTTCAAAGCAATTTTGTTTTCATTAGATGACAAATATTTTTCAGAAGAATTATTAGAAGGAAAAATATTTGGAAAGAAACATTTGTCTTTTTGGTGACAAAAATTTGTTTTTAGAATCAGAGCATAATGTTTGAAAATTTAAGATTAAGCATGGCTCTGTTCTTTCTATTAAAACGGGTTACTGCCTGAAATGACAATAAGCCATCCTTTTTCTCTTTTTTTTTTTTTTTTTTTTTTAATGAGTTCGAACTTCATCTAGAGACCCGTGCCATTCTTTGAGTGACAACTCAAATTCCGTAGATGTTATCGAACCCCAAGAAAAACATGCTAAATAAACAATATTTTTTGAAATTTTTCAAGATTTTCTGATTTTTTTTTATGGATTTTGAAAATTTTATATTTTTCTATTTTCTTTTTAGTGGTTTTATATTTTTGTATTTTGGTTTTTGAGAATATATGTACAAAGAATAGGTAGAGATGAACACTTTTACTCCTCGTCTTCCTCCTGAAAACGTTTGAGCATTTCTGGTTGAAGGCTCTTTAAGCCTAGTCGTGGAAGAATAAACTCAAAACGTTCTCGAGAAAGAGCTTTGTTAAAAATGTCTGCTAACTGATATTCATTCCTCACGAAGTATAGTTCAACCACACCATTTTCAACTTGTTCCCTGATGAAGTGATGTCGAATGTCGATGTGCTTTGATCTAGAGTGTTGGACATTGTTGCAGCAGAGAGCAATGGCACTTTTATTATCACAGTACAGAGGAACTTTGTTGAATACAAAGCCATAGTCAGATAATTGGGATCTCATCTATAAGATTTGAGCACAACAAGATGACATGGCTATGTATTCAGCCTTTGTAGAGGATATGGAAGTACTCATTTGTTTCTTTGAAGACCAGCTTACAAGCTTATCACCCAAGAATTGAGCACCTCCTGATGTACTTCGACGTGTATCTTGACATCCTGCATGGTCAGCATCTGCATAGGCCGTTAGTAACATCCCAGTGTCCTTCGGGTACCAAAGTCTCATGTTAATGGTTCCTTGGAGATACCGAAAGACCCGTTTAACCGCTTCAAGGTGCTTTTTGGTAGGCTTAGCCTGGTGTCTAGCACACATGCATACAACGAACAAAATGTCTGGTCTACTGGTTGTGAGGTACATCAGGGATCCAATCATACTACGATATTTTGTTTGATCTATCATGATCCCTGAGTGGTCCTCATCCAGTTTTGTGCGCTCCACCATGGGAGTGTCAACAGGGTCACTGGTATAAAATTCAAATTTCTTTAAAATTTCTTTTGCGTATTTAGATTGATTGATAAAAATGCCTCCGGGACTTTGTGAAATTTGTAATCCCAAGAAAAATGATATTTGTCCCATCATAGATATTTAAAATTTGGAGCCCATCTCCTTAGAAAAATGGTCACATTCATTAGGGTCAGTCGAGGCAAAGATAATGTCATCAACATATATTTGGACATGGATTAAGTGTTTTCCTGACCTTCTGGTGAACAATGTCGGATCCACTGCTCCTTTGCTGAATCCATTAGATAGAAGAAACTTCGATAGCGTATCATACCATGCTCTAGGAGCTTGCTTCAAACCGTAAATGGCCTTTTTCAAGAGATAGACATGAGTAGGATGCTCTGGATTCACAAAACCTTCCGGTTGACTGACGTATACCACTTCTTTCAGGTCTCCATTAAGAAATGCAGTCCTAACGTCCATCTGATAGACTACCATGTTCTTACTAGCAGCATTAGCCAAGAAGATTCTGATAGCCTCGATACGTACAACTGGAGCAAATGATTCTTCAAAGTCAATACCCTCCTCTTGTCGGTATCCTTTAGCCACTAGCCTTGCCTTATTTACGTCACCGTGCTCATCAAGCTTTACTTTGAAGATCCACTTGAGAGCAATAATCATAGCACAGTCTAGAGCTGGTACTAATTCCCATACATCAAGACTATCAAACTCATGGATTTCTTCTTGCATAGCGCTAAACCAGCTGTCCTCAGACATAGCTGTTTTGACATCTTTAGGTTCGATCTTTGATAATACAGAATTGAAGAAGCACCATAAGGCATATGTGGCAAGTTGTTTTCGAGTGGATACATGACGAGAAGGATTCCCAATGATGTTGTCTAATGGATGGTCATGTGTCCATTTTCTAAGGTGCTCATGTGGTTGTTGTTGAGGGACTGAAGTAGCAGAGTTTGGATCCCCTGATGAAGATGATTCAGGAGTTGGTTCATGGGCAAATATATTTTCAAACGGGGCATCTTCGGGAGTAGCAAAAGGGTTATCTCCATCAAAATTACAAATTCCATGATGTACAACCGATGATTGAGGAGATGATGAGTGTTCGACAGCTGGTGCTTCTGGAGATAGAGACATAGAGACAGATGGATTCTCTGTGATGATTGGTTCAGAAGCCACCACTGTAGATGATGAAGAAGATTGATTCTCATGAGGTTCATAGTATTCATCAAACATCGGATCAAACAATTTCTTCAAATTTTCATCAGTTGGAGGTACATACGGAACAGTAGGGGAGTGAATCTGTACAAGAGAGGAACTTATGGGACTACTTGATAAAAATTGAGGTGCGGGTCCGGAACTGGATTGTCCAGGAGCCATATGCTCAGACAACTCATCGAACATGATGTGAATAGTTTCCAGGATATCTCTGGTTCTTTTGTTGTAGATTCGGTAACCTTTCCTATTAGATGCATATCCCACAAAAACTCCAATGTCCGCCTTAGCTCTTAATTTACCTAAATCTTGACCATTTCGTTGGATAGCACGAAGAACCGAACACACGAAGGAAAGAGAGATCAGGTTTTCGATTGTGGACAAGTTCGTATGGAGTTTTTCCATGAGAGGTGTGGATGAGAGAACGATTTTGGGTGTAGCAGGCAATGGCAATGGCTTCAGCCCAGAGAAACATTGGAACCTTTGAGTAAATTAGCATAGTTCTAGCGTCTTCTACAAGAGTTCGATTTCGTCTTTCAACTACACCATTCTGTTGAGGAGTGCGAGGAACACTTCTTTAATGGCTGATCCCAATGCTTTTATAGAACTGACTAATTTCTTTGTTAACAAACTCAGTTCCATTATCTGTGCGGATGATTCTGACTGTTTTATTAAGCCGGACCTGCAATTGTTTAACAAGTTTAATGATGATGTCGGGAGTTTCATCATTTGCCCTCAAAAACATAACCCAAGTGAACCGTGAGTAGTCATCAACAATGACTAACACATATTTCTTCCCGTTTATCGTTTGCACTCTCATTGGTCCGCACAAATCCATATGAAGGGTATGAACGACTTCCATAAAGGATTTTGCAGGTTTGGGTTCGTGGGCATACTTCTTGCTTTTTCCCAGTTGGCATGCTGAACAAAGATGATCTTTCTCATATTTCAGTCTGGGTAGTCCTCTTACTAGGTCCTTTCTTGAAAGATTATTAATGGTACCGAAGTTCAAGTTATTGAGACGACGATGCCATAACCATGACTTTGTTTTAGAGGCCTTTGACAACAAGCATATTGGAGAAGACTTCATCATATCTTCGATAGAGATGGTATATAGGTTTGTTCCACGGGTTCCTCTTAAAAGTTTACACCATCGAGTTCTCTAACGAAGAAAGTATGTTTTCTAAAGGCCACTTCTAAATCAGAATCACAGAATTGACCGACAGAAAAAAAGTTATGACCAAGACCTTCAACGTAATATACCCAGGAAATTACACTATCTCCAACCACATAATCTCCATAATCCATAATTGCTCCAAAATGGTCATTTCCGAATCTAACAGTCCTGATAAATTTACTCAAGAAGTTTATGAGCCGCGAGCGATCTCCAGTCATATGCTTTGAGCAGCCTGAGTCCAAATACCAAAGGACGATTTGTATGACCTGCATTTGAACATAGACAAGAATGGATGACTGGATAATTTGGATCCCCATGAGCGAATGGGTTCCATTTGGTTAGTACAGAGTATTGGAGCACCCACATCAGAAATAGAAGATATGTCCTGATTAGTATTGGATGCTAAACTAGTAGTGGCAGTGGACCTATTTGTAGTGTGAGCACTTCTTAAAGGTATGATTCTACCAGTAGGCATCCATTTCTTAGAGGGCATAGATCTAGACATCTTAGGACAAGATTCATTCAATTTGAATTTCCGGCCAGTAGGTTTCCAATGATAACCCACATTACTAAATTTTCTTGCTATAGGCTTCCAATAATTGGTAACCCTTTTCTTTTAGGCTTCCAGATCTCCTTAACCAGTTTAGTATTTTTTATAATTTTGACTAGAGTATTACCAACATTTATCACCTCATTCACAACACATTCATGATTAAGACTAGAAATCAAACATTCATTACATGTTTTGCAAAAGGCAGCAGAATTCGAATTAATTATAGTACGCTTATAGCTAATACTAGAATCAACACGATTCGTTTTATTCAGCTCAAACTTATTCTTCCTAAGGTGTTCTTCAACTTTCTTCTCTTCAACACTTTTGGCTGGCAAGATCCTATTTCGCATTGTATTGCCTGAAGGCTTTGACCCGCTAACCTTAGTATTGCTGATTACTCCTGTAGAAGGAACAACAGGAATATTAGTTGGTGATACTACACTTTGCATTGGTGGTCTAGAAGTGTTGGGATCTGAAGTTTTGTGAGGCACATTGAAAGTCACATTCTTATCCTTAGGCATAGAACTGGGTGCAACTATTCTATCTCGCCTATTGCTAGATTTTGGACTTATGACAATTACATACTCTAAGAGTTCGTGAGATCTTTTGGCATCCATGCAGGCATAGGCTATGGTACTATCAAAAGGTTTTTCTAATCTTTCATCTTCAACTATCTCATGGAGACCCTTCAGACTATCCTTAAGGTATGAAAGATATGCTTTATGTGCAAGTTCATTATTCCTAATGGGCGGGAGAATATATAACATATCGATAGCATACTTATCACAAGCAGAAACCTTAGGAACAGAGTATTTGCAATTTGGGATTGGCAACTTTCCTTTCACCTCACGCTTCAGATTCTCAATATCGTTAAGTAAAGAAGTTATCTTTTCAATTTGTTTATCATGATTAACTTTAAATGAATCACATAACTCTTTGTTTTGATCATTAACCTTTGAAATTTCAGCTTTAAAACAATCATTTTCCTTTTGCAAGTTATCAATAATGTTTTGAAGTTGGAAATTCTGAGAATCTAAAGGTGGAGGCATATGGGAACCAGTCACATCCTTCTTTTCACCTTTCAGTTGTGAAATTTGGGCTTTCAATCTTTTGATCGTGTTATAATGAGCTTGAATTTGTTCATCACGTTTGCTAATTTCAAAAGCTGCATCAAACTCAGAAGCATCAGAGGATGTCTTGATATTTGAAGTTTTAACATTTTCTTTGAGATGTTGATATTTTAATTGCAAAGCAAGATGTTCAACTTCTAATTTAGAAAAATATTTGACCAGGTTATCATGATCATCCTGTTCTATTTTATCATGCAATTTTGAATTTGTTGTTTCAAGCTCAATGACACGATCATGGGAAACTTTCAAAGCAACAGATAATTCATGAAATTGAGATGCAGTAATAGAAGAATTCGTAGCAATGTAAAACACATCTTGAGCAACACATTGAGAAATCAAGTTCTCATTTAAGATATGCAGATTCTTCCTTTCAATTTCATTATATTTAAGTTCCCGTTCATAATTATTGACCTCAACTATCATTGCATTAAATTCCTTTTCCATTTCTTTAATCTCTGTGTCTATCCCCTTTTTAAGACTCTCAAATTGACCTTTTAATTGTTTAAAGAAAGGCATAACCTCAGTTAAATAGCATTCTTTAGTTTGCTAAAAACCTCTTTCCCCTTCAGTTATCCCAGTAGGTGTGATTCTCTTTTTACACATTTTCTCAAAATCAACAAATAGTTGGTAAACTACATAAATGTTGATTAAGGTCTTGCTCTTAGTGGGAAGTGTTCTAGGCACTAAATGCATTGGTGTATTTGGAGGATACACAGTTGCTTGGGACAATTTCCAACAGGGGGGGTTCTTTTCAACAAGGTTGTCTGCTTTTTGTTTATCCATATCCTTTTTCCAGAACACTTGTTCAGGCGTTAATAGGGTTTGAGGCTTAAACTTGTTCAAGGAAATCCAATTTTCCTTAGTGTAATCATGAGACTTAAAAATAATGTTATATTTAATGCACCATGGATCTTTAAGCTTCTCATTCAATTTTTCCTTAGTGGCATCTTCTAGTTTTCTATCTTCCTCAGTGCACTCAATGCATGAAGGTTTTTGTCTAGGCTTGAGGATCTCATCACCATCATAGACAACCTTTTGAGCAGCTCTTGCTATTTTACCATACTCAGGATTGGGTTCCTCTATAATGGGGATACTATGCTTATCGCTTAAGACTCTATGCTTAGTGACCATGTGAGCAGTCTGAAGGGTGTTTCCTTGTACGTACAACTTGTTTTCAAGTTTGTTTTTCAAAGTTTTTAGGTTGGAAAATTCAGTTAAAAGTTTTGATTCCTTAGCATTGAATTCCTGCTTAAGCACTTTTACATTTTCTTGAAGTTCCTGTTTTTGCTTAGCAGTTTTGTTAAGCTTTTCTTGTAAGGAATTTAACTCTTGTTTTAATATTTCTTCAATAAAATTGCTTTTTCTGATAAGTGTACGCATTTGGATATCCATCTCCTGCTCACGAGAGGTCAGTTCAAACTTAGCACGCTGTTCAAATATGGCAACTTGATCCTTATAGGTATTGAGTTCAGTGGTCAAGGAATCATCAGGCACAAATGCAGTGTATTCATCAGGCATGCATTCATTGTTAATTGCAGAAGATTCATCACTTTGTACAATAAGACTGTCATCTTGCTTCACATATTGTTCATATGGGACAACATTGCTATTTCCCATATTTTCAATATCTGATTCAATGACTTCAGTAGATTGTACTTCATGGTGAATCTTTTGCTTATCAACCACATTATATAGTTTCAATACCTCTGATATTATGGATTCCTTAGAAGGACTGGCCTGTTGAGGTGAAAAGACCATTGGAGAGATATTAGCCATGAAGATGGTCTGTGCATATGGTTCATCATCAACGTCCGAGTCAAATGCATCACAGTCTGCAACTTGAAAGGCGTTGGGATTGTTCTGAGCAGCATCATACACAGGTTGTTTGTCCACATCAGCATCGTATGTCTTAGCATTCCCATCAGACAATAACAACAACTCCTCTTCATTCAGCATTTCTCCATTATCTTGTGCTTGAACCAGCAACATCTTGTCCCTGAAGTATTCTGCATTTTGAGGACATTTTGGTTGAGTGCAGTTCCTAGCAATGTGCCCTTCTCCACCACAGTTGTAGCACTTGATTGGTTTTAATTGACCCTGAGCCATATTCGTTCCACGATTCTGATTTCCCACATATCCACCACCAACACCAGTATTACCATAACCAGCACCTACATTCCCTTGTTCATTGTGTGGAAGGTAAGCATTATATCTTCCCTGCACATTTTGCACCACAATCTTTCCGTCTTTCACAGTAGCATGATTTTGACGATTTGATGCAGTTCTGAGATAATTGTTAGTGTGTGGGGTGAGATTCAAGTTTAGCTTGACCATAAGAGCAACTTGATTGATAAAGTGTTCCATGACTGCGTCAGAATCAGGTGGCTTATACCCTGGATCAGGAATGAGCTTGTGGTTACCATTTCCAGTAGGTATGACTTGTGATGCTTTGGTAGTGATCCCTACATTAGTGTAGAATACAGTAGAATCATTTGAGGAGCTTGCTTCTCCAGCATTGGTCTTGAACTTTTCCATGATCATTCGCTCAAATTCTGCATGTTTCTCATTTTGAAGCAAATACGCATACAGTTGCTCATAATTGGTGTTCTTCAATCCTTTGTTGAGTTTGACTGCTGTGACAAAGTTGTTCCATTCGGGAGTCATGTTGTTCACAAACTTTGAATTTAGCTGAATATTCGGCATTGTCATTTTGATATTCCTCATATCATTCACCAGCTTGTGAAATCTGACATGATATTCAGTTACACTTTCCCCTGGTATCATTTCAAAGTTCTCAAAGTCATCATACAGCTGAGACTCCCTGTCTTCTTGAGTCAGTTCAGAACCAGATAGAAGCATTTTAACATTGTCCCAAACCGCCTTAGCTTCAGTGTTGTGATTGATCAGCTTGTAGATGTCTTTAGGTAAACCTTGGAGAACAATGTTTGAAGCTCTGATGTCTGCATCATATCTCTTCTTCTCCTTATCAGAAAGCTCATCATATGTCTTAGGTATATCCAGTCCTAATGTCATAGTACCATTAGCAGCAGTTTCCAGGACGTCTCTGGTGATCTCAACTTGATATGGCCCTTCATCAATTGACTTAAGGATGTTAACCCCATTTTCCTTTCCTAAGCAGTACAGTTTGATTCTTTGTGACCAAGATTCATAATCGGTTCTATCAAGCATGGGAGGACGAGTATCAGACCCTGCAGCTTGCACATCATCAGCAACGGAAGACATGTTTAAATTCTACGGGATTTTACAAATCTTTGATTTAACCGGGAAATAGATTCTTTCACAGGATTTTACAAAATCAAGAGAGAAACCGTAAAACTTATACACTTATGCGTAGATAGCAAGCTTACGCGTAGACAGCAGCTTAGGCGTAAACACTAGATTATGCATAGACACAGCTTACGTGTAGACAGAGTTTAAGCGTAGACAGTAGCTTACGCGTAGACTAAGGCTTATGCGTAGACAAAAGCTTACGCGTAGACTTTTAGAAAAAAACTTAAGTTTAAGCGTAAACCAAAGGCTTAGTAGTAAGAACCTTATGCGTAAGAATTCCTTAGGCGTAAGACAAGCTTATGCGTAAAAGAAGGCTTAGGCGTAAAGATTTTACTCGTAAGCTTTTATGCTTATGCGTAAAATTAGGGTTTTAACCAAAAATCCTTTACGCTTTGAAGATCAATTGAAGAACACCTTACGCGTAAGATTAGGGTTTTCTTATGCGTAAGAAGTACAAACTATGCCAAACGAGATTTTTGTGACGAAAACCATTTAGCAAACCAGATTAAAATGATGAAACAACCTTAAAAACACCAAAACAACAAGACTTGAAGATCCAAACCACTTATCACCCTTACGCGTAGGATAGTATACCCGTATCCAAACACGTTTAAAAACCAAGAAAAACTTGTAAAGTTTGAACCTTTTTGCAAGAAACTAAAATTTTAACACTCAATAAACCTTAACCCATAAGAATCTTGAATTTTTAAGTGTAAAATTTAGTACTTTTAAGCTTACCAAAAACCTATACGCAAGTACCACGCGTATACCAAACACTACGCGTAAACACAAACCAAACCTTAACCCAACAACAACTATCAAACCAAGAACATAACAGATGGATGATCAAACCTGGCTCTTGATACCATTTGTAGCATCTTGGTTTATCACAAACACATCATAAGCACATATGTTAGGCGTAGGATATAAGGTTTAGAGAGAGAAAGTGGGAGAGGATGGGAAGCTTAGTGAGACAAAGAAAAATGAATTATGAAAGCTCCACCCTTTGCCTTGGAGGGCAAAGGGTATTTATAGGGTACAAGCATAGCACGCCTACTTTAGGTTGTGGATCAGGTATACAGTGGGTAAAGACCCGTCCGTCCTCCACGGTGTTACTAAGTAATCTACTCACTATCACTAAATAACCATGACTTCGAGCTGTCTAACGAGTACATATACTTGAGGTGACCGACACTTTAAGTACTGGATTTACTAAATCCTAACAACATCATCTTTGGCTCAACAAATTACACTCTTTGCAAACAGTTTGAAAAACTAATGACAAAGAAGTTTGAAATAAGCATGATGGGTGAACTCACATACTTTCTTGGACTACAAATTAGGCAAATCAGTCACTGGCAAATCAGTCTTGAAGAAATATGAGATATCTGATTGTGCTTCAGTGAAGACTCCAATGGTCCCACCAAACAACCTTGGACCTGATCTCACTAGCAAATCAGTCAATCAAACTCATTTCAGGGGGATTGTAGGTTCACTGATGTATCTAACTGCTTCCAGACCAGACATACAATTCTCAGTCTGTCTAATAGCAAGATATCAGTCCAATCTCAAAGAATCCCATCTCACTGCAGCAAAAAGAATCCTCAGATACCTGAAGGGAACTCCAAGCCTTGGACTTTACTATCCAAAGTGCTTAGGGTTCGACCTCAAAGGGTATTCTGACTCTGATTATGCTGGTTGCAACATGGACAGAAAGAGTACCTCCGGGTCCTGTCAATTTCTTGGAGGAAAACTGGTTTGTTGGAGTGCTAAAAAGCCACAATTAGTGGCTATGTCTTCAGCTGAAGCTGAGTATGTGGCTGCTGCAGGATACTGTGCCAACGTCTTATGGATGAAAAGTCAACTCAGTGACTATGACATCCATTACAAAATGGTACCCATTTCTATGATAACACCAGTGCTATTGCAATCTCCAACAACCCTGTCCTTCACCAAAGAACCAAACACATTGATATCAGATATCATTTCATCAGGGATCACATAATGAAAGGAGACATAGAACTTCATTTCATCCCTACTGAATATCAACTTGCTAATATCTTCACCAAACCTTTAGATGAACCTACCTTCAGGAAACTGAAAGCTGAATTAGGAATGCTTGACATTGAAACTCAGCAAACTCAAAATCAATCCTAATCTCAGTGAGTTCCTGAAATGGTCCATTCTCCCTGTACAAAACCCCAAAATAACCTTCTCACTGAATGAGTAAGACTCATTCAGGGACCCTGACCCTAGATATTGAGCATTGAATGAGTAACTAAATGCACCAAATATTAGTTACTTAAATGTCCTGGGTTGGTAAACACACCAATTGAATAAAGGAATATATATCTCTTTATCTTACTGTCATCCAAGTCAAGGGTCTCTCAAAACTTACCTCATCCCACTTGGCATTAAATGCCTCTACTCACATGAAATATCTTGTGGATATTTTATCACTGTAGAATGCACTTTTACTGTGCACTGCAACTGTTCCTTGAAAACCGGGATTTTATTGCGGGTAGTAGAGTGGTGGCATTAAATGAGGAGATTCAAAACGTTTTCAAAAAATGACTTTACAAATCCTCTTTTATGCAAAAATTACCCCTCTCACAACTCTATAAATACCCCTCTCAAAACATTGAAAATGCACACACAGATTTTCTGCAACCAAACTCTGTCAAAATCTCTTCTCAAAACAAGAAATCTTTGTGTTCTTCAATCCTCAAAAACAAGTTTTTCAGTAAAATCTTCTCTGTAAACATTTAGAAAAGATTTTTCACTACAAAACTCAAGAGATTCAAAACTCTTTGTTTGTTCTTGTCAAGATATCCCTTTCAAAACCCTAAAACTTTTAAATTGAAATGGCAAGAACACAATCTCTTCAGTTTGCATCACAGTGGGTAGGAGATCTCAACAAAGTTGAATTTAAAACAAATAATGTTATAGGGAACTTTGAATACCCCCCTGATGTCCCAGCCTATAAGGGCATCATGAAGTTTTTATTCAACTGCTCACTGAAAACGGCCTTTACTCAGTCCCCTTCAATTCTGTACCAAAACCTCCTCAGGGAGTTTTGGGCAACAGCAGTGGCCTATGACACGACACCCTCTACTGATGAGACTGACCTACGACCACTCAGGGAGTATCTCATCAAATTCAGTCTTTTTAACGGGAAAAAGTCAGTCACCCTAGATTATAAAACATTTTGTACTTCAACAGGGTTAGACTATAATTCTGGGAACTATGTTGCCCATCCTGAACCCTCCACAGTTAAGGATGGGTTAAAACAAATTGTTTTAGATCCAAAGTTTTTAGACAAGACCCCTGTCACCAAGAACTCATTTCCCGTGGCTTGGAGAATCCTGTTCACATTTGTGATTCAGGTTCTCGGCGGGAACCACTCATCCACTAAACAAGTTAACACTATTCAGTTAATGATGGCATATTGCTTGATGAACGGGGTCACTGTCAACATTGGGGAGATCATTTACACTGATCTCGTAACCAAGCTACTGAGCAAAACTAGGACGAAATACGTCTCATATCCTAGGTTTGTCTCATGTGCTTTACAAGTGTTACTGGGTTGCAATTACCCTCAGGAATACAAATATACTGCTTTACCTGGTATCCTGAGTCAATCAAATTTTCAAAAGGACCCATCCCAAGTCACTGAAATTGAATTGACGACCCATATGGTTGCTGTAAACAACCAAAGGGACTCAGTGTCTCCAAACCCTGCTCCAAAAAACAGAAAAGGGAAGTCTCAGACTAGGACTAAGACCAAAACCAAGTCTCAGGGCCCTGAGGCTTCTGGAGCACAGCCTAAAAGGAAAAGAAAGCCCCAGACTGATCAGCCACCTAAGGGAGACCAAGCAACATCCACCCCGTTGACAACGAAGGACACTGATACATCACAGTCAGTGTCCTTGGTCCCAAAGACTACTCCCCAAGATCCAGAGGGAAATATACAACCCGCTGGTAGGGGAGCGCCTTTCACATTGCCCAAGGAGGACATTCGCAAATCAAAGCTTTTGTCTGAGGGCCAACAGAATGATCCCAAAGACTCAAGGGGAAACAAACAACCCACTGATAGGGATATCACTGCCACTGCTTCTAGGGATAGCACTGGGAAACACCCATCAGTGCTTGAAGGAGCAACGGGGGACAAAGACTCAGAGGGATTAATACCACCCGCTGATATGGAACCCATCACCACCACTGGTTTACTAACAGTTGCTGAGGTTAACGAAATTTTATTCTCTGATGAAGAACAAGCTGACAGTGAAGATGAAATACTATCAGCAGGAGAAGAAGTGGACGTTGAGGTTCAAACTGAACAAGAGCATCAGTCTGATCCACAAGAGCCAAAAGAATCACCTTTCCAGCCTGAAGATAATGACTCTGACTCTTCTTCATCTTCCTGTCCTGAAGAATTCAGAAAGTTTGATAATACTCTTCCACTGACAGAGAGGCAACTTGTTATGTGGATCACTAAAGCTTCAAGGAAGCTATACTCTGGGGTTACTAGAACTTTATGGGATCAACACACTAAAGCTGCTGCCAGCTATGCAGATCTGAAAGCTGAGGTACAAGCCTTTGATGCCAACACTGATGAACACAGGGAGCTCATGTACCAACACCTTCATAGACTGGATGAAAACCTGGTTAAATTTCTCAAGCATCTTCAGACTTGTGGTGTTACAATAGATGAAATCATGGATGCTGTCAAAGAAGACCCAACACTCAACTCTAAAGTGTTGGAGGCTACTGAGGCTTACTTAAAAAATTCCTCAGACCTCACTGAACTAATCAATATGCTCAAATCAACCAATGTTCAAGGTCTTCAGTCTTCAGTTCAGTCTCTTCAGGCTACACTAGGTTCTTTGGATGCTTAGGTGACTACTTTGGCTAAGGCATCATCTTCAATGGCTTGGAATCTTGGGCCTAGAATGACTGCTTTGGAAATCTCTCAGGCTAATCTGGCAGAAAAAGTCACTGGTCTTCAGAAGGATTCAACTGACATTAAGGCTATGGTCACGGAGATCTACCAAGCCTTCAAAGGTCAAGCATCACCAACTCCCCCAGTGTTCGAAGCAACTCTTGCTCTCACTAATGTTGCAGCAACAGTTGAGGGGGAGAAGACCATTGAAGAGACTCCCTCTCACACTGAGGGGGAGCCAGCTCAACCAGTCTCTACAACACCTATTTCATCAATCCCACCAGTTTCAGCAACACCCTTATCATCAATCCAACCAACAACAACAACATTGACTATGACAGTTGCAACACCTATCATGACAACAACACCACCCTTGGTAGCATCATCTTCTTCAGGCCAGGATAAAGGAAAGGCCATAATGCAAACACCTGAGCCTAAGAAGATTCCTTATATGATTGGCAACACTCAGTACCTGCTCACACCACAACAGCTAAGTGCCTATCTTGCAAAGGAAGACAGGAGAAAGAAACTAGCTGAAGAAGAAATGTTAGGTCACTAGTTTTACAACACAAGCTTATAAGAGAAGAGATAAGGCGATTGAACAAGTAAACCAAACACACACACACAAGTATACTCGACCGGTTATGCGTAGAGTGTAGTGAAAGAGAAAAACTTGAACAACCAACCTTCAAATGAAGGTTATTACAATGTATTTATAGGCAAGGAGCTAGGGCAACACTCCCTCTCCTTCCCTATTCCTTATTGGGCTTGGGCCTCAGCTTATGGGCCTTCTACATAAGCTGGACCTTAAACAAACATAAAGGCCATAACAAAGCTACCTATTACATATGAAATATAAATACTTGAAATACTGTTTAGGAGTGATTCCAACAATCTCCCCCTCAAGTATATATGAATGTAAACGGTGAAGGCGTTGATGTAATAGTAGTTGTAACGTCTTCTGGCATTCTTCTTTCTTGCGAGAGGAATTGCCTTGATTCAAACAATCTCCCCAGTGTAGAGAGATAGTTATCTTTGAACGGTTAAGCTTCGACGTCATCTTTAACTTTGTTCTTTGATCATTTGTTCTTTGTGGTGAAAGTGATAGTATGTTGTTGTCTGCATCAGTCTGCCTCAGGTCTGCTTCGCTGCTCCAATGTCTTCACGTCATTCTTCAACATGCACACACGCTCTTTGACGTTGGAAATCAATACTGATGAAGTTCTGTAAGTCTTTAACTTTGTAGATTCTTTGATTGATGAAGAATCATTCTGACTGTTGTGTTGCATTCGAATAGAACTTTCATTAGTGATGATGTTGGCGTGAGCATGAGAAGAATCAGCACGATCATCCCGCTCCGGAGCTTCGCTGAGTAGACTTGACATCTACATGAAGCCATGTAGCGCAATAGAGTGAACACCCTGAGGTCAAGTCCTTGCCGGAAACATTCTTAATCTCAACACAAAAGTGTGATACGACAATTGTGAGAGCTTCAAGTTTGAACATTCACGGCCTTTGGCGAATAATGATTGGCAAACTTTACAAAAGAAGAATACCTTCGAGGCCTCGCCCTACTAGCACGACTAAGAAGAGTACGAGTGCGGTTGTAGTAGTGATTACTTTCAAGATAAGCTTACGTTGTGTTGTCAGTCTTACTAAGAAGTAGTTAGTTTCTTAGATGTTTCAATTTCTGAATGTCTTGAAGTAGTCATAACTAAAGGTTGCAGTTTCTCGCACACACGTACAACTTCTTACTGCACTTCTGTAACCTCGTCGCTTCGTCTGGACTCCGTCTGACTACGTCTGTTGTTGTATGATAGTGAAAGTGGTGTTTCTTGTTTACTAGTTTCTTGTTTCAATTTCTACTG
>BPTQ01000005.1:103752775-103838384 GCA_019973895.1 Chrysanthemum seticuspe | reverse complement strand
GTCCAAGTGCTCTCTGGATCAACAATTTGGTATATCTGATGTAGGGAATCTTTGAGCCAAGTTTGTTGAGAAATGACATCATGTCATCCCAAATCAGAGCTTCAATGGCGATGTGTTTCATGTTGACAAATGCCCAAAATATTTGCAGTTCTATGAGCTTAGGATGCTCATAGCCGCTATCACGACCAGAAACAGACTTGGTGATGATCATGTAGAGTGTTCTCCATGGTTGAGGAATACTCTTAAGCTCCACGTGAGAGTGCTTGGTGATTACTCCTGTAGCCTCATCATAACCGATATTGATTAAGAATTGGAGAGTTAACTCTTCAGCAGGTGTGGCATAAAGTTTGGTTGGATTGACTTCAGGAATAAGGAGAGCAGCCCTTAAGTCTGCAGGTGTAATGGTGACTTGTTTGTGGTTCAGAGTCACCGTCACAGCAGTCCTTCCTTTGACCCGTTCCATAGTGTTCCAGAACTGTTGGATGTAGATCTCAGGAATGGTTGCAGAGTGAGTAAGCATGTTCTGATACGGATGAGTCCTCAGAATATCGATAGCAATAAGACATGAAGATTCAGAGCAAGTAAGGGTGTCAAAGTCAACACGGAGGTTATTCTTTCCTATCTTCATTGGATAGCCATGAGGATAGATATCAGCAATGGAGAGAACTTCAGGTGCATCCACATTCATTTGTTCAGCCATGTCGTGATCTGAAATAACATTAGCCAAAAGAACCAACATATCGAAAGACATAATGTTAGTCAACAGAAGGTCTTATTGTCTAGTTGTTGAATGTACAGTGATAATGATTGATACGAGTCCTAAGTCACTTGTATGTTCAATCAATGATATCGTGAAATGTTTCGTGAGTTAGTTAACTTTAAGTTTTAAAGTTTATTTTATCACTTATTGTTCACAACATATCAAACGATTTAAGTTTATTAGTGACATTTTTGGATTCGTGATGATATGATTAGTTTATTTACAAGTTTGTACAAGTAACAATTCATCATGAAGGTCAATCCAGGGTTAAGCGTAGTTTTGGCAAAGTTATGCGTAGACAGGTATGATATATGCTTAGGCGTAGACTTACGCGTAGAATCCTATCTTACGCGTAAGAAATGTTACGCGTAGGAAAAGGAGTCCGTATGCGTAGAGCTTATGCGTAGGCATATATTTACCTTACGCGTAAGGCTACTCGTAAGAGTTGACCTTAAGCGTAGGGATCACTGTTTACGCATATCCTTCACAGGATACGCGTAGTCCATTGTAGAACCTTAAGCGTAGAAGCTACGCGTAAGACAAGTCTTACGCATAACAATCTACGCGTAAGGTGATCCTTATGCGTAGATAATCAAATGACCTTAATTCTGAATTATAAGTGTAGCAATCCTGAAATAAATCCATCAAATCATCAATATTAACACATACATTCAGTTAATCAATAGATCATGGCACTAACATATGTTACACAGTTATGCGTAGAATTGCATACGCGTAGACTAAACCCTTGATCTACGCGTATGGATTCTAGCCATAGATTGAGCACCAAACTTTTTCTGGTATAGCATAGACGTTGTGAGAGCATGTAGACCAAGTTTTAACACTTATTATGCAGTGAATCAAAAACACCCAAAGTTTATGAACTTTAAACCCTAGTTTCGAATTGATGTCCAATTCGTGTTTCTGGGTGGTTTTCAACAATGGAAATGATTAATTCAACAAGAAATAAGCATAACCCAATAATCTTTTAGACCACAACACTTCTCATTTGAAAATACCCAATTCGACTCATAAACCCTAGTTTTTCAAATTCATATTATTCGTGTTTCTGGGTGGATTTTGATGGTTAAAATGGAATCAATGATGTATTAAGAACGTTTTGACACTAACCATTTCACCACAAACACACTCACACTGATTGTGTGTTCATACGCATACGCGTAGAGCACATAATCATTCATATCTTTTGTTTTAACCGTTGGATTTACATGAAAATCAAAACCATTGCTTGTAATTACGTTTAGATTATGAAAACACTTACAATATGATGATCAAAAACACGGATTTGAATCTTGAATATTAGGCGTAGAATTTGAAATGAGTGTAATGAATGTGAAAAATTAAAGTAAGGTGAAGGTGTTTTATCAAAAATGACTTTGTGTTTTTGGCAGTTTTGGTCCCTCCACCTTTTCCATTTTCATCCAAAGCTTTTTAACTTCCAATTTTGTTACCAAATGAAGATTTTAGAAAAGAACCTTGACGACACTCCCCCTCGACTTGAGAAAAAATAATGAAAGGTTGTTTATTAAAGTCCGAGGAGTGTCTTTGAGCCAGGAAATGTACCACCATTTGTAAAACGAAACCACCGAGATATGATAACATGCAAGTACACAGATGTTTTGAAGCAGTTAATGGATTATTTTCTCCCCCTCAACACTTGATCGGAAAAATACTGAATTTTGAAAGATAAAAGTGTTGACGGAAGAAATGTACTTGCCATGTTTAAAGAAAATAGAGGAGAAGAATATTTTTGATGTTTATCGGATTTTATATTTTTGTATTTTGTTTTTGAAAAATTTATGTACAAAAGATGTTTTGGTGTTTGACAGGTTTTAAGACTGTTTTAAGAGGTCATCCAATTCCTCTTGAGTCAAACACCTCATACCAATTCGGTGTACCAACTCATTAAACCTAGCGGGAGGCAAGGCTTTGGTGAGCAGATCTGCCAATTGGTATTCAGTACCCACAAAGTATAATTCAACGGTACCCTGCTCCACATGATCCTTGATGAAATGATAGCGTAGATCGATGTGCTTTGATTTCGAGTGCTGAACTGAGTTGCACGAGATTGCAATGGCACTCCAATTGTCGCAGTACATCGGGATTCTGTCAAATACATAACCATAGTCTTTGAGTTGTGTTCTCATCCAAATGACTTGAGCACAACACGCGGACATGGCTACATATTCTGCTTCAGTTGATGACAGCGATGTACAATCCTGCTTCTTTGATTGCCAAGACACCAGTTTATCACCGAGAAATTGTAGAGCTCCTGAAGTACTTTTCCTTGAGTCTAAGCATCCTGCGTGATCAGCGTCTAAAAAAGCTATTAGTTCAAAACCAGAATCCTTCGGATACCAGATCCCCAAATTAATGGTTCCCTTGATGTATCGGAGGATTCTTTTAGCCTCAGAGAGGTGGGTTTCAGTTGGTCGCGACTGATAACGGGAGCATAGATAAACGGCAAATACAATGTCAGGTCTGCTAGCTGTTAGATACATGAGAGACCCAATAATACTTCGGTATTTGGTAGGGTCAACCAATTTCCCATGTAAATCAGCATCTAATTTCTTGGTATGAGCCATTGGTGTGGCATAAGTATCACAGGTATTCATTCCAAATTTGTTTAACAATTCAAGGGCATATTTGGACTGACTCAAGAAAATACCACGGGGTGATTGATGAACTTGCATTCCTAGAAAGAACGTAAGTTCACCCATCATGGACATTTCAAAATTTTTCTTCATGAGTTTTGCAAAAGCGATTGAAAACTTTTTATGTGTTGACCCAAAAATGATGTCATCCACGTAAATTTGAACAATTAAGATGTGTGCCCCGTGATATTGTATAAAAAGAGTTGGGTCAACCGAGCCTTTGGTGAAATTATTGGCAATGAGGAAAGATGATAGCTTATCGTACCATGCCCGAGGGGCTTGTTTGAGACCATAAAGAGCTTTGTTCAGTTTGTAGACATGGTTCGGGAACTCAGGATCAACGAATCCATCTGGTTGGCTGACATATACCGTTTCTTTAAGTTGTCCATTTAGAAACGCCGTTTTGACATCCATCTGATAGACCGTCATGTTCATATGAGCCGCGAACGCGAGAAATATCCGAACAGCCTCAAGACGAGCAACTGGAGCAAAAGATTCTTCAAAGTCTATCCCTTCTTCCTGACGATAACCCTTAGCAACTAGCCGTGACTTGTTTCGGATGACATTCCCTTCAGCATCCAATTTGTTTTTCCAAATCCATTTTAGACCAATGACGTAGACCCCTGTTGGTCTTTCAACCAGTTCCCATACTTCAAGACGTTTGAATTGGTTGAGTTCTTCCTGCATGGATTCAATCCAATTGTCTTTTGTCATTGCATCCTTAATGTTTTTAGGTTCAGATTGGCAGACAGTGAGTGCATAAATGCAGTGTTCACCATCTGAATGAAGACGTTGTCTCGTAACGACTGGTTGATTCGGGTTGCCAATAATGTTAGCCAGAGGATGGTCTTTTGTCCATCTATGTGTAGAGGGTTGATGTTGGTATACATTGTGCAGATTCTGAGGATTCAAATGGTTTGTTGAAGATTCCGCGACATCTGGTGCAGCAGTCTCATTTGCAAACGGGTTGAAGAACGCATTTGGATCAAAATCTGCAGGTGGGGGTACTACATTCAGAATATCATCAGCTGGTTCATCAATGTTGGAAGCGGTGTGTTCAACTGTTGTGTTGGAGTCAATTGGTGTAGGTGCATCTTCAACAGTGGTTGTGGTAGCAGGTGTATCAGGTATATGAATATTATCAGGTTGTGCAGCGGAGACAGCAGATACACCAGGAGCACGTTCATCAATATCCTCACAGAACAGAGGAGCAAATAACCTTTCCATTTGTTGACGAGTTAGCTGAGGGCTTTCTTCAGCTGATGATGGGGGTTGAGGGAAGTTTAAACGGTTGTGTCCGGGTTCTAAGCTGTTATACTTAGAAGCCATTTCCGTGAGTTCATCGAAATGAGCATGAATCGTTTCCATTACCTCCTTAGTTCGACGATTCCAGATTCGGAAACCTTTAGAATTGTCACAGTGTCCAATAAAGACTCCAATATCAGCTTTTGCTTTGAGCTTTCCAAAATCATCACGATCATTATTCGGATAGCAAAGGGATCCAAATACATGAAAGTGTTTTTGGTTCGGTTTGTAGTTGTGGACAAGCTCAAAAGGTGTTTTGTTGTGGCGTTTGGTGATCATGGAACGGTTTTGAGTATAGCATGCAGTAGATACAGCTTCTGCCCATAAGTAATCTGGAAGTTTAGCATTGATTAACATTGTTCTTGCAGCTTCCACTAACGTTCGGTTTCGTCTTTCAACAACTCCGTTTTGTTCAGGTGTTCGTGCAATAGATGTTTGATGTTGAATTCCCACTCTCATAAAATTCACGAAGGGTTTTGTTAACAAATTCAGTTCCTTTGTCTGTTCTGATGATTCTGACGGTGTTTCGGAGCTGAACCTGTATCTTTGTGAGAAAGGTGATGATCATTTGTGGAGCTTGGTCTTTGCTGCGAAGAAAATAGACCCAAGTCCATCGTGAGTAGTCATCAACAATTACTAAGATGTAGCGTTTGCCATTGATTGTTTGCACGCGCATCGGGCCACACAAATCCATGTGAAGAAGATGAAGCACATGCTGAGAGCTGTGTTCCACCTTTGAAGGAAAATGAGCACGAGTGCTTTTTCCTTGTTCACAGGCTGAGCAAAGGTGATCTTTTGAATACCGGAATCGTGGGAGTCCTTCAACTAGTTTGTGTCGAGCAAGGTTGGTGATGGTTTGAAAGTTTAGATGTGAGAGACGACGGTGCCATAGCCAGGATTTTGTAGATGTTGCCTTAGAAAGTAAGCAGATGGGAGATGAAGCAACCATGTCTTGCATAGAGATAGTGTAGAGACTAGAATTACGCGAGCCGGACATAAGATCGTTTCCTTGTAGATCACGAATGAAACAAGTTTTCTCCCTGAAAGCAACCTCCAAATCTCCATCACAAAATTGACCTACTGAAAACAGATTGTGACCGAGGCCTTCCACATAATAAACCCTGCTGATTTCGATGTTCCCATTAACATAATCTCCGTAGCCCATGATGGCTGCGAAGTGATCGTTCCCGAATCTGACAGTGCCAATGAACTTTGCAATAAAGTTTGATAACAGTTTAAGGTTGCCTGTCATGTGTCGGGAACATCCGCTATCAACAATCCAGAGAATGATCTGTATCACCTGCATTACACACAGACGACACAGATGGAATAGAAGTAGATGTGGAACCCGAAATGTTAGAGGGTTCCGAAGCAGATATGTTAGACATACACACATTTATAATTTTAGGCATCCATTTAAATCCTAGTGTGTTGTATATCCATTTCTGCCATCTATAGCTACTCTTTGCTTTAGTCTTAGTGAAAGCGCTAGGTGGTACTACATTCTTAGGAGGTGAAGCGGGAGCTACTGTGATAGCAATGGTTGCCTTAGAATCTAAAGATGGTGGTTTACCAAGCACAGACTTAGAATGATTAGTGGGCCTAGAGGTATTCCAGTTCTTAGGATTCCGTAATCGAGAGATTATAGCTTTAGCAACACATTTGTCATGACATTCAGAATTCATACTCTTTTGACAAATAACACAAGGTGCATCAGACTGAATATCAAAAGTACTCAACGGTTTAGCATTCGTTACATCACTATTTCTATTACATTTGCCAGACGCAACATCTATAGTGGAAGTAACTTGAGTTTTATTCAGATTCCTAGGGTGTTCTTCTACTTTAGCATTCCTTATTGATCTTTTCTTAGGTCGCAACTTCCTATTCTGCGATTGAGTGCTCCTAGGCTGTGAAGTGCGGACGTTTGGAAAAGATGCAACTATTCCTGTTTCAGTAGAGGGAAACACATTAGCAACTTGTGATTTGGCAGTGGGAATTCTAGGTTCACGATTACTAAGTGTGACTGGTGCTAATCTCTTAATCACAGTAGGCGGAAGTTGTTCATACTTTCCTAACATTTCCCGTAACTTAGAGATGGTGTGAGTCAGATCTTGATTTTCAGAACGAATATTACCAGCAAAATTCATGTAAAGTTCCAAACTTTTTGCCAAAAACCAATAGTTTAACACCTAATAACGTTGAAAGTACAAGAATCTTGGATTCAAAAGTGTAAAAAATTAGTTTTTAAGCGTACCAAAGATTGTGTTATCTTTACGCGTAAGACCCAAAACAAAACTTCAAAAACAAACGAGTACACCCAACTATTTGGCGATTGATACCACTGTTAGGTCACTAGTTTTACAACACAAGCTTATAAGAGAAGAGATAAGGCGATTGAACAAGTAAACCAAACACACACACACAAGTATACTCGACCGGTTATGCGTAGAGTGTAGTGAAAGAGAAAAACTTGAACAACCAACCTTCAAATGAAGGTTATTACAATGTATTTATAGGCAAGGAGCTAGGGCAACACTCCCTCTCCTTCCCTATTCCTTATTGGGCTTGGGCCTCAGCTTATGGGCCTTCTACATAAGCTGGACCTTAAACAAACATAAAGGCCATAACAAAGCTACCTATTACATATGAAATATAAATACTTGAAATACTGTTTAGGAGTGATTCCAACAAGAAAGAAAGAGCAAAGAAGCACTGGTACAAGTTGTTGCTGAAGAAGCTGAGAATATTGGAATTGATCCTAAGAAACTTCAAAAGGGTCAGGCTGGACAAAAGTTCAAGGATGCTCAGGCTGCTAAAATGGCTGAAATGAGAAAGAAGTTGGACGAAAAAAACAGAAGAGCTGCAGCCATCAGGCAAGAAAGAATTGACCACTACAACTGGTCAATGACAAGCAGAAGGCTGCTTGAGAAAATCACTGATGTCAAAATCATCCCCAAGTCCAAACCACTGGAAATGAATGTCTACAGGGGGGATGATAAAAGAAACTTCGAGATTCATGATCCCCTGAAATTCATTGACTTTGGGATAACTGAACTCGATGAGCTTGGTCCAATCATTGAAACGAAGCAGAATGCTGTGGTTAAAGAGCTGATGAAAATGCTCAGAAAAAAGTATGAAAGATTGAGGGAAGCACCAGCACAACTGGGGATTCATCCTGCCTTAACTGCACCTCAAGGACCTCAACCTCAATCATCACAGGGCAAACAAAAGAGGGTTGAGTTCGAACTTGAGATCAAAGTGCCTGGACTGGAATGCAATAGGGAGCTACCTGAATGTGTGAAGTTTGTAAACTGTCTAGTGATAGAAAAGCCTGAAAGATGACTTTTATTTATTGATGTCTATGGGAACCCAACATTCCAAAGGTGGAGTGACATTGATCAGGCCGGTGTGGCTACAATGTTGAGCTACATACCAGTGGCCTCTCAAATTCAGACTCCTGCAAACATCAAGTTATGTGCTGACTTAAACGCCAAAATAAGAGAGCATCCTGACAAAGAAACACTCATCACAAAGAAAGTCAAGCTTGAAGCACTGGGGATCCATCTTGATTGAAATCATTATCATTTATCTTTTGTACTCGAAATAGGAACTATGTAATTGATCAATAAACGATGTCTGTTTTGTTAAAATATTCAGTGTTCCTTATTATAATCATTAGTACATTCAGTGTAAGAAGAATCCATTTGCTCACTTACACTGATCAAACACTTAGGCTATTTGTATATCCAAATAAGGGGAGACTGCTGGGTTCAGTAAAATATCCAAACCCCTTAATTCTAGGATTTGAATAGAAAATACCCTAAGTGTTGTCTGTTAAACACTAATAGGTCACTGAGTGCAGAGTCTCTCAGTGAGCCATCTTCAGGATACTCAGTAAGAGGTGAAGAAGAAGTCTCTTCCCTCAGTAAGGCAGAACTTAAGGGGTGAAGACTGAGTCAAGAAGAAGATGGTGGATTCAGTGAGTGATGACAATAACTCACTGAATCCCTCAACTCCTCACCATCTACTAACACTGAAGACAAACTTGATTGAAGACTGAAGGCTGAAGAATGGGCTGGACAAAACGGTTATGCTTGAAGCGATAAAGACGGAGTGCTTATCCTCAAGAAGTCAACTTTCCATGAAAGGATCAGTGTCAGTGCTGACATGTAGAAAGTTGTCTTCTCCCTTATCAAATATAGCCTTTGTAAACAGAGACAAAATATATCAGTATTTTGTCTTCTGTAACCTATCAGTTTGTCACTTAGGATAGAGTTAAAACTCATACTTGTATAAATAGCATAAGTGATGGAGTGAAAGATTCAATCTTGTGAACTGTAAAACACACACACACACAAGCCATCTTTCACTCCTCTAAATACAACTTTGTCCCAGAGATAGCTCAGTGGTTCCTTGTAGTTGTGCTCAGACATAGCTTGAGCTTAGTGAGGAGTTACAACCCTTTGTCATTTCAATCCCAAGTACTATTCCGCAAGTACTTGGGTAATGTATTCTTTTGATTGATTTCTAATAAAGAATATTAAGTTGAAAATTTATCAGTGTGTTTTTACTTATGTCATTTTAGTCATTGATTCACTATTAGTCTATTTTTAATACTTAACTGTTTTTATACGATAGTGAATAGGGAACAACAAAAATAAAATTGCACTGTTAACTAAGGACAATGAATGCTATAAGTTCCAACTCAACATTTTTGAAACTACAGAGAAACGTGAGCAAAGTTTTGAAGTCGCTTTTGCTAAATCTTACCAAAATGAAAAATCTTTGGAAAAACATATATGTAATCTAGTTGAATCCAAGAATGCATTACTTTCTCAAATAGAACAACTAAAATTTGATCATAAACAACAACTTAACGCTCTCACTTCGGAAACTCAAAAAGCCAAGTCTGAGTTGTTAACTTGTCAAAAAAACAATTTTGTGAGTACAAAAAGCATTTGAGGAGAAAAATAGATGAGTATCTTGATGAAATTGTAGATTTAAAAAACAAAATCAAAGAGTTTCGAAATGTTGTTTACAAACATGGTGAGTCAATCACAACAATTCAAAATTTTACTTTTAAACCACATCCGGATGGATATGGACCAATTCTTGCTGATTACAAACCAAAGTTTTCACATAGAGCATTCAAACCAAATCCTCAAGTTTACAGTGCAGAACATAGAATTGATGATTCAATTATGAGTGTTATTGAATATAATCGTGATGAGGAATCAGATGCTGATGCTGAGAGTCGATTAAAATTGGAAAATGTGTTATCTAACAAACCATTTAATTACTCAAAAGTCGTTCCTTTTGTTAAACAACAGGATAATACTAACACACCTTGGGTCATCACTCCAATTTCTGAATCTAACGAGGGTCCCCGAAACAATGTTGCACAAATTAATGGTCCTTTACCTTCCTTCAGTGAAGTAAAATCATTACCTGAACGATGTCAAGTTCTTAAATATTTTGACACATTCATGTCTAACATTAAACTTTTGGAACATGAAATTGAAGTTAATTCTGAAATAAAAGTTGAACATTTTCAATCGCCACATGCGTGAAATCAAAGAGATATCTTTCAGAAAAGGCTTTTACCCCATGTCCGAAATTTGAAAATGTGTGTAATATATTGGGAACGGGATCTTCAGAAGGAGATTGGACTTATGAAAACAGTTTTTGAGAAAACAGAAACATCGATTTCAAATACTAAACGTAAAAAGAAAATGTTAAGAAATCATGTTGATCGACTCTTGGAAGATGTTATATGTGCTGATACCATAAATGTTGTGTTGTTACATAATGTTGCATATGCATTTGATTATATTGTTGTTGATATTGTTGACTCCGTTGAAAATGTTGAGAATATCGATAATGTGCCACAAATCGAGTCTTTGAAAATAGATAATGCGCGTTTGTTAAATGAACTTTCGAATGCAAAACGTCGTCTTCAATGGTGTCAAAAAGATTATCAAAATCGAGAACTTGCTTTGCAAAACAAAATCAACCGGTTGCGTGAAAAATCTTTTGATCCAAAACTTGAACAACTGGATGATGACAACGTGTCTTTAAAATATCAAATTTCAAAATATGAACAAGAAATTGCCAAAGTCAAAACTAAATATGGTGTCATATTTGATTTGCTCAAAACGACTCGTGAAAAAGCATCACAAGAACTTGATAATCATCTTGCATACACTAGAGATGTTTTAAATGTTAGTGGAAACATTCGCTCTAAAAATCAAGATTTGTTGCACACTATTGTTGAGTTGAAAGCAAAGTTAGGAAAGTATGAACACAATAAGTCTAGTAACACAAATGTTCTTGCACCTGGAAAGTTTAAAATTGACACTAGAACGCCTAATGACAAACCACAAGATACTATTGTGCTTCCTTCCACTGATACAGGAATAGTTGCCTCTTTTCCCAACGTTTGCACTTCACAGCTTAAGAGCAAAACCAGGAAGAATAGGAAGTTGCAACGTAAGAGAAGATCAATATAGACCTCTGAAGTAGAAGAACAACTTAGTACTTTGAATAACACTCAAGTTGCACCCACTTTAGACATTGTGTTAGACAAATGTAATAGAAAAAGTGATGTAACGAATGCTGAATCTTTAAGTACTTTGAATGTTATGCTTGAAGCATCTTGTGTTGGTTGTCATAAAAGCATGTTTTCTGGTTGTCATGATAAATGTGTTGCTAAATCTATTTTATCTCATAAGCGGAATAATAGAAAACGGATTACCTCTAGGACCACTAATGCTTCTAAGTCTGTGCTAGGTAAACCGCCCTCTAGTGTTTCCGCTACGATCATTGATATACCTATAGAACCCACTTCACCTCCTAGGAAGAAAATATTACCTAGTGCATTTACTAAGACCAAAGCAAAAATAAGTTGGACTTGGCAGAGATGGTTACAAAATACACCTGGCTTTAAATGGATTCCTAAAATCATTAACATGTGTGTTTCAACTGTAACTGTACCGGAACCCTCTAACTCTTCGGCTCCACCTCTACTTCTATTCCACCTGTGTCGTCTGTGTGTAATGCAGGCGATACAGATCATCCTCTAGATTGTTGATAGCGGATGTTCCGGGCACATGACCGGCAATCTCAAACTGTTATCAAACTTTGTCTCAAAGTTCATCGGCACTGTCAGGTTCGAGAATGATCACTTCGCAGCTATCATGGGCTATGGAGATTACATCAATGGGAACATCGAATTAGCAAGGTTTATTATGTGGAAGGTCTCGGTCACAATCTATTTTCAGTAGGTCAATTTTGTGATAGAGATTTGGAAGTTGCTTTTAGGGAGAAAACGTGTTTCATTCATGATCTACAAGGAAACGATCTTATGTATGGAAACCGTACATCAAGCCTTTACACAATCTCAATGTAAGACATGATTGCTTCATCTCCCATCTGTCTACTTTCTAAGGCAACATCTACAAAATCTTGGTTGTGGCACCATCGACTTTCACACTTGAACTTTCAAACCATAACCAATCTTGCACGATACAAACTAGTTGAAGGTCTTCCAAGATTTCGGTATGCTAAAGATCATCTATGCTTAGCTTGTGAACAAGGGAAATGCACTCGTGCTCACTTTCCTTCAAAGGTAGAACACAACTCTCAACATGTGCTTCATCTCCTTCACATGGATTTATGTGGCCCGATGCGTGTGCAGACGATTAATGGCAAACGATACATTCTTGTAATTGTTGATGACTACTCAAGATGGACTTGGGTTTATTTTCTTCAAAGTAAAGATCAAGCTCCACAAATGATCATCACCTTTCTCACAAAAATTCAAGTTCAGCTCCGAAACACAGTCAGACAAATCAGAATAGACAGAGGAACTGAATTTGTAAATCAAACTCTTCGAGAATACTATGAGAAAGTGGGAATTGAGCATCAAACATCAATTGCACGGACACCAGAACAAAATGGAGTTGTTGAAAGACGGAACCGTACGTTAGTGGAAGCTGCAAGAACGATGTTAATCAATGCAAAACTTCCAGATTACTTATGGGCAGAAGTCGTGTCAACTGCATGCTACACTCAGAACCGTTCTATGATAACCAAACGCCACAACAAAACACCTTATGAGCTTATCCATAACCGTAAACCGAATCTCAAACACTTTCATGTATTTGGTGCTCTCTGTTACCCATATAATGATCGTGATGATTTTGGAAAGCTCAAGGCTAAAGCTGACATTTGAGTCTTCGTCAGATACTTTGAAAACTCAAAGGGATACCGAATCTGGAATCGTCGTACAAGGGAGATTATGGAAACGATTCACGCTAATTTTGATGAGCTTACCGAAATGGCTTCTGAGCAAAACAGCTTGGAACCCGGACATAACCGTCTAAACTTCCCCCAAACCCCATTATTAGCTTAACCAAGCTTACATCTTACTCGTCGTCAAATGGAATAGCTATTTGCTCCTCTGTTTAGTGATGATATTGATCAACGTGCTTCAGATGTATCAAATGTTTCCGCTGCTCAACCTGATAATAATCCAATCCCTGATACACCTGAAACAACAACAAATGTTGCTGACGCACCTCCAATTGATTCTACAACAACAGTCGAACAAACCGCATCCAATGACGCTGAACCAGCTGATGATCTTCTGAATCATGATGTACCTACACCCGCAGATTATGATCCAAATGCGTTCTTTAACCCTTTCGCTAATGAAACTGCAACTTCAGATGTTTCGGAATCATCTACAAGCTATTTGAATCCACCTAATCTGCATAATGTATATCAACATCAACCCTCCACACATCGTTGGACTAAAGTCCATCCTCTTGTGAACATTATTGGAAACCCGAATCAACCAGTCATAACTAGACAACGCCTTCAGACTGACGGTGAACATTGCATTTATGCACTTACCGTTTGTCAATCTGAACCCAAAAACATTAAAGAAGCAATGACTTATGAAAACTAGATTGAATCCATGCAAGAAGAAGTAAATCAGTTTAAATGTCTTGAAGTATGGGAATTGGTTGAAAAACCAACAGGGGTCTATGTTATTGGTCTGAAATGGATTTGGAAAAACAAGTTAGATGCTGAGGGTACGGTTATTCGCAATATTCATGTCTGGTGGCTAAGGGTTATAGACAGGAAGAGGGGATTGACTTTGAAGAATCATTCACACCGGTTGCTAGACTTGAGGCTGTACGGATTTTTCTGGCATTCGCGGCTCACATGAAGATCACGGTCTATCAGATGGATATCAAAACCGCTTTTCTGAATGGTAAACTGAAGAAAACGGTATATGTTAGTCAGCCAGAAGGATTTGTTGATCTAGAGTTCCCCAATCATGTCTACAAACTGAACAAGGCTCTCTACGGTCTCAAAAAAGCCCCTCGGGCGTGGTATGATGAGTTATCATCCTTTCTTCTATCCTATAATTTTGTCAAAGGATCGGTCAACCCAACACTGTTTATACAATATCACGGGACACACATCTTAATCGTTCAAATTTATGTGGATGACATCATTTTTGGGTCAACCCATAAAAAGTACTCAAACGCTTTTTCAAAACTTATGAAAACACATTTTGAAATGTCAATGATGGGTGAACTCACGTTCTTCTTAGGACTTCAAGTTCATCAATCACCCCGTGGTATTTTCCTAAGTCAGTCCAAATATGCTCTTGAAATTTTAAACAAACATGGAATGCAAAGCTGTTATACCTATGCCACACCAATGGCACATACCAACAAAATGGACGCTGATTTGCATGGAAAATTGGTTGACCCTACAAAATACCAAAGTATTATTGGGTCTCTCATGTATCTAACAGCCAATAGACCTGACATTGTCTTTTCTGTATATCTTTGCTCCCGTTATCAGTCACGACCAACTGAGAAACACCTCACTAAGGCTAAAAGAATCCTCCGATACATAAAGGGAACCATTAATTTTGGGATCTGGTATCCGAAGGATTCTGGTTTTGAATTAATAGCTTTTTCAGACGCTGATCATGCAGGATGCTTAGATTCTTGGAAAAGTACTTCAGGTGGTTTGAAATTCCTTGGTGATAAATTGGTGTCATGGCAATCGAAGAAACAGGATTACACATCGCTGTCCTCAATAGAAGCATAATATTTAGCCATGTTTTCGTGTTGTGCTCAAGTCATTTGGATGAGAACACAACTCAAGGACTATGGTTATGTATTTGACAGAATTCGGGTGTACTGTGACAACCGAAGTGCTATTGCGATCTCGTGCAACACTGTTCAACACTCAAAGTCAAAGCACATCAATCTTCGATATCATTTCATCAAAGAGCATGTGGAAAAGGGTACCGTTGAATTATATTTTGTAGGTACTGAACACCAACTGGCGGATCTTCTCACCAAAGCCTTGGCTCCTGCTAGGTTTACTGATTTGATCCACCAGATTGGCATGAGGTGTTTGACTCTAGAAGAACTGGACGAACTTTTAACACAATCTTAAAACCAGTCAAACACCAAAACCTCTTTTGTAAATAAACTTTTCAGAAACAAAAATATAAAATCTGACAAAACACAAAAATATTCTTCTATCTAATTTCTTTCAAACATTGCAAGTACAAATCTTTCGTCAACACTTTGTTCAATCAAACCTTTCATTATTTTCCCGAACAAGTGTTGAGGGGGAGAATGTAAATAATTTTCAATTTCATAAAACCTTGTACTTGCATGTTACCAAAAGATGTTGTTTCTTCAGTAATGGTGGATACGTTCTTTGTTTAATACTCTCCTCGGACTTAAATTCGTAAAATTTCATCATTTCTAAAGTCGAGGGAGAGTGTCATTAAGTTTCTTTTCAAACAATCACGTTTTGCTTAACCATAGTGGAAGTTATGGGTCTTGGTTAAAAATAGTTGAGGTGGAAGGGCCAAACGTGTCAAAAATAAAAACTTATTTTAACTAAAACTAACTCATTTATTACACACATTTAATATCCTCAACCAAGTCATCCACGCCTAAGATTCAAAGAAAAATCCGTGCTTCAAACTTGAAATTTGTAAGTGTAAAACGTTTCCTTGTGTGATTACAAACATAGGTTTTGAATCTTACTAAAAACCAACGGTTAGATTTTGATCTATGAGTGATTTAGTGTTCTATGCATACGCGTATGAACAAGAAATCAATATTGAGTGTTTGTGATGAAATGGATAGTGCATGAGTGTTTACAATCAAGTATTATTCATACTTTCATCAAAATCTCAACCCAGAAATTCATTTTAAACGTTTTTCAAAATTTAGGGTTTATGCGTGGATTTGGGTGTTTTAACTTGGGAGTGTTTTAGGTTAATTAGATGCTTGTGTTATGTTTGTTACATGTTTAATTGACTAAATTCACCTATGAATCTTGCCCAGAAACAACAACTTTGATTAATTAAGGTTTAGGGTTTGTAAGTGCGTAAAATTAGGCACTTTTGATTCAGTGTGATTTTGATGTTATAACTTGTGGTAACTCACTCCTCTAGCGTATAAGATAACCCATAAAACATTTGGATGATTTCCCATGGTTTAAACTCTTACACGTAAGATTTGAATTTTGGGTTTAAGTTTACGCCTAAACTGACTTACGCGTAACTGATTGGATATTGATATGCCATGTGGTATTGAAAGTGAATGAATAACATGTTAATATGAGTGTTATGGTTAATCTATTACAGGCTTCTAGGCGTACAAGATTCAGAAAAAGTTTTCTTGGCTTAAGCATATGGAACACCTTATGCGTAGATGTTACACATAAGAGAAATCTTACGCGTAACACTTACGCGTAAGGGTCTACAGTGGACTACGCGTATCCTGTGAATGATATGCGTAAACTTGGACTTCTACGCCTAAGGGCTACTCTTACGAGTAAACCTTACGCGTAAGTCCTTAACCTAAGCCTACGCGTAAGCCTTATGTTAAGAGTTAACTCCTACGCGTAAGCCTTTCTTACGTCTAAGGGTGTCTCCTACGTATAAGCTTAAGTCTACGCTTAAGGCTACCATGTTTACGCATAAGCTTACTTGCTTACGCCTAAGCCAAATTTGTAACTTAACTTTTAAAATGTTACGCGTACAAACTTGTAATAAGTTACTCACAATGTCACAAAACCAAAATATCACTAATAAGCTACAAAAAGTTAAAACGTTGTGTGAATAAGTGAAATTTGGACCTTAAAATTCAAAATTAACATACTCACGTAACTTATCACGTCAACAATGGACTATTGGACTATATGTGACTTTGGACTCGCAACATTCATTAACATAACAACTTCAATAATTAGACAATAAAATCAACTTTTGACTAACATAATGTCTTTCGATATGTTGGTTCTTTTGTCTCAATACCTTTCAGATCACGAAATTGACGTCATCATGGAAAATGTCAACGCACCAAATGAACTCACAATGGAAGATATCTTCCCAATAGGTTACAGCAAAACAATTGGAAAGAACAATCTCAGGGTCGATTTTGAGAACTTCACCTGCTCGGAATCATCATGCAGAGTTGTTGTGGATATCCTTAAAGTTCATCCCTACAGTAATATGCTAACCAACTCAACAACTGTACCTGAAATCTATATCCATCAATTCTGGCACACAATGGAAAAGATTGACGGTCAAGATGCTGTCAAAGTGACTCTCAACAACAAGGAAGTCATTGTCATGGTAGCAGATCTTCGTACTTTTCTTCTTCTGCCAACTATACAGCCTGCTGATTATGTGCCAACTCCTAATGAAGAGGCCATAATGCAATTCATGGTTGACATTGGATATGATGAAGCTGCCGGTGTCATCACCAAACACTCAACTGTCGATCTGAAGAACATTCCTCAACCTTAGAGGACATTGTACATTATGATCGCTAAGTCTGTGTCTGGAAGAGATAGCGGTCATGAACATCCTAAACTCATGCACCTGCAAACTTTCTGGGGAATGGTCAACAAATAACACATTGACTATGCAAGCCTGATATGGGAAGATATGATGTCCCATCTCAAGAAGCCTGGTTCAAAGGTTCCCTTTATCAGATAGATAGAGTTGTTGATTAAGAACATTCTCGGGCTAAATCGGGACATCCCCATGAGAATTAATGACCCCAAGAATCACTCTGTATTATATGAGCCAACATTGAACATTTTTAGATTTAAGGATTCATCAACAAAGAAGCAAGGTGTAGTGTTACTTGACTGTCTTCTCACTGATACAATCAAGTGTCTTCTTCGTATCATCGATACCAAGAAGCGGTGAGAGTAGGCAAAGTCGGGTTTATGGATGAAAAGACTTCTGATGATCCTATCAAGAAGACTAGAAGTTCATGCAGCACTAGTAGTACTGAAGCACTAGGAGCGCTCTTAAGTATCCAAAGAGGCATCCAAGCTTCAAGAAAAAGGTCCCATCTCAGATCGCTCGTCCAAATGTCAAAACGAAACATATTCCAGAAGACGACGATTCTGAAGCAATTGAGTCTGAAGAGGTGGTTTACTACTTCGAAACAGCTACAGATGAAACAACCTCACCGAGGTCAGAAGATAAACCACCAAGTCCCCAATCAGACAAAGGGAAGACACCAGTGGCTGAAGAAGAAGAAGAAAGTTCTAATGAAGATAAAGACCCAAAGGATGAACAACAATACCACAAAACTCTTAAGCAGTTGAGGATAGAACATGCTGCTAAGGAATTCAACCTTCAGCAAACCAGAGGCCCTGGAGGTTCCAGTGGTGGAGCTCTAATCACACCAGTTCTTGATGTGGTTGATCAACCCGATAAGGGAACTGGTGCCACCACTAAGGAATCTACAGAGCAGCAGCAGCAAGAGTATGAAGTTCCGTTTGACTTTGAGGAAGAAGAACAGGAAAAGACTGAGAAGATCACAGATGAAGATGTGGAGAAATCAGCTAAGGAAAAGGCTGAGGAAGAGGCACGAGCTCAAGAGGAAGCTGATAACTATCTTCAAGATAACCCTGAACACAATCCGGAACAATCTTCAGAGCCACCTCAAGACCCATCCACAACTGAATCATCATCTCACTCCTTACCACCACCATCTAAAGAAACAACCACCAGATCATCATCCAGGTCGATCAAGAAACCCACTGGTACATGGGCATCTCGTGCCAAGACCAAGATTATAAAGGCCGTTAAGCAAGCAAGAAGACGAAATGCGGTAAAAAAAAGTTAAATCAGCTTGCTGACAGGGTCAACTTACTTGGTAATGAGATGAACAATTTCATGGAGGAAAGAGATCAGTTCAAGCAATTCCTCAACAGAGACATAAAAGGAGAAATGGACAAGCAAATTATTGACTACACTCATCACTTCCTTCTCCAAACTGTCCCTGGTGTTACTAAAGAAATGTTTGTAAAACAACTTTACCCATATCTGAAGTCAATGGTCAGGCAAACAATTACAACAACACTAGTGGTTATGCAAACCCGACCAGTTTAGCCTCCTAATGTCACTGAAGCTGAATTGATTTCACAGCTGCTAATGAAGATGTCTCCTCGATCGCCAACTTTCACATCTGATGAATCAAAACTCTTTGAGGCATTGCTTGCATATCAACTCAAGACAACTTGCAAGGAAGCAGTTGGTCAGGAAAAGCGACCAAGAGACAATGATGATGCGGACAAGGATCCAAAGGCTAAACATCCAAAGAAAACAGGCGAGTCCTCATCAAAGACCACCACCACCAAAGACCACCACCACTACTAGATCATCTCAACAACCTCCTGCTACTAATAAACCTTAGGACTCTGAGTCTCTACCACCATCAGAGAAAACTGGTGATCATTTCCAATACACTGGTGGTGACGACGAAGAAATTCCTGAGCCCCAACAACAGCCCTCATCTCCACCATCAACTAAGCAACAACCAGGACCATCTTCCAAACCAAAGAAGAAGAGATCTAGCTCTGTCGTCTCCTGGTTAGATGAAGATGAAACAGAAGAATATGAATGGTTCAACAAGCTAGTTGATGCTACACCTCGATTACCGAAAGGCCAAGAACCGGTAGATGGTCGTACTATGGAGCATGTTAAGATTATCCAGGATAAGTTCAAGGTTAAGAAGATGACGAAAGGGGAGCTACGCCGGATCAAGAATGATGCATTTCAACTGCTAAAAGACAGCTCCGACAGTGCCATTGAAGTCGAATACCATCTCGACAACATCGCACGAGCTATGTCTAACAACATTGATTGGCTCAACCCCGAATCGAACATTGACTTCACAAGATAGGATAAGACTTCATATTACACGGACTGGACCAAACCACTACCAACCATTGGTCGACCAGCACAACCCAAGATTCCCTACCAATACTTCTTCAACAATGATCTAGAATTTCTCCAACACGATAGGGACATCAGCAAGAAGTACGCTACATCACTCACCTTCAACATCCCAACAGCAGTCTTCTCCAACAATGTTGCCATTGAAGAAGAAGCCGCCAAAATGTTCGATGACAACGTGGTGGATTATGATTTTGATGCTCAGTATGGCATTCACCATTGGCCTGAAAGGAGGAGACTATACTGCAGAAGCTGCCAAGTTCAAAAGTCAAACAAAGAGGTGTTCAGTGATAAAAGGATCATTGTTGTCATGAATGTCACTCTGGCTACAAAGTGGGATTACTCATTCTTGAAGGAGATAAAAGTCAAACGACAAGACGAGCAAGAATATGACTTTACTGAAGCTGATTTTCTGAGGTTGTCTCTCAACGACATCGAAGACATGTACCTTGCTAAGGTACAAGGTCAGATGAGACAATTCTACACCAACATTCAGCTCCAGTACATCATAGCCTTGTTGATATTCATTCGAAGCAGAGTGATCCAGGAACGTGTTGAAGATCTTCAACTTGCTGTGGAATCTTACCAGAAACAGGTCAACCTCACAAAACCGTTGCTACACTTTCCCGACATAAACCAACTCTCTCAGTACACCATTTTAAAGAGACCGAAGTTTGGAGTTTTTTACCGCAGTGAACTTCACTATAACTGCTTCTTGGCGTACAACGAGGTTCACAAATTCTGTGATCACCCATTAACGAAGATTCGTGATGGGTTAGCGTATCGGTTAAAGGAGATACAGCAAGGAATTGGGTCAAAGAAGAGATGGAATTCTGAGGAAATGAGGGATGTGAAGAAGATAATCAAGAAGTTCGATGAAAGGCTGTTTCATCGTGATCAGATGCGGAATCTTGAAAGCTTTGTGGGTGGAAGACAGAGTTTCTCGCTTACGGGTTATCAACGTCAAGAGAGAACTCCTGGTCTACATAATTGATTGTCTAGTACTCTTTAAAACTATCTTGATTGACATTTGGATTATATGATTTTTATATTGACAATGGCTTGTGCACATATAACGGTGTACAACCCGTACTTGTAATGAAAGGACCCTGTGGTACGCATCAGTGCCACAATCCTTATAAAAGGAGCGAAAGCTTCTTACTTTTGAGTAAAAATTATCAAAACTTTAAACAATTTCAAAGTTTTGCTCAAAAGAACAAATACTTCCCCTTATGTTTTCAAAACCTCAAAAGTTAATATTACTTGTTGAGGGGGAGTATTTGCTAAAAACCTTTGTTCACAAATTGTTCTTCGTGGAAATCTTCCCACAAAACTTGAAATGGTCATATTCGATACCAAAATTTCATAAAAAATAACATTTATATGCCATTTTTGAGGGGGAGAAAAATTGTGTGATACAAATATGTTGAAATTGTGATTGACTCTTCGTGCTAAGACTTAACCCATGAATTGACGAGATCTGAACTGTCATACATCGAAAATATTTGTCTTCCAAGACTTATCCGAGTAGATCGTACCTTTTCGAGAAACTCTTGATAGACATGAACCTTGACGGGTTTGACAACCTTTCGAGGTTTTTCCATATCTTCAAGGTAGTTATTAGAGCTAGTTGTCACCTAAAAGCTGACAATGTATCTCTTTAACTATGCAACGTAACCGTGTCTCGTGGGGAATTGTCTATCTTGAGTCGATCAATTCAAAAGTGCGAGCTCTACCCTCACTGTGCAGATTTCTGTCAAAACACTTAAGCACATGTGGAGGGGGAGTATTTATGAAAATATAAAACTCTCGAAGTGTTACAAAATGTTTTCACTCATAAGCACTTTGAGAGATTTTCATGAAATGGTTTTATGGCAAAATAGGATAGTTATGGTGTTATAAGGTGACTAAGGTTAGGAATAACCGTCCTATGATCCGCCAGAGCCGGAGGGATCTACCCAAGGACACCACCAATAGTTAGAATTTAGAAGTCCTTAGGTATGAATATAAAAAGGAGAAAATGAGAATCGGAGAAAGAAGGAGTTGAAGAATTAAAAAGAAAAGTAAAGAAAAGGGTGAAAAGAAATAGCCCTCCAAATTATTCAACTTAGGGCAGACACCGGGTTCAATACATATGCTACTGGTTGTCACAATATAACACTGGTATTGAAGATTAAAAGTCATTGTGGACCCAGTGACGCATGCACTAAACCTTCTTAGCCACTCAAGTTTCTCTCAACAGAAGCTTGTTTCATTCTCACAGGGAACCCTATGTAAACTATCGGCATTCTCTTAGAGATTGCTGGTATTGAAAAAGGAGACCCTCTCCCTAGTCTCCGATCAGGAAAACCAAAGCACACTATTGAGTCTAGAGCCTCGAGATTCATCAAAAGATCTCTTAGGAACACTCGACATTTCATCACTTGTCGTTCAACATTAAGGACGCAAGTGATACAATTCTAGAGTCCTACACAGATCTTAGCAATCTGTCGAGAACATTTATGATGGGTTCACATATGTGATCCTCAGTGATTGAATGGAAACTCCTGCCAGGGTCAACATCAAACAGCCCTGACAGCAGGTCGCTTCGGTATCCCCTTGTGGGTTACGCTTAGTGTTGTCTCAAACGGTCTACAGTCGTGAGGTGATGCTTCGTTGTACCTCAGCGACTCACCTGAACTATAGATGTATTTTGGTACATCGCGTTATCCTACTTGAGGGACTCCAGTTCAGAAACAGCCTTGCGAGAATTAGAGATGTGTTTTCACACTATGTTGTTAACACGCTCGAAGTTCAAACTTGTAAGTGTTGGAAATCCCGCTAAGGAGATTCCTTTCAAGAATCGAGTCCTGAAGATGTGGGTCATTACTTGAACTTGTTCAATGTAATGCCAACTGTCCCTTATGGGATTTGGACGGCTGATTAGCCCGACCAAGGTGGATGGAATCAAGACATTCATCAGAAAAACAATTGTAGTGGTCAATTCTCTAAGAAACGACCACAATGATTGATTAGTGTTTTTCACTAACCAACTCTTAGGTTTTCTTCTTATGGATGATCCTGGGAAATGATCGTGTTGATTCTCCACATGCTCATACCGATAACAACACAAATTGAAGTTCTTTCGTAAGGCAACACAAAAGTCAGAATGATTCTTCTTCTAAGCCAAAGAATCTACAAAGTTTAAAGACTAAGAGAACTACATCATAACTGAAATCCAACATCAAAGAGCGTGTGAGCATGTTGGAGAAAGACGTGGAGACACCTGAGCAACGAAGCGGACCTGATGCAGACAACAACAACATAATCTCACCATATCCACACCAGAACAAAGAACAAAGATTGCGAAGACGTCAAAGCTGAAAACTTCAAAAGAAACAATATCCTCACACTGGGGAGATTGTTGGAATCAAGGCACTTCTTCTCAGAAGAAAGAGGAATGTCAGAAGACGTCATGGAAACTGCTATTACATCAACACCAACAACTTATCCAAGATTGCTGGAGTCATCACTTAACTACTAACACTTAGGGGGAGATTGTTGGAATCACTCCTAACTTGCATTTCAAGTGTTAGTAATTAATATGTAATAGGTTGCTTAAACTAGGCTTTTATGTTTGTATTAATGGCAAGGCTTATGTAGAAAGCCCATGAGCCTTGGCCCAAGCCTAATAAGGAAGGAATGGACTAGACATGTTGCCCTAGCTCCCTTCCCCTATAAATAATGTTGTAAACCTTCATTTGAAGGTTGGTTGTTCACTTCTCATTATATCCTACGCATAACATTTATCTATATTCATACGTGTGTGTTTGTTTAGTGTTCAACCGATCACCTTTACCTTCATTTCTTACATATTGATCCTTGTGTTAACTTATGGTGACCTAACATAAATGATTAGAGGCATTAGAATAACCCTTGTTTTAAACATGTAATTTAATTACGTCAACCTCATTGGTTGAGTAAATTTTCCTACACCTTTACGATGTACTCATCTTTAGTACACGATACCCCTAGTTAACCCCTTAGAGCCTATCTTTTCAAGGTTCTCGTGATGTTTTGATTTCCAAAATATCAATGAAGAGCATTGTTTACAATCCACCCCCAAATGTTACACCCAAATCGCCTTAGTCCACCTTGTATGCACTCATCTTTAGTACATTATTGTAACTATTGTTAAACCCTTAGTTGAATTATCTAGTTACTTGCATGGTTACTAAGTCGAGTCATATCTTTTGTACACAGTTTTGGGACGTTTGGGACTCATAAAGTAGTATTTTATGGAGTAACGGGAAGGAACGTTAAATTCAAATTCCCTTTGTCTACATAATTCAGTACGCCAAGTGTCTTGATCTTTTCAATTCGGGTCAATAGTGTTAATGAAATAAAAACTCAAGTATAGGGATACTCTTATAAGTCCCTTTATATTGATGTTATCTTAAAGGATGGTAGGGTAAGAATGTATGGAAAAAATCGAAAAATAAGAGAGAAGTAAAAAAAAATAAAAAAAAAATAAACATATGGACTACCATCCAACATCTATATTTTATGTTTTATGTGTATGTTTTGATTTTATTTCAAGTTGTTATTTAGTGTTAGTGAGTCGAATCTTGGCTTAACAACGCCGCGTTTTACATGCATCTAACTTAGATTTTTGACTTGCTACCACTAAAAATTCCCTATATCCAACGAAACCCTTTTATGCCTTACCCAAATCCTAACATTATAACCCTTTGTAAAAACCTCTTTGATAGTTATTCCTAGGTGTTTACGCCAAAGCGGTGGAGGTTTGATCTATTCTCAAGCCTATGGTAATCTATATGCTATGAAAGGTAGAGAGTGTTTATCTTCCATTTCCTTACATGTTATATTTCATATACACCCGAGAGATGAGAGAATCCAAACACCAATAGTGAAGTGCTAGTGTATAATTTACGTGCTTTTTTTACTATTGTAGCACGTGTGCTTGTTGTAGATTGTTTTAAACAAATGCTAAATGACCCCTAACTTATAAATTGATTAGCCAAAAGTACATTTGCTTGAGGACAAGCAAATTTCAAGTGTAGGAATATTTGATAAGGATTTAAAACATACGTTTTTAAGGGGTCATTTAAGCCCTAAATCATTACATTTTATATCCGTTACTGCTTAAAGTCGTTCATTTTTACATTTTAGGTATTTTAGAAGCAAAATGCTGGAATGAAGCATATTTAGATGAAAAGGAGCGAAAACATGAAGAAAACGACAAACTCAAGAAAACAAGGCAAATTCAGAAGACCAAACGGCATCCCAACCTCAAGGGTGACGTCGTCGCTCACAACGTGTTCCAAACTTTCTCAAGCGACGACTAGTCATAACAAGTAACGGCGTCACGCCTATTTCTGCAAAGCCGTCACTCTATCATTCTGCACCAGACGACGTCGCGTACAACCCAAACGGCGTCACTGTTCTATACCCGACGTCATCCCAGTGATGACTTGGCAAAGATGAAACCCTAATGACGGAAATCAGACGACGTCACCATCAAAAGGCGACGTCGTCGCAGTTGTAAAATCTATATATAGACCTCAAATTTTGTGCATTAGGTGTGTATTATTTTGGAGAGCAAACCCTAGTTCATTTTTTGTCCGAATTGGAAAGTACTTTAGGGTTCTAAACCCTCTTTTACACTTCAAGGATAAGTTTGTTTATCCAATCTATCACCATGTTTAATCTATGTTATATTGTTTGTTTGTGTTCTTGCTTATCTATCATGCGTAACTAAATTAATTAGTTTTTGCTTAGATCCAATGAAACCTAGTTATTGATTATTGTTAGGTTGTCTCTTATTCTAATTGATTGTAACACTAGATTAAGGAAAACTGGCTTGTTCTTTCATTGTTGCGAGCTTGAACGTCCTAAATAGCAATTAAAGCCTTAGAGTGCACCATTAGGCTCCCGTTGTGTTTATTGCGTGAGTTGTAGCTTAAGGATAATAGGATATTAGGGAGAGATACCTCAGTACTTGGTGATCCTGGGTGTTCTAGAGGAGACTTATAATTCATAGAATTGGGGAATTAGGCACCGCCCTATGACTAAAACATGGAATACAACGCATCAATTAGTCAAGGATGTGACAATTCAACCGACCAATAAAAGATAACTAGGGAGTAAGAAAATCTAAGTAAACACATTTTTAATTATCATAAGAACAAACTCACCTTTACCTCTTCATCATACATCCTGACTAGCATCTCTATTCTCCTAGAGAACGATCAACCCCCTGGGATTACCCATACTACACTGCAACGACTAGCTACACTTCCTAGTGGGTTGTAAAACTTGCTCTTTGGAAAGGAAGTCTTTCGACCCTAAACCACGCATTAAACACCAGTGTCTTTGATTGTGTAAAAAGATTGGTTTTTACCCTCAAGCCCAGTTTTTATGCGTTTTATATTATGAAAACTAGTTTTTTTCAAGAAAACCAATCTCAGTTCCTTCTATTTTCGCTAGATTTTTATCATAGGGATAGGGTTTTGTATAATCAGTATCTATTTTGGGGGTGTTTATAGCCTTTTGTGTAGTAGTGAACATTACTTCAATGCAATACTAATATAAAGGGTTTAACTAGGGTTGAGCATCGCAGACCCAAGATTGATCGAGACCGAGAAAACCGACCAAACCGAAGGACCATCGGTCCGGTCTCAGTCCTAACATTTTCCTTATTTCGGTCTCGGTCCGGTTCGGTCCGGTCTTACGTAAAAACCAACCATTATGCCTTCTTGGACAGGACCGACCGAAGGATCAGAACAGACCGGACCAACCCGGACCGGACCGGACCGAACACAATTGGTCCGGTCCTCGGTCTAGGGTTTTGGTCGAATTTGGTCTCGGTCCGGTCCGGTTTTGGACCGGTGCTCACCATTAGGTATAACACTACCCATTAACATACCCATATTGGTTCTTAACATGCATATGATATGTGGAAAACTAGAAGGGGGTTGAATAGTTTTACTGATTAAAACTTCGTTTTAAACTATTTAAATCAACTTGTGTCAATCTATTTATTATGTGTGTTGGATAATGATAGATAAGCATATAAGTAAATAATGAAAAGATAAAGAGTAAAGGAACACAAAACCACGACACGAGTATTTATAGTGGTTCGGATACAAGGACACCTTCCTTGCCCTACTCCACTCCCCGAGTACCCCACTCGAGAGTTCTTAAGCACTACACAACACAAGCTCCTTAATGTGGCGGAGAAGCCTTCACAACGTCGCCTACTATTTATCCGGTACTAGGCTAGACACCGAGTTCTTCGACGAGGTAGAACCACACCTATCACAACGTCGCCTACACTTTATCTGGTACAAGGCTAGATACCGAGTTCCATTACAAAGGAGGAACTAATACCCAACACTACACCACAACACAACTACCCTAAAGGAGACACACTCCTTGTTACAACACTAGAAGGATATCAATATCCTTTAAACCAAACTATCTATCTTGTACATCGATGCACCATATCGAATGTACACCCTTGGCACCTTTCACTAATGCCTTCGACACGACCCTTCGGCACCTTTCACTAATGCCTTCAACACAACACTTCTATGGAGGGAGAAAAGAGCTATCAACAAGATACACTTCAGTGGTCTTGATGATGATGAAGCTTAGCAACTTATGACCTTGAGCTCGCACGTCTTCATGAGATGGTGATCTCACCTTTAAGAGGAACCTAGAGAATTACACAAACATAAAACTACATAGAATGATCCTTTGGATTAGAGGTTAGAGATGTTACAATACTAAGAGAGAGTATGTGTAAAAGTGGTAGTGAGCAAGAGAGAAATGGCTCACTATTTATAGACAAAATTGTCTACTATCCCATGGTTCCCACGGATCCCTCCCCAGAGGGATCAGGCTAGTGAAATCCTTGGGATCCGGTTACTGGGTCAGCTTAAGTCCGGATTTCGGGTTGCAAACCGGGTTATGGGTTATGAACCATGGGTTATGGGTAATGGATTATGAATACCAAACAAGATGCAATGTACCTAGACATTGGGTTATGGATCTTGGGTCATGGGTCATGGGTCATGGGTCATGGGTCATAGATAATACCCAACATGACTTCATTCATGATGTCATGCAATAGGTCATAGGTTATGGATCATGCTCCATGGGTATGAGTTATGGACTTTGGGTTTTACCCAACAACATTCATTGTACCTAGTTAATGGGTCATGGGTCATGGACTTTGATTTTTACCCATTACATTACCTATTACAATATATAGAAAGTATATATGTACATTTACATATTATGTAAACACTAGTTGTTATACATATGCATTTCTAATATGTAAACAATATTACTTGTTTAGTATTTATATAAAAATTGTAGGACCTTACTTTTATCAACCTTATCGCAAACCCAACACACCTTATCACAAGATGAACACGTTAAACCACAAACACTTATGCGTATAAGAAGATGAAATAAAGAAAGAAGAGAAAGATGGTGACTTGATGTTATATGTAAACCGTGTATGTGGAGAGAAAAGATAAACACATTAAAGATGATGTTTATTGCAAAGGAAGAACACACACACACACTTTCAAGCACACCCCTCAAATGACCATTTGAGGGGTATTTATAGTTGGAATACATGATGCCCTAAAAGGCTTTCCATGGGCTTTCGTGGGCTTGGACATGGGTTGGATTGGATATAAGGCAAGCTTAACTAAACTAATACCCATTTAGCTTAGTCCAATCTACGAGCCCGTTGACTATTCTAGCACGATATCTAACACACGTTACAAAGTTCCTAAACGTGAATGACCATCACTTCTAATAAAAACTATTAAGGCTAACAATCTCCCCCTAAGGGGTGGTCATTTAAATGATGCTCCACTTGATTTGGTCTTTACTTTTCTCGAGCTTGAACTTTGTGCGTAGATATAAAATAGTCTTGAATCTTTGTTCCTTAATGTTTTGTGATCGGTTAATGTGGTTGTCTGCCGTTGTCAACTTCGTTGGTTAGGTGTCTTCACGCCTTTCTCCACCATGCTCACACTTCTATTTGTCTTTTGGTTACCAATGATGTAGTTCTTGAGTCTTTAAACTTTGTAGATTCTTTGACATTGACGAAGAATCATCTTAAACTTTGTGTTGCCTTTGATTTTGATGAGAACTTTCATGTGTTGTTGGTATGAGCATGTGGAGAATCTGCACGATCAATCCGCTCTGGAGCTTCCATAAGAAGAAAACATAAAACAGGTTAGTAATAAGTGGATTCTAGCACTTACAAGTTTTAATTTCGAGGGTGTTAACAGCGTAGTGTGAAAAACACATCTCTAATTCTCACAGAGGCCGTTCCTGAACTGGAGTCCCACAAGTGAGATAAAGCGATATACCAAAGTACATCTACAGTTCAGATGAGTCGCTGAAGTACACCAAAGCATCACTCCACGACTGTAGACCGTTTGAGACACACTAAGCGTAATCCACGAGGAGTTACCGAAGTGACCTGCTGTCAGGGCTGCTTGATGTTGACCCTGGCAGGAGTTTCCATTCATTCACTGAAGATCACAGATGTGAAACTTCTCATAAATGTTCTGGCAGATTGCTAAGATCTGCGTAGGACTCTATAATATATCACTTGTGTCCTTATTGATGAACAACAAGCGATGTCATGACAAGTGTTCCTATGAGATCTTTTGATGAATCTCGTGGCTCTAGACTCAATAGTGCATTTTGGTTTTCCTGAGCGGAGACTAGGGAGAGGGTCTCCTTCTTCAATACCAACAATCTCTAAGAGAAATTCAATAGATTATGTAGGGTTCCCAGTGAGAATGAAACAAATCCTTTTAAGAGGAATTGAGTGGCTAGAAGGTTTAGTGCAGTGCGTCACTGGGTCCATGACGTCTTGGTCTTTAATACCAGTGTCATCTAGTGACAACCAGTAGCATATGTATTGAACCCGGTTTCTGCCCTAAGGTTGAATATGGAGGGCTATTTCTTTTCACCCTTTTTCATTATATTTCTTTTTAATTCTTCAACCCCTTCTTTCTCCTTTCTCACATTACTCCTTTTTTCAATCATACCTAAGGACTTCTAGTACTAACTATTTGTGATGTCCTTGGGTAGATCCCTCCGGCTCTGGCGGATCATAGGACGAATTTCCTATCCTTAGTCACCTTATAACTCCATGATTGTCCTATTGCTGCCATAAAACCATTTTTCTTGAAAATCTCTCAGAGTGTTTGTGATAGAAAACATGTTTAAAACACTCCGTGAGTTTTATATTTTCAGAAACACTCCCCCTTCACATGTGCTTATATGTTTTGACAGAAATCTGCACATAGAGGGTAGAGTTCGCACTTTTTGAATTGATCGACTTTAAATGAACAAGACCAATTCGAGACACGTTTACATCACTAGAGAACTAGCTTGAAATTATTACCCGTCCTGGTCAAGTCATAGAAAGTTTCTCGAGATGGTACATGATTCTTCGTGAATTCATTGGTTTCAACTGAGTCGAGCTCATTTTGAGATTCAAACAACGATCATTAAACTTTTTGATCACATTTTAATCACGTCTCCTCCCACTAAAAAATAGCATATTCGTGATATTTTTGATATCAACGGATTAAACAACATTTTAGAATCTTTTAGGGAGACAAACGGATATGATTTAAGCATGAATTTGGAACATTTTGATTTTATACTCCCCCTTTAATAAAGCATAATCAATTAAAGGGTTTTAGAGGGAGTTATCTTGAGCACAAAATATTTTGAAAGATTTTGAAAAATCTATTTGAACAATCTTGAAAAGGTGCTCAAGATGATGATGATTTCTCACCATTTTTAAATGTAGTGCACTGAAGCGTACACTTGATTTTTCTTTAAAATTACGAGTTTTGATTTGAAATAATCAAAAGTCATCATTTTAGTCCGGGTTTCGTACTGAGGTATACGAACGCCATTTTATGAAGAAATTTTGAGAAACGACATGTTTTGAAAACAAATTAAAGAACTCTCGCTCAAGCATCTGTACATGCCCGTATCATTGTTGAATGACATTTCTAGAAACGTACAGAATATCGATTATACGAGAGACATGTCGTGAGAAGAATATTTTTGGATTTTTGATTTTATATTGTTTTTGTATTTTTGAAAATTTTATATTTTTATATTTTGCTTTTTTGGTTTTTCAAATTTTGTATTTTGTTTTTCAAAAAATATTTACAGCGAAGCTTTTTTGGAAAATCATTTTCAAGAAGATTCGGGAAGACGTTCTAACTCCTCAGGGGTTAGGCTTCGCATTCCAATTCGTCGAACTAAATAGTCAAACCTTTCTTTTGGAAGGGCTTTCGTTAATAGATCGGCGAGTTGGTAATCAGTCTTCACGAAGAATAAGTCAACAGTACCTTCTTCCACATGTTCTTTTATGAAGTGATAGCGAACTCTGATATGCTTAGTCTTTGAGTGATGAACATGATTGCATGATATGGCTATGGCACTTTTCGAGTCACAATACATAGGTATTTTATCAAAAGTAAAGCCATAATCTGTGAGTTGTGTTCTCATCCATAAAACTTGAGCACAACACGCAGATAGAGACACATACTCAGCTTCAGCGGTTGAAAGTGCAGTGCAATCTTGTTTCTTTGAAGACCAGCTGACTAATTTTTCACCCAAAAATTGTGCTCCTCCTGATGTACTTTTTGCTGTAACTTGATCACCTGCGTGGTCCGCATCTGAAAAGGCAATTAGATCAAATCCGGATTCCTTCGGATACCAAAGTCCCATGTGAATGGATGTCTTCAGGTACCGAAAGATCCGTTTAACCTCTTTGAGGTGCAGTTCGGTAGGCTTTGCCTGAAACCGTGCTAATAAGCAAACAGCAAAATGAATATCTGGGCGACTAGCAGTGAGGTACATGAGAGAACCAATCATGCTCCGATATTTCTTCGGATCAATAGGTTTCCCAAACAAATCGGCTCCAATTTTTGGTGAAGTTACCATTGGTGTTCCGACAGAGTCACAATTATCCATACCATGATTTTTCAAAATCTCAGTTGTGTATTTAGCTTGATTTATAAAAATTCCACGAGGGGACTGATGTATTTGTAAACCAAGAAAGAATTTTAGTTCCCCCATCATGGACATTTCAAATTTGTTTTTCATGAGATTTTCAAAATGTTTTGAAAGATTCGGATTAGTGGACCCAAAAATGATGTCGTCCACGTAAATCTGAACAATCAAAATGTCGTTTTTTCATTTTTGTGTAAACAAGGTTGGATCAACTGTTCCTTTGGTGAAATTGTTTTGGATAAGGAAAGAGGACAGTTCGTCATACCATGCTCTCGGAGCTTGTTTCAAACCATAGATTTCCTTTTTGAGTTTGTAGACGTAGTCTGGATGTTCCAAGTCGATGAAGCCTTCTGCCTGACTCACATACACTTCTTCTTTTAGAGTTCCATTCAAGAACGCGGTCTTAATGTCCATCTGATAAACTGTGATGTTTTTGTGAGCTGCATAGGCTAAGAATATCCTGACTGCTTCTAGTCTGGCTACCGGCGCGAATGACTCTTCAAAGTCTATCATTTCCTCTTGTCTGTATCCTTTGGCCACAAGAGGAGCTTTGTTGCGAATTACAGTCATCTCTTCATCTCTTTTGTTCTTCCATAACCATTTGAGATCAATGACGCGAATGTCAATTGGTCTTGGAACCATTTCCCAAGAGTCATGAAGACGGTATTGGAGAAGTTCCTCCTGCATCGCTTCTATCCATGCGGGTTCTGCCATTGCCTCGCAAATGTTCTTTGGCTCGATATTGCTAATTGAGCAAAGGTAAATGCACAAGTCGCAATCGGTGGCAAGTTGACGTCTCGTCTGAATTGGCCTTGAAGGTTCACCAATAACTTGTTCAATTAGGTGGTCTTTTGTCCACTTCAGAGTAGAAGGATACCGTTGGTTATCCGTATGCGAGTTAGATGGTTCTCGTAAGCTAGAAGATGATTCAGCTGATTCCGTAGCAAACGGGTTTTCAAATAAGTCTTCATCTAACGTTGCATCATTTCGGTTTTGGTTTTGCTCATCAACTGCTAGTAGAACGGGTGCAAGAACTGGAGTAGATGTAGATGATGTTGATGGAGTTGGTGCATTGGTTTCGACCATTGTAGATGCATCTTCTGTTGGTGGTGGAGGATGATTTTGAGCGGGTGCAGCGGAATGATGGTTTGATGCATTTGTCAAAGTTCCACCATAGTATTCATCGAACATTAACTCGAAGAAATTCTCCCATTCTTGTTCTTTAGGATTTTCAATCAAAGTTGATTGAGCTCTTTGAGGTACGAGTCCTGAACTGATGTGTCCAGAAGTCTGCGGGTTTAGTGCGGGTTCTAGAGCGAGTCTCTCAGAAGCCATATGTGAAAGTTCATCAAATTTCACATTCATCGTCTCCATGATCCTTTTAGTTCTTCTGTTATACACCATGATCCTTTTAGTTCTTCAGCTATACACCCTGAATGCCCTCAAATTTCACATTCATCGTCTCCATCAATATCACCTTTAGCTTTCAATTTACCTAGATCTTCTCTGTCATTCGTCGGATAGCACAAAGCGCCAAACACGTGAAAGTAAGAGATATCAGGTTTTCTGTTGTTCACAAGCTCATACGGGGTTTTATTGAATCTAGGGTGGATTAGGGATCGGTTCTGAGTGAAACAAGCAGTGGCAACAGCATCAGCCCATAGAAATAACGGTGCACTAGAATAGATTAGCATTGTGCGAGCAGCTTCCACAAGAGTTCTATTTCTTCTTTCAACTACCCCATTCTGCTGTGGAGTTCTAACAACTGATGTCTGATGTGTAATTCCAACATCTTCAAAGAAAGTTCTTAACTCCTGATTAGTGAATTCAGTGCCGTTGTCTGTTCTTACAACCCTTACTGGAGTTTGAAGAAGTACTTGAATACATTTCAGAAAGGTGATGATGATGCCTGGTGCTTCGTCTTTTGATCTCAGAAACTTAACCCATGTATATCTTGAATAATCATCGACGATAACAAGAATATACTTTTTCCCATTAATGCTTTCAACTCTCATTGGGCCACATAAGTTCATGTGCAACATATGCAACCTTGCTTCCGAACTAGGTACGGTTTTGGGTTTATATGATGCTCTTTTGCTTTTTCCTTGTTCGCATGATGGACATAAGTGATCCTTGGTGTATTTGAACTTTGGAAGTCCATTGACGATGTTGTCTTTGGCAAGATTGTTGATGGTGTCAAAGTTGAGATGGGATAACCTTCTATGCCACAACTAGGACTGTGTTCCAGATGCTCGTGTCATAAGACATATTGGTGATGAAGAGGCCATTTGATTGATGCCGATAGCATACAAGTTTGTATCACGATTCCCAGTTAAGAGATCAGTGCCATCCAATTTTCTAACGAAGCAAGCATTTTTCCTAAAAGCAACCTCTAAATCTGTATCCCAGAACTGCCCGACTGAAAACAAATTATGTCCCAACCCTTCGACATAGTAAACCCGAGTTATCAAATAATTTCCAAAAGGTAGATCTCCATAACCCATGATAGCTGCTACATGATCATTTCCAAAACGTACGGTTCCCATGAATTTCCAGACGAAATTGATCAGCAGCTTCAGATTCCCGGTCATGTGCTTGGAGCAACCCGAGTCGATGATCCAAAGACAAATTTCGATAACCTGCCAGTAACAGAAAAAGAATATTGTGGAAACCATTTTGATTTTGGTTCCTTTGGGTTAGAGGTAAAATCCTGATCACACTCAAAGAGGTTTTCTACAGGGAATTCTGGTTTATCACTCATTGTACCATTCTGGAGTGTGAAAGTTCTACCTATGGGTTTCCAAATATCATCCCTAAAGTATACACTATAGTTCCTGTCAGTAGTGTAAAGTCTAAGTTTTGCAACTAGTCTTCCTACTCGTTTAGCGTAAGATCTTTTTGGGACGTTCTTCTTAACAGGCTTATCATTCACATTCTTAGAAACACAATCATCTTGAACATTAATTACAGATTTCTTGCAAGTTAAACAAAGAGATTCAACACATTCATTAGACTTAGCAAGTTTCATAGGTTCAGTACATTCAGATGAAATGCCTTTCTTATTCAAAAGCGGTAAATTCCTAGGGTGTTCTTCTACTTTCTTCTCTTTATTCAAGCTACTACTCCTAGAGGCATTCGAGACTCTATTGTTCCTTGTATTGCTCTTAGGCTTTAGTCTGCTGCTCCTAGAGGTGCTTTCTAGTCCTGTAGAAGGTAAGGCACACGCATTAGGATTCATATTTTTATGAAGGGAGGTGGTTTCAGCTTTCCTAGTCTCTTTAGAGTGCTTTGCTAAACTTATGTCGTTTGTTCCATATGTTTTAGATGTGGAGGCAGGCGCATTAGTGGTACTCATCTTAAAAAGGCCAGGTGCTAAAACTTTTGGTTTCTCGATAACCGCTTTTCCTTTATCAACATTTTGTTTAGGTATGGCAGGTGGAGTGACTGGTTTTGATGAAACATTTTTATCATTGACTTTTGGAGGAGGCATAGAAACAGACATTTTTGGTTTGGAAACTGGTTTGGGAACATTTGCTTTCTCCGCAGTCAATGGTTTTTTAATCACAGTATCCACTGCCTTTCCTTTTTGACTTTCCAGCTGAGCCCTCAAAAGATCATTTTTCGCTTTCATGTCATTGTAGGCACGCTCATACGACAGTTTGTCATACTTGCATTTCTCAGTTTTGCGATCAAGTTGTTTAAAATATGAGACATTTTCTTTTTCAAGTTTTTCAAGAGCTTTTTCATATTTTGAAACAATTTCGGAGGTCTCAGACTGGAGTCTTTCATGATCTTCAACAGAATATGTTTGCAAAATGATGGACATAATATCAGTAGTCAGAACATCTTCGAAGAGTGAATCATTTAGATTTTCCAAAACTTTGATGTGTTCAACACTTTCATTAGCTTGCTTTACCAGGGATTTATGGTCCTTGACAAAGTCAGCTGTTTCTTTCAAAAAGGCTTGTTCAAAATAAATTACCCTGGAGTTGATGTTATTCAGCTGAGGGGCAATTTCAGTTTCAATAAACTTTTTTTGTTCAATATCAAAACTATTAAACCAGATGTTGGTTGTAATATGAGTTTTAGTTTTAACAGTCTCTTGAAGTCTCCCAATTCTAGTTTTAACATCGTCTAAAATGCTTCTGGCATCACTTGTGTTAAAAGGATTGTTTGAAGACATTTGTTCGATTTCCGAAAAAGGATTTTGAGACAACTACAAGAGTTGCAACTCGTTTTGAAACTGGTTTTGAAACTGGTGTGATGGAAAACTTTGATTGTTCTTTATGTGAAACAAACGAAATACCATTAATTTTGTTCCATTTGTTATAGTCAATTGGTTTGATTTCCGGATGTTTTTGTTTCATTCTTGATCTACTCTCCTCAGATAGTTCCAACGTTTCAAGAGAATCATGCACAATTATAGGTTCATACAAAGGTTTTCCATTGTTCAACACATTCCGTTGTTTCTGAGCTTTCTTGAGGAAACAAGGAGATGAGTTACCAAGAGCCATTTTATGTGTAGTATGAAAAATCGGATTTACTTGATTAGAAAGCATCTTGTTTGTTTTAGCGGAATGACCCGTTGTAAGAAGTAAATTATCCAATTTTTTGATAGTTTCATTTTTATCCAGAATTTCATCAAGAAGAGAATCTTCTCATTTTGAAAAATCAGCAATCAACTGATTCTTCTCTTTTTCAAGATCAGAAAACAGTGTTTTTTGTTTAGAAATTTGGTCCTTTAGTTCAGAAATTTCCTTGTTTAAATATTTTATTTTCAAGTTCAGATTCACATCAAGTGTATCATACTTGATTTGCAATTGTTTTTCTCTTAAAACAGAATCTCGGTAACCAATTTCTAATTCTGATATTTTGTTTGTATGAAATTCATAGGCTCTGGCGTTCTCTTTGTAACTCTCAAGCTCAGTGGTCAATTTAACATTCGCGGCCTTAACTTCGCGATTGACCGTTCTAACTTTCTCAATTTCAATGCCACAGTTATTGATTAATGATTCAAAGTAAGCACGTGTTTCCTCATCAGTCTCAGTATTTTGTGCCACACAGCCTCCACTAGGATCAACATCTGGAGTTTCAGAGTTAGTATTGCTATAACTCGGATTGTCCAGGTATGTATCATAAGTAGGTGATGGCGTCACAGAATGATGTTCGTCATGAGTAAACACATCAAATATGACATTGTTATAACATGGATCAATGATTGGTACCTCAGATACTGCGTTGGCGTCATAGACAGGAGGTGCGTCAGAGTCAGTGTCGTACTTAGTCTCCTGAAGATTTGCCATGAAGATGCAGTTTGCATTGATTTCCTTGAGGTCTTCCAAATCATCCACAATAGCGAAAAAATCATTTTTCTCATCACTTAACTGCATCCCTGCTTCTTGCTTCTGTGCTAACAGCATAGCTTTCCGAAGAAACTCAGCATTCTTCTTGTGCGGCTTAGTGGGACAGTTTCGTGCCATGTGACCCATTCCTTGACAGTTATAACACTTAATCTGATTACCCTGATTCACATTTCCATAATTCCCAACGACTGGAGCTGCAACATTCCCATTCTGATTACCCACTGCTCTATTCCCAACATTCTGACCCAACTGATTACCCTGATTCGGACCCGCCTGATTACCCATGCGAAATCCAGTAGCATATCCCTGCTGATTCCCAATAACTCCAACCATTTGTCCTTGATGACCCATATTCATACCCGGCTGAGCAATTTGCCTGTTGTGAGTGTTTGATGAAATCCTTTGGTTGTTGTTAGTTGGTGTGGAATAACGACCTCTGAATGCTTTACCCAATAAAGAAAATACTTGTAACAAAGCTTCTTCGGGTTCCATTTCAAGATCAGTGATTCCTTGTTCCTGGTAATGTTGTTGTTCTGGTGGATAGGTTTGTTGTTGAGGGATAACAGCTTGTTGTTGTGGAATGTATTGCTGCAAGTTGTTGTTAGTGGAAGATGATGAAGCTTGTTGTTGTGTATTCACTGAAGGTTGAGTCTTTGCAATAAGAGCCAATGGATCATGATTCTTTGCCAATATTTCTTTCCTGACTTCATTCGCTTCAGCTTGGTTTTGTTTCAGAAAATCGTTTAGTTGATCAAAGTTCACCTGATGTAAGTCTTTTGTTTGGTTGACAATAGTGACATATCGTCCCCATTCTTCTGGAAGATTGTTCAGGAACTTGATGTTTTGAACAATATTTTTGGGTGCTAACTTGTTTCTGATAAGCTCATTCATCAAAGTGCAAAACATTCCATAGTAGGATTCAATGGATTCTCCTGGTGTTGAAGTAAACTTTTCATATTCAGTTAGCAGCTTGTTCTCCATGTCTTGTTGACCAATTTATGTTCCATGACAAAGCCGTCTAACACGTTCCCACATATCAAAAGCAGATTCACAACTGTCTACCGCAGAAAATATGTCTCTTGGTAAACCCAGTTGGACAATATGAATTGCCATGTCATCTGCATCGACTTGCTTATGATCCTCTTCAGTGTATTCTGATTCAGTTTGAGTATGAAAAGATGGTGGGACGTCAGGAGTTCCAGGGTCTAGGATTTGTCGAGGCTTGAAGGGTCCATTTGTAATGGAGTTAATCATGAGTTTTCCATTAGGTTTGGTCTTGATGTAGCGAAGCATACGACTTTTCCATTGAAGATAACCACCTTTTTCCAACATAGGAGGACGGTTTTCGGCACCGGCTGCATGAATATCTTGTTGATTTGCCATTGATGAAGGTATGTTATGATAAAGTTGATGTAGGATCGATTCAACGATAAAAGAGTTGTGGTTGATGAAGATTAAGCTCGGTTGTTGTAGTGAAAGTTTGGTCTAAAAACTTAAAAACCTCAACAACTTCTGTTCGGAGCGTTTTTAGGACTTGAAGGTTGACCCGAATGAACTTTAGTTTAGTTCACTTGGCGGTCTATTCTCCTCGTTCTTACGGTCGTTTTGATGGGTAGAACGCTGAAAACGGAGTTACGGTTCAAAAGTTATAGTCGTTTGAAGTTTGGATCACAATCTTACTCGTAAAACTATTCTTATGCGTAGAGATGAGTGCTTATGCGTAGGATGCTTATGCGTAGGATCTTATGCGTAGGAGTCCTTATGCGTAAAGAGCTTAGGCGTAGAAATCCTTATGCGTAGAAATCCAAGTTACGCTTAAACTTAAGGTTAAACGTAAGTCTTATGCGTAAACGTTAAGCGTAGAAGTAGAGTACCTTACGCGTAAGAGTTAACTTATGCGTAGAGTGTTTACTCGTAAGCTTTCTGCTTATGCGTAAGAGTTGGTTTAAAACCAAAAATCCTTTACACTGTCACGGCGTAAAAGATATCCGAAAGTCGAAGTGTTCCACACACTTATCCAAGTGAGGGAAGCACTGAGTCACCTTTGATGCACGAAGATTCTTCACCGAAAAGTTATGCGTAGAAACTTATGCGTAGAAAAAGGGTTTTGACTTTCTTACGCGTAAGATTAGGGTTTCGACTTACGCGTAAAAAATTTCCAATGATTCAACCGATTTCTTTTGCACAGATAGCTTCCAAAACACGCAAATACCAAGATTGTATTGACCTTAAACACCCAAAATGCTTTTTATGCTTACGCGTAGAAATGAACAACGAAATCAAAACGAGTTTAAAAATGATTTAAAACACGTAAAGCTTCGAACTTTTTGCCAAAACTAGAATCTTTAACACTATATAAACCTTAGACCATAAGAATCTTGAAGATTTAAGTGCAAAAATAAAAGTTTTATGCGTGAATCTTTGAGAATGAAAACTACGCGTAACACATTAAAAAAACTTCAACCAAAACACTCCTAAACCATTGTTAGGCGATTGATACCAATTGTAGGACCTTACTTTTATCAACCTTATCGCAAACCCAACACACCTTATCACAAGATGAGCACGTTAAACCACAAACACTTATGCGTATAAGAAGATGAAATAAAGAAAGAAGAGAAAGATGGTGACTTGATGTTATATGTAAACCGTGTATGTGGAGAGAAAAGATAAACACAATAAAGATGATGTTTATTGCAAAGGAAGAACACACACACACACTTTCAAGCACACCCCTCAAATGACCATTTGAGGGGTATTTATAGTTGGAATACATGATGCCCTAAAAGGCTTTCCATGGGCTTTCGTGGGCTTGGACATGGGTTGGATTGGATATAAGGCAAGCTTAACTAAACTAATACCCATTTAGCTTAGTCCAATCCACGAGCCCGTTGACTATTCTAGCACGATATCTAACACACGTTACAAAGTTCCTAAACGTGAATGACCATCACTTCTAATAAAAACTATTAAGGCTAACAAAAATGTAAGTGTGTTAGTAAACTATTGGCTCAAACCTTTTTACGTATTTTATTTGTTTCGTTAAAATGATTTTACGTTTGTTATCGACATAACATTAGAAAGTTCGTAAAATATAAATAAACGTTTTTATGGCTTATTTGTATTAACAATCTCCCTCTTTTTGTTGATGACAAAACATAAGATAATTTTAAGAAGAAAAATAAAATTTGTAAAAATTTGAATTGGAGTTTTTACTCTCTTCTCCCCCTTTTTGTCGAAACAAAAAGAGCGTCGAAAAGAAACTAACACATTGTTTTGAGAAAAACGTGTGAAAAGTAATAATATGAAAAATAAAGAGTAAGAGGAGAGAAGGATTCACGTCTTAGCTCCCCCTTGACGGATACTACCCTTTGTTGAGGGCGTCAAGTAATTAGGAAGACTAAGCGAGTGTGTTGCAATTATGTTTGCAAATGGGTTCGTCTTTGACGAAATGCTCCCCCTTGACAAGTGCTCCCTTTTGAGGAGGACGTCAAGTAGTAAAGAAATCCTAAGTGAAAGTATTGCAAGCGTTTTTGCAATTGCTTTTCTTTGACGAAAAGCTCCCCTTTGTTGAGGGTGTCAGTCTTCATGTGTATTCTGAAAATCTACAAAACAAAGATTAGAAAGCAAGTATATGATGCATAATTTCCTGCAAATGAGATTCATATTAGTGATAAAATGACCTTGTGTTACACGGATCTCACGGATCCTTCCTGTGAGGGATCCGTTTAGGCAAAAATGAGGGAACCGTGTACCTGCATTCTTATGACAGCAATGTAGATGTAAACTGTGATGTTAACATCAAAAAGAGTTATGTATCATAGCACCAAACAAATTCTCATGACCATATAGCATACAACATGTAATTTCATTCAATAAAACACGAGAAATGATATACATATCTCTAAAACTAAGAGAAATGACATAAGCATGTAGTACATTTTCTAATAATTCTAAGTTGTGCCAAAAACTAATAAAGAGCACCAATGTGCTTGTATTCCTAAGTTCTAAGGACGAGTAGATTTGTTGATTTGGTCAAATCGTTCAAGGAGATGATTAAACATGAAATGCAACTCATTTCGTACTTCTTGAACTAACCCTTGGGTATGTTGACAATTAGAGAAATTATTGTCATGAGTAGGAGATGAAGGCATTGGAGATGGAATGTTTTGAGGTGAAATGTCGGGTGAGCGGGAAGGAGGTTCCACAAAGGATGGTGGGATTTGTGGAGGTGAGTTGAGTGACGTAGGAAAGGGTTCAACTAAGAATGAAGGTGATGATGTATGGGTTGGTGGTGGAGATAGGAAGTCATCCATATGATTAGGTCTTTGGGATTGGTGATTCCTTGTTCCGAGAGATGGACTATTTGATGGTGAAGGTGAGTGGAATGCGGGTGTTAGTGATGTTTCAACATCAATATTTTGGTGTGAACGTGGTTCCCTATTTAATGAGAAGGATGGTGAATGAGAAGTCCTCGGTGGTGAGTCTTCTAAAGAGTAAAGGTTTGGATGCGAAAGAGGTGTGGTAAAGGAGTGTAGTCTATGTTAATACAAATAAGCCGTAAAAACGTTTATTCATATTTTACGATCTTCTAATGTTTTGTCGATAACAAACGTAAAATCATTTTAACGAAACAAATAAAATACGTAATTAGTTTGAACTAATAGTTTCTAACACACTTACATTTTCACATAAAACGCTAAAACAAGTATATGTGATTTTATGATTTAGTATTACATATGTACAACAACTAGTGTTTACATATTTGGGTAAAATATACACATAACTAGTATGTAGTATATTGGGTAATATAAATGGGTAAAAACTTAAGTATCATAACCAATTGACCAAATACATTGAATATAGTTGGGTACAACCCAAAGTCCATGACCCATATCCATGGAGCTTGACCCATAACCCATTGCATGACATCATACTTATATCATATATGGATAATATCCATAACCCATGGTATTGACCTATACCCATGTGACTAGGTGCATTGCACTCATAAGATACATTGTATCTAGTAAAAGACCCATGGATCAACCCATAACCCATGACCCATGACCCATAACCAAAATACCCATGGGTAAAGAGGAGCGTCCCACGGATCCCTAGCTTTACCCTAGATGGATCCCTTGTGGGAGGGATCTGTGGGATCTGTGGGATCCGGGGAACAATAGACTTTTTCCTCTATAAATAGTGAGCCATTTCTTCATTGTTTCTCACCCCTTTCCAACATACTTTCCCTTTGAGTTAAAAACTCTCTAACCCTAGATCCAAGAGATCTATGTTTGTAGTTTTGTTTTTGTGTGATTCTCTAGGTTCATCTTAAAGGCGAGATCACCACCTTTGAAGTCAAGTAAACTCAAGTCCATGAGTTGCCATGCTTCCTCATCATCAACTACTGAAGTCCTCTTGTTGATGGTTCTTTTCTTTCTACCAAGAAGTGTAGTGTTGAAGACATTAGTGAAAGATGTCTCAAGTGTCAAGATGAAGACATTAGTGAAAGGTGTCAATCGTCCGTATTATAGGCATTAGTGAAGGGTGCCTAGAAGTCAAGTCACAAGACATTAGTGAAAGGTGTCTTGAACATCTAGTTAAAGGCATTAGTGAAAGGTGCCTAAGATGTACATTCGATATGGTATGTTTCGATGTACAAGATAGATTAGTATTGGGTCCAAGGATATTGTTATTCTTGTTAACATTATAAGGAGTAGATCTCCTTTGGGATTAGTCGTTGGTGTAGTGTTGGGTTGTAGTTCCTCTATTGCAATGGAACTAGGTACTTAGCCTAGTACCTGATAAAGGGTAGGCGACGTTGTGGAAGGTGTGGTTCACCTTGGTGTGAAAGAACCCGGTGGTTAGCCTAGTACCGGAAAAAGAGTAGGCAACGTTGTGAAGGTTTCTCCACTATAAGGAGTTGGTGTCGTGTAGTGATTACAAACTCTCGAGTAGGTGACTCGGGGAGTGGAGTAGGGCAAGGAAGGTGTCCTTGTAGCCGAACCACTATAAATACTCGCATTGTGGTTTTGTGCTTCTTACTCTTATCTTTTCATTACATATTTATACTTCTATATGTTTGTTTATCAACATCCAACACACATCCAAATAGACTGACATATGTGGATCTAAATAGTTTAAAAGGAAGTTTTAATTGGCAAAACTATCCAACCCCCCTTCTAGTTTTCGACAATTGGTATCAGAGCTTTGTTACCAAGTTTCTTGAAGTATATTGTACTTTAAAAACTTGATACGATCCATGGTTAATTGAAAACTACAAAGAAGGTTTTCACAAAAACAAACACCATGTCTTTTAAAACTCTTTGTTTGGATGTTGATTAGATGACAACATTTTTCTCATTATTTATTTTCTATTTAAATGCACTAATCTTCTCTGTCATATTGATTAGTCAAAGCTCTTACCTACCAAGCCATAGGAATCGCTTGGTAACAAGAATACCTTCCCTAAGAAGGTATCTTAAGCACAAAGGAACCGGAATTGTCTTCTGACATTTGTTGTGTCATTTGTAAAGACATTCCTAAGTGTATTAGAGGTATGACTTTCTACTTATCTCTAAATGACATTAGCTTGATAAATAAGTATGTTTTCCTAGGTATTTATTTGATTATCTTTTGTGTTTATACTCATAGCTTCATTAGGAAGCTTTTCTTGCATACGTGTTTCCTTTTCGTCTAAAGTCGAGGATTATATAATTTGTATTTTATTTCATTTAATCCTAAAATTATATCTTTCTAATAATAAAACAAAAACACAAATATCAAAAATTCCTCCTTCCCCATAAAAACTCCCACCGTCATCCACTCCATCAAATCCTCACTTTTTCAAATCTTCCAATTTTAAAAATTTCCTCTCATTCAAAACTTCATCTTCTTCTCCATTTCATCTCATCCGAATCAAAGAAGGTTCATCATCAACATGGTTTACATCGCCCTCGTGCTCATCGCCTTAACGCTCATCGCACTTGTGTTCCCTATGATGAAGTTCACATACGGAGACATATACTTTGTGTTGTTAATCTACATTGGGGTTATATACCCAATCCTTTGTATCATTCTTAGCATTGAAATGAAATATTACTAATAATCTAGTTATCTAGGTTATTATTATCATTATGTGTTTATCGTTTCTTTTGATTTATATCTTTCGTATTTTGTATTGAAAACATTAGAAACCATGAATGCATGCTAAAAGAAAAAGTAGGCTAAAACACATATTTTGGTATAAAACTATTAAACTTATGTTTTTATCAAAAATCTGCTTCTGTTCCACGGATCCCGGCAAGTTTACTAGCCGGATCCCTTATAGAAGGGAACCGTGGGAACCGTACATCTAGACAACAGTTTTTCATGCAAAATAAAAACCACTTTCTTTCTAAAAGTAATATTCCACTATAATGTCAAAACCTTAGGTGAGTTAAGTATCATTGTTGTTGAAAACCATTGTCACTAAAAATCTAGTAAAAACGTTAGATAATCATTGGTTGACCACAAAACATCACTTTCTATTAACTCATTTTTTCTATAGGTTCAACTATGACGCATGAATATGAGTTTGATTTTTCACTCACTAGCGTCTACACTCCAAACATCTCCCTTGAGCCCAACACACCTGGCAATCATGTTCGTGGGTTCAAAAATCTCAAAAACCGTCACTTCCACAAAGAACGTATTGTAGACACCTCTCTACAATTCGAAGAAGGTATCAATACCTCCTTCCGAGCCATAGGACTAGAATGTCTTCTCGAAATCAATGAGAAGATATGTCCAAGGTTCATAATGGAATTCTTCCGTCAAGTCGAACTCGTTCGTAACGAGGATCGCTCTCTTTCTCTTTGGTTTTGGATCAAAAACCAAAAGTTCATTTTAACCCTTGAGCGATTTGCTCACATCCTCCGGATTCCAAATCATGGACAATGTGCCTTCACCGATGATTGGTCTCTTGATTCTCTCTTCAACTTTCGTGAAGAAAATAGTCCATATTGTTCACACATACCTTCCCCGGAGGATTTAAATCGCATAATATGCAAATCTCGACCATATTACTCCGATCCAAACATTTTCTTTACACGGGACATCCGAGAAGAGTACAAGCCCCTTGCACTCATCCTACGTGAAATTTTTTGGAGTCTTAGGGGAAATCAAGAAATCCTTCCCGCTTGTTGTGCTCACATAATGTATTGTTTGCTAACACAACAACCATACAATCTCGCCTACTTCTTCGCAAGGCGAATTGTAAATCTTCAAAGCTCCAAGAATAAAGTCATACCTTATGGAATGTTCTTGACGCGCCTCTATCATAACGTCATGCATTTTCATACTCAATTTCAAAGTCCGTTGTACGTACTTGTGAACAAGATGATGGAACCGCTAAACATATCTCTCATGAAGACTTTCTTCATTCTTGATTCCACCAAAACTCATCAACCATTTGATGATCCTTCTAGCGAAAACGCTCAAGGAACTTAGTAGTCTTTCAAATAGGATTAATCCTTTTGTACTCATGCTTTATCAATGTAATCCAATTTCCTTCATGAAATAAAACATCTTACATTTGATATCTTAGTGTTAGAACCTCTTAAACTAATCTTGGAATATAATGCATTGTCAAGATCATTGCATACCTTTAGTAAAGGTTCTGCTTAGCAGATAGACGGATCCCAAAGTTTGTGCCAGACGGATCCCTACACTTAGGGAACCGTGGGATCCGGCAAACAGAAAATGCAATTGCAAACATTGTATTTCAAACATGTCCTTAGAACACCTCACTCTAAGCTAGACATAGTGTCTTAAGGCAAATTAAGTCCTTATCAAGTTAAGTAGATCTTTCCTACTCACACATAACTCACTTAGATCACACTCAAGACGCTTGTAGATTTATCGTTTCACTTAAACCCATTACTCTTCCGCTCTCTAGATCACCCATCATTTCTCACATGATCCCTCATATCTAACTTTGGAAATCTTTCGATTATGGCAAAATTAATCATAATCATCCTTACCTCAAAATTGGTTGAAATTGATCAAATTCTAGTTTTTCCATCTTAAGCCTTTAGGATATTCTCCAAAACATTTCACTATCTGATCTCTAGGATCATTTAGCTCAACTTGACACTCTTTAAAAACTTTAGTGTCATCTTTGTTCATCCATTGGTACTCATGAAAGTTCCAATCTCTTCCATAAAAGGCAATCATTAGCTACCTCACTCATTACCCACAAGTACTTAAGCACCCCTTCATTTAAGACACTTAGGAGGACTGAAACACTCAATATGGTATAGATCTTAGACCTTAGAAACATCATTTCTATCCTTTCATAGCTGCTGAGAGCCGGATCCCTAGGATTAGCCTAGACGGATCCCTCAAAGGAGGGAACCATGGGATCCGGGTAACAGATTATGTCAACTCTAGCTAAAACAATCATTTCAAGTTCATCTTGCTAACTTAAACACTCCATCTCATCTTAAATGAGTTCCTAGATCAGTACAACTCTTAAGTTGACTCTTGTGCATGTTAATCATCACATTCCAATAAATCTTAGTGGCTTAAATCTTGAATGCACTTGCCAAAACCCTTGCCTTATAAACTACATTGGTAGGACTCCTAAAGTCATCATCTTCACTCTCATTTTCAGCACTTAAGAAACCTTTACAAACCTCTTAAAATCATCTCATCATGAGGAAAACTCCAAGTAGCAACTTATCCACCAAAGAACTACCCAAGAAAATTGCTCGTGTTGTACATGAGAAATTTCTTCAACCGAATCATCTCCGGTCAAGCCAACAAATGCAAGGATTTCTTCTCAACTAATCAAAGCAATTCCTAAAAGGATAGTACCTACAAAACTACCTATGCCAAACACCACCATACCTCCTAGGCCAAACAATATCATCTCCACTAAACCATCACCATTGGTTCCTAGAGCTATCTCATTTACAACTCCACTATCATCACCACATCTCTACAATTTAGAGGATTTTCCTCCTAGGCCGTCTCTTCCTTCTCTGCCAGCAACATTCTCCTCATTAGGAGGAATAATGGTACATAATCAAGGTGTTGAGTCAACATTAGCTCTGGCTTCCTTTTCGCCGTCACCATCATATAATCCCATTTGGATTATGAGAAATTATCAAAGTCAACCACCCGACCACATGGAAGTTGACACCTCTCTACCACCACCATCATTCTTGGTTGAGCCATCTTCAAATGCACCTCCACCAATCCCTCCATCGTTTGAGGCTCCCCAACCCGCTTCACTTGATCCTTCGCATCAAGCTATTTCATTTCTACCACCACCACCACTACCTAGCCATGACAAAGAATGTTATCATTGTCAACATGTTGAAAGTTTGATACATGAAGTACGAGAAGATCAATGTTTCATGTTCTATCACCTTCTCGAACGTTTCGACGAGATTAAACCTAAACAAACTTGAGCTAGAGGATTTTTAGTGGTGTCATAGTATCAAGAATTACTTAGATAAGTCTAGTAATTCCAAGTCATGTATCGATCATTTTCTTATTTTTTAAAGTCATGTATATCATATCTCTAGTTTTATTAAATGAAAATACATGCTACTTGCTATATTTCTAAGTATATGATTATGTTATATAATACATATCTCACTTTGATATTAACATAATGTGTTATATCATCATTGCTGAAATTAATCATCAGCCAGACGGATCCCTTAAATTTGCCTAGACGGATCCCTACACGGGGGAACCGTGGGATCCGTGAGACAAAAAACTAATTTTCTACTAACTTGAGTATTCTTTGCATGAAATTATGCATTATACTTGTTTTCTAACCTGTTTTGTAGTTATTCAATTTACACATGAAGACTTTGACACTCTAAAGCTAAGGGAGCTTTGTGTCAAAGCAATACATTGCAAAATTACTTGCAATATTAGGAGTACTTTTTATGACCTCCCCATTGCAAAGTTGCAATCTTCTAGGGGAGCTTCTTCGTCACAAAGACGAAACAATTTGCAAACAAAATTGCAATTCGTTAGCTTGTTAGTTTATATTTACTTGACGCCCTCACAAAGGGATGGACTCGTCAAGGGGGAGTTAAGATGAGAACCATTCCCGTCACTTGCTCTCTTTACATTTTTTTTCTTTCTTACATGTTTTTCCTAAAAACAATGTGTTAGTTTCCTTTCGAAGCTCTTTTTGTTTCGACAAAAAGAGGGAGAAGAAAGAAAAAACTACAAATTCAAACTTTTACGAATTTTAGCTTTTCCTTAAAATAATTTTATGTTTTGTCATCAACAAAAAGGGGGAGATTGTTAATACAAATAAGCCGTAAAAACGTTTATTTATATTTTACGCTAATGTTTTGTCGATAACAAACGTAAAATCATTTTAACGAAACAAATAAAATACGTAATTAGTTTGAACTAATAGTTTCTAACACACTTACATTTTCACATAAAATGCTAAAACAAGTATAAGTGATTTTATGATTTAGTATTACATATGTACAACTACTAGTGTTTACATATCTGGGTAAAATATACACATAACTAGTATGTAGTATATTGGGTAATACAAATGGGTAGAAACTTAAGTATTATAACCCATTGACCAAATACATTGAATGTAGTTGGGTACAACCCAAAGTCCATGACCCATATCCATGGAGCTTGACCCATAACCCATTGCATGACATCATGCTTATATCATATGTGGAAAACTAGAAGGGGGGGGGTTGAATAGTTTTGCCAATTAAAACTTCCTTTTAAACTATTTAGATCGACTTATGTCAATCTATTTGGACGTGTGTGTTGGATGTTGATAAACAAGCATATAAAGGTATGTAATGAAAAGATAAGAGTAAGAAGCACAAAACCACAACGCGAGTATTTATAGTGGTTCGGCTACAAGGACACCTTCCTTGCCCTACTCCACTCCTCGAGTCACCTACTCGAGAGTTCGTAATCACTACACCAATCTCCTTATGGCGGAGAAGCCTTCACAACGTCGCCTACCCTTTTTCTGATGCTAGGCTAACCACCGAGTTCTTTCACTCTAAAGTGAACCACACCTACACAACATCGCCTACCCTTTATAAGGTACTAGGCTAAGTACCTAGTTCTTTCACACCAAGGTGAACCACACCTACACAACGTCGCCTACCCTTTATTAGGTACTAGGCTAAGCACCTAGTTCCATTGCAATGGAGGAACTACTACCCAACACTACAACAACAAGTAATCCCAAAGGAGATCAAATCCTTTCTACAACATCATCAAGGATATCAATATCCTTGGATCTAGTACTAATCTATCTTGTACATCGAAACACACCATATCGAATGTACATCTAAGGCACCTTTCACTAATACCTTTACCTAGATCTTCAAGACACCCTTCACTAATGTCTTGTGTCTTGACTTCTAAGCACCTATCACTAATGCTTCCTGTCTTGACTTCTAAGCACCTACCACAAGTGCTAATGATGTGGACGATAGATACCCTTCACTAATATCTTCGTCTTGACACTTGAGACACCTTTCACAAATGTCTTCAACACTTCTTAGGAAAAGATAAACAATCATCAACAAGAAGACTTCAGTAGTCTTGATGATGAGGAAGCATGGCAACTCATGGACTTGAGCTTGCTCGACTCCAAAGGTGGTGATCTCGCCTTTAAGAGGAACCTAGAAGATCATACAAAAACAAAACTACAAATATAGATCTCTTGGATCTGAGGTTAGAGAGTTTTCAACTCTAGGGGAAAGTATGTTAGAAAAGGGGTGAGAAATAATAAAGAAATGGCTCACTATTTATAGAGGAAAAAATCTACTGTTCCCCGGATCCCACGGATCCCTTCCACAAGGGATCCGTCTAGCGTAAAGCTAGGGATTTGTGGGACGCTCCCCTTTACCCATGGGTATTTTGGTTATGGGTCATGGGTCATGGGTTGATCCATGGATCTTTGGCTAGATACAATGTATCTCTTGAGTGCAATGCACTTAGTCACTTGGGTATGGGTTGATCCATGGGTTATGGATATTATCCATGTATGATATAAGCATGATGTCATGCAATGGGTTATGGGTCAAGCTCCATGGGTCATGGGCTTTGGGTTGTACCCAATTACATTCAATGTATTTGCCCAATGGGTTATGATACTTAAGTTTCTACCCATTTATATTACCCAATATACTACATACTAGTTATGTGTATATTTTACCCAAATATGTAAACACTAATTATTGTACATATGTAATATTAAATCATAAAATCACTTATACTTGTTTTAGTATTTTATGTGAAAATGTGAATATGTTAGAAACTATTAGTTCAAACCATTTACGTATTTTATTTGTTTTGTTAAAATAATTTTACATTTGTTATCAATAAAACATTAGAAGATCGTAAAATATAAATAAACGTTTTTACGGCTTATTTGTATTAACAATCTCCCCCTTTTTGTTGATGATAAAACATAAGATTATTTTAAGGAAAAGCTAAAATTTGTAAAAGTTTGAATTTGTAGTTTTTACTTTCTTCTCCCCCTTTTTGTAGAAACAAAAAGAGCTTCGAGAGGTAACTAACACATTGTTTTTAGGAAAAACATGTAAAAGAAATAAAAGGAAATAGAGAGCAAGTAACAGGAAAGAATCTCGTCTTTACTCCCCCTTGACGAGTCCATCCCTATGTAAGGGCGTCAAGAAATTAATACTAATCTAGTTTGTTTGCAAGTAAGTTTGCAAAAGATTTCGTCTAAGTGACGAATGTGCTCCCCCTTGATGATTGCAATTTTGCAAGGGGATGTCAAGAAATATAATCCTAATATTGCAAGTAATTTTCAATGTATTGCTTTGACATAAAGCTCCCCCTAGCTTTAGGATGTCAAAGTCTTCATGTGTAAATTGAATAACTACAAAACAAAGGTTAGAAAACAAGTATAATTCACAATTTTCTGCAAATGTGGTCCAAGTTAGTAGAATATAGTTTTCTGTCTTACGGATCCCACGGTTCCCTCCTAGTAGGGATCCATCTAGGCAATTCTGAGGGATCCGTATAGCTGATGATCAATTTCAGCAATGGTGATATAACAAGTAATGTTATCACAAAAATGAGATATGAATACAACGTAATCATATACTCAGAAATATAACAAGTAGCATGTAATTTCATTTAATAAAACTAGAGTTATGATATACATGACTCTAAAAACTTAGAAAATAAAAAATACATGACTAGGTATTTCTAGACCAACTATCGCTTGATGCTAGGACACCACTAAAATCTTCTAGCTCAAGTTTTGTTTAGGTTTAATCTCGTCGAAACGTTCGAGGAGATGATAAAACATGAAACGTTGGTCTTCTCGTACTTCATGTATCAAACTTTCAACATGTTGACAATGATAGCAATCTTTGTCATGGCTAGGTAGTGGTGGTGGAAGAAATGAAATGGCTTGATACGAAGGGTCAAGTGAAGCGGCTTGTGGAGCTTCAAACGATGGAGGGATTGGTGGAGGTGCATTTGAGAATGGCTCGACCAAGAATGATGGTGGTGGTAGAGAAGTGTCAACTTCCATATGGTCGGGTGGTTGACTTTGATGATTTCTCATAATCCAAATGGGATTATATAATGGAAAAGGTGAAAAGGAAGCCGGAGCTAGTGTTGACTCAACACTTTGATTTTGTACCATTATTCCTCCTAATGAGGAAAATGTTTTCGGCGGAGGTGGATGAGATGGCCTAGGAGGCAAGTCCTCTAAATTGTAGAGGTGTGGTGATGATAGTGGATATGTAAAGGAGATAGCTCTAGGAACCAATGATGATGGTTTAGTGGAGATAATATTGTTTGGCCTAGGAGGTATGATGGTGTTTGGCATAGGTAGTTTTGTGGGTACTATCTTTTTAAGAATTGGTTTTATTGGTTGAGAAGAGATCCTAGCATTTGTTGTATTGACCAGAGATGATTCGGTTGAAGAGATTTCGTGTTTAACACGAGCCTTTTATTTGGGTGGTTCTTTGGTAGATAAGTTACTACTTGGGGTTTTCCTCATAATGAGATGATTTCAAGAGGTTTGTAAGGGTTTCTAAAGTGCTGAAAGTTAGGATGAAGGTGATGACTATGGAATTCCTAACAATGTGGTTTATAAAGCAAGAGATTTGGCAAGTGCATTTAAGCCTTAAGCCACTAAGATTCATTGGAATGTGATGATTAACATGCACAAGAGTCTACTTCAGAGTTTGTACTGATCAAGGAACTCATTTAAGATGAGATGGAGTGTTTAAGTTAGAAAGATGAGTTGAAATGATTTTTTTAGCAAGATTTGACATAGACTGTCATCCGGATCCCACGGTTCCCTCCTCATAGGGATCCGTCGACGCTAATCCTAGGGATCCGGCTCTCAGCAGCTATGTAAGAGTAGAAATGATGTTTCTAAGATCTAAGATCTATATCACCTTGTGTGTTTCAGTCCTCCTAAGTGTCTTAAATGAAGGGGTGCTTAAGTACATGAAGGTAATGAGTGATGTAGATAATGATTGCCTTTTATGGAAGGATTTGGAACTCTCATGAGTACCAATGAATGAGCAAGGATGACACTAAAGATGAGAGTGTCAATTGAAGCTAAATGATCCTAGAGATCAGGTTGTGACTTAGGATAGTGTTATGGAAAATATCCTAAAGGCTTTGAGATGGGAAAACTAGAATTTGATCAACTTTGATCAATTTTAAGGTAAGGATGATTTGTGATCAATTTTGCCATAATCGAGAGATTTCTAAGACTAGATGTGAGGGATCATGTGAGAATGATGAGTGATCTAGAGAGCGGAAGAGTAATGGGTTTAAGTGAAAACGCGTCTTGAGTATGATCTAGGTGAGTTGAGTGTGAGTGGTAAAGATCTACTTAACTTGATAAGGACTTAATTTGCCTTAAGACACTATGTTTGGCTTAGTTTGAGGTGTTCTAAGGATATGTTTGAAATACAATGCTTGCAATTGCATTTTCTGTTTGCCGGATCCCACGGTTCCCTAAGTGTAGGGATCCGTCTAGCACAAACTTTGGGATCCGTCCATCTGCTCAGCAGAACCTTTACTAAAGGTATGCAATGATCTTGACAATGCATTATATTCCAAGTTTAGTTTAAAGGGGTTCTAACACTAAGATATCAAATGTAAGATGTTTTATTTCATGAAGGAAATAGGATTACATTGATAAAGCACGAGTACAAGAGGATTGATCCTATTTGAAATACTACTAGGTTCCTTGAGTGTTTTCCCTAGGAGAATCATCATGTTGTTGATGAGTGTTGGTGGAATCAAGAATGAAGAAAGTCTTCATGAGAGATATGTTTAGCGGTTCCATCATCTTGTTCACAAGTACGTACAACGGACTTTGAAATTGAGGATGAAAGTGCATAACGTTATGATAGAGACGTGTCAAGAACATTCCATAATGGATGAGTTTATTCTTGGAGCCTTGAAGATTTACAATTCTCCTTGCGAAGAAGTAGGCGAGATTGTATGGTTGTTGCGAAGAGCGGGATGTTCCGTTTGAAGGATTTCTCGATTTCCCCTAAGACTCCAAACATTTTCACGTAGGATGAGTGCAAGGGTCTTGTACTCTTCTCGGATGTTCCGTTTGAAGATAATGTTTGGGTCGGAGTAATATGGTCGAGGTTTGCATATTATGCGATGTAAGTCTTCCGGGGAGGGTATGTGAGAACAATATGGACTATTTTCTTCATGAAAGTTGAAGAGAGAATCAAGTGACCAATCTTCAGTGAAGGCACATTCCATGATTTGGAATTTGGAGGATGTGCGCAAAATGCCCAAGGGTTAAAGTGAACTTTTGGTTTTTGATATAAAACCAAAGAGATAGAGAGCGATCCTCATTACGAACGAGTTCAACTTGATGGAAGAATTCCATTATGAACCTTGGACATATCTTCTCGTTGATTTCAAAAAGACATTCTAGTCCTATGGCTCGGAAGGAGGTATTGATACCTTCTTGGAATTGTAGAGAGGTGTCTACAATACGTCCTTAGTGGAAGCGACGGTTTTCGAGGTTATTGAACCCACGGACATGAATGCCAGGTGTGTTGGGTTCAAGGGAGATGTTCGGAGAGTAGACGCTAGTGAGTGAAAAATCAAACTCATATTCATGCGTCATAGTTGAACCTATAGAAATGAAGAGTTAAAGAAAGTGATGTTTGTGTTCAACCTATGATTATCTAATGTTTTTACTAGATTTTTATTAACAATGGTTTTTAACAACAATGACACTTAACTCACCTATGGTTTTGACATTCTAGTGGAATATTTCTCTTAGAGAGAAAGTGGTTTTTATTTAGCATGAAAACTGTTTTCCAGCAGGACGGATCCCACGGTTCCTTTAAAAAAGGGATCCGGCTAGTATATCTTCCGGGATCCGTAGATCTGTAGTAACAGAAACAGATTTGATAAAAACATAGGTTTTACAGTTTTGTACCAAGATATGTGATTTAGCCTACATTTTCTTTTAGCATGCATACATGACTTCTAATGTATCACGAAAGAGTACGAAACATATGAAACAAAAGAAATGACAAACACATTATGATAATAGTAACCTAGATAAACTAGACTATTAATAATATTTCATTTCAATACTTAGAATGATACAAAGGATTGGGTATATAACCCCAATGTAGATTAACAACACAAAGTAAATGTCTCCGTATGTGAACTTCATCATAGGGAACACAAGTGCGATGAGTGTTAAGACGATGAGCACGAGGGTGATGTAAACCATGTTGAAGATGATCCTTCTTGGTTTCGGTAGGGATGAAATGGAGAGGAAGATGAAGTTTTGAATGAGAGGAAATTTTTGAAATTGGAAGATTTGAAAAAGTGAGGATTTGATTGAGTGGAAGGCGGTAGGTTTATTTATGAGGAAGGGGAAATTTTTAAGATTTGTGTTTTGCTTTATTATTTGAAAGATATGATTTTTGGATTAAATGAGAAAAAACACAAATTTTATAAACCATGATTTTTAGACGAAAGAGTGACACGTATGTGAGAAAAAGCTTCCTAATGAAGTTATATGTAAAACATGTGTATACACGAAATCTACTCAAGTAAATACCTAAGTAATCACACTTCTTTATTAAACTAATATCATTTAGAGATAAGTGGAAAGCCATACCTCAAATGCACTTAGGAATGTCTTTACAAATGACACAGCAAGTGTCAGAAGACAATTCCAGCTCCTTTATGCTTAAGATACCTTCTTAGGGAAGGTAATCTTTATTATCAAGCAAATCCTATGGCTTGATAGATGTGAGCTTTGACTAATCAACATGACAAAGAGGATTAGTGCAATTAAATGAAACAGTGAATAAAAAAGATGTTGTTATCAAATCAACATCCAAACAAATAGTTTTAAAAGACATGGTGTTTGTTTTTATGAAAAACTTTCTTTGTAGTTTTCAATTAACCATGGATCGTATCAAGTTTTTAAAGTACAATATACTTTAGGAAACTTGGTAACGAAGCTCTGATGGCAATTGTGGAAAACTAGAAGGGGGGGTTGAATAGTTTTGCCAATTAAAACTTCCTTTTAAACTATTTAGATCGACTTATGTCAATCTATTTGGACGTGTGTGTTGGATGTTGATAAACAAGCATATAAAGGTATGTAATGAAAAGATAAGAGTAACAAGCACAAAACCACAACGCGAGTATTTATAGTGGTTCAGCTACAAGGACACCTTCCTTGCCCTACTCCACTCCCCGAGTCACCTACTCGAGAGTTCGTAATCACTACACCAATTTCCTTATGGCGGAGAAGCCTTCACAACGTCGCCTACCCTTTTTCCGGTGCTAGGCTAACCACCTAGTTCTTTCACTCCAAGGTGAACCACACCTACACAACATTGCCTACCCTTTATAAGGTACTAGGCTAAGTACCTAGTTCTTTCACACCAAGGTGAACCACACCTACACAACATCGCCTACCCTTTATTAGGTACTAGGCTAAGCACCTAGTTTCATTGCAATGGAGGAACTACTACCCAACACTACACCAACAACTAATCCCAAAGGAGATCAACTCCTTTCTACAACATCATCAAGGATATCAATATCCTTGGATCTAGTACTAATCTATCTTGTACATCGAAACACACCATATCGAATGTACATCTAAGGCACCTTTCACTAATGCCTTTAACTAGATCTTCAAGACACCCTTCACTAATGTCTTGTGTCTTGACTTCTAAGCACCTTTCACTAATGCTTCTTGTCTTGACTTCTAAGCACCTATCACTAAGGCTTCTTGTCTTGACTTCTAAGAACCTACCACAAGTGCTAATGATGTGGACGATAGATACCCTTCACTAATATCTTCGTCTTGACACTTGAGACACCTTTCAAAAATTTCTTCAACAATTCTTAGGAAAAGATAAACAATCATCAACAAGAAGACTTCAGTAGTCTTGATGATGAGGAAGCATGGCAACTCATGGACTTGAGCTTGCTCAACTTCAAAGGTGGTGATCTCGCCTTTAAAAGGAACCTAGAAGATCACACAAAAACAAAACTACAAACATAGATCTCTTGGATCTGAGGTTAGAGAGTTTTCAACTCTAGGGGAAAGTATGTTAGAAAAGGGGTGAGAAATAATGAAGAAATGGCTCACTATTTATAGAGGAAAAAATCTACAGTTCCCCGGATCCCACGGATCCCTTCTACAAGGGATCCGTCTAGTGTAAAGCTAGGGATCCGTGGGACGCTACCCTTTACCCATGGATATTTTGGTTATGGGTCATAGGTCATGGGTCATGGTTTGATCCATGGATCTTTGGCTAGATACAATGTATCTCTTGAGTGCAATGCACTTAGTCACTTGGGTATGGGTTGATCCATGGGTTATGGATATTATCCATGTATGATATAAGCATGATGTCATGCAATGGGTTATGGGTCAAGCTCCATGGGTCATGGGCTTTGGGTTGTACCCAATTACATTCAATGTATTTGCCCAATGGGTTATGATACTTAAGTTTCTACCCATTTATATTACCCAATATACTACATACTAGTTATGTGTATATTTTACCCAAATATGTAAACACTAGTTGTTGTACATAAGTAATATTAAATCATAAAATCACTTATACTTGTTTTAGTGTTTTATGTGAAAATGTGAATATGTTAGAAACTATTAGTTCAAACCATTTACGTATTTTATTTGTTTCGTTTAAATGATTTTACGTTTGTTATCGACAAAACATTAGAAGATCGTAAAATATAAATAAACGTTTTTACGGCTTATTTGTATTAACAAATATGGATAATATCCATAACCCATGGTATTGACCCATACCCATGTGACTATGTGCATTGCACTCATAAGATACATTGTATCTAGTAAAAGACCCATGGATCAACCCATGACCCATGACCCATAACCAAAATACCCATGGGTAAAGAGGAGCGTCCCACGGATCCCTAGCTTTACGCTAGACGGATCCCTTGTGGGAGGGATCTGTGGGATCTGGGGAACAGTAGACTTTTTCCTCTATAAATAGTGAGTCATCTCTTCATTATTTCTCACCCCTTTCCAACATACTTTCCCTTTGAGTTAAAAACTCTCTAACCCCATATCCAAGAGATCTATGTTTGTAGTTTTGTTTTTGTGTGATTCTCTAGGTTCCTCTTAAAGGCGAGATCACCACCTTTGAAGTCAAGCAAGCTCAAGTCCATGAGTTGCCATGCTTCCTCATCATCAAGACTACTGAAGTCCTCTTGTTGATGGTTCATTTCTTTCTACCAAGAAGTGTAGTGTTGAAGACATTAGTTAAAGATGTCTCAAGTGTCAAGATGAAGACATTAGTGAAAGGTTTCGATCGTCCGTATTATAGGCATTAGTGAAGGGTGCCTAGAAGTCAAGTCACAAGACATTAGTGAAAGGTGTCTTGAAGATCTTGTTAAAGGCATTAGTGAAAGGTGCCTAAGATGTACATTCGATATGGTGTGTTTCGATGTACAAGATAGATTAGTATTGGGTCCAAGGATATTGTTATCCTTGTTGACATTATAAGGAGTAGATCTCCTTTGGGATTAGTCGTTGGTGTAGTGTTGGGTTGTAGTTCCTCTATTGCAATGGAACTAGGTACTTAGCCTAGTACCTGATAAAGGGTAGGTGACGTTGTGGTAGGTGTGGTTCACCTTGGTGTGAAAGAACCCGATGGTTAGCCTAGTACCAGAAAAAGAGTAGGCAACGTTGTGAAGGTTTCTCCACCATAAGGAGTTGGTGTCGTGTAGTGATTACGAACTCTCGAGTAGGTGACTCAGGGAGTGGAGTAGGGCAAGGAAGGTGTCCTTGTAGCCGAACCACTATAAATACTCGCGTTGTGGTTTTGTGCTTCTTGCTCTTATCTTTTCATTACATATTTATACTTCTATATGTTTGTTTATCAACATCCAACACACATCCAAATAGATTGACATAAGTCGATCTAAATAGTTTAAAAGGAAGTTTTAATTGGAAAAACTATTCAACCCCCCTTCTAGTTTTCCATAGTCTAGGTTCTAGAAATGATGGCTTAGGAGTTTTAGTCGAGCTAGGTGTGTTTGGTTTAGAGGGTATGGTAGTGTTTGGTGAAGGTCTTTCTATCCCAAAAGGTCGAATACTAATTCTAGCGGTTCTTCTAGCTTTGGTTTGTTGAGTTTGTTTAGGACGAATTCTAGTAATTGAAGCCTTGACGGGTGATGACTCGGTTGAGGAAATCTCATGAACGACGTGAGCATTTTTCTTGGAGGAACCTTTGGTTGATGAGGTTGTGCTAGATGCTTTAGTCATAGTGAAAAGGAAGATGTAATGGGTGCCTTAGCTACAGAATTTGAATGGTGGTTTGAATGATGGTTTAGGGGCATAAGCACACTTGGTTTATAAAGGATGAGATTAGGTTGGTGAATTAAATTTTAGACCACTAAGATTTTTGGCATGCACTAAGGTCAACTATAGTGTTGTTCTATCCTAGGGAGTTATTTAAGGAAATGTAAAGTGTTTAGATTACCAAAAAGAGTTTGAAATTGATGAGTAGAGTGAAATTAAGCTGTTCTGTAGACTCGGTTCCCACGGATCCCTAGCTTTGGGGATCCGTCTAGTTAAAAAACTCGGGATCAGTCTTCAAACAGTAATGAAATAGAGTGATGATGTTCTATCAAGGTCTAGTACCTATATATCGTGAGTGTTTAAGTTCCCTAAGGTGTCTTAAACGGTATAGGACTTAAATGTTCAACCATAATGAGTGAGGATATCTAATGATAGTTTTTTTATAAGAAAATGGAGTTTTTAGGTATGCACATGAGTGCTTAAGCATGATACTAAGATTTTGAGGGTGTCAAATGATCCTAGAGATCAGATGGTAACTCAAAGGAAATTTGGAAAATTCCTTAAAAATCATAAGAATTGAAAAACTAGTTTTTAGCCTATTTTGAGGTAAAGATGACTAAAATCAATTTGCTAAAATTGAGAAAAATATCAAACTAGGTGTTTTGAGATGAGATAAAAATGTGTAAGCATTGGAGTGGAAAAATGGTGAGTTATGAAGAAATGATAAATCAAAAACATCTTGAATGTGATCTAAAGTCATTTATGAGTGAATGTGGGATCAACTGAGCTTAGGGATAGGTAAAGTGATCCTAATGTAATATGTTTAACTAGTCTAATAAGGTCTGGAAGGTTAGATTGATGTGAAAGTGTAGGATTTCCATATTTGTCCACCCGGATCCCACGGATCCTTTATTTGAGGGATCCGGCTAGTTATAGCCCAGGGATCCGGCAACTGGGACCAATTCTTTCACAGAATGCGTGAAAAGTTTTGCACCGCTTATCGAATTTCAAACCTATTCATTCCTACATCAAGCAATCATGTATGTAAGTAAAGTATAGCCATCATGGCTTGTAAAAGTGACATATAGGCATGCAACTAAAAGGAAGACCGACTTTTTGATATTATATCAAATAGTCATAAAATTCCTATTAGGATTTCCTAGGTTAGAGTGTCTTTGTTTTTCGCCATACCATCTACTACTACTAAGCTATAAGATAAAGAAATATTGTTTAATATGTTCACAACACATTGTTTAAATTAAGGTCCTCGACCTTACCTCCCATTTCTCTCAAACTTCTCCTCCAAAACCCCCCAAACTTCACCTTCAAACCCTTCAAGCTTCCATCTTACTTCTTCTTCTTCCCCTTTAGAAAGTTGGAAAGACATTTAAACATCCCCTTCGTTTGTTGGAACTCTTGAGATGGGATTCGGATGTCTGGTAATTGCTCAATGTAAGCCACGGGGTCGAGATGGTAGTTGCCTATAGGGTTGCTTCCTTCTTCCTCCCTTTCTTCGGATGAGTCCGTCGGTGGATGAGGTCTTTTACCTTCAACCATGAACCTCGTGTCTTCTCATCGGATAGGGGAACCATGACTTTGTTGCAGAAGAAGTGTTCATCGGTATAGGGAGATGGTTCTAGGGCAAAGACAAAGTTAGCTAAGCGTGTGAGGAGCATAGCATAAGGTAGCACCATCTTGTCCGTTTTTGAAATACTTGCCATCCGCTTGATCATGTAGTAGGCGAGGTTGAAAGGAGTTGAGTTGACAAGGAAATAGATCATGTAAACTAGACATGCGTTGGGATGATCCTTGTTTCCAACCAAGAAAAGGACATTCTCCCTAAGAACTTGATGCAGGTTTTACTGACCAGGTTTTAATATTTATAATGTCTCGTTATACCTATGGTCTACCCTAATGCACTAACGGGCAGTGTACCCGGTCGTGTGTAGTGTAGTATTCGGTAAAATCGAGGTCGTCCCAAGAGCTATGTATGTAGATTAATACTAAGTCTAGGTGTCACAGATTTTAAGATGGCTTTGATATCGAATTAACTAATTAACTACTAAAGCAAATAAAGGCAAAGGATGTGATCAATAGAGGAGAGTGGTGCTAACCTATTTATTCATCCTAGCTAGTAATGTCTACGTCTAATTACTTCCAATTACTTCAGGTGGGGTCAAAGTCGAGAGGACAACATTTAGTCAGTTCGCCCTAACCTATTAGCAAAGATGCCACCACTGGAGAAGTCAGGTGTCCCCTCATAAGTCCAGTTGTTCCTGGTCCCCTAAGCCGAGTCATTAAGTTTCGCTACATGCTAGACTTATAATAGTAAGTGCCCGGGAGCTAGCATCTTAGACACTCACCCCCTAATTCTTAAGTTCATCCAAACGGTAGGTGATCAGTTGGTCAAATCGCATAAGTAGAAAGGGTCGTCAGTTGGTCATATCTTACCCTTCCCGTCTCAGTCTACTCACTTAGGGTCAGTTGGTCATATCTCCTAAGCAACTAGCCTCTACCGCCATTCAAAACTACCGAAACAAGGGTAGCTACCAATAAACTATGCATGAATACACTTAGAAATAATTATACGGAAGCAATGTAAACGCAAACAAAACAATTAAGGAATCACAACTAGGCCAGCACCAAGAGGTGCTTAGCCGCTCATATTAACCATACAAATCAATTCAATGTTTAATGTTACGAAATACATGAATCAAAAGTAAAGAAAAGATAAAAAGCTAATGATTATCGTAAGGGAGTGATTTCTCCCTTGGAGATAGCTCTGTATGCTCCTCTAGACCTACCTTTGGCTTCTTCCCATATTCTTTGATTGTTGTGTGTGAAATGGGATGCTTTGAAATGCTGGAAATCATGGGGTATTTATAGGCCAGATCTTGGTTACGGCGTAACTAATAAAATAGTTACGCCGTAACATATAACATCTTCGTAAATTACACTAGATCTGCTGGTTACGGCGTAACCTTAGAAGGGGTTACGCCATATCTTCAATAAATCAAGGTTACACCATAGTTGATGCATGAGTTACGGCGTAATTATTAGCGGCGCGGAACCTCATTTGACCTAATATGGTTACGTCATAATCTTTGGGAGAGTTACGCCATAATCTTTTGATAAGTTGGTTTTCTGAGTCACGCTTTAGTTACGGCGTAATGAGAGAGATGAGTTACGCCGTAACTTCTTCAAAGTGAGCATACTATGATAAATCTTTAATAACATCTCCAATTCCGCGTCTCTTTAGCTCCAATGCTCGTAATTTACCTGAAAGTGGAATATAATGGAAAACAAGCGTAAATCCATATAAATGATATAAATTACCAGCATTATCGGGAGAAATTGACACTTAATATTTAGGATAATTTGATGTTATCAAATATCCCCCCACCTGAACTCTACTTGCCCTCAAGTAGACCTTATTAGATAGATTCCTAAAAAGATATCTCCCATTACCTGGAAAATATAAGTTTACAAATCCCTTATGCTAGAATAAAACAAAGTCGAACACCTCACGAAATAGGAATGAAACACTGAAATCTCTCAACTATTCTAAGTGTCAATTTCGGGGTGATCACTCAATCGCACAGTCATAGCATGTATTCTATCATAAGTTTGGCGGTTACACAAATCTCCACTACTAGAGTTAAGGACAAAACATTTCTCGAAGGCAATATGGGTAGACACGACAAGGGTTAAGGGTGATTTGTCATTACTAACATGTTAGGAATTGGAAATTCCATAGTAAAGTGCCGGTCACCCCAAATATAATTTAGCATAAGTTAGCTCGTAGACATATCGTTAGTTACTTTATTTATCTGTTTATTAGTTAGTTATTAGTTTAGTTTAGCGTAGTGTAACACCGTGGAGGAAGGACGGGTCTTTACCCACTGTATGCCTGATCCACAGTCCGATAGGAGGACGGTATGTTTGTAACTATAAATACCCCTTCCATCTATGGAAGGGGTGGAGCTTTTCTTTAATCTAACCTTACACATTTGTGAACCAAGTATTTAGCAAGAAACTCCCTCTCATCTCTAACTCTCTAACTATGGCAAACATGTATTTTGATCATCCAAGACCACCCGAATCATCAACACAATAATATATCGATCCTACAAATGGTACCAGAGCCAAGGTTGTTGTGTTTTGATGATTTATTGTGGTGTTTGATTCTCGCGTTAACTGTTTTTACATCATTCTTTTTGTTCGGTAAATGTTTACATTATTTTTGGTAAAACTGTTTTACATGTTTTGGTATATCTAGTTTTGGTCAAATAAAAAGTCCTGGTCCTTATGATCAATATTTGTCTCAGTGTCATCTAAATGTCCAAAAACTAATATTTGTATGTTCACTCTTTTTAGACTTTTTGGTGGTCATTTGGTCAGTTTTTTGTTACAGTCAAACTGGGTCAATAATGGGTCAAAAATGCATATTTTCTGCATGTTCTGGGTTTACTATGAATATGGTTGGAAGATGAACGGAAAACTCATTGGAAAATTTCAAAAATCAACTTAGCGACTTGTCTTAGTGTCCTGGTTCATTGTACCTTATATATAGCGACTTGGTATAGCGAGTTGAGTCAGAAATATGCCTAGCGACTTGTATTTACAAGTCGTAGCGACTTGTCATGAGTGCTAGCGACTTGACATAACCTAGCGACTTATGCTAACGACTTGACTCTAAAACTTTGCTAGCAACTTGATTTGAAAATTGGTTTAGCGACTTGATATTTATCAAGTAGCGAGTTGTTTTGAAAACTTTTGTTAGCGACTTGCTTTGATAAAAATCCTAGCGACTTGACTCATTTGGCTAGCGACTTACACAGAAAGGGAGAAGAAGAAGACCAAGTCTATTTGACCACGACTTTATACCAAATACCAACATAACCGACATCAGGCTATTATACCAAACCCTCATCAGTCTATAACCTTAATTCATCTCCAAGACATGTTTCAACCATAACTCATAACAATAACAACACTTGCCCATGAAACAAACCCGACACTATATATCTCATCCTCCAAGACTTGACTCATTCATGGATTCGAAATGATTTTTGCAAATAAATACTCAAATCTCAGTGACATACAGAGTATTCAACGAGGATCTCAGATTGTTCAGACATTTTTTTTAATCTTTAATAGATTGTTCGTTTGTTTGAACTAACTCATCACAGATCCATACCGACTCAACATAATAATTTATATATATGCAAGAGATCTCAGCTTTGTTCAAACTTTGTTTCTAATCTTTAAGATCCTTTTTTGTTTGAACATGCTCCATCATCGATCCTTTAGAAGCCAAGCTTCTTGTAACTATCCGAAAACTTCAAGAATGAATTAAAACAACTCATGCTTCAATCATTCTTTCTTTCGGTTTAGCTATACAAAAAGAAATTACATACCAAAAATGCTACCTGAGACCGTGCCATATACGATCTTTAAGACAATGAAAGTGGTCTCTATGTAGTAACCTACCATTACCTGTAAAAGATATCGATGCCGATTCAAAGTCCAAACCATCCCTGTGGCTAAGTTGGAACCATGTCCACACCTCCTACCAACTCTGTGGCGAGATATAATTAGAACATCATTAACAAGGAGGCAGACCTGGAATAGGAGATTTTAGGGTTTGAGATTCCATTGATGGAGGCGTACAAACTTGAAAAAGAGTGGCGGATTGCTTTTAGGGTTTGAGGTTGACTGTTTGAATGAAAGATGGATGGGGGCGGACTAAACTGGAGTGAGAAGTATTAGGGTTTCATATTACGGGTTATTAGGATAAGTGTATGTTAATGTGTGTTTTATACCCACTCACCTAGGGTTTGTGGAAACTGATTTTGTCTACTCGGTTCACATGGATCAGTTTGAGGTGCTTGGGCCTCTTGAATTGGAAGTGGGCCTAAAGATGTTTATCTTGTTCTAACTTAGGCCTAACATGAGGTGTTAATTGAGTGGACCGAATGTCATATTGGACTTTGATATTTGAACGAAATTTTCACACTTCACATGAATATCGTGATATACTTGTTGGAGATTGTTATACAATTTCTAATCTGGTTAAACGAGTGCATTATGAAATTCTGTTTTAATCATTGGGCTCGAGATTGATTTTATTTCGTGTTGACGGAAGTGTATAAATTTGATTATGAGAGGTCTTGGTATGAATTTCTTAAGGATAAACGTCTATGGATATTATGTGTTTTTGTGATGGATGGGATTTGTCTTTCACTTGAACTTAAACGGATCTATTGTTAATTTGAAAAATGAATTTGTTCAAATGGGCTTTTCATGATTGGATCATACACATGAGATCTGGACTTTATGAGTGTGTTAATGGGCTTTGTTGAAGAGATTTAATGATGAGATGTGGCGTAATGATGTGATTCGAAGGGAAATGAGGTTTGGTTACATTTTCACTAAGGATATTATGTTGCAGCTTGAATTGTTTATACAAGATTGACTGAAGGGTGGTTTATATGATATTTCTTATTTGGATTTGAAGTGAAGTTTTTCCGGGCATGTTTACCTATTTCGTCTTCTTTCTTTCTACCCTTCCGCGAAGATGACTTGTTTGGGCTTTTAAAGAGTGTGATAAAGACTTGGCTATTTAGTTACGTTTGTGATTCTTTCTCACTTAACCCACAACGTAACTATCACTTCGGTGTCTCACTCAGTTGAGAATGTCAAGAGGTTTTGTACATTGGGTACACCGTTTCTTCTTCACAAGGATGAGTACAAGTTTAAGTAACAAATCTGGGGAATTCTACTTCATGATCAAGTTTGGTATATCGGGTTTACTTCTCCATGTGGTCACTACAATAGCCGACAGAATGCGTGAATGATGTGTTTACCAAAGTGTTAATTAGATAGTTGATGATGTTGTTGATGTTGGATAATGAATAGTTGATGAACCAATGCATGTTCCCCTAAAACAGATATTCACCGAAACCAAAGTGGTCATAACACATTCAAGCTGACATTGGTTACGGTTTTGTCTTGATTTTGTAAAATCCCGCGAAAGAATCTATTTCTCGGTTTAAATCATAGACTTGTAAAATCCCGTGACAATGGAAACATCCTGGTAATAGTAAAGTGCATTTCCGGATCAATCTTACGGTTTATTCTTGGTTTTGTAAAATCCCGCGAAAGAATCTTTTTCTCGGTTTAAACCATAGAGTTGTAAAATCCCGTAATGATGGAACCATCCTGGAGAAAGGAAAGTGTATTTCGGGATCTCATTTGATGTTGGTGCTACGGTTTCTGCTTCGAAGAAGGGATAAAATGGTGTACTTCATGAATTGGATGTGTGTTTGGATATTCGTCATGGCGGTTTGGTTACTTCAAAGTTTTACGGGGTTATGCTCATTAAACCATGGTCGGGATGAAACCATTATCAAAGTTCACTTTTAAGATCAAAGGAGGCTAGACTTGAGCTTTTAACAAGATGTGACAACGGAGTTAATTCACTATTATTTATTTCAGGTTGAAGTGAAATATCACGGGCGAGTGTACTTAGTATCTGAAGGTATCGGGGATGGTTGGATGAAGATTCTTCATGATCCTTGTTCAAGCTTATTATCAAAAACGAAGACTTGGAAATCTAGTTATTGTTGGGTGTCTTTTACCTTTTCTTTTACCACTTGGGGGAATTGGGCTCTTACCACCACAAAATAACTATCACTTTAAGGAGTTACGTTGTAGTGCTCAGTGTCACATTCAATTGTGGATTTTCAAGAGGTAAAGTACGTCTATTACTTGATGGTTGGTTGGATGAAGAGTATAGAGTACTTAGAGATGCTAATGGAAATCGGCACCGCTCTTTGTTACATATGTGCAAGTATAAGTCACGAGTTCGGGTTAGTTTACTTCAGGGTCAAATTCATCATATTGGGTCATCTCCATCAGCTGTCACTGCAAAGAACCTACTGAATGATAATGGTGATGATTACATGTTTTTCTAAGAGAGTTGAAAAGAGAGAGATTATGACGTATGAACACAACAGTTCATGCCTCGTTCGCTAAAGAAAAGAAAGGTGTACGTGTCAGTGCGCTTTATCTTCTGAAGAAGAGAAATCTTCTTATTATGACCATTCTCATCAACATGCTTCATACTTTTTCCATGCGCTTCAGTCATCAAGTGAACCGGGCTACTGTTGATTGTTTTCTGATTCCACTTTCTCAACTATAATGATGATAGCGACATCCTGTGCTGATTTTGCGGGGGAGAAGTGTAAATAGACTACATTTGGATGATATTCACTTGTTTAATCAAGAATGGCATCTTCGTATGCAATTCTTGAGGGGGAGAAGAAGTGTAATAATTTTGGATGGTTGATTGACTTATGAGAATATATGGTCATACGGCTCCTAACTCATGTAAGAACCAAGCTTCTTCTTATCGGATCATCTTTACATGGAGTTTCTTCTAAGAGTCGTTGGTTGACATCTTCACTCAGATTGATGAGTTTATCGACAAAGTGCTTTCGGTTAACGCTTCACGTATACATCAACATGATGATTCCGAACAATCTCTCTGTTCTTGTTTGATGTGCTTGGTAGTTTGGTGTTACCATCTTGTGTGTTCTTTGCGGCCTGATTGCTGATTTCCTTGATGAACATCTTTCTGTTCTTGTTTGATTGGGAGGGATCTTAGTTAAGGGGAATTTGCAAGATGTAAGTTAATCGGGATGCTTTTTGGTGGTATGCTTTTTGGTGTGAGTTGAAGATGTTAACTATCTATTCCCCAACTACACAATCTTGAAGAAGGTCGAGTCTACAGTCTGTTCTACATTTTCTGCTGCATGTTAGAAGACTAAAGACGAGTTGCATTTGATTATCCAAAGACTTCTTCATATTCCGGGCATTGTCAGTTTAGGGGAGAGCATTAATTGGGGGAGGGTGAAATGTCAGATTTAATCCCCAATTAGACTTGCTCACATTATTCAGCATGTTGATTCTCACAAAGACTTCAAGCTTTCTTCTAAAAAGATTTCTAGTATTTAGGCTTTCAAAGAGTTGCTGATTCTGAAGTGTCAAAACCAGCAAGGGGAAGGAGACATGTATCTAAACGCGAGTAAACTTGATGAACTTAATACTTGTAAGTAATTGAAGATATCCCGGGAAGACAAATGTTATTACCGCAGAGAAACTCAAAGTTTGACTCATGGCGAGTAAACTTGATGGACTTAATACTTCTAAGTGATTGAAGTTATCCCGGGAAAACAAATGTCATGACCGCAGTGAAAATCAAGGTTTTACTCATTAAGGCGTTTAGTGTTCTTATTCCAACTATGTGGGGGAAGAGATGGAAGAGTTAGTTTCTGAAGATGAAAGAGGTACACAAGTGTGTGATGATTTTGATGTTATCACAATCATCAGGGGAGAGAGATTGTGTACATTGGGGATGCTCAGCTTTTTTACTTGAGGGCTTAATCAGTGATTCAGAGATATAATCACTTATTCCGGTGTTGACATCCGTAGAGATTGTCACCTGCAGAGATAATCAGTGATTCGGCATGCTTCTTCAATGTTATCGGTTATTCTCTCTTTGGGCATTCGGGTACTTCGGGTTCTTGAGCTTTATACACTTTCTTCAGGGGGAGAGAAAAGTATACATCAGGGTTATTCTTTGGCTATTGGACTTAATCTGCTACTTCGATGGTATAAGTTTCTTTGTCTTCGGGTATGTGTATTCGAGTTCTTGAGCTCTAGTCTAAGAGACTGACTGCATCAATTCTTCTACTTGGGGGAAGTGTTCTCTTGACACCTTTTGGAATGGATTGCTTCAGACTTCAGTGGTTATGAAATTTGAGAAGATTATTTTTGAGTGGGATGATACGTTGCTGATCTATTTTGATGATATAACCCCAAACGGAAAATCTCGATTATCGTTCTTAAAAGGAGCAGCGGGATTTATGTTAAATGGTGTTCTTTTCTGTGCACCTGGCTAAAACAAGCTTGAAATAGAGCTTCGAATCTGCTCATCCAAAGGATTTTCAGTTTGGGTGGAAACTGCCAAAGTCTCTCTTTCTCAAAGGCTCATGTTCTATCTTCTATTCTAGAGCCTCGGAAGCTTTGGTGGTGGACGTTTAAGAGATGATGATTTCTATCTTCTTCAACGGGGCTGCTCGATATCCTTATCTCGGTACTCGTATCATCATCTTCTTAAATTATATCATCTACTCTATCTTTGTATATATCTATCAGAAAAGAAAATACAAAAATATAAAACCAACAAAATCAAAATAGAAAATTATAAAACCAACAAAAAGCCATAAAAATCAGAAAATTTGAAAAAGACCAAAAATATTCTTTTTCTAAGACATGTCTTCTGGTATCGATAACATCTACGGTCTTAGAAATGTCATTCAATAATGGCACGGGACTTTAGATGAAGTTAGAGCAGGAGGTGTAAATATTCTTTTCAAAACATGTCTCAAAATATGGCTTACAGTTATTTCAGACTGTAACCCGCGCTTCAAAAAAATGGCTTGCAGTTACTTCAGACTGTAACCCGTGCTTAAACCATGGTTTGCTATTATTTCTGATAGCAACCCGCTCTTTTAAAGAAAGGAAAGTGCTGCACTTAAACTATTTTCAAAATATTTCGTGCACGTATCCTAAAACTAAACAAGGAAAGCATGTCGCCAAAAAGACTGCTGTTCCTACACAAATGTTTTTCCGTCTAAAATTCTTTAGAAAAATATTTGTTGTTCTCTTAAATGGTGGAAAATGAGTTGCTTTAACAATCAGTTTCAGAGTTTTTATAAAATTTGCAAACTCAATCAATGACTTCAGCGCTTTTAAAATTTTCAAAAAATGAGTCATTGATTGAGGGGGAGAATCTTTTCAAATTTATATCATCTAACAGACTTTCTTAATCATCCTACATACTTATCTGAAAAAATATAATTGCCTATGTTGAAGGACTAGGTTTCTAGGATATGATTGTTAGGTTTAGATGATTAGAGTTTGATGAACACATAATTCCCATACCTTATATGAACTGATTGATATGTTGAATTGACTTGAATTAGTCGATTGTTGTTTGGGTGATGTCGACCACCGTATATTTGTATGTGTGTTCACTAACGTATGCAGGTATATCGGTATATAAGAATGTTCCCAATCCGGATCCCACAATTGAAGACGATTGGATGCCGAAAGGAAAGGGTAACTATATCTTGGGTTGACAAATGAAGAAACGGAGCTTAATTGGACTTCAATGTAGAGTTGGCATAAATGCAACGTAAGAGGTCTCACTGCATCAGCAGATGTTTTTCTTCTAAGTGATTGAAGAAACGGAGCTTAATTTGACCTCAGTTGGCATTCAAAATGCAACGTAAGAAGAAGTCTCACTGCATCTGCAGACGGTTTTCTTCCAAGCCCTACAGCAACAACGGAAGCTTCTCAACCACCTAACGTATCTTTGTGCAGGATACCATTTTTAAACAATTTTGAATAATTTGATTAAATTGTTTTGAAAATGGAAAATATTGTTTTGAAAATTAATTGGACTTAATTTTGAAAATCACCGGACTTCATTTTATCAAAACTTGAGTCACTCAATCATCGACTACGGTCATCGATTGAGGGGGAGAGTGATTTAAAATAAAATATTTTCAAATGATATATCTTCACAAAAGTCCGTTTGTACAATAAATGTGGTGATCTAAAGATTTAATGTTATGTCATGGTATGATTTTTCTTTTGAATCAAGGTCTTTCAAAATGAAATTTTTTCTGTTCTTGTTTGATTGTGAAACTGTTTTATTTTTCTTAAAGATCTCTTAAAACAATCATACCTGACACTAACAATCTTTAATGTCTTAAATTGGTCCTTATCTGTCATTTTTCAAAATCAAATCTTGCCACGTCTTTCCCCAAAATTTTCTAAATGATTTAAATCTGTTGGGATCACAAATCTCAAATGGTTTGAAATTTTTGATCGGGGGAGAGATAGTGATTTAAATCTCTTATCTGTTTAAATGGAATTGGTTTTAGTCCTTTATAGGCACTCCTGCCTCCATGTGCCAAACGATTTCAAATGCACAATGCACATGTTGAGGAGGAGGATTTATCCAAAAACGAGATGAGTATTTAAACCTGGCCACATTTTCTCCCATGTTTTCTAAACCTTATTAAATCACTTGGGATCCAAAATCTCAAAGGGTTTGATATTTTTGATCGGGGGAGAATTTGTGATTTAATAATGAAACTTGATATAAGATGATCGTTTTGATTTAAAGTGCAAGTTCTCTCTAATGTGTGCCAAACTCTTTCATTTATTGATGCACATATTGAGGGGGAGCGAATGGTTTCTTAATGGCTTGTGTGATCGTAAATGTGCTTCAAAAGAACTCTTGCCTCTATGTGATAAAATGATTTCAAATATCCTACGCACATATTGAGGGGGAGAATTTACCAAAGAAAATCAAATGGCTTTTTTCATGGAAATTGTGATCAAGAAATTATTTCAAAGAAATTATTTAAAAGAACTCTTGCCTCCATGTGTCAAACAATTTCAATATCATATGCACATGTTGAGGGGGAGCATTTCTAAAATGATCAAAACAATTAAGGTACAAAATGTTTTGATTTTATATCACAAGTACCTTGATTGATTTTCCAAATGATTTTTCAATTGGTTTCATGAAGGAAAGAACAATACCAAAAGACCTACCAATTTACTTTATGCATGGTGTTATAAGGATGGTTAGGTTAGGTATTCGTTCCCACGATCCCGCCAGAGCCGGAGGGATCTACCCAGGGACAATCCACTAGTTAGTGTAGAAGTCCTTAGGTATGATGAAAAAAGGAGAAAAGTGAGATAAGGGAAGAGTGCGGACTGAGATAGAGCTAGAACTGGAATTAACCCAACAAGGTTCTAGTTATGAAGTCTCGGTAAGCACTGAAGGGGTTGAAGAATGAAAAAGAAATGAATATGAAAAGGGTGAAAAGAAATAGCCCTCCAATAATTCAACCTTAGGGCAGTAACCAGGTTCAATACATATGTTACTAGTGTTTACTAAGGTAACACTGGTATTGAAGACAAGACGTCATGGACCCAGTGACGCACTGCACTAAACTTCCCAAGCTACTCAAGTTCCTCTTAAAAGGGCTTGTTTCATTCTCACGGGGAACCTACATAATCTATCGACTTTCTCTTAGAGATTGTTGATATTGAAGAAGGAGACCCTCTCCCTAGTCTCCGGCATAGGAACCAAATGTGCACAAATGAGTCTAGAGCCAAGAGATCATCCACAATATCTCATTAGGACACTTTCAATGAAGACTCTCTGTTTCACACAATGTGGAAAGAGAGATTATATCTTATGAGTCCTACGCATTATCCTTGTGGTATTGCCAGAACATCTGAGTGATATGCATACATATTCACAATGAAGATGGAAAGCCTTCTGGAGCCAACATCAAACAAGCTCCTGGTGGGTGACATGTGAGATCTTTTCTAAAGATCAAGCTTGTGACAACTGGACAGAAACGATGGGGCGATTCACTCTTGAATCAACCTTGGTCCAGGATTAGAATTGACGAATACTTTTGGAAAAACCATTCGATGTGCAAACCTTCTTTTCTCTAGCACGTCGAATGTGTATTCATTTTCAAACACAAAAAGTATCTCTGATTGAAAAATACTTTTGGAAAAACCGTTCGATGTGCAAACCTTCTTTTCTCTAGCACGTCGAATGTGTACTCTCTTATATACAAAAAGTATTTTGATTGAAAATTGATCTTTCTCATAAAACCTTCGTCGTATTGCAAAACTCTTTCTTCTAAGCAATACGCGATTGTTTTCAAATCAGTTTTTCATCAATCAGTGAATCTCAATTCGCTGGTTCACTCACTCCGTGTTGTCTTCTTTGAGACGTTTCGGTTTGAGAACGGCTAGAACAGCTGTGAAACCCTGTCAAGGAGATTCTTAGGAATCCTACCTGATCACAGGCAGTACTTGTACTGATCAACGGGGAACCGTGGGCCGTGTACCTCAATTCAACGAAAGTGATCAAATACACTTTCGTGTGTTTTATTGCTAACTGTTGTTTGCATGTATATTTGGACGGTTGCAGCTGATCAGAATTGAGGTGTCAATCCAAAGCCGCATGCTCACAACATCCACACTTAATTTGAAGAAATCATGACTGGTGCATATCTACATAACCTGGCTCTGATATTTTTATACTATTTCTCTGCTACGCTGCTGCAAATATCATGAGCCAGTAAAGCTTCCGCTACTCTGATGGTAAGATGTCATGATTCAAAAGTGTGAGCATGTCGGTCCAAAAGTCACAACTTCACATGATGGCAACACAATAAAGGGTGATCCAGAGATTTACTGTGGCTGATGATCTCAAAGAAAGCTCGAAGATCATCAAGATGTGGATCAGATCAAAGACCTCCACTTAAAGTACAAAGTAATCGGACTATGAAGAGTCACTGCTAAAGCACAAAGATGCAGAAGTTGAAGAATTCAAGTCTACGAGCTCAGAACCAAAGACAAAGATAGAATGCTAAGATTCGAAATCTAAAACATGGGGTGACCTCCCTTAGGGGGAGATTGTTAGGAATTGGAAATTCCATAGTAAAGTGTCGGTCACCCCAAATATAATTTAGCATAAGTTAGCTCGAAGACATATCGTTAGTTACGTTATTTATCTGTTTATTAGGTAGTTATTAGTTTAGTTTAGCGTAGTGTAACACCGTGGAGGAAGGACGGGTCTTTACCCACTGTATGCCTTATCCACAGTCCGATAGGAGGACGGTATGTTTGTAACTATAAATACCCCTTCCATCTATGGAAGGGGTGGAGCTTTTCTTTAATCTAACCTTACACATTTGTGAACCAAGTCTCTAGCAAGAAACTTCCTCTCATCTCTAACTCTCTAACTATGGCAAACATGTATTTTGATCATCCAAGACCACCCGAATCATCAACACAATAATATATCGATCCTACATAACATGTCATGGCGAAGTGGACAAAATCAATGATACGTGACCAAATCCATGGCCAAGACACCAAATATTGCTCGCTGCATCACCTAGACACGCTTCATGACTAAAGGGTAGGATAAGACATGGGATATATACATGGTGTAAAATAAAAATCAAGCAGATAGTCTAAATCTATAACCAAGTCATCACCACTTACCGTCCGCCCAAAGTTCAAGCTTTGAAGTTAAGAAACCGGATCATGATATACTAGGTAGATGTGTCATTAGAGGATGTCATGATGGGCACACCATCTTTTCTTCAACTGTTGGCGCAATTACCAACTCTAATCTTCAAATGTGACCGAGGTGGCCTCCTCGATACTAAATCTATATAAAGCTCATAACATAGTGCTTATAACATCGCACTTTTCAATAAACTGAATAACATAATTTTTTATTTTTATTTTTTTTCTAATCACATTTTTTTTACTATAATAACTAAACATAACATCCCCCCACTTGAGAAGGAATTCGGGGGGGTCTTCAATGATCTTTAAGAATATGTCGTCGACGAAAGCGTGATTCCTGAACCTTTCCACTTGAACCTTGAACTTAGGTAAATGATGACTTCCCAATCACAAATAAAGACTACAGGGTACGCTAAGGTGTAAGGGTGTAACGAAACAATATATTGGGTTAACAAAATGAAAGGAATGGCTCAGATGGGTGTATCTAGGGGTATCTTGCACTAAAGAGGAGTGCAACAAAAGGGTTTCACATGGGGGTCGAGAAGTCGAGGTGACTAATCGATAGACACACAATGGTAGGCTATTTGGGTAATAATCCTATAATACTGCCTTCTTAAACTGAAAAATCCAAATATATCGAGATAACTCAACATACCTCGTTTATGGTCTCGAAATGATGCAAAGGCCAAGTTCTAAAGTTTACAAGCTACCGACACACTCATAATTTGGTGGATTTGGGGGTAAAATTTTGGAAACGGATGAGGCTAATCTCACCATATAATATCAAGGGTTGTATGTGCTCGGCTAAGGTCTAATCTAGTTAGGTTAAGAAAAATATGTCAAAATTTAAAAAATGGCATAATTTTTTAAAATAAACTAGAAAAACGAGGGCAAAATAAAGTTCAAGAGACAATTCTACTCCCGTCCCCCCACTTGAATTGTACAAAGTCCCTTTTGTACTAAGCGTTAAATAAAGGTGAAGAGAAAAGTAGAATTAGAGTGAGAACTTCCCTGAAATTTGCTCCAAAAAGAAAGAAGGCCCACGAAAAAGAGTCGTGCCTTCGTATAAGCATCCACGAGCAAACTTCAATCCCTGAAATCATACTACCGACAAGCATAATTCTAAAAAGAAAAAATGAAAAATGAAAAACAAACCTAACTCACTTTCGTAGGAATCACGGTTGCATTTAGCATATGCAACAAGCCTTTTAAACCACTTGGTGTCCCAAGTGGATGAGTGAAGTCTCATGAGGTTTTACAGGGAACACACCCACAAAGTTCATTTAAAATACTAATACAAGGTTATTGTGTTTAAAATGAAAGAAGTAATGCAGAGGATAGTTACGTCGTAACTCTAGAAGGAGTTACGCCGTAACTAGGCAAAACCTGGCATACGCTGCAAAAGGGTAGCTATGGCGTAACCACTGAGATGGGATTACGCCGTAATTGGTAGTGCATCTGAAGTTCTGCTGCAAGGGGCCTGTTACAGCGTAACCATGAGAATGAGTTACGCCGTAACTCGGGTCAGATCAGCATGCTGCAGCAGCAACTTTTCTTCGTTTCCTGCAAAAAAGGTTAAAAACACAAAACCCAACAGAAATCGAAATAAAACAAAAGAAATGGATAATTTGGGTTGTCTCCCAAAAGAGAACTTCTTTATTTACGAGTCTTTAAGTTAGACTCAGAGCCTCGGGTCGGGGCTTTATGGCGGCCTTTGGACTTGGCCAAGTTCCTCTACTAGTTGGCGGCAATCATTCATCCATTTGATAAAAACCTTTTTTCTTGCAGTGTTACCGATGCTACAATTCCAAATTTTTGCGAGAGCCACTCATTAAATGATATACATGACTTTCCCCAGTCGTCATCTTCAGCTATCGGACCAATCGTTGTGCTCATGGTTGATCTTTCATCATTGGTCATTGCACTAGTAAGGTGATAATTATCGTAATTGCATTTTAGTTGTTTTACCAATCCTGTATTAATTTGTGAGTCTCCAAATCTTATCTTATACCAATCTTCGAATCATAACTTCCCAAATTTTATATCGTGTCTTTCAGCCTCGTGAGTGCACGTCCATTCATCCGCCCTTCCTTCACAAAAATCACGAAAAGGGTTACACGAGGGCCATGCTGTCATTGATTCGTTATCCTCGGTTAATACCGGGTTGCAGTAATGTTTGTTTGGATTCGGAGCTTCCTTAATACCTTTGACTTGGACAGTCTTTTCTTGTTCCTGCTTACAACTATCAACATTTTCTCCACCATTGTTAGTACTAGGATTATAACACAAAGGTGGATCGAGCGATTGAACATTAACAACATCAATTTTATTTGAAACTTCTAATTTTGGGTTTAATTGCTTTTTTATGCTGAAAGTTATTCGTTCATTTTCAGTTCCCAAAGAAATTTGTTTTTCAAAAACCTTAATTTGAGCACAACAAGTGGCCAGAAAAGGTCTTCCAACAATTAAGTTGTAAGTCTCCCGTTTTCCCATATCAATAACCACAAAATCAGTGGGAAAAAGGAATTTTCCAATTTTAAGGAGCACATTATTGACTACTCCCCTTGGTACAGCCTTAGAGGAATCAACCATTTCTATCATCATAGTTGTTTCTTTTAAATTGTAAGTTTTATTTTATCAAACAAAGTGGAAGAAATAAGGTTTACCCCAGCCCCCAAATCAGTTAATGCGGGAATTTTAAGATTACCGATAATGCATGGAAGAAGAAAACTTTCCTGGTATTGTTGTTTCTCAGGAAGTTGGCTTGGCAGGTCCTCGTCGTCTTTCGATTTGTCATCATCTTTTAGGTATTTAATCCCGGATAGATCATTGGTGATAGAGGAGGTGCACTTCTCTTTCTTTGGCTTATCTTGTGCAAATATGGCTTTGCAGGCAATGGCTTTGGCATTACTGGTCTCAAGGTTTTTAGCTAATTCCCCAATTTGGGTTTCGAGGTTTTTAATTGCAGCATCTTGGTTTCACAAGTTCATGTTGGTGTCTTCTTTTACCTTGACCATTCATTCTTTGAGTCTATCGCCATTTTTTTTAGATTCCTCGATGTGCCTATGTAGGGGTGAAAACGAGCCGAGCTGAGCTCGAGCTCGTTTAGGCTCGAGCTCGGCTCGTTTATATATAAAAAGCTCGAGCTCGAGCTCGAGCTCGTTTCGAGCCTCACATTTTGAGCTCGAGCTCGGCTCGTGAAATTTTTCACAAGCTCGAGCTCGGCTCGTTAACACAAAGCTCGACTCGTTAACACAAGGCTCGAGCTCGTTAACACGGTTATACGTATAGAAAATATATATACGTATATATTTCTAGGGCTCGTTTAGGCTCGCGAGCCTAAACGAGCCTTTTGTATAGAGCTCGGGCTCGAGCTCGATTATTAAATGAGCCCAAACTTAGGCTCGAGCTCGGGCTCGAGCTCGTTTAGGCTCGGCTCGTTCGAGCTTTTTACCGATCCGATCCCGAGCTTTTCACGAGCGGCTCGGCTCGTTTCCACCCCTATGCCTATGCATTATTTCTTCAAGGCTTGGTCTAGGAGGATTGTTGTTGACTCTTGTGTAGAACCCTGGGGACTTTTCTCGGTATCTGGGCCCGTTACCATTGTATCCGTTGAAGGGACTTCCACTTCCATATTTTACTTCTTCAATCCTTTTAACTTCCTTGTTGGACGAACATTCCTTAGTAGGGGGAGCTCCATTGTGTCCACTTCGTTCCACTTGTATGGAATGCACATTTTCCTTGAGCTTCTTCATGTCTCTTTCGAGACTTTCTAATTTGTTGTTTATTGCTGCAAGGCCTTCCATATTTCCATTCTTACTTCGGTTGCTTCCCCCATTGTGCCATTTGTAAGAGCGGTCAGCCATCTTCTGAATAGTTTCCAGAGCCAATGTTGGAGTCATTCCAGGAATTGGTCCTTGAGAATCGATCATTTGCCTTGAGGAGATGTTCAGACCTTTGTAAAAGACGTTCACCTTTTGTTGGCTGTTAAGGTCGTGAGTAGGGCATTTGTATAATAATTCGTTATACCTTTCCCATGCTTGGTACAATGTTTCATCTCCCTCTTGCTTGAAGTTATGGATTTCTTCTAATTGCTTAGCAGTCATGGATGGAGGACAGTATCTCTGAATGAAATACTTTTTTAGGAGAGGCCAGGTGTTGACTGTTCCGGCAGGTAATCGATCAACCCACCTTTTAGCAGCTCCAGTGAGAGAAATAGGGAACACACGTAACATGACATCATCGTTTGAGACTCTAGGAATTTTGAATAGGCTGAAAATGTATTCCACGTTGTCTATATGCTCATGAGCATCATCGGTAATGCTTCCAGAGAAAAGGTTTGCACGCAATTCCCTCATAAATTGAGGTTTGATTTCGAATTGAGCATCTTCTGCGATGTTCGGCCTAACAATCCCTGGTCCTTGTTCTTCTCTTGTTAACGTCAAATATTCCTCGAGATTGAGGTTATCAATGTTAACAACTTTCATGGTACCTGAAACTTGAAAAGTGATCGTGAGAATTTGAGAAGATTTTAAGATTAAAAAAAATAAAAAAATGAAAGACTTAATAGCAATCCTAATATAACTCCCCGGAAGCGGCGCCAAAAACTTGATGCAGGTTTTACTGACCAGGTTTTAATATTTATAATGTCTCGTTATACCTATGGTCTACCCTAATGCACTAACGGGGAGTGTACCCGGTCGTGTGTAGTGTACTATTCGGTAAAACCGAGGTCATCCCAAGAGCTATGTGTGTGGATTAATACTAAGTCTAGGTGTCACAGATTTTAAGATGGTTTTGATATCGAATTAACTAATTAACTACTAAAGCAAATAAAGGCAAAGGATGTGATCGATAGAGGAGAGTGGTGCTAACCTAGTTATTCATCCTAGCTAGTAATGTCTACGTCTAATTACTTCCAATTACTTCAGGTGGGGTCAAAGTCGAGAGGACAACATTTGGTCAGTTCGCCCAAACCTATCAGCAAAGATGCCACCACTGGAGAAGTCAGGTGTCCCCTCATAAGTCCAGTTGTTCCTGGTCCCCTAAGCCGAGTCATTAAGTTCTGCTACATGCTAGACTTATAATAGTGAGTGCCCGGGCGCTAGCATCTTAGACACTCACCCCCTAATTCTTAAGTTCATCCAAACGGTAGGTGATCAGTTGGTCAAATCGCACAAGTAGAAAGGGTCATCAGTTGGTCATATCTTACTCTTCCTGTCTCAGTCTACTCACTTAGGGTCAGTTGGTCATATCTCCTAAGCAACTAGCCTCTATCGCCATTCAAAACTACCAAAACAAGGGTAGCTACCAATAAACTATGCATGCATACACTTAGATATAATTATACAGAAGCAATGTAAACGAAAAAAAAAAACAATTAAGGAATCATAACTAGGCCAGCACCAAGAGGTGCTTAGCCGCTCATATTAACCATACAAATCAATTCAATGTTTAATGTTACGAAATACATGAACCGAAAGTAAAGAAAAGATAAAAAAGCTAATGCTTATCGTAGGGGAGTGATTTTTTCCCTGGAGATAGCTCCGTATGTTCCTCTAGACCTGCCTTTGGCTTCTTTCCACGTTCTTTGATTGTTGTGTATGAAATGGGATGCTTTGAAATGCTGGAAATCGTGGGGTATTTATAGGCCAGATCTTGGTTACGGCGTAACTAATAAAATAGTTAAGCCGTAACATATAACTTCTTCGTAAATTGCACTAGATCTGCTGGTTACGGTGTAACCTTAGAAGGGGTTACGCCGTATCTTCAATAAATCATGGTTACGCCGTAGTTAATGCATGAGTTACGGCGTAATTATCAGCGGCGCGGAACCTCATTTGACCTAATATGGTTACGTCGTAATCTTTGGGAGAGTTACGCCGTAATCTTCTGATAAGTTGGTTTTCTGAGTCACGCTTTAGTTACGGCGTAATGAGAGAGATGAGTTACGCCGTAACTTCTTCAAAGTAGCATACTATGATAAATCTTTAATAACTTTTCCAATTCCGCGTCTCTTTAGCTCCAATGCTCGTAATTTACCTGAAAGTGGAATATAATGGAAAACAAGTGTAAATCCATATAAATGATATAAATTACCAGCATTATCGGGGAAAATTGACACTTAATACTCAGGATAATTTGATGTTATTATAACTTGTTCCCATTTCTTGTATAGAGGGAACATCTCCGAAAGTTCCATTTGGAAGGGATCCCGTTATATTACCTTTGATTTCCTAGTTACCCGAGATGGGGAGGCTCTTTGAATAAAAATGGTATCTCTCACCGTAGCCGGCTCCAGGAGGGGTGTGAAATAGATCTCATGTTCATCGACCATGTCATGAAGGTTGGTTAGTGACTGATAACGCTACACGCGTCGTTCGGGGTCAAGGAAACTTCCTTTTCTTCGAGCAAGTTTTATAACACCCTAGGCAGTGAACCTAATCATTGTAGTGTAGTAATTAGGGTAAGCCACGGGTATTGATATCGTTCTCTAGGGGAATAGGAATGCTAGTAAGAAGTTACTACGCTAAGGTTAAGGTTGAGGAAGATTATTTTTTGTATTCTTATATTTTATGAAATGGAAAGGTACGAATCTCGGGTATTGGATTTGGGGGGTTGGTATTTCTACCGATTACTCTACTATTATCTAATTATCTAAACTAAGGTTGTGGGAGTCTATGTCTAATTAATGTGTACTCGTATGATAGTTTAAAGATGTGTTTACTTAGGTTGTACTACTCCTTAATTATCTCCTATTGATGGTTGAGTTGTCACGTCCTTATTCTTAGTTGCGTTGTGTGTCTAAAGTTGTAGGGTATGCGTTTCTCCCTAACTCTTTGAACTTACCAAAGGGTCTCGTCTACAAAACCCACTAGGGATAATAAACTCTTACTCTAAGGCACTCTTTGGATGGTTTAGCTTACAACTACTCAGGTAATTATATTCTAAGGTTCACAAAGATGAATCAAGCATTAAGTACAAAACGAATGGCCTATCGCATTACTAGATCATTAATCAACTAAGATAAGAAACAACCAATCAATATTCAATAATTAAGTTTCATACTTCCTAAGCAAACACACAAATAAATTAGCCGGACATGGAGAACATGCAAGCATACACACAAATAATCAAAGACATAATTGAATTAATGAAGTAAATACTTATCTTGATGTAAGATAGGGTTTAAAACCCTAAAATACTGTACAAGACACCTTAGGTTCGGTTTTAGGTTTTCACTCCAAAAGACTCTCTCTAAAACTGAAAAATTCGGATTCTATATATAAGATTACATATGCGACGGCGTCACCTTATGTTTCGTGACGCCGTCGTGTCGCCGTCATTAGGGTTTCGTCTTGGCCACGTTAACCTTGCGACGGTGTCACCTTATGTCCGTGACGCCGTCCTCTTCAGCTTCTGACGTCGTCTGGATTGCATCTAGGCCGTCTGAGTAGCGACGGCCTACTCATTTACAACTGGACGTCGTCACTTGAAAATACGAGTTTTGGGTTCTGAACCGTCACAAAAATCCTCGGACGGCGTCGCAATTAGCAGCTGACGCCGTCGCCTTCTATTTTCAGCAGCTGTGAGTGTCTCGATTTTGACTTTGGCCATTTTCTTCATATATTCGCGCCTTTTCGTCCAAATAAGTGCCATTCCAGCATTTTGCCTTCAAGAGACCTAAAAAGTGAAAAGGAACGATATTAAGCAATAACGGATACAAAAGTGATCAAATAAGGACTTAAACGACCCCTCAAAATGGTACCTTTTAAAACCTTATCAAATATCCCTACACTTGTTATTTGCTTGTCCTCAAGCAAATGTGCTTTTAACCAATTAATTTATAAGTTAGGGGTCATGAAGCATTAATTCAAAACGGTCCACAACACATATAAGCCCCGCAAAAGTCATAACAAGCACGGAAATTACATACTAGCACCTCACATGGGGTGTTTGGATACTCACATCTCTCTCGGGTGTATATATGAAATATAACAAATAGGAAATGGAAGATAAACACTCATTAACCGGTCCTAGTACATAGATTACCATAGGCTTGAGAATAGATCAAACCTCCATCGCTTTGGCGTAAGCACCTAGGAAAGACTATCAAAGAGGTCTTTTAAAGGGTTGTAATGTTAGGCTTACGGTAGGGAAACAAGGGTTTGGTGGGATAGGCTATTTAGTGGTGGTAAGTCAAAAATCTCTATGTTAAATGCATATGAAGAATGGCGTTGCTAAGCCAAGACTCGACACTCTAAACTCTAGATAATTGAAATAAATAAACATAAATTCAAAGATAGATGTAGGATGGTAGCCCGTATGTTGTTGTTTTTTTTTTTTTTTTTTCATACATTTTTACTCTACCATCCTCTACGATAACATCAAAATACTAGGGATTTATAGGCATATCCCTACACTTGAGTTTTTATTATTCTAACACTAATTTGACCCGAATTGAAAAGATCAAAACACTTGGGGTACATTATTACGCAAACAAAGGGAATTTGAATTTTTAACGTTCCCTTCCCGTCATTTCATAAACTTTAACTTTTCCCATGAATCCCAATCGTCCCAAAACTGTATACAAAGGATATGACTCGACTTAGCAACTTATGCAAGCAACTAGATAATTGAACTAAGGGTTTAGGGTGATAACAAACATTTGCACTAAAAGTGAGTGCATAAGGGGTAGGCTAAGGCGATTTGGGTGTATATTTGGGGGTGGGGTGTAAACAATGCTCTTCATTGATATTCTGGAAAAACCGAAACATCACGAGAACCGCGAAAAGGATAGGCTCTGAGGGGTTAACTAGGGGTATCGTGTACTAAAGATGAGTACAACGCAAAGGGTGTGGGGGAATTACTCAACCGATATGGAAGAAGTAATTATATTACGGGTATCAAACAAGGGTTATCCTAATGCCTCTTATCATTTAGTTATTCCTAACTACACAAGTGTAGCCTCACTTGCGATCTCGGAATGCATCACAAAACAAGTTCTAGAATCTAATATACTACCGGTTCACACTCTAAGCATTGAAGATGAATGCTTTTAATTCCTACTAATCTAAGGGCGATCCTCACATTTTGGTGGAATTTGGGTGGTAAAGGGTTTTTGTGCTAGTCATGCAACTTCCTATCCATGAGACGCTTTTGTTAAGACTAATGGCCCACTCCTATATGTCATAAAAAAATTTAAATTTGGTGCCAAAATTACCCTAACCGACATTTTCTCATAGTTTATTACACAATCACAATTGGACAAAGCAAATAGTCAAGGATAAGCATAGTTTCAAAGTTCCCGTTTTATTTTCCCTCCCTACACTTAAACTGAACATTGTCCCCAATGTTCCCCGAAAGTATCAAAGTTATGATAATGGAAGGTAATTAAAAACGAAAGAAACTAATACTCCCCTGATTAGCTTGGTAGGATCCGTGTAAAGTGGTGGTTAAATCCTTTTCAAGAAGAATTATTGCGTGAAAAGCTCCTTCCAATCTTATGTAACTTCTTCTTGACAAACTAAACCTGCACACTTGAAGAAAACAAACGAAACCTTCGCGTAAAATCAGCGGTAATAGTATATATAAGACTCAATTTAAACTAGGATATAATGCTTGTGGAATGGATGTTTACAGAATTTCTAAGAAAATTAAGACCTGGAAAATTCCAAAAATTTATAAGTAGCTCAGAAAACGAGAAAAAAGTAATTTGATGTTTTTACTCCTTCCTGACGCCGTCAGGTTGCAATCCTGACGCCTTCAGGTTATCCTGACAAAAACTGGTCTGCGATTTTCTGGAAAAAATTCTGGAAAATTTACATCTTTAGAATCTGGAAAAATTTCTGCAAAACATCCATTATGACTCGATACAAGCATTTGACTCGAACAAACAAACATAAATATCTTTTAGTAAATTGTTATTCTCATGTTTACGTTTCTTTTGAAAACGTGTGTAATCCTCCCTACACTTATCCTTTATGTAAAATACCTTTATATGAAATTAAGACGAGGTTAAAAACAAAATAAAGCATTTTTACAAATTTAAACATGAGGATAAACAATTAATAAAAGATATATGACACTAACAAGCAAACAATTAAGCATGGGTTGCCTCCCACGAAGCGCTTTTCTTTATTAAAGAGTCTTGTAGCTAGACTCATACTCATACTCCTACGTTTTCTCATTACCGCCCTCTTCACCCTTTGTTTTCCCTTCATCGAAAGGGTGTAGACGCTGTATGCTCACCGTGGATTCCTTGCCAACGCTGTCAATTATGGCGACGGTTTTATCTTTTAAATTGGTCTCCTTAACTGTGAAAGGCCCAAACCATCTTGGTTTGTTTCTTCCTCGTAATGCCCTTATCCGAGATCTATACAAGAGCACTTTTTCTCCCTTTAGAAATTCCTTAGGGTCCTTTTGTACCTTAGGTATTGAGGAGGGATTGCTTCCTAACTTTTTATCGGGTTTCCACAATGTCGCATACAATCCTTGAACCATAAAGTCTCTAAGCCCTTTTTCCCAGTCATTCATCTTCTTCTTAACATTGTTGCCCGGGGCTTTTCGATTTCCACCCGTAATCATTTCCATGATCTTAAGAGGGTATCTTGGGATGATGGGTATCCTAGCGTACCCCTTCCCGCTTTTGAGTATCATGATGCCTTCTCTGCATTTGATGGTTGCCTTGGCGGTGGCCAGGAACGGTGTCCCAAGAATGAGGGGTACGTTTTTATCTTCCTCAACATCAATGATCACGAAATCCATCGGATAAACGATGTTAGCCACCTCAATTAGAACATCAACAGCGATTCCTACGCGGTGGACATAAGTATGATTAGCTAAGGAAAGTCTAAGGTCGGTCTTGGCTGGTTTCTCTTTAGTTAACTTATTATAGATTGACAATGGCATTATGTTCACATCGGTCCCTTGATCGGCCAAGGCATTTATATTGTCCATGTCACCGACACTAACTGGTATCACGAAATTCCCTGTGGTGTCTCGTTTTCTTGT
>BPTQ01000005.1:103318333-103749040 GCA_019973895.1 Chrysanthemum seticuspe | reverse complement strand
CACTTTTCAATCCAAGAACAACCCAACCAAGATGATTCAAGCTTACCAAATGAAAACCTAAACACTTTTGATGATTCTAAACATAAAAGTACCAACAAAATTCAAACTTTAACACAAGAAATCAACCAAATGATGCAAAAACCACCAAACTTTTTCAAACTCAAAAACCACCTAAAAACCACTATAAATCCAAAGATGTGCAAGATATGATCTAACCATGGCTCTTGATACCAATTGTAAGATATTAACTTTTCACATACACATCATAACATTAACACAATGAGCACATAGATGGTTTTTAGAGAGAGAAAGAGTGGGACATTCTTAGTGAGAGAAACTAGTTGAATATTAGATTACCAAAGAACATCCAACCCTCTACCTTGCAAGGTAGAGGGTATTTATAGGTTACAAACTAAACGACCTCCTGACGGCCTGTGGATCAGGGATACAGTGGGTAAAGACCCGACCTTCTTCCACGGTGTTGCACTAAACTATTTTACACTACTACCTAACTACATAGACCGTAACAAATGACCAATCTACGAGCTAACTTATGCTAGATAATAGTTGGGGTGACCGACTCTTTCAGCACTGGAATTTTCTAATTCCTAACACCAAGAGAGAAATTATTTGGGACATAGGGTCTTCTTGATCAGATTCTAGATCAGTGATTCCTTGTTCCTGGTATTGTGGATCTGGATAGAATTGTTGTTGTGGTTGTGGAATGTATTGCTGCAAGTTGTTGTTGTTGGAAGATGATGAAGCTTCTTGTTGTGTATTCACTGGAGTTTGAGTCTTTGCAATGAGTGCCAATGGATCATGATTCTTTGCCAATCTTTCTTTCCTTACTTCATTCGCTTCAGCTTGGTTTTGTTTCAGAAAATCATTCAGTTGATCAAAGTTCACCTGATGAAGGTCTTTTGTTTGGTTGACAATAGTGACATATCGTCCCTATTCTTCTGGTAGATTATTCAGGAACTTGATGTTTTGAACGATAGTTCTGGGTGTCAGCTTGTTTCTGATTAGCTCATTCATCAAAGTGCAAAACCTTCCATAGTAGGATTCAATGGATTCTCCTTGTGTAGATGTGAACTTTTCCCATTCAGTTAGCAACTTGTTCTCCATGTCTTGATGACCAATTTCTGTTCCATGACAAAGTCGTCTAACACGTTCCCACATATCGAAAGCAGTTTCACAACTGTCTACCGCAGCGAAGATGTCTATTGGTAAACCCAGTTGGATAATATGAATTGCCATGTCATCTGCTTCAACTTGTTTCTGATCCTCTGCAGTGTATTCAGATTCGTATTGAAGACGAGAAGATGGTGTGGTGGGAGGTGTTGCATCAGGATTTCCAGGTACATTAACTTGTCGAGGCTTGAAGGGTCCATCCTGAATGGATTTAATCATGAGTTTGCCATTAGGTTTGGTCTTGATGTAACGGAGCATTCGACTTGTCCATTGAAGATAACCACCTTTTGCCAACATAGGAGGTCGGTTTTCGGCACCGGCTGCATGAATGTCTTGTTGAGTTGCCATTGATGAAGGTGTGATATGATAAAGTTGTTGGATCTTAATATTATGTGTTTGATGATTCGGGTGGTCTTGGGAGATCAAAATACATGTTTGCCATTAGAGAGAGAAAGTTAGAGAGTTGGGTGTTTTCTTGGTAGAGAGTTACTTCACAAAATGTAGAATATTAGATTGAAAAGCACCACCCCTTCCATGGATGGAAGGGGTATTTATAGTTACAAATACACGACCTCCTATCGGCCTGTGGATCAGGGATACAGTGGGTAAAGACCCGTCCTTCCTCCACGGTGTTGCACTACGCTAAACTAAACTAATAAACTGATAAATAACGTAAACAACGACAAATAACGACACGTCTACGAGCTAACTTATGCTAGATCATAATTGGGGTGACCGACACTTTAACATGGAATTTTCTAATTCCTAACAATCTCCCCCTAAGGGAGGTCACCCCATGAAATACATTTTGCTTCCTAGCATTCTATCTTTGACTTCGTTCTTGAGCTCGTAGACTTCAATTCTTCAATTCTGCAATCTTTGTGCTTAAGCAGTGATTCTTCCAAGTCCGCATAGATTAGTACTTTAAGTGGAGGCCTTTGAACTGATCCACATCTTTGATGATCTTCGAGCTTTCATTGAGATCATCAGCCACAGAAAATCTCTGGATCACCCTTTATTGTGTTGCCATCATGTGAAGTTGTGACTTTCGGACCGACATGCTCACACTTTCGAATCATGACATCTTTCCATCAGAGTAGCGGAAGCCTTACTGGTTCATGATATTTGCAGCAGCGAAGCAGAAGCATATTATGAAATATCAGAGCCAGGTTATGTAAATATGCACCAGTCATGATTTCTTCAAATTAAGTGTGGATGCTGTGAGCATGCGGCTTTGGAATGACTCCTCAATTCTGATCAGCTGCAACCGTCCAAATGTACCTGCAAACAACAGTTAGCAATAAAGCGCACGAAGGTGTCTTTGATCACTTTCGTCGAATTGAGGTACACGGCCCACGGTTCCCCGTTGATCAGTACAAGTACTGCCTGTGATCAGGTAGGATTCCTAAGAATCTCCTTGACAGGGTTTCGCAGCTGTTCTAGCTGTTCTCAAACCGGAACGTCTCAAAGAAGACAACACGGAGTGAGTGAACCAGCGAATTGAGATTCACTGATTGATGAAAAATGATTTGAAAAACAATCGCGTATTGCTTGAAGAAAGAGTTTTGCAATACGACGAAGGTTTTATGAGAAAGATCAATTTTCAATCAAAATACTTTTTGTATTAGAGAATGAGTACACATTCGACGTGCTAGCGAAAAAGAAGAGATTCGCACATCGAACGGTTTTTCTAAAAGTATTTTTCAATCAGAGATAGTTTTTGAATTTGAAAACATAAGTACACATTCGACGTGCTAGAGAAAAGAAAGTTTGCACATCGAACGGTTTTTCCAAAAGTATTCGTCAATTCCATTCCTGGACCAAGGTTGATTCACGAGTGAATCGCCCCATCGTTTCTATCCAGTTGTCACAAGTTTGATCTTTTGAAAAGATCTCACATGTCACCCACCAAGAGCTTGTTAGATGTTGGCTCTAGAAGGATTTCCATCTTCATCGTGAATACTTTTACATACCACTCAGATGTTCTGGCAAAACCACAAGGATAATACGTAGGACTCTCAATGTATTCTTACTTTCCACATTGTGTGAAACAGCAAGTCATCATTAATTTTGTGTCCTAACGAGATATTGTGGATGATCTCTTGGCTCTAGACTCAATAGTGCACATTTGGTTCCTGTGTCGGAGACTAGGGAGAGGGTCTCCTTCTTCAATATCAACAATCTCTAAGAGAAAGTCGATAGATAATGTCGGTTCCCCGTGAGAATGAAACAAGTCCTTTTAAGAGGAACTTGAGTGGTTTGGGAAGTTGAAGTGCAGTGCGTCACTGGGTCCATGACGTCTTGTCTTCAATACCGATGTTACCTTAGTAAACACCAGTAGCTTATGAATTTGAACCCGGTTACTGCCCTAAGGTTGAATTATTGGAGGGCTATTTCTTTTCACCCTTTTTCATATTCATTTCTTTTTCATTCTTCAACCCCTTCAGTGCTTACCGAGACTTCATTACTAGAACCTTGTTGGGTTTATTCTAGTACTAGCTCTGTCTCAATCCGCACTCTTCTCATATTCTCATTTTTCTCCTTTTTTTTCAATATACCTAAGGACTCTACACTATCTAGTGGATTGTCCCTGGGTAGATCCCTCCGATTCTGGCGGATCGTGGGAACAAATACCTAACCTAACCATCCTTATAACACCATGCATAAAGTAAATTGGTCGGTCTTTTGGTATTGTTCTTTCCTTCATGAAACCAATTGAAAAATCATTTGGAAAACCAATCAAGGTACTTGTGATACGAGATCAAAGCATTTTGTACCTTAATAGTTTTGATCATTTAGAAAACCTCCCCCTCAACATGTGCGTATGATTTAGAAATTGTTTAGCACAAGGAGGCAAGAGGACTTTGAAATATTTTCTTTGATCACAATTTTCATACGAAAAAAGCCATTTGATTTTCTTGGTAAAATTCTCCCCCTCAATATGTGCATAGGATATTTGAAATCATTTTATCACATAGAGGCAAGAGTTAATTTGAAGCACATCCACAATCACAAGATCCATTAAGAAAACCATTTGAAAACACAATCAAGGTACTTTATAATCTCTTTTAAAAAACTTTTGTACCTCGATGGTTTTGCTCCCCCTCAATATGTGCTTCGAGATTCGAAAGCGTTTAGCACATATGAGAGAGCAGCCTGCACAACTGAATCAAAACGATCAACTTTTATCAAATTTCATTATTAAATCACAAATTCTCCCCCGATCAAAAATATCAAATCCTTTGAGATTTTGGATCCCAAGTGATTTAATTAGGTTTAGAAAACATGGGAGAAAATGTGGCCTTGTTTAAATACTCATATGGTTTTTGGATAAATCCTCCTCCTCAACATGTGCATTGTATATTTGAAATTGTTTGGCACATGGAGGCAGGAGTGCCTATAAAGGACTAAAACCGATTCCATTAAAACAGATTTGAGATTTAAATCACGATCTCTCCCTTGATCAAAAATTTCAAACCAATTAGGGTTTTGGATCCCGATTGATTTAAATCATTTAGAAAGTTTTAGGGAAAGACGTGGCAAGATTTAATTTTGAAAAATGACAGATAAGGACCATTTTAAGACATTAAAGATTGTTAGTGTCAGGTATGATAGTTTTTTAAGAGATCTTTTAAGTAAAACAAAACAATTTCACAATCAAACAAGAACAGAAAAAATTTCATTTTGAAAGACCTTGATTCTAAAGAAAAAATCATACCATGACATAACATTAAATCTTTAGATCACCACATTTTAGCGTACAAACGGACTCTTTTGAAGATATATTGTTTGAAAATGTTTTATTTTAAATCACTCTCCCCCTCAATCCATGACAGAAGTGAATAATTGAGTGACTTAGGTTTTGATAAAAATGAAGTCCGGTGATTTTCAAAAATTAGTCCAATATATTTTCAAAACAATATTTTCCATTTTTCAAAACAATTTAATCAAATTATTCAAAATTGTTTAAAAATGGTATCCTGCACAAAGACACGTTAGGTGGTTGAGAAGCTTCCGTTGTTGCAGTAGGGCTTGGAAGAAAACCGTCTGCAGATGCAGTGAGACTTCTTCTTACGTTGCATTTTGAATGCCAACTGAGGTCCAATTAAGCTCCGTTTCTTCAATCACTTAGAAGAAAACCCTCTGCTGATGCAGTGAGACCTCTTATGTTGCATTTATGCCAACTCTTCATTGAAGTCCAATTAAGCTCCGTTTCTTCATTTGTCAACCCAAGAAATAGTTACCCTTTCCTTTCGGCATCCAATCATCTTCAATTGTGGGATCCGGATCGGGAACATTCTTATAACCAATATACCTGCATACGTTAGTGAACACACATACATATATATGGTGGTCGACATCACCCAAACAGCAATCGACTAATAAAAGTCAATGTAACATATCAATCAGATCATATAAATGTATGGGAAAAATGTGTTAATCAAACTCTAATCATCTAAACCTAACAATCATATCCTAAATTCCTAGTCCTTCGACACAGGCAAATATCATTTTTAATTAAACACGTAGGATAATTAAGAAAGCTCGTTAGATGATATAGATTTGAAAACATTCTCCCCCTCAATCAATGACTCAATTTTTGAAAAGTTTGAAAGCGCTGAAGTCATTGATCGAGTTTTCAATTTTAACGAAAATTCTGAGACTGATTGATTTACAAGCAACTCATATACCACCATTTTGAACACAACAAATATTTTTCTGAAGAATTATAGACGGAAAAACATTTGTGTAGGAATAGCAGTCCTTCGACATACTTTCCTCATTTTGTATTAGGATAAGTGCACGAAATTTGTGAAAAACGTTTAAGCTTAGCACTTTCCTTCCTTTTAAGAGCGGGTTGCTATCTGAAATAATAGCAAACCATAGTTTAAGTACGGGTTACAGTCTGAAATCACTGTAAGCCATAGTTTTAAGCACGGGTTACAGTCTGAAATAACTGTAAGCCAAATTTTGAGACATGTTTAGAAAAGAATATTTACACCTCCTGCTCAAACTTCATCTATGGTCCCGTGCCATTATTGAATGACATTTCTAAGACCGTATATGTTATCGATACCAGAAGACATGTCTTGAGAAAAACATATTTTTGGTATTTTTGAAATTTTCTGATTTTTATGGTTTTTGAAGGTTTTATATTTTTCTATTTTCTTTTTGTTGGTTTTATATTTTTCTATTTTCTTTTTGTTGGTTTTATATTTTTGTATTTTGTTTTTCGAATAAATATTTACAAGGATAGAATAGATGATATAGTTAAAGAAGATGATGATACGAGTACCGAGATAAGGATATCTAGCAGCCCCGTTGTAGAAGATAGAAGTCATCAACTCTTAAACATTCACCACCAAAGCTTCCAGGGCTCTTGAATCAAAGAAAGAAATTGAACCATCTGAAAGTGAGACTTTGGCAGCTTCCCCCCAAACCGAAAATCCTTTAGCTGAGCAGATTCGAAGCTCTATTTCAAGCTTTCCTTAGCCAGGTGCACAGAGAAGCACACCATTATCATAAATCCCGCTGCTCCTTTTAAGAACGATAATCGAGGATCTCCATTCGGGGTTATATCATCAAGTAGAAGAACAGCAACGTATCATCCTACATTTGAATACCTCTTCTCAAATTCCTTTTCCACTGAAGTCTGAAGCAATCCATTCCGAAAGGTGTCAAGAGACCACTTCCCCCACGTAGTTAAAATGATGCAGTCAGTCTCTTAGACTAGAGCTCACGAACCCGAATACACATACCCGAAGACAAAGAAACTTATACCATCGAAGTAGCAGATTAAGTCCAATAGCCAAAGAATAACCCCGATGTATACTTTTCTCTCCCCCTGAAGAAAGTGTATGAAGCTCAAGAACCCGAAGTACCCGAATGCCCAAAGAGAGAATAACCGATAACATTGAAGAAGCAGGCCGAATCACTGATTATCTCTGCGGGTGACAATCTCTGCGGATGTCAACACCGGAATAAGTGATTATATCTCTGAATCACAGATTAAGCCCTCAAGTAAAACAGCTGAGCATCCCCAATGTACACAATCTCTCTCCCCTGATGATTGTGATAACATCAAAATCATCACACACTTGTGTACCTCTTTCATCACCAGAAACTAACTCTTCCATCTCTTCCCCCACATAGATGGAATAAGAACACTAAACGCCTTGATGAGTAAACCTTGAGTTTCTCTGCGGTCATGACATATGTTTTCCCGAGATATCTTCAATCACTTAGAAGAATTAAGTTCATCAAGTTTACTCGCCATGAGTCAAACCTTGAGTTTCTCTGCGGTAATAACATTTGTCTTCCCGGGATATCTTCAATTACTTAGAAGTATTAAGTTCATCAAGTTTACTCGCGTTTAGATGCGTGTCTCCTTCCCCCTTGCTGGTTTTGATACTTCAGAATCAGCAACATATTTTAAGCCCATGTACTAGAAATCATTTGAGAAGAACATCATTAGCTCAGATGTATCTGTGAGAATCAACTTGCTGCAGAATGTGAGCAAGTCTAATTGGGGATTAAATCTGACTTTTCACTCTCCCCCAATTAGTGCTCTCCCCTAAACCGACAATCTGTTTGATAACAGCCCAGATTAAGAAGAAGTCTTTAGATCGTTAATTGCAACTCGTCTTTAGTCTTCTAACATGTAGCAGGAAATGTAGAACAGACTGCAGACTCGACCTTCTTCAAGATTGTCCAGTTGGGGAATAGATATTTAACATCTTCAACTCACCAAAAACAAGAACATCACCAAAAAGCATCCCAATCAACTTACATCTTGCAAATCCCCTTAACTAAAATCCCTCCCAATCAAACAAGAACATAAAGATGTTCATCAAGGAAATCAGCAATCAGGCTACAACGAACACATAAGATGGTAACACCAAACTACCAATCACATCAAACAAGAACAGAGAGATTGTTCGGAATCATCATGTTGATGTGTACGTGAAGCATTAACCAGAAGCACTTTGTCGATAAACTCATCAATCTGAGTGAAGATGTCAACCAACGGCTCTTAAGAAGAAACTCCATGTAAAGATGACCCGATAAGAAGAAGCTCGGTTCTTACATGAGTTAGGAGCCGTATGACCATATATTCTCATATTACAATCAACCATGCAGTATTATCATACTTCTTCTCCCCCTCAAGAATTGCATACGGAGATGCCATTCTTGATTAAACAAGTGAACATCATCCAAATGTAGTCTATTCACACTTCTCCCCCCGCAAAATTAGCACAGGATGTCGCCATCGTCATTATAGTTGAGAAAGTGGAATCAGAAAACAATCAACAGTAGCCCGGTTCACTTGATGACTGAAGCGCATGGTAAAAGTATGAGGCATGTTGATGAGAATGGTCATAATAAGAAGATTTCTCTTCTTCAGAAGATAAAGCGCACTGACGCGTACACCTTTCTTTTCTTTAGAGTACGAGGCATGAACTGTTGTGTTCAAACGTCATAAGAAGATTTCTCTTCTTTGTAAGATAAAGCGCACTGAAACATACACTTTTCTTTTCTTTAGAGTACGAGCCCTGAACTGATGTGAACAGACGTCATAAGAAGATTTCTCTTCTTTCGAAGATAATGCGCACTGAAACGTACACATTTCTTTTCTTTAGAGTACGAGGCCTGAACTGATGTGAACAGACGTCATAAGAAGATTTCTCTTCTTTCGAAGATAATGCGCACTGAAACGTACACATTTCTTTTCTTTAGAGTACGAGGCCTGAACTGATGTGAACAGACGTCATAATCTCTCTCTTTTCAGCTCTCTTATCAAAACATGTAATCAACCCCATTATCATTCAGTAGGCTCTTTGTAGTGACAGCTGAAGGAGAAAACCCAATATGATGAATTTGACCCTGAAGTAAACTAACCCGAACTCGTGACTTAAGCTTGCACATATGTAACAAAGAGCGGTGTCGAGACTTCATGCCCATTTGAATCTCTAGGTACTCTATACTCTTCAACCAACCAACCATCAAGTAATAGACGTACATTACCTCTTGAAAATCCACAATTGAATGTGACACTGAGCACTACAACGTAACTCCTTAAAGTGATAGTTATTTTGTGGTGGTATGAGCCAAAATCCCCCAAGTGGTAAAAGAAAAGGTAAAAGACACCCAACAATAACTAGATTTCCAAGTCTTTATTTTTGATAATAAGCTCGAACAAGGATCTAGAAGAATCTTCATCCAACCATCCCCGATATCTTCAGATACTAAGTACACTCGCCCGTGATATTTTACTTCAACCTCAAATAAATAATAGTGAATTAACGCCGTTGTCACATTTTCTGAACAACTCAAATCTAGCCTTCTTAGACATTTAAATGAACTATGATAATGGTTTCATCCCGATCATGGTTTAATGAGCATAACCCCGTAAAACTTTGAAGAAACCAAACCGCCATGACGAATATCCAAACACACATCCAATACATGAAGTACACCCTTTTATCCCTTCTTCGAAGCAGAAACCGTAGCACCAGCATCAAATGAGATCCCGAAATACACTTTCCTTTCTCCAGGACGGTTCCATCATTACGGGATTTTACAACTCTATGGTTTAAACCGAGAAATAATTCCTTTCGCGGGATTTTACAAAACCAAGAATAAACCGTAAGATAGATCCGAAATGCACTTTACAAATACCAGGATGTTTCCATTGTCACGGGATTTTACAAGTCTATGATTTAAACCGAGAAATAGGTTCTTTCGCGGGATTTTACAAAATCAATACAAAACCGTAAACAATATCATCTTGAATATGTTATGACAATTTGGGTTTCGGTGAATATCGGTTTTAGGGGAACATGCAGTGGTTCATCAACGATTCTTACCCCAACATCAACAAAATCATCAATCATCCAATAACCACTTTGGCAAACACATCATTCACGAATTCTGTCGGCTAATGTTGTGACCTTCTGGTGAAGCAAACCCGATATGTCAAACTTGATCATGAAGTGAACGTCCCCAGATTCGTTACTTAAACTTGTACTAATCCTTGTGAAGAAGAAACGGTGTACCCAATGTACAAAACCTCTTGACATATCCTCAACTGCGTGAGACACCGAAGTGATAATTACGTTGTGGGTTAAGCGAGAGAGAATCACAAACGAAACTAGATAGCCAAGTCTTTATCACACTCTATAAATGCCCAAACAAGTCATCTTCGCGAAACGGTAGAAAGAAAGAAGATGAAATAAGTGAACGCGCCCGGAAAATCTCACTTCAAATCCAAATAAGAGATACCGTCCAAACAACCCCAGGTCAACTTTGTTCAACCATCAAACCAAGCCGTGACATCATATTCATCGTGAAAATGTGTAAACCGAAGTATCAACCCGCATAACACATCAAATCTCAGAATTATACCAAATCTCATCATCAAATATCATCAATAAATCTCATTATCAAAACTTATCATCAAATCTCATCAGAACACATGATCAAGTCTCATATCATACAAATCGTATAAATATGATCCTGTAATGAGACGCCCAACAGTCCATTATCCTGACCATTACACAAATTAGTCAAACTCGGTTAAATCCAACTCCACATTAATCTCGTTACACAAATATTTAATAGACCGGATCCACCCACAAGCAAATTAATATACACGTTAATAACAAAATGCATTATCAATGCACACGTTAATAACACTTAATCAGGTATGCCAACGTTAGAGTCCAAATGACTCATAAATAAAAACGAACATCCAAGCCAGCCCAGTGTCTTTCGTCAGATCCGGCCCAATTGAGGAGTAATATAGCAGACTTAGAACATGGCCCATGTGATAACAAGAATGCCCACTGATCCATTAAATCCCTCATCCCTAATTAAATGGGTATTAAAGCACACACTACTCACTCAAACAAACCCTAATACATATCACATTATACTCCGCCTCTTTCACCACAAACACAGAAAAAAAAACGAAACCCTAATCCTCTCCTAAAATCCATCCGCCTACCACATATATGATTCCAAATCAGTTTCAACAAACAAAAAAGGTATCAAACACACAGCCACAACCATCCTTTTGTTGATCAAACACGCTCGCCACAGGGATGGCTCGAGCCACATATGATTCGTCATCATGATCCGTTAAAGATGTGCTCACAGGTAGGTTTTAATTTAGATCATTCATAAACGACCTCAAGAGAAACGATTTAACAAATATCGTTAAAATCATTTCTTGACTCGTATAATATTGACGAATCAAAGAAATGATTCAATAATATTGTTGACATCATTTCTTTACATTCGAATAAAACCGTATTGATCAATGATGATTTAAGTCTTCGTGAGTTGAGATTTTTATGTGAAATTCTTGATGCATCTTGAATGCCACGAAAAGACTTAGGCTGAGATCTCACAATTGTTTTGAAAATATTTTATCTATTCTTTTAACAAAGACTCGAATGAGAAAAGAGATAAAGCATATGGCTTTGTTTCATCTTGATAACATTCGTATATTTCCAAGAGTAGATCAATGATGAAGTTTTTGATTCGTGTTATAGACTTGATAGTCTTGATGTTTCATTTGAGAACCACGGATAAAAAAAACAGAGATCTTTGAATCATTTTTCATTTTGAGTCTTAGATAATGTTGGAGTTGAGTTGGGATAAATATGAGGTTGATGTTGGGTTGAGATGTAGTTATGTGTAATTGTTGGTAGATGATTTGTAGATGACGGATTGATCTTGGACTGATAATGGTTATCCTGAGGTTGAATTAGTTTTGGTATATTGTATAGTGGTCGTGTCATGTGGTCACTTCTTCTTCATCCTTTCTGTAAGTCGCTAGCCAAAGATTAAGAGTCGACTCGCTAAGCCAAGTCGCTAAGCCAAGTTGCTACCATGAGTAAAGACTCATGGCAAGTCGCTAACTCTTTGAGTCAAGTCGCTAGCAATGACATAAGTCGCTAACCCAAGTCGCTAGCACAAGTCGCCTGCACAAGTCGCTAGCACAAGTTGCTACGACTTGTAAAGACAAGTCGCTAGTGAGTCAAAACTGATAAGTCGCTATCCTTTTTCATTACAAATCGCTATTGACTCAATAGTCAATAGACAAGTCGCTATATTTAGCATAAGTCGCTACTTGAAACATTGAATTTGGACTCTTTTGTGTACAACTCGCTAACATGATATAAGACTTGTTCCGGCGTTATTTCCGACCATGTTTTTGACCATTTCTTCATATTAACCCAGAAATAGCAGTTTTGACCCAGTTGACTCATAGACCACTAAAGCTGATGTATTGACCATATATGCATATTTTGGACAAAGCTGATATAAACAGAACATGGACAAATGTTTGAACCAGTTAGGACCATAGACCAAAAGAAGAATACCAAGACATGATAAACTGTTTACCCAAAAACGTATTCTGACCACAAAAAAACATCAAAACCAGTTTCAACTAAGCAAATAAGTATCAAAACCACAAAAGTATCAAAACATGTTTGAAACCAGTTTTAAAAAATAATCCAACCAAAAAAAATTGACGAACCAGTTAAAAAAAACATGTATCAATACCACAAGAATCAACACAACACAAGAACCTTGGCTCTGGTACCAATTGTTGGATCTTAATATTATGTGTTTGATGATTCGGGTGGTCTTGGGAGATCAAAATACATGTTTGCCATTAGAGAGAGAAAGTTAGAGAGTTGGGTGTTTTCTTGGTAGAGAGTTACTTCACAAAATGTAGAATATTAGATTGAAAAGCACCACCCCTTCCATGGATGGAAGGGGTATTTATAGTTACAAATACACGACCTCCTATCGGCCTGTGGATCAGGGATACAGTGGGTAAAGACCCGTCCTTCCTCCACGGTGTTGCACTACGCTAAACTAAACTAATAAACTGATAAATAACGTAAACAACGACAAATAACGACACGTCTACGAGCTAACTTATGCTAGATCATAATTGGGGTGACCGACACTTTAACATGGAATTTTCTAATTCCTATCAAAAGTTGATGTAGGATCGATTCAACGATAAAGGAGTTGTGGTTGATGAAGATTAAGCTCAGTTGAGGTGTTTCCGAAAGTCGTACTCGTAACCTTGGTTCTTAAAAATTTTCGCCCAAAATTTGAAATTCACTATAAAAATCAATTCTAAGGTCGTATGAAAAATTTGAGTTATGACAATTTTGACGCCAAATTTGACCCGAAAAATTTGAATTTAGGCCCAAAAATTTGAATTTTTGACCAAAATTTTCACAATTAAACCAAAATTTGAATCTCGCGTAAAAATTGAACGTTTAGTCTCCTCAAAAATTTAAATTTTACTCAAGTTTTCCCGCCAAAAAATGAAGAGCGTAGGATCTGGTGCTTATGCGTAGGATCTTATGCGTAGGAAGCTTATGCGTAGAAACCTTATGCGTAGAAACCTTAGGCGTAGGAACCTTATGCGTAGAAACCTTATGCGTAGAAAGTATCTTACGCGTAACCTTAGGCTTATGCGTAGACAAAAAGTTACTCGTAAACCTTACGCGTAATTTTGAAGTTATGCGTAGAGTTACTCGTAAGCTTTTAGCTTATGCGTAAACTATGGTTAAGAACCAAAAATCCTTTACACTGTCACAGCGTAAGAGATATCCACAAGTCGAAGTGTTCCACACACTTATCCAAGTGAGGGAAGCACTGAGTAACAGTTATAGCACGAAGATTCTACACCAAAAAGTTACGAGTAGAAAACTAGGGTTTTGACTTTTTGACTTCTACTCGTAAGAAATTTCCAACGATTCAAATGATTTCTTTTACCCAGATAGCCTTAAAAACACTCGAATAACCCAAAAATGTTGACCTTTTTCACCCAAAGTGCATAGAAAAGTTACGAGTAGAAATGACCAATAAACCAAATACGAGCTTAAAAATGAAGAAAAACACGTAAAGCTTCAAACTTTTTGCAAACAACTGAAACTTTAGCACCAAATAAACCTTAAACCACAAGAATCTTGAATTTTTGAGTGCAAAAATTAAAGCTTTAAGCGTGACAAATATGTAAAACGTGAGCTTTATGCGTAACCCTTCAAAACAAACACAAACACTCCTAAACCGTTGTTAGGCGATTGATACCAATTGTAGGACCTTAGTTTTATCAACCTTATCACAAACCCAACACAAATACCACGTTAACACAAACACAAACAAAGCTTAGAAATTAGATGAGAAAGATGGTGACTTGAATGATATATAAATCCGTGTATGTTATGAGTAGAAGATATGCAAACAATAAGTTGTATATTCCTTGAGAGAGAAAATACACACACACACACACACACTTTCAAGCACACCCCTCAAATGACCATTTGAGGGGTATTTATAGTACAAGAGGCATAAAACCCTAAAGGCTTTAGCTTGGGCTTTCTTTGGGCTTTTCGTGGACTTGGATTGGATTACACTTAATAAAAGGCTAGCTTAACATAACTATTAGCCATTTAGCTTAGCCCAATCCACGAACCCGTTGACTATTCTATCACGATATCTAACACACGTTACAAAGTTCCTAATCGTAAATGACCATCACTTTTAATAAAACTATTAAGGCTAACAAAAAGTTTTGAAAATGTTAACTTACAATCATCACTGTTTTAAAGTAATGTCTAAAACTTTTTAAAGTATCCTTTCTTAATTTTTCTTCAAAATTTAGGATACTGACAAAGTTATCGATTACTTCACGTTCGATCTATGTCTCAGAAGCAAGAGACTTGATTTGAATTCTTAAAAGACCATTTACTTTCCCATATCTGAAAATCTCCTCCCTGTATAGGAACATATAGAAATTATATGGTAGCATATAGGAATTAGATGTGAAAATTAAAAAATAATTTTTTTAGTTTTTACAAGAATAGTTTAAAGAACTTACATAACATCTTTCTCTGTATCGGATAGAATCATTTTCGGGAATAGTTTTTCCACCTGTGATTTGAATTCTGTTATAGTCTCAACTCTTTTGTTCATATATGGAGATTCGAAAATGATGCATGATGTTTTTCTTCGTTTTAGAACAACAGTAGAAACAGCTGTATTAACTTTTTTATCAGAAGTAGAACTCTCAGAAATATTTACTGCAGCAGTAGAAACCTCAGAATATGATCTTGCCTTGGTTAAAGTGTCTTGAGGTGCTTCAGAAGATTGGTTGGGTTTGTGTGAAGGATTGTCAACAATGTAGTTGTCGGTTTCCTTGTTTAGACGTTCTTCTTCAGCCTTGGCCTGTTCTTCTTCGGCCCTCTTTATTTTCATTCTCTCTGAAGTCTCCAAAACATCATCATCTGTAACTCTTCCATTCTTATCATAACTATCGTCTGCAGTATCTAACATCTGATCATCTTCATTTTGCTCTTCTTCAATTGGTTGTTCATCAAGAGAAACATCAACAGTAGGTGAATGTCTACTAGCAACACTTTCTTTTTTAGTAGCAGCACATTTGTCATCTTCAGTTTCTAACATCTCAACATCTTCACCTTTCTCCTCTTCAATTGGTTGTACACCATCTTCACCAATTTTCTCCGGTACATCGTCAATTTCTTTTAAATCTTTTCCAGTTCCTTCAACAGATATATCTAAATTTGTCTTGGCATTGTCACTTTCTTTCAATGATTGTTTTGAAAAATCCTCCAGCAAACTTTGTTCATCAAGAGAAACATCAAAAGTAGGTGATTTTCTACTAGCAACAGTTTGTAACATCTCAACATCTTCACCTTGCTCCTCTTCAATTTGTTTTACATCATCTTCACCAATTTTCTCCTGTACCTCGTCAATTTCATTGAAATCTTTTTGAGTTCCTTCAACAGATATATCTAAATTTGTCTTGGGATGGTCACTTTCTTTCAATGATTGTTTTGGAGCATCTTCTTTCAAACTTTGTTCATCAAGAGAAACATCAGAAGTAGGTGAATTTCTACTAGCAACAGTTTTTTTACTAGCAGCACATTCGACATCTGCAGTTTCTAACATCTCAACATCTTCACCAATGTTCTCCAGTACCTCGTTAATTTCATTGAAATCTTTTCCAGTTCCTTCAACAGATATATCTAAATTTGTCTTGGTATGGTCACTTTCTTTCAAACTTTGTCATCAAGAGAAACATCAGAAGTAGGTTTCTTTTGAGTAGCAACAGATCCAGCAGTAAGTAAATTTGTACTAGCCCCACTTTCTTTTTTACTAGAAGCACGTTCGTCAAAAACATTGGTAGATTCAACTGCTTGACTCTCTTGTTCTAAAACAACTTGTTTGCCAAAGTTATTCTTCTCAGTTTCAACCCCATGACCGATATTCACATCAATGCAATTTATCCTTTGTGCATTAGTAACTTTCTTCAACCTTCTCAGTCTAGTTGTTTTTGGTCTCTTTACACCGTCCAAATATCTAACTCTCTGCTTCAAACTTCTGATATCTGCATCTTGAGAAGTTGTGATTTGTTGGAGTCCGATAACATCTTTTGTCAATTTTGTAGAGTTTGCAATCAATTCTTTTATGAGTTCTATACTATCCTCAAAATTTTGGGATTTGTTACCTAGCCCTAGAGGTGGATTAATGGAATTGTTTATGTACAGCAAAATCCATCAATTCATTAGTTCCATATCTACCTTCATTACTTTGAGATGCGTTACTTTCCCTGATAGGTGAATGTGAGCATCCCATATTAGCCATTTTGTTGGGGTTTCCATCATCTCCGCAAACAAATGTTTCCTTGGGTTGAGTCTTATTTAGCTTAGTACCCTTTTGTTCAGATTTCCTACGAGTATAGGTCTTTTTTTGTTGTGATGTTGAGTGTAAATTTTTGGATGTAGGGTGTGTATCAGTTTCATCGTCTGTTTGTGGAACGTTTACCATGTTTTGAAAAAGTGGTGTAACACTTCCAGAAAAACCTTTTCCATTTTTTTCATAAAGGTAAAAACTTTGTTTGAGAGCTTGGGAGTTTTATAAATTCGTTTAAGAACCTTTTTTTTAAAACTTGTTTATCAACAAAAAATTGAACAAACCTAGGATACAGAAAGCACTTACTTGAATCATCCAAATTTTTAATCATACCATCAAAAATCATCTTAGAAAATTTAAAAATCTTATCCTGAGTCAAGCACACTATAGCAGAAGCTATAACTGTACTAAACTCATTCCAGCCAGTTGTTTTAGGACTTATACAATGCAGGATGGTATGGATTAAAAATTTCCATTGAGGTTAGAATAGCCTTTTGTAAAATTTTAAAGAATCGTTTTTCTTCTCATATCCCATTTTTTCAAGACCTTTGAAAATAGCTGGGTTTGGCAGGCAGTCGACACCATTGTTATCTTCTAGTTCCAAGGAACTTCTAACTGATGACTCGGTGACAATTATCTCTTCATCATCTACTAAAGCTCTAATTTGTACTTCCCTATCTATAGCTTTGGACTTAGCAGTTGCCCAAAATTGCTTAATGATCGAAATATATATAGTAGGATTTACTGATAATGCATACCTTATAGAGCAAGTGTTTAAAAAATCAATGATCTCATCAAATCCTTCTGATTCTGGTAATGGTTTTTTAAGTAAAGCAACCATGTTGTGACTTTCATGAAAGATTCTTTTCGTCATTTTGAATGAAGCAAGTTCACAAATATTCAATAATTGATGATGAGGAAGAAAGATGAGAATTAGCAAGGGGTTATAAAGAAGGAGATTCACAAAGTTTTGGTATTGGTTATTTTTTGGGTTTCGCAATTTGGTCGCAATATAAGAAATAGGGCTTTTTTTTTGGTTTGTGAGTAAGAACAAGTTAACTGTAGAAGACAAAATCTTAGTTTTTTGCATATAAAAATTTATAGCGAATTACGGATTAGTTTTTTTTTTTTTTTTTTTTTTTTTATTTCTCAAATTTAATTTATTAAAAATATATATATATATATATATATATATATATATATATATATATATATATATATATCAAAAAAAATATCAAAAAAGAAGATGAAGAAACATAAACATAAACATGAAATCACAAACATAAACATAAACATCAAATCACATTAAGCTTGAAAGACAAACATAAACATCAAATTACATTAATCCATGACGCGATTATTAATTTGTTTTTTTCAATGGACAATGTCTTGCATCATGATTTGCAACTTTCCCACAAATTCGACACTTCCTTTCATCTTGATTAGCCAATACATTTCCACTAGATGAACACTTTTTTTCCATTTAAATCTGCATCAAAGAAAAATGCATAAGTGTTAAAATAAAATTAAATAGACTTAGCAATTAAATAAGACACTTTTTTTTTTTTTTTTTTTACCTTTTTTTGAATTATAATTCAGATCTAGATTATAGTGGAACCGTGAAGGTAGGTAAAAATATATTTGAGATATGTTTTTATTATTAGTGTTATTGTTATATACAGAATAGTATAAGGGAAGCCCAAAGTTTATAACCCAATAAAATATTTTTGTAAACGTGTCAATAAATGCACAAATATAACACCACCAATAATACAAGTGAAGATCATAAAACAAAACAGATTTCACAATGTTAAATCAAAGAGATGAATTTGTCGCATATAATGTTAAATCAAAGATTGAATCAACAAAGAATCAAAATGGTAATTTTTTACTCCTATTTTTACAGTTTTAGTTTGTATCTACTTTACGTAACATATAAATTATTGAACTATTAGTGTTAAACATAGAATCAAAGATTTAGCATTATATGACTTTTAGAACATCATGTGATATGTTATGTTTTATGTTTTGGTGTATCTTTTAGGCGAACCTGTTATATATAATTAATCTAAGTCATTGTTATTCTGATATTAAATATTGTTATTCTGATATTAATACCAACTTAATATCAATATTGTTATTCTGATATTAATACAAACTTAATCTAAGTCATCGTTGTTATTCTGATATTTAATATTGTTATTCTGATATTAATATTGTTATTCTGATATTTAAGGTAAAAGAGGCTACTTCCATTGTTATTCTGATATTTAATATTGTTAGTCTGATATTAATACGAACTTAATCTAAGTCATCGTTGGAAAATGCTAAATGTAAATTGTCATAGTCGAAACTTTCAATGTCTTCTTTCTCCAAATCTTCTTCTACATCTGAAGAACTCTCTTCAATCAGATAAACTCCAGGCATTGTCGCAAACTCTTTCGCTTGATCATCTTTTAGTTGTTTATTTCTATCCGTTTGTGCTTCATCCCTTTTTTCATCTTCTTTATACATCTCCATTTAGATTGGGTAGTACCAATCGTCTGGATACCATAAATATTTTTCCGCAGCACTGTTGTTGTTTTCTTCAACAATCTCTACATTGAAAGAACAGAACAATTTTACACTCATTTTTTAAATAAAACTTTCCTAATTCATACTCAATATACACTTTTGTTCTTGAATTATTAAAATTGCAAACCAGTCCTCATACCTTCTTTGATGGTTTTGTTATCTGCCTTTTGTTCTTGAATGCATTGTTTTCTAAAACAATAAAAACTAAGCAGTTAGTTTTCATATATAGAATAAAAATTAAAGTAATAGAAAAATTGATTCAAAAAATCATGTTATACTTGCTGTCGTTTCCGTTTTGTTCTTCTTCAAAATCGCATTCGCTTCTTGATCTTTTGTTTGAAGCAGACATGATTTTTGTATTGTTCAAATATTCTACAAAGATTATAGGTATTTGAGTTGAATATGATGCAGTGGTAACTGTTTTGTAGTTGCATTTTTTATAATCATTATCAGAAAAACCAAAAGACTAATAAGTAACCTTCCATGACACTTCTGTTTTGTAGATTAAAAGAGCAATTATTACATTGCACATATATAAATATCTTTAATGTTATATATTTTAACACAAAATATTACTATAATTTAGCATGATTTTGTTATTATGTTATTGTTATTCTGATATTAATATTCTTATTCTAAGTATGAAGATTATTACACTTCGATTTTTCTTATCGTTAGTATGATAGTTATTCTGATATTAAGTTTGTTATTCTGATATGAAGATTGTTGAAGGTGATTATATATGGGAATTCTGTTAATCTGATATGAGGATTTGTTGAAGTTTGTTATTCTGATATGAGGATTGTTATTTTGGATAGTTTGTTATTCTGATATGACGATTTAATTTTCATATTTGCAGCTGATAATATATGTGAATTCAAAAAATATGAAGACAGAATGACAAGGAAAAGAATTCAAATAATGAGAAACATAGTCAATTCAACGAGAACTTTTAAAAACAAAACAGATTCAGCTATTCTAAAGATGAAATCAGTAGTTAGAAGATCTGAAAGGTTGAGTCTTCAGAAAGAAAAAATTCATATTAATTCAAGGAGAACATCATCAAGGATTATAAATAAAGTAAAATCAATTTCTAGCGATATTGATGTTGAAGATCATGTTTGTGTCAATGAAAGTATACTAACAATCAGAACTAGGGGATCTCCAAGTCAACTTTTTTATCTTCTTTCTAATATGTCAGTGCAGCAACGCACTGTTGTCTTAAAAATGTGATTTAGTTCTTTGCTTTGAATGAAGATTTGTGTTATACCTTCTAGGCTTGGATTTAAAGCTGTTGATTGCTTTGATGAAGATAGTATGACTTTGAACTTGATGTGTGGAAACATTGAAATCAAAAGAGAGACAGTTAATGCAATTATGGGATTTCCAATGGGCAAGAAAAAAATAAATTCTATTAAAAGAGTACGAACAACCAACCCAACTATATTCTCTTGGAGAAACCAGTTTCATCGATTTAAAAATTCGAAAGTGACAAATATTCGTGTTACAGAAGTTGTTAATAATATTTTGGATAATGGTAACACAGATCGAATGTTTGTGTTAAACTTTCTTGTTGTCCTTTCGAGCTGTCTTTTTTTACCTGGGAGTGTAGCTTGCCAAAAGATACTGTCACTCATTCCAGATTCTGATGATGATATCATAAAATTGGATTGGTGTTCATATCTTTTAGATTGTTTGAAAGATAGTAAAGAAAAATGGAACAAATACGACACGAGTGATGCAAACTATTATTGTGGACCTATTACTTTTCTATCGGTATGATTTTTATTTTCTTTTATTTTTACATTCTATTTTGTTTATATTTTTATGTATTTCTTTTTACAGTTGTTGTATGCTGAATCAATCTACAAACAACAAAAGATAAAAAGGTCAGACGTTCCTGCTATTGAATATTGGACTTCTGATTTGCTTTAAGAGGTTCAAAAAGTAGACAGACTCTTAAACAAAGGTTATGATTAATATAACTTTTTATATGTATAATACATTTTTGTTTTTTTAAATTAAGTTTTAAATATCTTTGTTATATTCAATACATTGAAGATAAAGGACCAGTCAATGCGAATATTAAAGGAAAGAATGGTCTGAAAAGTTATGAAAGATCTCATACTTATAGAAAAGTTAAAGCTCCTTCAATGGTTTGTTTTTCTAAACTTATGATATTCATTTTTTAAAAATTTATCTATTTTTTTAAGTTTTTCAGTTTTTTTGTTTTTTTTTTTTTTTGTTTTTTTTTTTGTTTTTTTTTTCAGGATGATTCAAATAAGCCTTTAAAATATTATGTTCCAAATGAAGGTGTAAAAGAATCTGTTAATCAAATAACAGAGTTAGATTCAGATATTTCAAGGCCAATGAAAAGACAAAGAATGTTTCGACCAAGAAAAGCAAAGGAACATCCAAATGGAACATCCAATGATAGTTTAGAAAAAGTTTAAATCCAATGATAGCTGCTTTAACGTTTACTTTGTTTGAATTGGTATTTTATTTTTTTATTACGTAGTTCTTTTTGTTTTTGGTTATTCTGTTTGAATTTATATTCGTTATGTTAAGAAGGCTGCTTTACCGTTGAAACACAACCTAGCAGTAGTAACAAATACTAGCAGTAGGAACCAATATACTAGCAGCACGATCCAATAAACTAGCAGCAGAACAATCAATCAGTACACTAGCAGTACAAATCCCAGGTGTAATATTTTCACATATGAAAAGTTCAAATTCTGACGTATACAAAATATTTGTCAAGTCAAAATAATTGCTTCTTCATTTATGGTCCTAAACTGATCTAAAAATTTACAGATTTCTAATGAATATCAACAAAAATTAAGTAAATAACAAAAATTAAGAATAACCAATACCAAAAATTAAGTAAATAAAAAAGAAATATTTCTAATGAATATCAACAAATGTATACATCTCTGTTTATTACAATTACAATGAATCAAAGATATATTCTTTTTCAGCTGTTTTTTCTATTTTTCCAAAAAGTAGAAAATCTCATTTTCATGAACTTTTCTGATTTTATCTTTAGGCGAACTTGTTTTTCTTCTGCAGAAAGATTTAAAAATTCATTCGATTCAGAAATTATTTTTTTTCTATGAATATTATTATCAGAAAGAAGCATTTTAGCAGCATATTTTTTTCTCAAAGTTTTGATTTGACCTTGCTGTTCTGGACTTTCATTTTTAAATCCAGACTTCCATTCTTCAATTCTTTGACCATAGTATGTCTCCATATGTCTCATGGCAAAAATTGCACAATCATTTGAATTTTGTCTTGTTCTCCATGGCATTTTAAGTATACTTGGTTTACAGAACTTCATATATCGATCTTTTGGATGTTTCTTTCTTTTCAAATACTCGTAGAAGAAGTTTGTCTGAAAAAATGAATACAAGAATATAATTAAATATTAATAGACAAGTATTGATGACAAACTCATTCATTCTATAGTCTGCAAAGACTCGATAACAGAACAGAACAAGTAGATTCAAAGTTTTTGGGTCATATGTGTTAGTAGATTCAAAGTTTTTGAACAAGTAGATTCAAAGTTTTTGAACAAGAAGATTCAAAGACTCAATGAAATTTTGACATATATATATTGCACTTATGACAGAACAGAACAAGTAGATTTTACTAAAAAAGTCAAAATTTCATTTCGAAAAAGGTTCTGACATATATATATTGCACTTATGAAGAGATCAAATGATGTTGAAAATGTTTTAAAATTGGTTTTGTTAGTTAGTTTATGAAATAAGCAATAAAACTTTAAGACAGATTAACAATACTTATATTAAAGTAAAATATAGCTCAACTAAGCTTAACACATATGGCAATTTCCAACATCAAACAAGCTCCTGGTGATAAAGAGACCAAACCCAAGATTCTTAAAATGCCAGAAACTTGGGCACTTGCAGTACTTTAAATTACCAAAGGATCTAAGTAAAGTTTTTCAAAGTTTGGCATTTTCAGCTATCATCTATAGACTATCAAGTATTACATAAATTCCCAAAGTTGACATTTGCATTACTTTTACAATTCAAAGTCTAATCAAGTTTGACATTTGTAGCTATCAGCAATGTAAAAGTAATGCAAGCTAATTATGATTACTTACAAGAACCGTCGGTAGAGTTCCATATAATTTCTTTATTAACTCTATTTCAGAAACTTTGGAACCTTCACAAGTTTCTGTATCTGTTATCCTATTATCAATTATCTCAATCTTCTCATTCTTTAGATTGAAACAAATGATGTAGTAGTGAGATTCCCGAAGTATATTGAAAAACACCTACATTGTAGATAAACAGTTATTTGATTTAACAAATTTGTTAACAGAAAAAAAATAATCTAAATAACTTACCAAATCAACGTTTAACAAATTTGATAAAGAATCTCTTCAACGCATCCAGCTAAAAACAAATTTTCTTGAAAAGATTCATATCTATCGTCTTTTGATGTACTTTCAATATTCAAAAAATTGGCTGTAAAAAATATATATATTAAAATTCACTTATCTATGATAATTAAAAAAAAATAATAATAAAAAAAAAAAAAAAAAAAAAATCATACCGTAACTTGTGTGTTACAGAATAATCTTTTTGGAGCATTACTAGATAGTTTGCATTCTCTATAATTGAGCAAAATGCACCACATATCTACGATATCAGAAAATATCCATTGTTCATAATAAAAAGATTCAAATTTTACACGTTCTACTCCAAAAGGAAAATCTTGTAGCTGGAATACTGATGACGTATAGTCTGGTGTCGGGTCATGAACCCGACCACAGCCCAATACTTACAAGCCCAGCACGACTTGGGCCAACATCAATAAAGGATTGGACTCACGAAAGCCCAAGCCCAAATCTATTTACGGAATGGATATAGATATCTTCTAAAATATGAAGATAATCATCCCCAACCGACTTAGGCGGGATACGCCGAAGGTTGGGGAACACGGAACCAACAAGGATTCCGTGCATATATAAAGGGAATAATACCCCTCGTTTAAGGTACGATCTCATAACCCTAAAACTCCTAAAACCCTGTTGATACAAAAGTTGGACGTTCCTGATTTGGAGCTCCGGTTCTCGTACCAATTGAGAATTGCTGCTTGAGACCTGCGCACTAAGAGACAAGAAACACCGTTAGGCTTACCGTGGGATTGTCTCCCACGATTATCCTCCGGCGTGAGAGTAAGTAATCGGTTTAGGGTTTTAGGAGTTTTAGGGTTATGAGATCGTACCTTAAACGAGGGGTATTATTCCCTTTATATATGCACGGAATCCTTGTTGGTTCCGTGTTCCCCAACCTTCGGCGTATCCCGCCTAAGTCGGTTGGGGATGATTATCTTCATATTTTAGAAGATATCTATATCCATTCCTTAAATAGATTTGGGCTTGGGCTTTCGTGAGTCCAATCCTTTATTGATGTTGGCCCAAGTCGTGCTGGGCTTGTAAGTATTGGGCTGTGGTCGGGTTCATGACCCGACACCAGACTATACGTCATCATGTCCCCCCAGTCTAGTATGCGCAGTGCGTAACTGCGGATGCTAGACTAATGACCGTAGTCCCAAAAAACAAATAATATATGAAACGTATCCAAGAAGCCATATACCTATCCGGAGGTACAATGTATCGAGACATCCATGTGAATAGTCGAGGCCTCGTTAATCGGGGGAAAGTTACTGCCCCGCTGTCACATCAAGTCATCTCGTCCACACAATGAAGCTTAGTGGGATCCACGTGTCGCCAATCGTGTGGAAAAGGAGAAGTATATAACTTGGGAATTCATTTTCACCGGATTCCTCACAGTAAAAACATCTTTCACTCTTCCTAGAGCAAATTAAGAGTCATTATCCCAAAAGTAACCAACCACCAAGGTAACCGCGCGTGCGTGATAACAGAAAAGTATATCACCATGGTTAAACAATTGTCTGACTTCACCTCCGACCTTAATTTAATCGATCTGATGGAATTTGCCTCAGATTACTTTATACCCCGGGACGTGCATCCAGTGGTTCCGGATGCGCGTGCCACGATTGCAGATTTCCCCGAAGGGAAAGTGGGTGTTTACACACGGTTATTCGAATTTGCGAATCAACGTGTGCCCCTGTCACGCTTCCTATGCGATGTGTTAAATTATTATACACTACACATATCGCAGTTACACTGCATCGGCGCGGCAAAAATTACTAATTTCGAAGTAAATTGCCGTTTGTTGGGGATTAATCCCACCATTAACTTATTCCGCGCATTTTACCACACTACGTGGGCGCATGGGTGGGTAACTTTTTCGAAACGCGCCGGTAGACTGCAGTGCTATACAGATAAATTAGACGCCCTTAGGAATTGGAGGGAGTATTTCTTCTGGGTAGATGATACATGTTTCCCGTGGAATTATGAGTTCTATACGCGAGGAAATCTACAGAGGGATGAGTGCCCATTGCCTGGGTCTTATAACGTTGAGGATGCGGATTTGATAAATGCGAACCGCATCCCTATTAGTGCATATCCTGAGGGATTTTTGGTGCACATGGGGATCAGCCGCAATTATTTTGGCCCCGAAGATGAGATTCCTATCTTTTTAGACGCCAATGGCCAGGGTGGGTACTTATTCCTCCGTACCTCTGCGTATAAATAATGTAAGAGTAATCTTCCGTCTTTTTTGCGCGTTATATAACCTGTTTGTATACGTGTTTTGCCTTGCGCAGAGATGGATCTATTCACGGTCGTACAGTTGGCGAAGCCCGTAGCCGTAAAGACAGGAGTAAGACCGTTGAGGGATGACGAGGAGCCAATCTTAGCTGCAACTGAAGGGCGTGTCATGGAACTGACTGCAGGGGATACAGGGACTAGCTCCTCCGTTGCAGTGGAGGCAACGCCGCTACAGAGTCGTCCCAATCCTGAGGTAACGTCGCTGGCAGCGCAGTCAGCGCCCATAGCTGGAGTTCATCCTGAAGAGGAAGAAGAAGAAGGGGCGGCGCTTAGCCGCAAAAGGACCCGACAAGATCATGGTGCGGGTCCATCAAGAAAAAAGCGTCCCGTGGTTCAAACTGTGGAGTTGTCCTCCACTGATGAAGCGTCGTCGCACCCATCTGCCGATGATGCGGAGCCAAAGTAAGTAAAACCATACATGTATAATCTTCTTTTAGTTGGAGAATGTTCTATTTGGGATTCTAACATTGCGCTGGTGATTATTCACAGGATGGAGCAGGTCATAGAATCACCTCCCAAAGCGAGTCCAACACAGTCAGCGCATTCTGAGCCGCCGAGCCCGGATAAAGAAAGCCAAGCTGATGCAGATGTGCCCCTGGGTCAATTAGTTGAGGAGTTGGTTCAAGTCTCCGCCCATCAGGCTTCGTTAATTGTGAAGCTGAAAGATCAAGTGTCTGGTGGGGAAGACCAAAGCTCAAAGAAAGATCAAACAATAGCTCTGTTGGAGGCGCAGCTGGCAAGCACCCAAGCGCAACTGGATAGCGCTCGTGCCGAGACTAGTGAGCTCAGCGCATATGTGCAAAAACAGGCCGATGACAAGATGGCGCTAATGTGTCAAATAAGTCAGGAGCGTGCTGAGGCTGCCAAGTACAAGTCTGCGTGCTGCTGGGCCTTGAAACACCTAGATCAGGGAAAAGAAAGTTTGTTTGCGCAGTTGGGAGAGCTTGGGAGTACTGTGAGCTGGTCCTTGGAGGTGCAGGAGGCAAAGCTGCGCAAGCTGAGCATTGAGTACGATGAAGAATTGTATCCACATCTTATGTCGGTGATTGCAGAGCGTAGGTGGCTCATAGGCCACGGTCTTCGCATGGCTGCGCTTAGTACCTTAGAGTCGTCAGAGGTGGTGAATGCATTCGGGGAGGTTGTACAGTGCGCTTTAGAGCGTGGTAAATCAGAAGCAGTGGAACAACTCCATGACGCAGAACTGTTGAAAGCACCTGTTGAGAAGGTACCGGGGTACAATGCTGAATCATATGATCACTTGGTCGCTGCCATGCAAAAAATGAAAGACTTAGAGCTCCCCATGATTTCGGAACTTGAGCGCGACCGAGATTATCCGATAAGTGTTATTATGGCAGGGTTGACATTGGCACGTCACCGTGCTGAGGGTGCGGACACACAGCCGGACTATTTTCTGAAACCCCATGAGTCGCAGCTCCAAGTGCCCGTCTTTGCGCGTCCTAGGGATAGTCAGAATCCCTTTGCGTTGGAGAAAGAGGTGCCTTTAAAGGAGGTCTTGGAAGTGCATGCTACCCGTCTTGCCAAGAAAAAAGGTATTGCAGGTAAGGCCATTTTGTGTGGACTTGGTGCGGCTCACTTGCCGAGGTCTGATGGAGTGCCCGTCAGTGTGGGTACCGTGTCACCTCAGGGTGCAGACGTGCTGAAGAGTATCAGCGAAGTGAAAGAAGCGACAAGTCATGTTGGCACTTCGGCCCTTAGGCGTTGTAGTAGCTTGTAGCGGATATGTTTGCTATCTTTTGTAATAACTCGTAGTTATAAATAAAAATTGCTTTTTTGCTTGTTGCTTGTGGACATTCGTAATGTATACATATCTGTCTAAGTATGCGTAAAAGATGTATTTGTTGCAGTGTACGCCAGTGTAAATATAAGAAATCCATAATCATGTATGAAAATCAGAGTATACTTTGGAACATAATTCTAAGTATTTAATCATAATCGTGTATGTAATGAGTCACAGCGTACTGTAAATATCGTATTAAGGAAGCAAGTGTCTTGGCTCCAAAGTTGTTAAACATGCACGTGTGCATTGCTGCGCCACCGTCGTGGGATGCGCACATATCTTATTCCAACGTCTTGAGAATAAGGTGTTTAACAAGGATGCGTGATCCAGTATTGATGGGTTTGCAACCCTCTTACTCAACAAGTTAGTTAGTAGGTCAACTTATCCTTTTACCATCGTGGGTTTATGTGTAGTGCATGCACGCCGTCGTGGGCAAAATAAAAAATTGTTAAAGCATACAGTATATGGAGATAACAACTTAAAATGTGTCACGGAGTTAGCTAGAAACCGCGACATTTTTATTAATACTTGCAAGTTTATCAGGAAATAACAAAGAAAACAGTAAATATGAAAAATAAAAACTGATTACATGAATGTTTATTGGGCACTAAAAGTGCGGAGCGTCTGCGCGCTATGCCGTAGCAATTCTTATAGGTAGCACCTCTTGAGGTTGCTGATATTCCATGTGCGCGGTAGGTCACGACCATCCAAACCTCGTAGCCGGTACGCGCCTGTGCCCGTTGCTTCAGTAACCTCATAAGGTCCTTCCCACTTAGGTCCGAGCTTACCTGTATCTTCAGCGCGGCTTGCCTCATTGTCGCGGTAGACAAAGTCACCTGGTCTGAATGAAACACTGCGTACCTTGGCATCATAGTATCCTTTCATTTTTGACTTCGACCTTGCCTCCCGTATAGCTGCGCGTTCGCGTCTTTCTTCCAGTAGGTCCAAGTCGATACGTCTTTCATCGTCGTTTGTAGTCACATTAATCTCCGCAGTGCGGATAGTTGGCATGCCGATCTCAGTTGGTATAACGGCTTCTGTCCCGTATACAAGAGAAAAGGGGGTGTCCCCTGTGCTGGTTTTAACTGAGGTACGGTGTGCCCATAATACATGTGAAAGTTCTTCGACCCACCTTCCTTTGTGCTTGTCCAAGCGTGCTTTGATTCCTTCACCCAGGCTTCGGTTTGCGCGCTCGACTAAACCATTGGTTTGTGGGTGCGTAACCGACGCAAAGTGTTGGGTGATGTTTAACTTTTCGCACCAATCTTTAAAGGGGTTGTCGCAGAATTGTTTCCCGTTGTCCGAGATGATTTCACCAGGTAATCCGAAGCGGCATACAATGTTATCCCAGACAAAGCGTTTTACCTGGTTGCCAGTAATTGTCACCACTGCTTTTGCCTCGATCCACTTGGTGAAGTAGTCTATAGCGACGATGAGAAATTTGAGACCGCCTGCTGCTACTGGAAAAGGACCGGCGATATCAATGCCCCATTTGTAGAATGGCCATGGCGCCGTGATTGGTGTTAACTCATGCTGTGGTTTGCGTGGTACGGGTCTGTGGACTTGGCAATCATTGCACTTCCTTATCAAATCCCGCGCATCTTTATGCATGGTTGGCCAGTAGTATCCCGATCGCATGGCGCGTGCTACAACAGACCGTGGTCCTGCGTGCATGCTACATGAACCCTCATGGATTTCTCGCAGCACATAATTTGCTTGTACGGGGCCTACGCATCGAAGCCATGGCTGGAGGAAAGAACGTCGATACAGTATGTTGTCGCGCAATTCGAATTTCTGCGCTGTGCGCCGTATTCTGCGAGCTTCTGTCTGTTCTTGGGGTAATGTCCCTTTGCTTAAGAAATCTGCAATTGGGGTCATCCATGTAGGACCATCCTCCTCTATGATTGCGGAAACTTCCATCTCCGCTATCGACTTGCTTTTCAGTGTTTCCACCAGCACTTGCTTTGATAAGTGTGCGAAGCTTGTCGAGGCTATCTTGCTCAGTGCATCTGCTTTGCGATTTTCTCCTCTAGGGACTTGCTTGATAGTAAATCTGTCAAAGCCTTTGATCAGTGCTTTAGTCTTCTCAAGATACTGAATCATGTTTTCTTCTTTGGCCACGTATTCACCCAACACATGGTTGGCCACTAGTCGAGAGTCCACATTTGCTTCCAAGTTACGTACACCCATTCGAGCTGCAATGCGTAGTCCAGCGATCAGGGCTTCATATTCTGCCTCGTTGTTTGTCGAGGTAAATTCAAAACGCAGTGCGTAAGTGAATTCCATTCCCTCTGGGTTTGTGAGAATAAGGCCAGCTCCTGAGCCATCCACGCATGAGGACCCATCTGTAAACAGGATCCATGGATCATGTAGTGCTTTTTCGCTTGGTGTAGGTACCTCGTCAGTATCTGGCTTCTCGATGATGAAGTCCGCCAGAACTTGTCCTTTTATTGCAGTACGTGGCCTGTAAGAGATGTTATGTTCACCTAGCAACACACTCCACTTCTGGAGTCGTCCTGACGCATCGGGTTTGGAGATGATCTGCTTGATGGCTTGATCTGTAATTACCGCTATCGGGTGCGCTTGGAAGTACCGGCGCAGTCGCTTGGCGGCAAACACTAATGCCAAGACCAATTTTTCCATGGCACTATAGTTCGTCTCCGTCTTCTTGAGAGCTTTGCTGACAAAATAGATAGGGGTTTGCACCGAGTCCCTATCTGTTAGTAGCACTGCGCTGACTGCCCCATGAGTTGCTGACAGATACATGATCAGCTCTTCCCCTGGTCGGGGTGCCACGAGTGTTGGGAGCGTTGCTAGATGCTGTTTGAGTGTGGTGAAAGCTTCTTCCGCCTCCGTTGTCCACCGAAAGTCACCCTTTTTTATACACTTCTTGAGTGTTTTGAAAAGAGGCAGTGACTTTTCTGCTGATTTAGATAGGAACCTGTTGAGGCCGGCTAGTTTTCCGTTGAGGGATTGGACTTCCTTCAGCGTGCGTGGTGAGGGAAGCTCCATTACCGCCTTTGTCTTTTCTGGACACGGTCTGATGCCATCAGGTTCTATCAAGTACCCTAAGAACATGCCTTCGGTAGCGCCGAAGGTGCATTTCTTAGGATTTAGCTTCATGTTAATCTCGCGTAGAGTTTTGAATGTTTCTTCTATGTCGCGCACCAGGATTTAGCTTCATGTTAATCCTAAAACCTCGCGTAGAGATTAACATGAAGCTAAATCCTGGTGCGCGACATAGAAGAAACATTCAAAACTCTACGCGAGATTAACATGAAGCTAAATCCTAAGAAATGCACCTTCGGCGCTACCGAAGGCATGTTCTTAGGGTACTTGATAGAACCTGATGGCATCAGACCGTGTCCAGAAAAGACAAAGGCGGTAATGGAGCTTCCCTCACCACGCACGCTGAAGGAAGTCCAATCCCTCAACGGAAAACTAGCCGGCCTCAACAGGTTCCTATCTAAATCAGCAGAAAAGTCACTGCCTCTTTTCAAAACACTCAAGAAGTGTATAAAAAAGGGTGACTTTCGGTGGACAACGGAGGCGGAAGAAGCTTTCACCACACTCAAACAGCATCTAGCAACGCTCCCAACACTCGTGGCACCCCGACCAGGGGAAGAGCTGATCATGTATCTGTCAGCAACTCATGGGGCAGTCAGCGCAGTGCTACTAACAGATAGGGACTCGGTGCAAACCCCTATCTATTTTGTCAGCAAAGCTCTCAAGAAGACGGAGACGAACTATAGTGCCATGGAAAAATTGGTCTTGGCATTAGTGTTTGCCGCCAAGCGACTGCGCCGGTACTTCCAAGCGCACCCGATAGCGGTAATTACAGATCAAGCCATCAAGCAGATCATCTCCAAACCCGATGCGTCAGGACGACTCCAGAAGTGGAGTGTGTTGCTAGGTGAACATAACATCTCTTACAGGTCACGTACTGCAATAAAAGGACAAGTTCTGGCGGACTTCATCATCGAGAAGCCAGATACTGACGAGGTACCTACACCAAGCGAAAAAGCACTACATGATCCATGGATCCTGTTTACAGATGGGTCCTCATGCGTGGATGGCTCAGGAGCTGGCCTTATTCTCACAAACCCAGAGGGAATGGAATTCACTTACGCACTGCGTTTTGAATTTACCTCGACAAACAACGAGGCAGAATATGAAGCCCTGATCGCTGGACTACGCATTGCAGCTCGAATGGGTGTACGTAACTTGGAAGCAAATGTGGACTCTCGACTAGTGGCCAACCATGTGTTGGGTGAATACGTGGCCAAAGAAGAAAACATGATTCAGTATCTTGAGAAGACTAAAGCACTGATCAAAGGCTTTGACAGATTTACTATCAAGCAAGTCCCTAGAGGAGAAAATCGCAAAGCAGATGCACTGAGCAAGATAGCCTCGACAAGCTTCGCACACTTATCAAAGCAAGTGCTGGTGGAAACACTGAAAAGCAAGTCGATAGCGGAGATGGAAGTTTCCGCAATCATAGAGGAGGATGGTCCTACATGGATGACCCCAATTGCAGATTTCTTAAGCAAAGGGACATTACCCCAAGAACAGACAGAAGCTCGCAGAATACGGCGCACAGCGCAGAAATTCGAATTGCGCGACAACATACTGTATCGACGTTCTTTCCTCCAGCCATGGCTTCGATGCGTAGGCCCCGTACAAGCAAATTATGTGCTGCGAGAAATCCATGAGGGTTCATGTAGCATGCACGCAGGACCACGGTCTGTTGTAGCACGCGCCATGCGATCGGGATACTACTGGCCAACCATGCATAAAGATGCGCGGGATTTGATAAGGAAGTGCAATGATTGCCAAGTCCACAGACCCGTACCACGCAAACCACAGCATGAGTTAACACCAATCACGGCGCCATGGCCATTCTACAAATGGGGCATTGATATCGCCGGTCCTTTTCCAGTAGCAGCAGGCGGTCTCAAATTTCTCATCGTCGCTATAGACTACTTCACCAAGTGGATCGAGGCAAAAGCAGTGGTGACAATTACTGGCAACCAGGTAAAACGCTTTGTCTGGGATAACATTGTATGCCGCTTCGGATTACCTGGTGAAATCATCTCGGACAACGGGAAACAATTCTGCGACAACCCCTTTAAAGATTGGTGCGAAAAGTTAAACATCACCCAACACTTTGCGTCGGTTACGCACCCACAAACCAATGGTTTAGTCGAGCGCGCAAACCGAAGCCTGGGTGAAGGAATCAAAGCACGCTTGGACAAGCACAAAGGAAGGTGGGTCGAAGAACTTTCACATGTATTATGGGCACACCGTACCTCAGTTAAAACCAGCACAGGGGACACCCCCTTTTCTCTTGTATACGGGACAGAAGCCGTTATACCAACTGAGATCGGCATGCCAACTATCCGCACTGCGGAGATTAATGTGACTACAAACGACGATGAAAGACGTATCGACTTGGACCTACTGGAAGAAAGACGCGAACGCGCAGCTATACGGGAGGCAAGGTCGAAGTCAAAAATGAAAGGATACTATGATGCCAAGGTACGCAGTGTTTCATTCAGACCAGGTGACTTTGTCTACCGCGACAATGAGGCAAGCCGCGCTGAAGATACAGGTAAGCTCGGACCTAAGTGGGAAGGACCTTATGAGGTTACTGAAGCAACGGGCACAGGCGCGTACCGGCTACGAGGTTTGGATGGTCGTGACCTACCGCGCACATGGAATATCAGCAACCTCAAGAGGTGCTACCTATAAGAATTGCTACGGCATAGCGCGCAGACGCTCCGCACTTTTAGTGCCCAATAAACATTCATGTAATCAGTTTTTATTTTTCATATTTACTGTTTTCTTTGTTATTTCCTGATAAACTTGCAAGTATTAATAAAAATGTCGCGGTTTCTAGCTAACTCCGTGACACATTTTAAGTTGTTATCTCCATATACTGTATGCTTTAACAATTTTTTATTTTGCCCACGACGGCGTGCATGCACTACACATAAACCCACGATGGTAAAAGGATAAGTTGACCTACTAACTAACTTGTTGAGTAAGAGGGTTGCAAACCCATCAATACTGGATCACGCATCCTTGTTAAACACCTTATTCTCAAGACGTTGGAATAAGATATGTGCGCATCCCACGACGGTGGCGCAGCAATGCACACGTGCATGTTTAACAACTTTGGAGCCAAGACACTTGCTTCCTTAATACGATATTTACAGTACGCTGTGACTCATTACATACACGATTATGATTAAATACTTAGAATTATGTTCCAAAGTATACTCTGATTTTCATACATGATTATGGATTTCTTATATTTACACTGGCGTACACTGCAACAAATACATCTTTTACGCATACTTAGACAGATATGTATACATTACGAATGTCCACAAGCAACAAGCAAAAAAGCAATTTTTATTTATAACTACGAGTTATTACAAAAGATAGCAAACATATCCGCTACAAGCTACTACAACGCCTAAGGGCCGAAGTGCCAACATGACTTGTCGCTTCTTTCACTTCGCTGATACTCTTCAGCACGTCTGCACCCTGAGGTGACACGGTACCCACACTGACGGGCACTCCATCAGACCTCGGCAAGTGAGCCGCACCAAGTCCACACAAAATGGCCTTACCTGCAATACCTTTTTTCTTGGCAAGACGGGTAGCATGCACTTCCAAGACCTCCTTTAAAGGCACCTCTTTCTCCAACGCAAAGGGATTCTGACTATCCCTAGGACGCGCAAAGACGGGCACTTGGAGCTGCGACTCATGGGGTTTCAGAAAATAGTCCGGCTGTGTGTCCGCACCCTCAGCACGGTGACGTGCCAATGTCAACCCTGCCATAATAACACTTATCGGATAATCTCGGTCGCGCTCAAGTTCCGAAATCATGGGGAGCTCTAAGTCTTTCATTTTTTGCATGGCAGCGACCAAGTGATCATATGATTCAGCATTGTACCCCGGTACCTTCTCAACAGGTGCTTTCAACAGTTCTGCGTCATGGAGTTGTTCCACTGCTTCTGATTTACCACGCTCTAAAGCGCACTGTACAACCTCCCCGAATGCATTCACCACCTCTGACGACTCTAAGGTACTAAGCGCAGCCATGCGAAGACCGTGGCCTATGAGCCACCTACGCTCTGCAATCACCGACATAAGATGTGGATACAATTCTTCATCGTACTCAATGCTCAGCTTGCGCAGCTTTGCCTCCTGCACCTCCAAGGACCAGCTCACAGTACTCCCAAGCTCTCCCAACTGCGCAAACAAACTTTCTTTTCCCTGATCTAGGTGTTTCAAGGCCCAGCAGCACGCAGACTTGTACTTGGCAGCCTCAGCACGCTCCTGACTTATTTGACACATTAGCGCCATCTTGTCATCGGCCTGTTTTTGCACATATGCGCTGAGCTCACTAGTCTCGGCACGAGCGCTATCCAGTTGCGCTTGGGTGCTTGCCAGCTGCGCCTCCAACAGAGCTATTGTTTGATCTTTCTTTGAGCTTTGGTCTTCCCCACCAGACACTTGATCTTTCAGCTTCACAATTAACGAAGCCTGATGGGCGGAGACTTGAACCAACTCCTCAACTAATTGACCCAGGGGCACATCTGCATCAGCTTGGCTTTCTTTATCCGGGCTCGGCGGCTCAGAATGCGCTGACTGTGTTGGACTCGCTTTGGGAGGTGATTCTATGACCTGCTCCATCCTGTGAATAATCACCAGCGCAATGTTAGAATCCCAAATAGAACATTCTCCAACTAAAAGAAGATTATACATGTATGGTTTTACTTACTTTGGCTCCGCATCATCGGCAGATGGGTGCGACGACGCTTCATCAGTGGAGGACAACTCCACAGTTTGAACCACGGGACGCTTTTTTCTTGATGGACCCGCACCATGATCTTGTCGGGTCCTTTTGCGGCTAAGCGCCGCCCCTTCTTCTTCTTCCTCTTCAGGATGAACTCCAGCTATGGGCGCTGACTGCGCTGCCAGCGACGTTACCTCAGGATTGGGACGACTCTGTAGCGGCGTTGCCTCCACTGCAACGGAGGAGCTAGTCCCTGTATCCCCTGCAGTCAGTTCCATGACACGCCCTTCAGTTGCAGCTAAGATTGGCTCCTCGTCATCCCTCAACGGTCTTACTCCTGTCTTTACGGCTACGGGCTTCGCCAACTGTACGACCGTGAATAGATCCATCTCTGCGCAAGGCAAAACACGTATACAAACAGGTTATATAACGCGCAAAAAAGACGGAAGATTACTCTTACATTATTTATACGCAGAGGTACGGAGGAATAAGTACCCACCCTGGCCATTGGCGTCTAAAAAGATAGGAATCTCATCTTCGGGGCCAAAATAATTGCGGCTGATCCCCATGTGCACCAAAAATCCCTCAGGATATGCACTAATAGGGATGCGGTTCGCATTTATCAAATCCGCATCCTCAACGTTATAAGACCCAGGCAATGGGCACTCATCCCTCTGTAGATTTCCTCGCGTATAGAACTCATAATTCCACGGGAAACATGTATCATCTACCCAGAAGAAATACTCCCTCCAATTCCTAAGGGCGTCTAATTTATCTGTATAGCACTGCAGTCTACCGGCGCGTTTCGAAAAAGTTACCCACCCATGCGCCCACGTAGTGTGGTAAAATGCGCGGAATAAGTTAATGGTGGGATTAATCCCCAACAAACGGCAATTTACTTCGAAATTAGTAATTTTTGCCGCGCCGATGCAGTGTAACTGCGATATGTGTAGTGTATAATAATTTAACACATCGCATAGGAAGCGTGACAGGGGCACACGTTGATTCGCAAATTCGAATAACCGTGTGTAAACACCCACTTTCCCTTCGGGGAAATCTGCAATCGTGGCACGCGCATCCGGAACCACTGGATGCACGTCCCGGGGTATAAAGTAATCTGAGGCAAATTCCATCAGATCGATTAAATTAAGGTCGGAGGTGAAGTCAGACAATTGTTTAACCATGGTGATATACTTTTCTGTTATCACGCACGCGCGGTTACCTTGGTGGTTGGTTACTTTTGGGATAATGACTCTTAATTTGCTCTAGGAAGAGTGAAAGATGTTTTTACTGTGAGGAATCCGGTGAAAATGAATTCCCAAGTTATATACTTCTCCTTTTCCACACGATTGGCGACACGTGGATCCCACTAAGCTTCATTGTGTGGACGAGATGACTTGATGTGACAGCGGGGCAGTAACTTTCCCCCGATTAACGAGGCCTCGACTATTCACATGGATGTCTCGATACATTGTACCTCCGGATAGGTATATGGCTTCTTGGATACGTTTCATATATTATTTGTTTTTTGGGACTACGGTCATTAGTCTAGCATCCGCAGTTACGCACTGCGCATACTAGACTGGGGGGACATGATGACGTATAGTCTGGTGTCGGGTCATGAACCCGACCACAGCCCAATACTTACAAGCCCAGCACGACTTGGGCCAACATCAATAAAGGATTGGACTCACGAAAGCCCAAGCCCAAATCTATTTACGGAATGGATATAGATATCTTCTAAAATATGAAGATAATCATCCCCAACCGACTTAGGCGGGATACGCCGAAGGTTGGGGAACACGGAACCAACAAGGATTCCGTGCATATATAAAGGGAATAATACCCCTCGTTTAAGGTACGATCTCATAACCCTAAAACTCCTAAAACCCTAAACCGATTACTTACTCTCACGCCGGAGGATAATCGTGGGAGACAATCCCACGGTAAGCCTAACGGTGTTTCTTGTCTCTTAGTGCGCAGGTCTCAAGCAGCAATTCTCAATTGGTACGAGAACCGGAGCTCCAAATCAGGAACGTCCAACTTTTGTATCAACAAATACTGTTTCCCTATATATTAATAAACAAAAACAAAAAAAAACAAAAAAAGTTATATTTATAAACAAAAACACTAAAAAAGTTATATTGGTAAACAAAAATACTAAAAAAGTTATATTGTTTTTAAAACTCACATTGGGTTTTTGCTCATACTGAATAATGCATTGGCTGCATTAAATTCTTCTGTTGATGCTTGAATTTTGTCAAATTCTAAAATCATTTGACTTTCTTCTGGAGGTGTTAAAAGAGAAATAATTTCCACATTTTCCAGATTTGGTTTTTCTTTTGGTGGTGTTAAGTTAACATTTTCTAATGATTTGCATAGTGTTACTTCTTCACCTGGATTTGAATAAAATTTAATACCCAAATCAAAAGAGGGTATTTCATCAAAAGTTTGCTTCTCTTTTTCATGAATATTTGATTCAGATTTCCCAAAATCAAGCTTCTTTTGTTGATGACTTAAATGTACTTGACTTTCTTCAATTTTCAAAGAAACCGATTCAGATTCAGTTTTTTGAAGTCTTAAATATTCTGTATTAAGCTTTACTCGTTTTGCTCCATTTATCACATGATCCCACTCATCTTTTAATCCTTCGACTTCTTTCGAATTCGGAAAGTTTGATAATCCTTTCTTAAGTGAATCCTTCATTTCTATTATTAAAGTTTCCAACAAAAACAAGCTATTCTTTGTTTTGCGAACAAAGCCCTGTTAAATCATGATCAAAATATAAGATTAATTATATTTTGTTTATAAAAATAACTTTTTAATTAAAAGAAAATTATAAAAATAACTTTTTAATTAAAAGAAAATTATAAAAATATATTTGTATTAAAGATATACCTTTTCATCATCAACTTTTCTCAAAATATCTTTTTTGTCTTCTTTCATTTCAATACGTTTCTTCTTAAAATCTTCACTATGCTTATTAACACATTGGATACAAGTACGCGTTGATACATTTCCTTGTTTATCCTTAAATACCTGTAACTTGTAGATAAGCAGTGAAATATAATAGTTGATACCAAAATGTACGTATGGAGAGTAATATAATATCTCATATAAAAACAATTTATAAAATTTCGAAATCAAACAAAACAACAAAGAAACACACCATGTTCTTGCATGCAGAAGCAACATTTGATTCGCCAGCAATTAATCTATTTGCATTTTCCATCTTTTCCTAAAAAACGAGTATAACATGTAACTTTTTTTTAAACAAACATATGTTAATAGCAGTAGAAATTCTCATAGTTTTATATGTGTTGTATGATGACTCGTGTAAAGTGAGTGGTGAAAAACACAATATCAACGTGTATCAAATTAACCGTAAAACTTGACAAATTAACCCTTTAGGAAAAAGATCAACGTATCAAATCTTACGGGTGTGATAAAAGTGATACCGGGAAGTGATTTCCCCGGGTCGTGTCCCAACGAGGTGTGAAATTGACGGAGTCGTTGAGTTTCGTGGTTAGGACTTGAATTGGTTTAACAAATTTGGAATTTGATATCGTTATTTTACAAATTAAAGAACGGGAATGAAAAAAAAATACGTAAAACAAAGTAAACTCTAAATAAACTACTACTAATCCTAAGAAACAATAAAACGACGCTAAACTACATCCTAGAGTGCAAAAATGCAAAAACGCTAAAAACCGGCAACCACCCGAGCCAAAAACGTAAAACTTTTGCAATTTAAGGGCTACGGGTGTGATATCAATTTTCCTACGTTCTAATTGACTAAAAATAATTTTAGAAAAAAGCCGGGAATTTTTTCGACTTTTAAATTAATTACTACGAATTAAAAACTAATCTAAACAAACTAATTAATTAAAAATACTAAACATTTAAAAAAAAAATCTACAAAAGCAACAGAAAATACTTTGAATAACAAGGAATCCATGAAAAATAAAAAACTACACTAGTGCTTGTTGAAATAAGCTATTAAATAAGCGAAAAGGCTAATAAGCTAAAAACAAACAAATTGGTTAAATATAATTAAGATACAAACTTAAACACAAAAGACCCAAGGGCATGTTGGGAGCAGGTGATGTTGTGAGGTGCTCGTAGTTGGCAGGAGGTCTGGGGTTCAAAACCTGCTCCTTCACGTTTTGGCTTATTATTTTATTTTTTTTAACTTTTCTTGCAACTGAACAATGATTAAATTGCAACTTTTTTCACAAAAACTTAAACTAACAAATCTTAAAAAATGAGCTATAGCAGATACAGAAGCTAAAAAAAACTACTAAAGACTTGTTTGGCTTATGGCATATCAGGCAACAAAAAGCTACAAACAAATCATTTAAACAAGCTAAACTAATGAAAACATGTTTAAAATTCCTAAAGCACAAATGGGATTGAAATAAGTAAAAGAGATTATCAACAAGTTAAAAAATAAAACTCTGTTTTGCAACAGCACCGCTACTGTTTGGGACAGGAGTGAAAAGGCAACAAAAGGCTTCCAAAAGGCTAATCAATAGGCTAAAAAAATAAGCACCTAATCTACTTATCCTAAAGAGCACTAAGGGGGACAGAAATAAGCACAAGGGAAACATCAATAAGCTAAGAAAAGCCACTGATTTGCGGCTGCACAGTGGACTGAAAACAGCCCACTTGGGGACATTTTCGGCTTAAAAATAAGCTAGCTAACAAGCTCCTAAGGTGACTAAAATAAGCTTAAAAGAACACTAAAAGAAAGAAAACTAGCAAAAGGTAAGAGCAGCTACTGGTTGCTGTTGAAACAGCCTACAAGAGCAGTCTTGAAGCTCCAGAAATAACCACCGATTGATCTCCAAACTCCAAAATAAGGCAAATCAGATACGACTAGTACTATAGGGATTCTATAAAACTAAGGACAGCTAAAGATGAGCTTATTTGAGGCTTCTAAAGTGATGATGAAAAGGGGAGTTCAAGACAGAAGGCCAGAGACAGATTTAAAAAAAAACTGCTTAACACGCAAAAAACTTGACATCTTAAAACTTGAGAACAAGGGTAGCATAAAACTTCATTTGACACTGGTATGAGACCCAAAGTGGGTCAAAAAATGAATTTTGACCCAAAACTAGTACTATTCCAAACACTCCGTACGGGGAAGAAAGAGATTTTTTTTGAAACTACGAAACTTAGAGACTTTAAAAGACAATTAGTGATCTTTAACAAAAGCTCAAATGAGCTTATCAAGGCTTATCAAAACAATTAAAACAACCATGGCAGATTTACTTAAAAGACAGCTGATGAATTCTCATAAAGTTAAAAATACAAGACTGAAAGTTTTGTAAACTGAAATTGAACATGAAATTTAAATTTAACTAAGACATTACAAGCAAATGAAAGTTACAGAAGTAAAAGAGGACTAGAACCAAAAAAAATTCTAGACAAGTATTACAAAGTCACTAAATGCCTATTTATACTCAAAGATGAATCTGTCTTCTTCTTCTTTATCTTTGCTTGTGCTTGTTTTGTGAGGGAAAACTAACAAACGCATTCTTGTGTTTTCTTGAAACTAATCCACACCATCTGATTTCATCTTGGAAACCCCACTGCTTCATCTTGGCCATTTAAATCACTTTTTGTTGTTGAGGATTGCCACAGTGGCAAGGGAATCATGTGACACTTTCTTGGTTGATGGAGATGAGTGGGTTTGGGAGTTGGGATAACCTGGGTAATAGAGATGGTTGGGGTTGAGTGTTTGGGTTTTTGGGATTATTGGATAAAGGGTGTGAGGATGTTCTGGGTTGAAGAGAAAGCAGATTAGGGTTTGTGTTTTGATATCAGAGAAAGGATAAAGGTGTTTGGGAGGGAACGAGTTTGGGTCGGGTTATATGGCTGGGTTGGGTTTGGACTGGACCAGGTTTATTGGGCTTGGTATATTAATTTGGACTTAGGATTAGTTTTGAAGCCAAATGAAATTTCAAGGTCCAAACGTGTAAAATTTGAAACTCCAGGGACCAAAGCTGTAATTTTCCAAAAATTATTATGAGGACCATAAATGACAAACTTTATTAACCAAGGGCCATAAATAATATTTTTCATTTTTGAAAATCCCGGGGACTTGTTTTGCCATTTTTGAAAGTTGGGGGACTGAAACTGCCAATTATGCAAACTTTGTTCGTTTTTCATTTGTTTTCAATAATTTTGCATCTGAAACATATAAAACACAATTTTGAGATATTTTCAGTATTTTGATGCATTTCGAAGTGTTTTTAGATGTTTTGCAGTTCAGATTTGTCCTAAAATGATGAGTTTTTACACACTCATCATATGACCTGATCTTACAGATTGTCAAAGAAGCTAGAACATCTTATAATAAGATCAAGTTCCAATTGATCTTAACAATAAATCTACAAGTTGTAATAAGTAAATACGTATGTTGAGTATTTGAGTAATAAGTAAAGTCACACAAAAGAGGAATCCTATAAAATGGCTGCCTATTCTATAAATTGAAGTTATGTTGAGTAATATAATATTTGATATCAAAATTCAAAATCAGAGAGAACTACAAAAGAAACACACCAGGTTGTTGCATGCAGAAGCAGCATGTGATGCACCAGCAAATAACCGTTCTGCATTTTCCAAGTTTCCCTAAAAGCAACCAAAATAAATATGATATGCAATTTTCTTTTTAAAGCAACAAATGTTTACTTATTATATTAACCTTTAAATTAACAAGTTTTTGAACTTCAAGTTTCTGATTCTTTTGTTCTTTCTCTTTATTTTCTTTTGTAATCACTTCTTTAGTCGTTAAGACATTTATTCCATCTTTCAGCTTATCCTTTGATACCTCTCCTCCATCTTTTGGCTCATCATTCAACAAACTCTTTTCATTAGACGTATTCTTATCACAGTGACTTCTATCCACCAAGTAATCAAACTCTGATGCTTCTCTGATTCTTAGTAACTCAGTATCCCATGTTTTCAATGGTGGAAGAGAATAATCGATATCAATGAAATTGCATTGGATCTTTTGAACATAAAATAGCTTCAAAACGTAAATGAATAAATAAATAAATTAAAAAAAATGAAAGAAAGAAAAAAAGAATGAAGAGTAATTACCGTAAGGAATGTCAAAGGTCCACAATAATATGATTTTCTGTTGTTCGGATCCCATTCTTTTTTACACTTCTTCAAACAATCGATTAAATATCCACACCAATCCATTTGATTAATCTTTCCATGATCAAATGAAATAGAGTACAAAATCCTTTGATTTGAGGTCCCGTCTTTCATTGCCTCAAATAATACTGTAGCAATCAAAACAAGTATATTTATCATAAAGATTTTTCCTCTATTTTTTGTTTGTCTAATTCTTTCTACAACAGATTTTGGTTTCACCTTATTTGTATCCTTCTCCAAGGCTTTGAATTGCTTTCTCCAAGTTTTAACACATTTATCTTCACTTTTCACTCTCTCTGGTGGTCGTATTGGCATACCACCGCATGGAAAACCAAGGATTTCTTTAACTGATTCTTTTGTTATTTTAATATCTCCCTTCCAATGTTTCATTGTCATGGTTGATTCGTCAAAGTTTTGTACTACATGTTGTGCCAATCTACTTGGAATGATATTAATTTTTAAATCAAGTAAACTTTCGAATCCCATCTTTTTTAAGACTTTGCACGCATTAGCATCTGATCTTAAGAATCGAACAGCTTTAAATAATTGAGTTGGAGATCCCCTCTTCTTAAACACATCATTACTTTTAACCAATTTTGGAGTAGAACATTCACCTTCAAACAGTTTTTCTTGATGCTTCATACTTTCTAACTTCTTTTGTTTAACCTTTGATGAATCATTTTTCCAACTTCTTTGTTCTTCCTCTTCTGTTATATTAAATTCAAAATCTTCTATTCTTTGTTGTGCTTCATTTCCTTCACAATCTTTATCTTCTTTAGCTGCCTCATACTCATTATCTATTTCTCCATCATCATCATTATTATCATAATCATCATCATCATCATCATTTTCAGAATCTTCTTCATCGCTATCAGTTTCATCATCAAAGTTAAATTCTTCCTCTTCATCATCATCATCATCATTATAAACTTGTATTTCATCTTCTTCAATATAATCAGCAAGATCATATTCATTAGGTTCATCTTCTTCTTCATCATCAGTATGTTCGATGTCAATTGAAATATCATTATCGTCAGATAAATCTGTGTTATATGTTTTTTCTGAAATAAAAAACATATAAGATTTTCACATATGTACTTATAAATAATTTTATGTTTCATTTATATTAAGGTGTATGACAAAAAATGAATTGAAATACACATAACAACAGCAAACTCAATCACGCGTGGCCAAGATATTGGATAGACAGTTGACAGAGTAAAGAAATGATAGCAGGCAAATGACACATTGCATAATTAGTAAACAAGGCAGTAAGAAAAACATGAAACCGTGCAAAATCAAAAGAAAAAGTGCACAAAAGCAAATCGAAGACTAAAACAAAGACCATAGACTCAAAGAAGAGTAAGCAAACGCAACTGATTAACATATATCAACGCAATGGTAAGCATTAGACCTAAACTTATGGCAAACCAGATTTAAAAGTATAACTAGTTATTCGAAGTTTACAATTAAAGGGTAAAGGAGGAAATCTTTTGATGATTATTCGTAAAACAAGTTTGCAATTAAGTTTGACTACTGATACAAGTATTTGAGTATTCGCGCCACATTATCATCATTAAAAGGAGTGACTATTGATACAAGTAAAACTAACAATTAGCGAATAATTCGAGCTTGCTAACAACTAAATACGATTATTGCCTAACAACTAAAAACTTCACCATCTTCATATTAATAGATATATATCATTTTTTGTAAATAATAACAATTTAACTATATTTTCATCATGTAAAATCACATAATTTAATGAACATAACAGATTTCAAAAATACCTTTCCCTACTTGTCGTATTCGTCTTCTTCTTTTTGTTCTTCTTCTTGCAGGATCATCTTTTTCATAATAAGATTTTAGTAATTTATTAATAAAATTAAACTTCTTCTTCCTTCTATTACTTGTCGTTTTTGTTAAAGAAATCAGAACACCTGTAATAACAAAATAATTACAATAATAATAATAATAATAATAATAATAACATAATAATAATAATAATAATAATAATAATAATAATAATAATAATAATAATAATAATAATAATAATAATAATAATAATAATAATAATAATAATAATAATAATAATAATAATAATAATAATAATAATAGTACCAGTGTTAATATCAGAATAACTATCATAATAAGGATATTTTTAATATCAGAGTAACTGTATTAAGTAGTTATTCTGATATTATACATGGTAATATCATAAAAGGTTGTAAGATAAACTAAGCAAATATACCTAACAATTCTGCGATTTGAATAACAGAATTTGTTGTCAAACTATGATTTCTTTTTTTCTTCGCCATCAATTTCTTTTTTTTTTTGGGGGATCTGGAATTTGATTTTTGGGGTTTATGTTTTTATGAATTGAAATAAAATTATGATAGAGAAAATGCATTCATTTAAGTTTAATATACTGGGTGGTTGATTTTTTTAACCCGATCAGTATGGAAAGATAAAACCCGAACAAATTATTTTTATTTTATTTTATGTGATATTCAAGTTTTTTACGTTTTATTTTTGTTTATAATGTGATAATTATCAAGGTTTGCAAATATCATGAATCATATTAACATTTTTGACTAGTTTTGTGTATTTCCGGCAAGTTTGGGTAACCCCGGAAAGATTTTTCTTAAAAACATCTTGTAATAGATATAGACAACGATTATAAGCGACTACATTTGTTCAGGGTTGCAAAAATAGTGATCGGTGATAAATCATATTGACATTTTTGGCAAGCTTTTCGTATTTTACCTTAAGTTTTGATATTCCCAGCAAACTCCTCCTTGAAAAGCATCTTATAAATAAATATGCACTGTGATTAAAACTAATTTATTACGATATTAATGTATTTTTCGCAAGATTTGCAAGTTTTCGGTAAGTTTGAGCATAGTTAACGACAGTTGACTGACTTGTTTGAGTGATTTACACAAATTGGAAAGGTCCGTGGCTCAGTAGCGTGTAATCGGTGATTAATCGGCCTTGTAGACTTTTTGTAGACTTTTTTTGCGACCTTGGATATTATAGAAACTTAAAGATTAAAAATGTGATTTCGAGTAATCTTATTTTTTATAAATATTGCTGTTTGATAACTAAATATAGTTTGTTAAAATAAGATTACATTTTTTTCTTTATTCTACTTAAGGTTGAGCTATCTGATTTGATCGATTGGACCGACCAATAAATCCGACCAGACAGGTATTTGTCTGGTTCAAATCATTCCAGTCCTGTTTGACATACAAACATGACATTTTTTAGCGTATTTGGACTGACCACATTTTGTTTGGTTTTGGTATTTGGTTTTTGAATAATTAGAGTCCGAGAAAAAGAAACGAAAGAGATTTTTTTAGGTAGAATGATTTAATATGCAAAAGAAATGAACGAAATTGTTTTGCTTAAAGCCCTGAATAAATGGTATCCATCTTTTTGCTTAAAGCTAGGGGTGAGCGAAAAAACCGAAAAGACCGAATAAACCGAAAACCGAAACCAAACCAAACCGAAAATAACCGAACCGAATTAATAATCGAACCAAATTTGCTAAAACCGAACCAAACCGAATTACTAATTCGGTTCTCGGTTTGGGTATGGGTTTGGTAGTTTGAACCGAAAACCGAATTCATATAAATAATATAATAAAATACTTTTTATGCTTGAAATTTTTTTTTGCTAAATATCTATCTAATTATTAATTTTTTTTTAAATAGTGAAATTCGGGTTATTCGGGTCAACCCGAAAACCAAACCGAATTAGAATTCAACCGAACCGAAAACCGAATTTGAATTTGGTTCGGTTCGGTTCTCGAATTGACCTAAAAAAATATTTTAACCGAATTAACCGAACCGAACTAACCGAACAACCCGATGACCGAACCGATCAACACCAGTTAAAGCCCTGAATAATTGTCCATTTTTGTTAGAAGCCCTGAAATCCTGAATAATACAAACGGGCCTCTTTTTTATACAAAAGTCAATAATGGTATCCATCTTTTTTGTTAAAGCCCTTAATAATAGTCCATTTTGTTAGAAGCCCAATTTCTTTTTTTTTAAACCCAATTGTTTTTTTAGACGTAAATGTTATAACGCCCAAAAACATGATCCAATATCACAGTCACTTCTCTTCTAAAATATCAAACACACTCTGATACCTTCACAAAACTAAAATTTCCAGGAAAAATCAAATTGCATTCAATGGATCATCCACTACATATTCAGAATACTTCAAAAAACAAAGGAATTAAAAAATGTAACGAATCATATACTGTTTTGTTATAATTTTAGTTTAAGTTCTTATAATGTTTATTCTAATATTTTTGATTATTATTTTTTTCAGTTAAAATCTTTTATTCCGGTTCTACTAAAAATAAAACTGGAGGTTAGTTTTATTTTTCTGTTAATCTTAACAGTTTGTTATTAATATTCCATTTGATTTTCCTTTTTAAATCGATCATTATTGACTGTGATATTAAACAAATTTGTATGTTAATAGTTTTTTTTTTTTTTTTTTAGATGTAACTTTGGATGTACAGAAGAATAAGAAACGTAAAACGAGTATAGAGCGTCTTACTGAAGGTTATTATTTATATTTTTTATAAATAATTATATACTTATTTTTTATTTTAATTAAAAAATTCTTATTACATATTAGGTGAACCACAAGGAAGATAGACGAAAAAAGAAGAAGGTAAACTATGCAGTTGAAGGTATGTTAATGATTTTTATTTGAATTATAGTTGACTTAATTAGCTAGAAAATTTTATCTATATTCTGTGTGTGATTTACTTTCTATTTTTAGTTGAAGGACTTATTGGATATCTAGCAAATGATCAGTATATTTTTAGTTTTGTAACTTTGGTTGTAGATTCAGTTCATGATGTTTAATTAATATCACAATACACTGCAAAATGAATATTTGTTGTTTAATTTCGAATAGAATGCATTGTGTATGTTTACAAGTGTTAGTAAGATTGATTAGATTTGATTTCCAACTATTTGTTATATGATACAAGTAAAAATCAAAATATACTCAAATTATGTCTTATAAACACTTTGTCTTAGTTACTTTCATCATAAAGGAGTGTTTGGTTATGGTCATGATTCTCTGTTCTAGGGTGTTTTGAGTAAGTGATATTGGTTTAGATAGTTTATTCTTTGGTTACTATATAGTCAGAAGTTGGATGATATCCATAGTTTATTTCTTTTAAAAGTGAAAATTAGGATTCGTCAATAATTTTTGCATCATAACAGTTAGATGTAGTTGCATAGTAATCAATTTAGTTGCGTAAGTAGTTAAAATTCTTTCATTTGCTCTTGTTTTAGCTTAAAACTTCATTTTCAGTCATTTAGATTGAATCAAAGTTCACTAAAGCTAGCTTTAAAACACAGGAATCTAAGCGTCCCTCTCAGAATACAACCATACTATAAAACAGACATATTCCTCCAAACTATACGCAATCTGAACCGTATACCCTGAGCATATATAGTTTAAAAATATTTTTACACTTAGTTTTACACTTAGTTTTACATCTAAGGTGATATCGTCAAGATCATTTGTTTGTTCTAGCAGTGGTGAAACACAACCTAGCAGTAGTAACAAATACTAGCAGTAGGAACCAATATACTAGCAGCACGATCAATCAGTACACTAGCAGTACAAATCAATATTTAATATCAGAAAATGTTTTCAAAAATATACTCAAATTATGTCTTATAAGTTTAGATAAGCTTCTTATAGCTTACTTTTAAGCTTTGATTAAGTTTTCAATCAGTTTTAGTGAATTTTAATTAACTTATTAGAAGCAGCTTAATGTGATTTAGAAGATAAATACTTTATCTCAGTCACTTTCATCATAAAATTAGGATTCGTCAATAATTTTTGGATCATAACAGTTATATGTAGTTGCATACAAATAAATTTAATTGCATAAGTAGTCAAAATAGATTCATTTGGTTTTGTTTTAGCTTTAAAATTCATTTTCAGTTATTTAGATTGAATCAAAGTTCAATAAAGTCAAGTTTGCAAGTTTTGAAAAAAGTCAAAAAAATTTAGAACAGTTTTGAAATAGCGTTATTTATATATTTTTAATTTCTTTATTTTAAGTTCAAATTTGCTAATACTTTTGCGATTCTAGACTCTGTAAGATAGTCTTTGATATAGTAGTTTTGTTTTATTTTTAAGAATTTTCTTTCAAAGCTTTTGCGATTCTAGACTCTGTAAGATAGTCTTTGATATACACAAAATTATTATGGCTGTAAGATTGACTTTTGCGATTCTAGACTCTGTAAGATAGTCTTTGATATACACAAAATTATTATGGCTGTTTGGAATTCGCAGTCATGTACTCTCGGTTGGTCAATGAATTCCCTAGTGATCAATCCTGCAACAAAGTAAGGCTGTTTGGTATTCGCAGTCATGTACTCTCGGTTGGTCAATGTATTCCCTAGTAGCTCCTTAAAGTAAGGCTGTTTGGTATTCCCAGTCATGTAATCTCAGCGTCCCTATCAGAATACAAGCATACTATAAAACAGACATATTCCTCCAAATAATACCCAATCCGAACCGTATCCCCTGAACATCTATAGTTTACAAATATTTTTACACTTAGTTTTACAACTAATTATAGTTGACTTAATTAGGTAGAAAATTTTATCTACATAGCAAATGATCCGTACATTTGTAACTCTGTTCTAGGGTGTTTTGAGTAAATGATATTGGTTTGATAGTTTATTCTTGGTTACTATAAAGTCAGAATTTGCATGATATCAATAGTTTTTTTCTTTTAAAAGTGAAAATTATGATTCGTCAATAATTTTTGCATCATAACAGTTAGATGATAAAACTATATTAGCTTTGAACCTATCAATCTACCCATCACATAATTGATTTTTTTTTTAAATTCTAATTCAGAAGAACATGATGAAGAAGACGAGTTTGTTTCTTCTGAAGATACATAAAAGGATCTCTCTGTTCTCAAATACAAGAAATCAACCAAGAAGAGTATGTTTATTCTTTTTGTATTTTTTTTTTGACTTTTTAAATTGAAAATGATTTCCTTATTAAATACTCACATGTTTAATAAGAAAATCAGTTGCAAACTCGTTTATTTATTTTTAAAATTAATCAAACTTCATGTAATTTTTCAGGATCATTAAAAACGACTACTTCATCTAATAAATTTGTGATGAAAGAAATTGTTTGTAAAGAAAAGAAACCATTCAGAAAGAAGTTTACTTGACTACGGAAGAATACATCCAACCAACAAATCTCAGAACAAGAAGCGCTCCTCTCAATTTCTATGAGGCAGTAAAGCACATATCAAAAATTCCTTGTCTCAAAGATTTTGTAGCAGAATTGGGTTTTAAAAAGATTTTAAATCTTAATATTGCTCTTATACCATCAAACCTAGCTTGGAAAATCTTAAGTTGCTACAATGAAAAAGAAAAATCGTTGGTTTTTAAAGGAGAAGAAATAAAGATTACAAGAGACTTGGTGCATGAGGTTTTAGGATTTCCAAAAGGAGATTTAAGAATTAATTTTGTAAAAAGATTAAATTACAAGACATTGAAGTTCAATCTTCAATCTTTTTGGAAACAATATGTTAACGAAGATGGAAAACTTATTGTGGAAACTGGCAATAGATCTTTTTCTAAAAACCTCAAGGACTTCATTCTGGCAACTGATACAGTTAATGATGTTTTCAAGTTAAATTTCATTATTTTGTTGGTCACTACAATGATTTGTTCAAGTGCGGGAGGAGAATCAAACATGAGATTTCTACCATCACTTTTTCATCATTATGATAACTGTTGAACACAGACAGACGTTGACAGATCTTGAGCACTCGTGGATCGTTAGTGTTGCCTATGTAATCATAAGCAAACTAATAGAAAATCTCTACAACCCGTATTCTATAGCGGAAAGTAAATACAAGTTGTTATAACTAAGAACACTTAGATCCTCTATGGATCTTTTATTAACTGAAACACTATGTTTCAGATGAGTTGTCTATTACAAACTATGAGGTTCCTTTTATATACAAGGAACCCTAAACTATTACTACTCAATCGACTAAACATGCAAGCATGCATTTAACGACTAAAACACTAAACAATATTGAGCAGTACAATAATACCCATGCTAACCTCGGGCAGTACAAGAATAATGATGGGTTAGCATTTAAATAATAAAGCACATGCTGATCCTAGTCAGCTTCCACCCTTCAGCAGAAACACGGCACGGCTTCTATACTTCAGCAAAATCTCTTCTTCAGCAGATTCTGCTTCTACTTCAGCAGAATCCTTCGGCAGTATTGACAGCAGAAATCCTACTTCACATAATTCCCAACAATCCTCCCCTAAACTGGAATTTGACTTGGTTAAGTTCCAGTTTCCTAACCTTGATAGATCTTACAGACTGTAGTACTTAGAGGATTGTTTTCAACATCAGTAGCAAAGAACCAATAAGCTCATCTCTATGATGACCAAACTTTGAAACGCCAGGTCTTTGCAGCAACACATGACAGAGTGTACATCAATACTTATCAGTTGCATACTATTCTCATCACATCCAAGTGTGTGAACTCCTGTGAGAGGTGAATCATTGAAAATAATGGATTTGATGTCTCTTTACCAATAGCCATCACTACTAGAGTAATCAGATGTTTAAGTCCGAAAACTATGGTACATTGATAACCATCTGATTTATGAGCAAATCAGCAACTATATAAACGGATTTGGTGTGTCTTTACCTGTAGCCGTTTGCTCAGGACTAGTCAATTCTTAGAATTGGTGAATTGATAACCAAATATGGATTCAGTTGCCTTTACCACAAGCCATATACTTGTGGGCTAGCCAATTCTTAGATTCCAACAAGGAATATACCATGGTGAATTGATGACCATACAACTCTCAGCATTTAAGCATGGGTGGTTGCAGACCCTATGATTTTGAGCAAATCATTACAGCTATCAACAGATTTGATGTGTCTTTACCAAAGCTGTACCTTTTGGACTAGCCAACTCTTTGATATACACAAGGTATATCTGGTGAGTTAAAAACCATCAACAAAATGCAACAAACCTGCACGAGAAAGTTAGTTTTTTTTTTTTTTTTTTTTTTTTTTTTTTAACTAATAAAAACAAACAAGACAAAGAAAAATCCTCCCCTGAGGCATATGCCTCCCCTGAGGCCTATGCCTCCCCTTAAACTTTGCAGTTAAGGGTTAAGCATTCCAATATTGACCACTAGGTGTTGAAACCTTGGTCCATCAAAAGCTTTTGTTAACAGATCTGCCACATTATCATCTGTATGAATTTTCGCCACATTTATCAAATGTTTTTCATATGCATCTCTTATAAAGTGGTGCCTGATTTCAATATGTTTGGTTCTACTGTGAAAAACTGGGTTTTTGACAATGCATATGGTACTCTGATTATCAATAAAAAGAGTTGTGTTCATGAAGTTATACCCATAATCCAGCAGTTGGTTTTGAATCCAAAGGACCTGTCCACAGCAATTTGCAGCAGCAACATACTCTGCTTCAGTAGTTGAGGTAGCCACAATGGTTTGTTTCTTGCACTGCCAAGAAATCAGTCTCGTTCCAAGGAATTGACAGCTTCCAGTTGTGGATCTCCTATCCAGATTTGCACCAGCATAATCACTGTCACTATATGCTTCCAACTTAAAAGGAGACTCTTTTGGGTACCAAAGGCCTAAATGAGGTTGGCCTTTGAGGTACTTAAAGATCTTCTTGACTGCATTGAGATGGGAAGTAAGAGGAGTGACTTGAAGTCGAGAGCAAACACTCACAGCAAAGGTAATATCAGGCCTTGAAGTTGTTAGATACATTAATGAACCAATCATAGATCTGTATAAATGAACATTCACAGGAAGATCTGGTTCATTGTTGGCTTTTGTTTTTGGAGCTTCATAAGGTGTTGTGGCAGTTCTGACACCTTCCATACCAAATTTCTTCAACATGTCCCTCACATATTTATCTTGACTGATAAATATCCCATCTTGTTTCTGCTGAACTTGGAGACCCAAAAAGAAAGTAAGCTCCCCCATAGCACTCATCTGAAATTCTCCCTTCATCAGATCCTCAAATTCCCTACACCAAGCTTCTTTAGTGGATCCGAAAATGATGTCATCCACATACACTTGCACAAGTATGATGTCTGTCGAGTTCTTCTTCAGAAAAAGAGTCTTATCAATGGCACCTCTTCTGTAGCCATGCTTCAGCAGAAATGATGAAAGCCTAGCATACCATGCCCTTGGTGCCTGATGAAGTCCATAGAGAGCTTTAACTACTTTGTAAACATGATTAGGATGATCTGGGTCTTCAAATCCTTTGGGTTGTGTGACATAAACTTCCTCTTCTATCTCACCATACAGAAAAGCACCTTTAACATCCATCTGATACAGCATGAAGCCCATGTAGGATGCATAGGCCAAGAAAATTCGAATAGCCTCTACTCTAGCAACAGGTGCAAACACTTCATCATAATCAATCCCCTCCTCTTGCCTGTAACCTTGAGCTACTAATCTTGCTTTGTTTTTAATAACCACACCCCTTGCATCTCTTTTGTTCTTCAGAATCCATTTAGTTCCAATAGCATATTTGCCATCTGGTAATGGTACCAAGATCCAAACTTGTTGGTTTTGAAACTATTGCATTTCGTCTTGCATTGCCTCAATCCAACTAGAGTCTTCAAGAGCTTGAGAGACACTGGTTGGTTCTACTTGAGAAAGAAAACACGCAAACAGACAATGCTTGTAGTCTGTGTGATTGTCTCTTTGCTGATTTGAGACATAAGAGAGAAAAGCAACCTGTCCAAATTTAGGACTAGAGATAGCCCTTCGAGTTCTAACAGGAGCTAGAATGTCACCAATAATGTTGGATTGAGGGTGAGTTATGTTGATTCTATTAGTAGCAGTGGGGTTGACTTCAATGGTAGGTTCAAGATTAGATACAGTTGGTACAAAAGTTGTGTCATAGGAAGGTGAGGTGAAAATGCCAGATTTGGGTTGATGATTTCCAAGATCTGAAGGACTTGGAAAGCGAGTATACGGTTCACCAAAGTCTGTGGACACTCTAGTAGGAATAGGAGTAGTAACAGACGAGCTTTTAGCGGATTTGATGACGATGGGAGAGACTGCATCAGTGTCAGCAGAAATATGGTTTCCACTGACAGCCTCATTTGCAAACTCCCCATTCACCTTCTCAGCTTCAAGCTTAGCTGCAAACTCTTGAGTCTGAAGCCTAGCAAGGTCCTCAGCATAGTGTAATTCATCTTCACTCTCAGCTGAAGAATCTCTAGAAGAGTTACCTGCAACATTGTTAGGGGAGAAAGAAGGCACAAGAATGGGTTGTTCATCATCTTCAAAATCACTTCCAGAGTCAGCATCCAAGGTACCTGCATTGTTAGAGGGAGATTCTTGAGAACCTGCACTTTGGTTAGCCATATGTCTAGTATACCCCAGATAATCAGTTAGGTAGTCAAGGTCAAAAGACCACACATGACCCTGTCCTTGAACATTGGGCTTATCTTCCAGGTATCTCAGGTTCAAAGTCTCCTCTATCTTCTTGGCAGATAAGTTGTACACTCTGTAAGCCTTGCTATTAGCTGAATAACCCACAATATAACAATCATCAGCTTTCTCATCAAACTTCCCCAACGGATCACTGGTGTTTAGAATGGTCACTTGACAACCAAAAGGTTTGAGGTAATGAATGACTGGAACCTTCCCAAAGAGAAGTTCATATGGTGTTTTGAGGTGAGGTCTAGTAATGGAGACCCTGTTAAGCACATAGCAAGCTGTGCCAACAGCTTCAGTCCAGAACATAGTGGGTAATTTAGAGTCTGCAAGCATTGATCTTGCAGCCTCTATCAAGGTCCTATTCTTTCTTTCAGCTACCCCATTTTGTTACGGGGTTCTTGGATTGCTATAGTCCCTTTTTATCCCTTTAGACCTACAGAGTTCTATAATAATAGCATTCTTGAACTCTGTCCCATTATCACACCGAATTCCCTTAACCTTCTTGTTCAACTGATTTTCAATGAGGGTGATGAAGTCTTTCAACACTGGAGTTGTTTCATCTTTAGTCCTTAGAAAGAACACCCAGCAAAATCTGCTATATCCATCAGTGATAACCAAACAAAAGTACTTGTGATCAATGCTTCTGACTTGAGTTGGACCAAATAGATCCATATATAACAGCTGAAGAGGCTCAGAGATAATGCTCACTGCAGTGACAGCTTTGTAGGAGGCTCTGTGTTGCTTCCCTTTGTTACATGCAACACAATTATGATCATTGGAGAAAACTTTGGAGGGTAGACCTTCAACAAGACCCCTTTTAGAGAGTGTGTTTATGGTCTTGAAATTCACATGAGCCATTCTCCTATGCCATTTGTTAGACTCATCCAATGATGCTTTAGCCAGCAAACAAGTGAGGTCACCTTCAGGATGAACTTCATTGAGGTTGAATGTGTATAGATTGTGAGTTCGAGGAACTCTCAGTAGAATTGAAGTATCTTCTGGAAGCTTGAACTCTTTAGAAAGCACAAGACATTCATCTTCAGAGAAGAGTACCTTGTTCTTGGTGTCACAAATTTGTGAGACTGAGAACAAGTTGAAGTTCCGAAGTTCCCTAACATAGTACACATTCTCAAAGTTCAGTAGGGGTGTCTTGATGGTGCCTTTCCCAGTAATTCTACCATCACTTCCACCAAAGGTCACATTGCCTCCTTCTTCAATAGGAACAAAATTGTGCATCATACCTCTATTTCCAGACATACTTCTTGAACAGCCACTATCAACAATACCAATATCTTTATGCTTGAGAGGGTGATCCTACAGAAACAAACATATATACAAAAGAATGTTAGAATACAGAGGAGGCTCAAGTCATTGCTGACTTGAACCTGCCGTGTGGATCATTAGATTTAGGTCTGGTAAAAGAGTAAGATCCACCATTGTTCTTGGGTTGCCATTGAAATTTGGGTCCCTTATTATTCCAAGAACAACCTGCTGAGGACTTGACAGCAGTACCCCAACATCCTTTCCCATTATTCATAGAGTCAACATATGCAGGCCAATAACCATGTTTAAAGTATGGGCTAGTGGGTTGCACATAAGGTCTATCAGCTGATCTCTTCCAATGAGAGTCAGTAGTTTGTGGGACATAAGGTGGAATATTCTTAACATTGGTCCACACAGGTCTAGGTTTCTGCTGAGTAGCACATACACCCAATCTTTGCTCATAAAAATCACAATCCTTAATTAAATAAAATTTACTTCCACAAACAAAACATGTCTTCCTTTTGGAAGATTGATTCAACAAAGAAGATGTTCTATTACAAGTAGAAGTACTTAAACCAGAAATATTAAAGGAATTGTTTTTAACAGACTTATTATGCAAAGATTTAAAGGACAATTCTTCAGGGGAAACAGGCTTGGAAGTTGATTCCTCAGCAGCTATCCTAGAAGGCTTGTAGATAGATTTGGGCATAGGCTTTGGTGTAGACTCAGGTGAGGGCTTGGGAAGGTCTGACTTATCACTTGAATCACAGTTGTAAGTAGATCCTTGATCTGATGAATTGTCACTGTCAGAGAAAGGGACAAAGTCATAAGATGAAGCATCGTTGTCTGGCAAGTCTTTTGACTTTTTGCCATACATATGGTGTGATCCATCAAAGTCAACAGTAATGGATAGGTCAGTGGGCATGAATTCACCTCTAATAGGTCCAGGGACAGCATGTAAATCACCTTCCTTTTTAAAATGTTCTAAGCCTGCAGGTGTAGATTTACGCCCATCTTGCCTAGCTTCCAATCCTACATATTTTTGAAAACCTAAACCTATTCCAGAGTTCACGGACTGACTATTATAGAGTTCTCTAGCTAGATTGTCACCTGATATTAACCATTGTTTATGTCTAGCTATTTCCTCAGCAAGTTTCTCTTTAAGCTCTAGATTCTCAGCAATAGTATCAGCTTTTTCCTTTTCAGTGCGTTTAAAGTTAATGTTTGCAATATCTAGATCAAATTGTAGCACCTTAATCTTTTCTTCATAAGCTATCTGATTCTTTTGAAACCATACCTTTTGTCTTTCTAATGTTTTTAACGAAAGTTTATAAGCTTCATTATCAACATAGCATTCATTGTATTTAGGTTTCATAGTATCATAAGCTTCTTTAAGTTCATTGTATCTATCACTACAACCAAATATACAGTTGTGTACCTGAGAAAGTCCCATCAAGGCAAACTGATCATGCCTATCTTCTGAAGTGCATCTTGCCAGCAATCCAAGCTCCTCAGTATCAACAGCTTCCTTATTCACAGGTTCATGAGCAGTCCAGTTGACCTGTTCATCCAAGGTGACTAGAGCTGCTGAAGTACTGGCTTCCTTCTGTTTCTGCTGATAGGAATTATAGCTAGCTCCCTCTCCACTCTTCCTGTCTTTGCATTCCCTTGAGAAATGACCCATCTGGTGACAAGAGAAACACTTGACCTTTCTCCTGTCAAAGCGAGTTGGATCCTTTCCCTTGAAGCCAAACTTTCTTCCTGACTTTTCCTCAAACCTCTTGATATCTACTGAAAGCATGGCCACCTGCCATTTTAGCTTCATCTCCTCCATCTCAAGTGGGTCCACCTGGTCAAAATCTTCATAAACAAGATGCTGTTGAGTATCATAATATGCAACAAATGAATGAAGCACATCCTCCAATACACTACCAGTTTTAGCTTGAGGGTAGGATGGAGTAGGACGATAAGATGATGATGGTAAGTAAGATGGACTTGAAGCATGCATCATCATATTGGAGTGAGATGTCCCAACAAAGGCTGTATGACCAGAAGAGGATGCACGGTAGGGAGATCTGACATCAGGTTCAAGAGATCTGAGTTTGTTGTACAGCTCATCAAAAGTGAGCATGTCCAGCCCACCTTTAGCTTTAAGGGCTATACTCACATGTAACCATGATGGAGGCAAAGATCGTAGGAACTTTGAATTGCAATCATCATTGTTAGGCTTTGCATTCAGCTGGTTTAGCTGACTCAGAATCTTGTGAAACCTGTCGTATCCCTTGGGGATACCTTCTTCTTCAGAGATATTGAACTCTTGGAAGTGTTGTCTCAGCATGGACTTCCTCATTCTCCTGGACTCTTCATTTCCACCAAACCTTGCTTTAAGAGCCATCCAGATGTCCTTTGCATCAACCATGTGGTGAAAATCACCCAAGTGATCTTCAGGAATAGATTGAAGAAGGATGGTTCTTACTTTGTGCTCTCTTTGCACAGCTAGAATCTCTTCAGCAGTTTTGGGAGGAGCAATGGTAAACTTACCATCAAGATCTGGGATAGTCTTCTTCAGACTGTTTCCATTCTTCACAATCTCCCACAGATTCCAATCAATATTGGAGATCCAGTTCTGCATCTTCATGGTCCACAGATCATATTCTTCCTTCTTCAGATAAGGAAACTTACCATTGCTGTTGGAGAGACTAAGTTGCTGCATAGAGGTGGTGTTTTTGATGTTGTTGTTGGTGACTTCTGATTCATCATCAGTTCCAGGCATGGTGAATATGTTTTTGGTTGAAAGGGGGTGAGGTAAATATGGTTCTCAGTATCGTAGAGACTCTCCCGAGGCTCTGATACCACTTGTTGAACACAGACAGACCTTGACAGATCTTGAGCACTCGTGGATCGTTAGTGTTGCCTATGTAATCATAAGCAAACTAATAGAAAATCTCTACAACCCATATTCTATAGCGGAAAGTAAATACAAGTTGTTATAACTAAGAACACTTAGATCCTCTATGGATCTTTTATTAACTGAAACACTATGTTTCAGATGAGTTGTTTATTACAAACTATGAGGTTCCTTTTATAGACAAGGAACCCTAAACTATTACTACTCAATCGACTAAACATGCAAGCATGCATTTAATGACTAAAACACTAAACAATATTGAGCAGTACAATAATACCCATGCTAACCTCGGGCAGTACAAGAATAATGATGGGTTAGCATTTAAATAATAAAGCGCATGCTGATCCTAGTCAGCTTCCACCCTTCAGCAGAAACATGACACGGCTTCTATACTTCAGCAGAATCTCTTCTTCAGCAGATTCTGCTTCTACTTCAGCAGAATCCTTCGGCAGTATTGACAGCAGAAATCCTACTCCACATAATTCCCAACAATAACATTATCAGAGTTGATTGGTGTGGTCTAATGATGGAATCTCTAGATCTAAATCCACCTAATCTAGATACGAATTTTGCAAATAAACAATATTGTGGTCCAATAACATTTCTTAGGGTATGTTTTTTTTTTTTTTTTTTTTTAATTTTATTTTATATATATATATATATATATATATATATATATATATATATATATATATATATATATATATATATACTTTGGTTTTATTTTTTAACAAATATTTGAATTATTTTTTTCACAGTTGCTGTATATTAGATGGCTGTTTAAAAGAACCAAATCGAATGAAGATGTCTTACAATATTGCTCAACAGAATTGCTGAGGAAAGTGGACTGTGAACATATAAGACTTAAAATTTTTTCTGAGTTTTTTGAAGATGATCGGGTTTTCTTCAGTGAGGAAGTTAATGATGAAATTGATCAACCAATTTTTGAATCTAGTGATGTTTTACTATTAGAGAATAAAAGAGTGTTAGAAGATCAATGTCAACATTTGAATTCTGAAGTGCAATAGGTAATCTTAAAAGTTTGATTATACTGCTTTTTAAAAAACATAATATTTGATTGTTATAACTCATTTTCTTCTTTTTATCAGAACAAAATTTGTGAAACTTCAAAACCTATACAAGCTAAAAGTGATAATGATAATTCATCATCATCTGAAGAAAACCATTTTTTTAATAATCATACTCCAATGAGGATTGAGAATTTTGGGAGTTCATCTTTGTTGGATGCTGCAAATGACCCTTCAGTTTATGATGATGACAATTCCTTAAATTTTGATTATCGAAATGAGGTATTCATTCATTTATAATAATATATTCATTTAATCATTTATTAATAATATATTTTTTTAACGCAGAATAACCAGTTCCAACCTTTTCATGCGACTGAATTATCAGAAGATAACAACTTGAATCATGTTGATGTTCAAGAGGTATTAAATTGTTCAAGAACTTAAAATTTTTCTTATGTTATTTTGTTCCAAACTGAAATCAGGTCAGATCGGCTATACTTGAGATACATATTTTAATAAGAAACTTATTACATAACTTTTTTTTTAAGAAATGAATAACTTATTCTGTTAATTTGTTAATTTTTCATGAAGCTATTTCTGATCTGAAAAGATGTATATCACATTTTTCATTGCATGATGATATTCTTTCAAAAGATGAAGAAGTTGTTAATCTTAAGAAAGTACTTTTGTCGTTTTTAATTAGAAAAGATGAAACAAAAAAACAGAGAAGTGAAGGTGTAGTTAACGTAGGATTTGATGAAGAAACAGAAATACCAAATGAAGGATGTGCCAAAGAAACTAATGATAACATCCATGATGAATCAGAGAATACAAGTAATATTCAAATGATTTCACGTGAAGTGGTACAACCTTTAAAAGTTGTTGAAGAAAGTTTTGTTGAAGAAAATGCTCCTAGTGCGGATCTTTCTATTGCCGATGAACCAAGTTTGCCTGAGGAAGCTGCCAAACAATATTTGAACGAAAATGAAGATGATTACACAGCCAATGAATTGCTTACTCCTTCGGAAGAACATGAAGATGGTAATGTTAAAAGCAATTCAGCTGACATCGTGTGTGTCAAAAATGTTCACAAAGGATATAATGATAACATGGATTTTGCTACAGTTTCTATAGGCAGTGATAAAGTGGTTAAAAAAAGTGCTGCTGCATGTGCTGAGAGTTCTGCTGAAGAAAATGTTGCTAATGCTGATGTTTCTATTGGTGATGCTCCTACTCTTGATCTTCCTACTGCTATAGCTTCAGAAGAATTTCCATATTTGGCTGATACAGAAATGGATGATCCAAGCACAAAAGCATATGAAGAATTGTCACACATACAAGTTGAAATGCATGATATAGAAGATGAAGGGCTTGTCAAAGAAAATAGTGATTGTGTACAAACTAAGAAACATTTCTTTGTAGTATCTGATAAAGTGGTTAAAGAAAGTGTTGCTGCATTTGCTGAGAGTACTGCTGAAGAAAATGTTGCTAGTATTGATTTTTCTATTCGTGATGCCCATACTCTTGATGTTCGTACTGCTGTAGTTTCAGAAGAAGTTGAAGATTTGGCTGATACAGAAATGCATGATGCAAGCACAAAAGCATATGAAGAAATGTCATACATACCAGTTGATAGCCTTGCAATAGAAGATGAAGGGCTTGTCAAATAAAATAATGTTAACATCGAATTGGCTGCAGTTTCTCTACACAGTGATTGTTTAGAAACTAAGAAAGATATCTTAGAAGTAGATGATATTGAGAAATTCGAAGACTCTGTTAGGCCTGAGATGCAGATAGATGATGTCATAGAAACTAATAAAGTGGTTAAAGAAAGTGTTGCTGAAGAAAATGTTCCTAATGATGATTTTTCTACTGCTGATGAATCATGTTTGCCTGAGGATGAAGATGCCGACAGAAAGTCAAAGTTAGAAGACAAAAGAAGTAATGTTAACATCGAATTGGCTGCAGTTTCTATACACAGTGATTGTTTAGAAACTAAGAAAGATGTCTTACAAGTAGATGAGATTGGGAAATCCGAAGACTCTGTTAGGCCTAAGATGCAGATAGATGATGTCATAGAAACTAATAAAGTGGTTAAAGAAAGTGTTGCTGAAGAAAATGTTCCTAATGATAATTTTTCTACTGCTGATGAATCATGTTTGCCTGAGGATGAAGATGCCAACAGAAAGTCAGAGTTAGAAGACAAAGGAAGTAATGTTAACATCAAATTGGCTGCAGTTTCTCTACACAGTGATTGTTTAGAAACTAAAAAAGATGTCTTACAAGTAGATGAGATTGAGAAATCCGAAGACTCTGTTAGTCCTGAGATGCAGATAGATGATGTCATAGAAACTAATAAAGTGGTTAAAGAAAGTGTTCCTAATGATGATTTTTCTACTGCTGATGAAGCATGTTTACATGAGGATGAAGATGCTGACAGAAAGTTAGAGTTTGAAGAAAGTGAAATTTCAAACAAACATTTGAAACAAGTTGATGATCACAAAGACAACAAGAAAGAAAAAAGCGCAACTATCACAGAGTTAGAAGAAGGCATTGATGCTTATGAATCTTTTGATGAAAGCAACAACTATGTCAAAGTGAAGAAAACTCTTGAGAAAGAAGATCAAAATACTGCTAACTTTGCAGGTAATCAACCTGACAGGCCAGTGGGTTCTAGCAGTGGTGATGTACTCCCAAAAGAATATCTTGATTTCACGCAAGCCCAAAGCAATCCGGTTAATCAAATTGGTAAGGGTACAAGTGACACCACCAAATGTATCTTTCAGGAAGAAGAACCAATTGAAGAACAGAAACATGAAGATGATGAGATGTTAGATACTGAAGATGATGATTTTGATAAGAATGGAACATTTACAGGTGATGATGTTTTGAAGTGTATCAAGGCTGAAGAGGAACTTTTAAACATCAAAAGTGAGAATTACATTCTCGACAATATCTCATACAAACCCAAGCAATCTTCTGAAGCACCTAAAGATACTTCATCTTCTGAAGTAAATATTTCTGAGAGTTCTACTTTTGATGAAAAACTTTCTACTGCTGTTTCTACTGATGTTAGTATGGAAGATTCTGTTATTGATCTTGAGAGAAATCAAATCGATAATCTTGCCATTCAGGTACAATTTCGTATCTAATTAATTAATTTTTTTATTTTATTAGTAAATAGTAGTAAAAAATAATATCTTATATAAGTGCACTTTAAAACGCTTTTCCAGGTTTTTCAAAAACATGATTTGAATATCAAAGGAAATGAAGAGAAGCTAAAACGAAGAAAAAAATCATGCATCCTTTTTGAATCTCCATATATGAACAAAAGAGTTGAGACTATAATGGAATTCAAATCACAGGTTGAAAAACTATTCCCGAAAATGATTCTATCCGATACAGAGAAAAATGATTTGTAAGTTTTTAAAACTATACATAATTTTAATTTTTAATTTTTTACATGTAATTTCTATATGCTAGTATATAATAACTTCTATTTGTTACTTTATAGGGAGGAGATTTTCAGTTATGGGAAAGTAAATGGAATTTTAAGAATTCATATCAAGTGTCTTGCTTCTGAAACAGAGATTGAGCGTGAAGTTATTGATAATTTTGTTAGTATCCTCAATTTTGAAGAAAATTTAACAAAGGATGCTTTAAAAAGTTTTAGACATTACTTCAAAACAGTGATGATTGTAAGTTAATATATATTTTTTTATCTTAATTTTTCTTTCATTATACACAAATATGTTTTGTTTGTAACTTTTGCATTTTGTTTTTGTTTTTAATAGCCAAAAGATCTTAAGGAATATGAAAAAGATAAAGAAGGACATTGTCTAAAGTTTAAACGCTATGTTGAAGATCAGTTTGATAATGATAAAAAAGATATGTCAATGGAAAAAATTGAACTGGTAATGTAATCTATCATTAATATTAACATAATAATAGTCGTCTTTTATTTGATTTTAATTTCATATTTTAATAGGTGTTCTTTCCAATCCTTGCATATGAGCACTATTATGTAATAGTTTTCAACATAAGGAATGGTGGTGCTGTTATTTTAGACAACAGTAATTCAGGTGCTTCATATGATGCAAAATACAAGCACATTTTTTATTATGTGGTAAGATTTGATTTTTATTTTACTTTATACTTTTTCCTGTTCAGTATATTTTTTGTGTTGTTCTCATTCATTTTTTATTCTTTTTAGAAAAGTCTGTTATCATCCTATTTGCTTGATCAGAGCCATCCAAATATTCATTTTTTGCTGGATTCAAGTGCTAGAATAATTCAACTAAAATGGAGAACTAGACAAGATAAAGTCAATTGTGGTTTATATGCGATGACACATATGGAACTTTATGAGGCTCAAGATGAAAATTGGGAAACAGGTCTTTTAGTAGAAAATGACCCAAATCGTCGAATGCAGATGGATGTGTTGAGAAGTAGATACATTACAAAGCTTTTGCTTCATGAGATCAATATACATAGACATAAATTGATAAAGTATGCAGAGGAGTGGATGGAAGAACATCCAGATGAATATGAAGAAGAAGGAACGAAAGCAAAAGTTAGGAAAATCATAAAAGGAGAAGGTATGAGTATTCAACAGAGATTCAACGAAGAAATGATACTTTTGTTGGACTTTAAGCTTTCGTTAGATTCAAGGAATATGGAGCAAATTTTGAAATTATGCAGATTCAGAAGACATTATGGATATAAAAAAATTATTAAAGTCGATGTTGAGCAAGTGAATGGATCTTTAAGATACTCGCTGATGTTAGATTACAATTCAAAAGACACAATTTCGCATCAAGATATTCCTTTTTTAGGACTTCAAGAATGGAAAGATTTTATGTCCTGTATTTACAAAAGTAATACAGAGTTCAATTTGAAGAAAAAAATCATAAAAGAAATTCAAAGCATTTTCGTAAAAGCCTACATGCTGAATGAGATCACAGTTGACGAGTGTTATCAATCATATATTGGGTTGACTCATTTCACATCCTTTGTTCATCAACCGTATTTTGTAGATTGTTGTAGAAGAGTTTTATCTGGAGATCGTCCATATTTTCGAAGAGTTCCAGATGGTATCATCTTTCAAGACCTTAAGTATTACGAAGAACCTAATGCAGGGCTTTGTTACTTAAACAAGGAAAATAAGAAATACTTTCAAAGTTATTCTGAAATAACTAATCTTTCGATTTTGCATATGGTTGTTTTTTTCAAGTTGTGCATAACGGATCAAAATGCAAAATTCAAAAAGAGAGTTTTGAGAGCATTACATTTTAAGACAAAAGCTTTATCAAAATATCCAGAATTTGAAAAGGTCAAGGAAGAAGCAATGAATTTTGAAGTCGAAGAATCAAAGGTAACAATCTTTTTAATTTTTTTTTTTTTAATTTTTATTCATTTTTGTTAGAAATGTTTTTAAACTTACAGAAACATCAAAGTTCAGAAACAGATGGGAATAATACGAAGTTACTTTCTCTGACAGATGAAAAACCAGAGATAGATGAGCTTGCAGATCGGTTTGATTATGATCATGTTCATGAAGCTTCTTCAAATTCGAACAAAATGGTATTTATTTTATTTGTTTATTTTTTATTTTTATTTTAATAACATACACTGTCATTAAACTAATTTTATTAACATTTCAAATATATATATATCTATACTACTTATAAAGCATGCATATCCCCAACCAAAAACCAACCTTTCAACTTTAAGATTTAGCCACCCATACCTATATCAAAGCCTGAATTTACACATACCAAACCACCATCCGACCCTAAAAAATTAACAAACCCACAAAACCAAATAAACCTACCATCCACTATATTTACCAAATAAAAAACACACACTCACAAATAAAACACTCTCCAATCTCCCACCTACAAAATAAACATCTCTCATCCCTAACTAAAAAAAAACTCACGCACATATGCTTTCTTCTTGACAAAAAACTCATCTCACTCTCTTAAAAAAAGACAAATCCTTTCTATCTCAAAGAAAAAAAAACTCTCCAAAAAACAATCATAACTCTCACCCTCCATTCGACGCCACGCACCACCGGAATCAACCGGATCTATGAAGTTTGAGGTATTTTGATAGATTTATGAGTTTTGAAGATTTATTTTATAAATCTATACATTTTATTTGCATGATATATAGTTTTTTTATAGATCTATTTTTTTATTTTTTTATTTTGTAGATCTAGAGTTTTTTTATTTATAGATCTATATATTTTTTTTGATCTATTGATTTTATTTGTAGATTTATATGTTTTATTTGTAGATCTAACGTTTTTGGTATTTTTTTTATAGTGTCGCCTCTTGCACCCACTTACCGCCGCTTTCCGCTGTTGTAGCCGCCACTCTCTCGCCGGAACAAGCTGCAACTGACGCCGGGAAAAAAGTTGTGGTCACCGGAAAAAGTTGTGATACTGCCGGAAATAGGTATTTATTTTTTTTATGATCGACCTCTACTTTTTTAATAATAGATCCGTACTTTTATTTAATAATAGATTTCTAATTTTTTTTAATAACAGATCTCTACTTTTTTTTAATAATAGATCTCATCACTTTTTTTTAATAATAGACATGTACTTTTTATTAATAATAGATCTCTACTTTTTTTTTGTAATCTTAGTTGCCGGATTAGCATCACTGGGCTGTTAATCTTGTTGTTGCCGCCTTCCTACCGCTGCTTTCCTACAGCCTCCTCCCTACCGCTGATATGTCCAAACCGTCAAGTTATCTCACACAAGCTAGCCACTTGTGAATGACTAACCGTAAGAAACTTAAAACAGTTCAGACAAACCAATAATAATAAGAGAAGTAGTATGTGGGTAACTCAAACGTATTAGGTTTGAGCACCGAGATCGTTCCGAACGAGGGTTGAATGGAATTTCCAACTCACGTCACGATTATCGGGATTTGAATAAGAGAAGGGCATAAAATGATATATTCTAAACTACGGGATAAGGAAAGCAAATGGGAATAAAATCTATGGGGAAAACCTAAGAATAAAGGCAAACTACTCAAATCTATACTAAAACGCAAATACGGAATTTAAACGAAACGCGAATAAAATGCAACAACGACTAATCTAAATCCTAAAAATAACCAAAATTACTTTTATACTAAAAATGATATTAGAAAACTATTTATGAATTAAAACTAATTTTTAGGAATTTTCTGGAATTTATTTGAATTAAAATCTAATTATTAACTATTAAAACTAATTTAAAATACTAAAAATTATGAAAATAATGGGGAAAAATATGAAACTAATTTTATAAAATCTAAAATATCCTAAGAGAATTTACAAAACTATTTTTGTATTTTTCTGATTATTTTTCTATTTTCTACTAATTTAAAAATATTTTAATCTAATTTAAATGGCTAAAAATTACAAAATAAGCTAGGAAAAATCTAGAAAAATTATTTTTTTGCTTTTTGTATTTATCTTAATCTATGAAAATTGAAAAATTATTTTTTTGGAACTTTTTCTGAATTAATTGCAATAAAAGCTATTTAAAAGTGATTAAAAACTGTTTTAAATTGAGAAAAATAGTAATCAGTGACTAAAACTTATGAAAAACTCAGGAAAATTCTAAACTATTATTCTAAATCTATGAAAAATAAGAAAACATAGGCTAAAGTGAAGGATATGAGAGCTGATGTGTAACTGTTATGAAGATAAGCACTTGAAAATAAGCTAGAGAGTGAAATAAGCTACCCAACTATCTCAGAAGCTAATTTATACTATAACTACTCTAGGACAACTAATTCAAGCTAATCCTAACACCTAATAAGCAATCTACCTAGATTTGATGCTAATTGCTACCAAAGTAAAAAGCTATCTGGCCCCTACTTTTAAGCTGAATTATAAGCTAATATATGGAAGCTTATTGAAAAATTCCAATTGAAAACAGTAACCAGCCTGGCTAAGAACTTGTTTACCAAATTAGAGCTTATAAGGATCTGTTATGAGCTCATTAGAAGCTCTGAAAGAAGCTGTGACAAGAGCACTGCTGGTGCACAGGGCACCTTTTGAAATTAAGACCAAGTTTAAGCACAAGTTAAGCAGTTTTAGAAAATTTGCAAAAATGAACTAAAATAATCCTGATGTTAACCACCAACCAAAGTTACTAATTCCAAAATTTCAAACAATTTGGACCAAGGATTAAGGAATTAAAAATCTACTCAGTTACTTGTAAAAACTGCATTTGATGATAATTTGACTTTTATAATAGAGACTGATTTTGACTTTAATGAAATTATGAGCTTATAAACTGGACTAAAACTGATGTGAATTGATAAAATACAACTAAAGTAAGCTAACTAATCACTTAATCTACCTATATGCAAAATCTGACCCACTGATTCAAGCTGATGAAGATATGAGAACAGATTTTGACTAAAAATGTATGCAGATGTAATAAAAGTCCTAAGATGGCTATTAAATGCTTAAATGAACCTAAAGAAGTCAATCCTAACTACTGAATAATCCTTAACCACAGATCACTGCAATGATCCAAACACCACTAATGCAACTTAAATGCAAACTAACTCTAGCCTAGCTTAAATTCTAATCCATGACAGCTGAATATTATGGTCTAACAACAATATGGAAGCTAACTAATGCAATACTAATGACTATAACAAACAGATAAAAATGAATCTAATAGGACAGCAAAACAGATATGAAAAAGCAAGAAGAAACCAATTTCTTAGACACTTACATTGGTCCAGCCACTATGGCTTGCTCAAAAAAAATCAATGGAACTGTAATCTAAGCTAATTATCAATCCAAATCCATAACAATCATCCCATAATTCAGCAATGCAGATCAATTTTAACCATAATTCTAACTGTTGACTTTATTTGACCAAAAGAAAATGAAAGTAAATTCTGAGGAAACAAGCTGAAATGGATTTGATACGAACTCAAATAACCACTTAGAATATCAATAAGCTGAAATGTAATAATGAAACAGTAATGAAAATTTAAGCTGAAAATATTTTATTGATAGAATTTGAGTACAAAATAGAAATAACAAAGCTGAATTTAATCTAAAAAACATTTGAAAATTACAAGACCACTCAGAAACTACTTTCTACACTACTCCTACTCTACTCCTATTCTACATACATCTTCTGTGGAATCAGGGGTATATATAGCTGAAGTCATGAGCTCATGGAAGGATCCAGAAGTGCAAATGTGTGTTTCTTTTGAGCGTTTTGAGCCATCAGATCAATCCCACTTACAATCCTTTCATCTAAACCCTTGGATCATTTAAGCCACGCATCTTGGACCAATCAGAAGCAAGGAATTGGTATATGTGACACACAGATTGCCAAGCTGGCATCCGTGTGTCAGTGGGTGTCAGAGAAAAGTACTATTATACCCTTAATTTAAGCGGATTGCATCAATTGGGCAAAGGGCATTCTAGGGTTCTTATGACCTGGGTATTTGGGGTTGGATTTGGGCGCGGGTGTATTTGTTTTTATTATTTTGATAGTTTGACCCATTGACCGGGTGAGTGGAGTTTTGACTTGGGTAATGTGTATACCGGGTTGGATAGAAACCGGGTATAAGGGTTTAGTTTAGTTTATTGGACCGGGTAAGAGTAATTTGGGCCGTGGCTTTGAAAGGGTTTTGGGCTCAAAGTATATTAGACTAATAGAGTGATCCAAGTAGCTTATAAGGGACCAAATTTGTAAATTCTGATTTCCAAGGGACCAAAGGTGTAAATCTGAAAATGTAATCAAGGACTAACTTTGCCAATCTTTAAATAAACCAAGGGTTGAAATTTCAACTTTTGAAACTTGAGGGGTCACTTTTGCCAAATACTCAAAGTTCAGGGACTAATCTTGACATTTCTTCAAACTTGATTGTAACTTTCAAAAATCATCCTCAAAGAGTAAAATCTTCATAAATGCACAATCTCGACTTTCTGGCTCATCTCAAACTCTCTTGATCTCTCGTGCTCGGATTTACGTCTGATTTGGTTCCTTTTTGTGTGTTTTTACATATCCGTACCTGCACAAGCACAAACTCAAGAAAACCACAAATATTAACAATAAACGGCTCTTTCTTGGTTGTTTTGGGTCAGTTTTGATAATGAAAATATATGTGTTTTAGCACATACCAAAATACCCCAGACGAGACTATTGTCGTGTCCTCACGCAATGCAATCAACTCACGCTTCTAAAACCAAGGATTTCAATCTCTTTCTACTAAACCTATGAAGAAGTAGCAAAGATTCCTCAAAAGAGATTAAGAACCCTTAATTCTAAAAACGCCCCGTTTACCTTTTAATTCACATGTATAGATATTACGGTTAAGCACATTCCGATTATGAATGACGGTTTGTTGAACTTTCATGTCGATTAATAACTCCAACATTTTTCAAACGACACGTTAGGATCACGGAGTAGAAAACACAACACAGCGTGAAGTGACCATACAGATAGAATACATCGTTCCTGATTTTTCACAAGTCCCAAACTAAGCGTAAAATCGAAATCATTGTTAAATATGACTCTAGATGCTAACACTACCCATGGAAGTTACTTGTGTAATTACTTTTTGTTCCCATTTTCCTATTTTCCTCTAGATTTTTTTATTTTTTGTGAGAAATGAATTTCTTCAAATTCTCGTTTCGATAACTTTATTCCGATAAAGATACAAAGCTAAGTCGATAATTAGTTATCCATCTTCTCTCAAGAACCATTGTCGTAAAAATGAGGTCCACATCAAGGAATTTTTATTCACTTATACTTTTGATTTTTTCATTTTTCATACATCTTTTTTTTTTTTTTTTTTTTTTTTATACTTTTTATTTATATGAGCTATGAACTACGGAGCTTCACGGGGTAATTCCAAGACTATAGGCTTCATGAAATGAGGATCCCGGCTGGCTAGGCTAAGACCTCACTCAATCCCGGCTAAAGATCCAAGGGTCCGATCTCGACACCGCAGCTCACAACTTTACTTATTACTTTTTCACTTATCACTTATTGCTTTATTTATTACGGATCCTTGATGTGTACCATTTTTTAAAACAAATATTCTTTTAAGAAGATAAAGAACTAACTATCGTCAAAAACTCGACATCTCTAATTATTTATTAGACAGATATGGGGTGAAACAATTTTGTGGGAACAAAAAGCCATAAGTACCTTCGATGGGCTCTAAAGAGAACCAACTACTCCACGTTTAGCATCTAAACTCATAAGTAACTCTATCATTTCTCGATCTCTGCAAATTTAAAATCCCAAATAATGAGATCCGCGGATGCTTAGCCGATAATTTTTAGATTATCTATGGTTAAGGGAACAAGCTAGGGCTCAACACGCCCGGTCAAGTCAGAATTCTATTCCTACTCTCACCAGCGGAAAGTAAACAAGGTGTCAAAACATATATTAACTTAGCAAATGCTTCGTCTAATGAAATCAAGTCATGCATATTTAAAGTCACTCAGGGAAACTTGCAAAATCTTGGCCTTGTGAGCTAGAATTCGCATTTTATAGCTTCTTGTCTAAGAGACTAGCAAAACTTTTCAATCAAAAAGACTTAACAAAAGCTTACAAAAATTTTTAAATTTTCTCATTTTTGCACAATTTTTTATTCTTTAAGGAAAAACGGGGTTACGAGAGAAACACGACAGAAAATAAGCAAGTGCGGTCAAATCAAATCGAAGATTACCCTACCCCAGACTAGAACGAAACATTGTCCTCAATGTTTAAAGCAAGGGTATCACGAAAATCTAAAAGCCGTTTATTAAGTATGCTAAAAGATAAACGTTAGTCGATAAGATTAGGATATCGGATTTCCATCAGCATCGATCATGAAACTCGAGTGGAGAAAAGACAAACTTCGAGCACGAGAGTCTTCATATCGGGAACATCCTAAACATCACAAACAACCAAACACGAGAAATCGAAGAGGCTAACCCCTTCACGTCACTATTTAGAGAAAATAGAAAGAAGATAGAGATAAGCATGGGGTGCCTCCCACGAAGCGCTACTGTTTTTGATCACCGAGTCGCTAGCCTGACTCGTCCCCGAATTCATTTGTCCTTGGGGAAGAAAATGGTAGAGATACCAGGGTCAAAAACGGTGTCCTCATTCCCGAAGGAATGAGACTGGGTGGGTTGGGAGGGAAAGAAAATGTCGGGCATCAGCACAAAAGGTATATCATGAAAGAATGATCCATCATCCGGCGGTTTTGCGGGTGGACGAAAGGATGACGGATCAGAATGAGAAAACTCCAAGAAAGATGGGAGCTCATAGTAAGGAGGTGAAAGCTTATCAATGAAGGCATCCAAGATAGGATCCTTTTCTCGAACAACAGTTTTAGCATAAAGCTCATATATGTCTAATATCCCGGGTTTAAAGATTTTATCTTCACATGTCGGCTCAACGGGATAAAGGATGGTGGACTCGTTAGAGAAAGGAGAGTCAAGAAAACCATCTAGAACAACCATATCCCCATCGGGATCATCATCAGTATCCTCAATACCCGGTGGTATCAAGTCATCAATGGGTAAGTCGATTTCTTCCATATTAGAATCACTTGGCGGCTTATCAAGAATATCGTCTTCAACCATTTCAAAATCAATCTCCATAATAACCTCAGTGTCGGATTCAATACTTTCTTCAACATCACATGACGGGAGAGAAAAGTCGGAATACAGAGATGGGACAAGTGGTGTGCTCTGAGAGCTAGCAATATCCACCACTTCCGTTGTGGTCTCTGAATCGGACTCAAAATCTTTGTCGAAAAGAGGATTAACTTCACAAAAGGTGTAGTCGTCACTGAGCTTGAAAACTGGATTTGAGAAAATCCCGGAAGTAACCTCGGAGATGTCAAGAGAATCACATAAAAGCGAATCACAATCACTATCAGATATATCCTCGGACTCACTTGGGATTGGGTCAAGTCTCTCAACACAAGACGATTCCGTTTCCGGAATAGTGCTAAGAGGCTCGTCCCCCATTATGAGAGAGTCAACGGGATCAACAACTATCGAAGACATAGAATCATCGACCTCTTCCAAAATGACGTCACTTCTCTCAACCGGCGTGAGTGAAGGGGAAGAGTCGGAGATGAAAGGCTCAGAAATGGGAGTGGTTTCAGCCGACAAACTTTCATAATATTCTTTCATTTGAATGGAATCCTCATCATCATCGAAAACGAAAGTCTTGCAATATTGGGTTGTTGTAGTATTGTAGACATCGTCATCGGAGGCTTGACAATCGTAAAAAGGATGGGGACCACCACAATAATCACATCTTTTGGAAACAGTATCAACGGGCTCTGGTTTTTCCTTCATGTATCGAATATCATTGGTAAGCTCAGCCATCTTAACCGGTTTATTTCTTGATGTCGGAACTTTCGATTTGTTCTCGATGATCGTCAATATATCCCTTGGGGTACGATACAAGATATTGCCACCGGCGGCTGTATTAAGTGAATCTTGATCGGTTTGCGTTAAAGCATTGTAGAATATATCGATCTGGAGTAATTCCGAAAAACCATGATGTGGGCATTTTCGTAGGAGATCTTTGAATCTTTCCCATGCCTCACCAAAACTTTCATCAAAACGCTGCTGGAAGTTTGTAATTTTGTTCTTAAGGTTTATCGTTTTAGAATAAGGAAAGAAACGATTTACAAATTTTGAAACGAGATCTTCCCAAGCAGTGATCGATCGAGGGGGTTCTTTATCGAGCCAATTCCGGGCTACTCCCTCGAGAGAAAATGAGAATAACATCAACTTAATTGTGTCATGAGGAACATCCTTATATTTTATAGTCGAAATTAAATTATCAAACCATCGGATGTGAGCATAGGGATCGTCCCTCTCGAAACCATAGAATGGCTTTGACATAACTAGTTGAATTAAACCGGTTTGTATCTCGAAATTTTCGGATAGAATCTCCGGTACAACGATAGCATCTTCGTAACCCTCGGCGGGTACTTGGAGCAGTTCTGACATTGTACGCGTGTCCGCCATTAGAATTAAACATATAGAGGGATAAGAGAAAAGAATTATCGGTTTAAGAGGATAAAAGAAGAATATTTTTTGGGTTTTTAAAACAAATTTTGAAAAGGAAAATCTTTTTGGGTTTTTATATTTAAGAAAACACAATATTTTTGTAACCGTCACGTCAACCGGTGCTCGGTAGCTCTCAAAAGTACGCGCAGCGGAGCGAGAACGAAGAGTGGATCGTTCTTCAGTCTGCAATTTAATGTCAAGACTTTCCTTATACCCCGTGTATAGGTTGTACCTTCAAGGTGAGCCGACGTAACAATTGACGTTTCAGTTTCTTTTGTTGGTTTTTTAATTTTTATGGGTTTTGTAAGCACTCTAGGAAGAATGTTTTGGTGTTTTTAGATTTTTTTGGATTTTTCAAAAATATATATTTACAAAAACGACGGTAACTTCACTCGGGGAAGGATCTTCAAATGCACGCGATTCGAGACGGAATACGAAAACTCGCTACAAGCCCTCCCCGGCAGCGGCGCCAAAAATTGATATGTCCAAACCGTCAAGTTATCTCACACAAGCTAGCCACTTGTGAATGACTAACCGTAAGAAACTTAAAACAGTTCAGACAAACCAATAATAATAAGAGAAGTAGTATGTGGGTAACTCAAACGTATTAGGTTTGAGCACCGAGATCGTTCCGAACGAGGGTTGAATGGAATTTCCAACTCACGTCACTAATCGCCAAACCTCAAACGAAATTGTCGTGACACAACCTCCCCGGCAGCGGCGCCAAAATTTGATTGTGTGTCCAAACCGTCAAGTTATCTCACACAAGCTAGCCACTTGTGAATGACTAACCGTAAGAAACTTAAAACAGTTCAGACAAACCAATAATAATAAGAGAAGTAGTATGTGGGTAACTCAAACGTATTAGGTTTGAGCACCGAGATCGTTCCGAACGAGGGTTGAATGGAATTTCCAACTCACGTCACGATTATCGGGATTTGAATAAGAGAAGGGCATAAAATGATATATTCTAAACTACGGGATAAGGAAAGCAAATGGGAATAAAATCTATGGGGAAAACCTAAGAATAAAGGCAAACTACTCAAATCTATACTAAAACGCAAATACGGAATTTAAACGAAACGCGAATAAAATGCAACAACGACTAATCTAAATCCTAAAAATAACCAAAATTACTTTTATACTAAAAATGATATTAGAAAACTATTTATGAATTAAAACTAATTTTTAGGAATTTTCTGGAATTTATTTGAATTAAAATCTAATTATTAACTATTAAAACTAATTTAAAATACTAAAAATTATGAAAATAATGGGGAAAAATATGAAACTAATTTTATAAAATCTAAAATATCCTAAGAGAATTTACAAAACTATTTTTGTATTTTTCTGATTATTTTTCTATTTTCTACTAATTTAAAAATATTTTAATCTAATTTAAATGGCTAAAAATTACAAAATAAGCTAGGAAAAATCTAGAAAAATTATTTTTTTGCTTTTTGTATTTATCTTAATCTATGAAAATTGAAAAATTATTTTTTTGGAACTTTTTCTGAATTAATTGCAATAAAAGCTATTTAAAAGTGATTAAAAACTGTTTTAAATTGAGAAAAATAGTAAACAGTGACTAAAAATTATGAAAAACTCAGGAAAATTCTAAATTATTATTCTAAATCTATGAAAAATAAGAAAACATAGGCTAAAGTGAAGGATATGAGAGCTGATGTGTAACTGTTATGAAGATAAGCACTTGAAAATAAGCTAGAGAGTGAAATAAGCTACCCAACTATCTCAGAAGCTAATTTATACTATAAATACTCTAGGACAACTAATTCAAGCTAATCCTAACACCTAATAAGCAATCTACCTAGATTTGATGCTAATTGCTACCAAAGCAAAAAGCTATCTGGCCCCTACTTTTAAGCTGAATTATAAGCTAATATATGGAAGCTTATTGAAAAATTCCAATTGAAAACAGTAACCAGCCTGGCTAAGAACTTGTTTACCAAATTAGAGCTTATAAGGATCTGTTATGAGCTCATTAGAAGCTCTGAAAGAAGCTGTGACAAGAGCACTGCTGGTGCACAGGGCACCTTTTGAAATTAAGACCAAGTTTAAGCACAAGTTAAGCAGTTTTAGAAAATTTGCAAAAATGAACTAAAATAATCCTGATGTGAACCACCAACCAAAGTTACTAATTCCAAAATTTCAAACAATTTGGACCAAGGATTAAGGAATTAAAAATCTACTCAGTTACTTGTAAAAACTGCATTTGATGATAATTTGACTTTTATAATAGAGACTGATTTTGACTTTAATGAAATTATGAGCTTATAAACTGGACTGAAACTGATGTGAATTGATAAAATACAACTAAAGTAAGCTAACTAATCACTTAATCTACCTATATGCAAAATCTGACCCACTGATTCAAGCTGATGAAGATATGAGAACAGATTTTGACTAAAAATGTATGCAGATGTAATAAAAGTCCTAAGATGGCTATTAAATGCTTAAATGAACCTAAAGAAGTCAATCCTAACTACTGAATAATCCTTAACCACAGATCACTGCAATGATCCAAACACCACTAATGCAACTTAAATGCAAACTAACTCTAGCCTAGCTTAAATTCTAATCCATGACAGCTGAATATTATGGTCTAACAACAATATGGAAGCTAACTAATGCAATACTAATGACTATAACAAACAGATAAAAATGAATCTAATAGGACAGCAAAACAGATATGAAAAAGCAAGAAGAAACCAATTTCTTAGACACTTACATTGGTCCAACCACTATGGCTTGCTCAAAAAAAATCAATGGAACTGTAATCTAAGCTAATCATCAATCCAAATCCATAACAATCATCCCATAATTCAGCAATGCAGATCAATTTTAACCATAATTCTAACTGTTGACTTTATTTGACCAAAAGAAAATGAAAGTAAATTTTGAGGAAACAAGCTGAAATGGATTTGATACGAACTCAAATAGCCACTTAGAATATCAATAAGCTGAAATGTAATAATGAAACAGTAATGAAAATTTAAGCTGAAAATATTTTATTGATAGAATTTGAGTACAAAATAGAAATAACAAAGCTGAATTTAATCTAAAAAACATTTGAAAATTACAAGACCACTCAGAAACTACTTTCTACACTACTCCTACTCTACTCCTATTCTACATACATCTTCTGTGGAATCAGGGGTATATATAGCTGAAGTCATGAGCTCATGGAAGGATCCAGAAGTGCAAATGTGTGTTTCTTTTGAGCGTTTTGAGCCATCAGATCAATCCCACTTACAATCCTTTCATCTAAACCCTTGGATCATTTAAGCCACGCATCTTGGACCAATCAGAAGCAAGGAATTGGTATATGTGACACACGGATTGCCAAGCTGGCATCCGTGTGTCAGTGGGTGTCAGAGAAAAGTACTATTATACCCTTAATTTAAGCGGATTGCATCAATTGGGCAAAGGGCATTCTAGGGTTCTTATGACCTGGGTATTTGGGGTTGGATTTGGGCGCGGGTGTATTTGTTTTTATTATTTTGATAGTTTGACCCATTGACCGGGTGAGTGGAGTTTTGACTTGGGTAAAGTGTATACCGGGTTGGATAGAAACCAGGTATAAGGGTTTAGTTTAGTTTATTGGACCGGGTAAGAGTAATTTGGGCCATGGCTTTGAAAGGGTTTTGGGCTCAAAGTATATTAGACTAATAGAGTGATCCAAGTAGCTTATAAGGGACCAAATTTGTAAATTCTGATTTCCAAGGGACCAAAGGTGTAAATCTGAAAATGTAATCAAGGACTAACTTTGCCAATCTTTAAATAAACCAAGGGTTGAAATTTCAACTTTTGAAACTTGAGGGGTCACTTTTGCCAAATACTCAAAGTTCAGGGACTAATCTTGACATTTCTTCAAACTTGATTGTAACTTTCAAAAATCATCCTCAAAGAGTAAAATCTTCATAAATGCACAATCTCGACTTTCTGGCTCAGCTCAAACTCTCTTGATCTCTCGTGCTCGGATTTACGTCTGATTTGGTTCCTTTTTGTGTGTTTTTACATATCCGTACCTGCACAAGCACAAACTCAAGAAAACCACAAATATTAACAATAAACGGCTCTTTCTTGGTTGTTTTGGGTCAGTTTTGATAATGAAAATATATGTGTTTTAGCACATACCAACCGCCAACGTGACTGTCGCCGTAAAATATGGTTCATTCTTAAAAGTTTGTTATACAAGCTTACTTTAAAGTTTTTAATTTTTTGTGTAAATTTAGTTATAGAAAGTTCATGTAAATTTTGTTGCAAAGTTTTTTAGATCTAATTTTTTTATTATGTTGTGTAAATATTGTGAATTTTGTTTTTCAATATTGTAAATCTGATTTTTTTTTCTTTCAAATCTCATTTATTTTGAGATTATTTTTTTCTTTATAAACCTAATTTTGTAGGATTTTTTAGAGTTTTGCTTTATTTGGTCATTTTTCATTTCGTTTTTTTTTTTACTTCTTGAATTACATTAATATATATATTTTTTGAAAATTGGTATCCTATATTTGAAAGACATCCTAATTGAAATATGTGTGAATTGTCTTTTAGTTGAAAATTGGTATCCACAAATCTAAGGTGAAATATGTAGTTTGTTTGTTTTTTTTTTTTTTTAATAAACTTTGTTGTAATTTCTTTTAGGGGAAGGTAATTTTTTTTTCCTTAATCTGTTTTGATAAGTTATACTAAGTAGTAAACATTTGTTGGTAAATTTGGTCCTTAAAGTTGTTAAGATATTGTTCATAGTATTTTCTGTTATATTTAAATTGAAAATGTAAAGCTAATGTGTTTTTGTGTTTGTTGTAGAATTTCTGATGTCCGCAAGTTACGACTCGCAAGAACCTTATGTTTACTTAATTAAAGCGAATTAGTAAGCAACCTCACATGGTGATAGATTTTGAGGCAACAATGGCGCCTTTGATAATTTTGTTTTTATCATGCTGAATTCTAAATCATGTAGAGTTTTTTATTTGTTCATATCTTAGTGTAACTTTGTGATATTTGTAGGTGGAAGCTTTTTTGATCTCGACAAACAAGAGACGGCCATTTTAATATACAACCTACTATTGGAGCCATTACAAAATCTGATCCAAACTAAAAAGAAATTTGAATGTTCTAATTTTTTTCTATAATTGTTGTGATGGTTATTTTTTTTTTCTATAATTGCATTTTGTTAGGATGAAAGAGACCTTTAAACAGTTGGTTTTGATGTTATAGAGGTGCTCAATATTGAAAAACGTGGCCATCTAAGTGTTTGAAGGGATAAAAAATTCTTGATTTTTTTGATCCAATCATATAACTACTTTAATTATTTCTATGTTTTGGGTCAATGAAGACAAATATTCAAAATGATACAGTATTTCTTTTTGATCTTTGGTATTTTCAATTTTGGCTCTCCAAATTTGAATGGAGGGTATTGTGATGGGATGAATTTGAGCTTATTTTGTCTCGAGCAAACTCTTACACTTTTGAAAAATTTATACCTTTAATTTATTCAATTCCATCTAAAGTGGATGACACAGGACCATGTGAAACAAGGACATGTCATTGTTCCAGCTTGCAAGCACTTCGAAACCTCAACCTTGCCTTGATAAATTAAAAAAAAAATAAATCAGGTCCATTATTGGAAATATCAAAAGTTGTGATGGCTCATAAAGTCACATGCGTATTATTAGTTGGTACTATTGTCCGGAAAGCGAATTATGGCAAATAATAAAAGTGCAATATCTGTTTTCCATTTTCATTCTTGGTTGAGTAGTATCAAATAAATAAAGAGTTCATAAAGTTTTTGTTGCTCATATTACAATATTTTACACAGAATTCACGAACGTTGAGTGTATTGCAATAAAAGTCAATTTATTCAAATAAAGTTTCGTGAGACATACAAAGAGACGTACGTAAGGCGGCATTTAAACAGCATGTAACAATATGTATGTATGTAATGATTCTATATTTTTAAGTCCCTAAGTTTACCATAACAGTAAAAGCTAAATCATCTATAGAATAGTGATGACTCATTTAAGTGGTAAACAAAAATTCTATGGTTTAAACTTTAAAGTCATCCGAAAACGAACCAGAGGACCCGTTAAAACCGATACAAACTGGTGAATCAGGTCTCATCGAGATCTTTTCACGTTCTATTTTAAACGTTATACGAAATACTTACCACAATATCGCATATCGTTAATTGTCTGCCGCTAGAAACCGATGCCGCTAGGCACGGGTACTCGCCTAGTATATATATATATATATATATATATATATATATATATATATATATATATATATATATATATATATATATATATATATATATATTTTAATTTAATCACATACATTATAATTTCAGCTTATGGTTGTTGTTGAAACACTCAATGAATTAAGTAATTATGTAGTAAGTATTTTATATGAGCACAAATTTTAATATGTGTAAAACAAATTATGTTATTAATGTAAGTTTTTTTATTCATAATAGGCTTTAATTGAGTGTCCTGAGCCAATAAATTTTTTCCGGTCAACTTCGTCATCTAATGATGATGATTCTGAAGAAGAGGATTCAAATGAGTCCGAGGATATTCAACGGATTCAGGTAGATGATAAATAAGTAATGTAGATTGCACATGGTTATTTTATTTTTAATTTTTTTACATCTTGTTGTAATTATTTTTTGATTTTAAACTTGCAGATGATAGATGGAGCTGAAACTCTTCACAATTTAAGAAATATTGTTAACAAAAGAGTTGATAATGAAGATGCTGTACAAGTAGATACTTATGTACAAAGACATTCAAAGAATATTAGACAAAAGAATCCAACAACAGTTTTGAAGTCACCATTCAATGTTAGAAAAATTGATATAAAAAGTACATTAAATAAGAACGACAAGTCTGTGATAGAGTTAATAAAGAAAAAGAACAACAGCAAAATTGCGTAAGTTATTTGTTTATTTATTTTATTTATTAACTAATGTTATTATTATCAGAATACAATCATACAAAATTTATTAACTATTTTTATTATTTTAATACAGGGAGCATTTTTTTGGGTCAGATTTTTATTGTGTTGTCAATCGGAGCTATTTTAAAGATCTGATTAATAAAACAAAACAGATTACCTCAAACATCATAGATATTTGGACTATTGTGTTGAATTTTCAAGAAAAATATAGAAGTCCTGGATCATGCTTAAGATTATTTCTTAACACTGAAGCAATGGTATGTCTTCTTGTTTTTCATTTTTTATTATTATTTTTTATTTCTTAATTTTTTTTAAGAAAACAAAGCGTTTATAATCTTTTTATTTTCAAATTTAATTCAGGGGCCTCGAAGAGAAAAAAGGGGACTTGGATATAAAAATATACAAGAAGAATTTTTTAATGCAATCAATTTTGCATGCAATAATTTTCTGAATTATAATAATCTATCAACAGTTAATCTGGTAAGTTTAAATTTTGTTTTCTTAAATCATTAACTGTGACAAAACATTTGTTTGTTGCTACAGTAGGAACATTTGTTGCATTAGTAGGAGTATTTTGTTGTTGCAATAGCAGTTTATTTGTACTTTAGAAATCATATTTTTTAAGACAACAAGAAGTTGTACTTTATCTATAGTTAATAATTGAGGAGCTATAATTAAGTAATTACTAAATTTACAAATTAAATATTAGTAAGCGGTTGTACTGCGATTTATTGTGGTGGTGGTTGTTTTACTGCGATTTATTGTAGTAAAACTTTTAAACCAACAGTGGTTGAAGTTGTACTAGCAGTAGTTTCAGCAGTAGCAACATTTTGTTGCAGCAGCAGTAACATTTGTAACACTTTATCTGATATCACATTAAAAATTATGTTATTTCCATTTAAAACTATTAAATTTAATTTTAATATTACAATATATACTTATTTGAATTTTATTATACTCTTTATTAATATTTTACTTTTTTCTATTTCAGGTTTTTTTCCCAGTATGTAAGCAAAATCATTTCTGTGTATATTGCTTCAATCTCTTGAATCCGTCATTTGTCATTATTGACAATCTAAAGGAAAGTGGTGCTATATATGGAAATACAACTCAAAATCTGGTAATATCATTATTATTATTTTTATATATATGTAACAAATTTAAGGTTAATATTTTTATTTTTATTTTTTGTTTTTCAGTTCAAATTGTTTTGTCATTATCTAAAAGTTTCAAAGCACTCAAAGGTTGAACAGATTTCAAAGTGTGTTCCTCGAAGACTTGAAATGCAATGGCAAACATCGAAAAATAAAACAGATTGTGGCATTTTTACTATGAGGCACCTTGAGTTCTATTCTGGAAGCGAGAACAAACAATGGAGATCTATATTTAAGCAAAATGGAAGTAAAGATGAGTTGGCATCATTGAGAAATTTGTATGCTGTAAAGATTTTATTAAGTGATGCTAACAAATTCAAGGAGGAGATTATAACGGAAGCAGCAAAACAGATGTTAAACAGTTGCACAAAAATCTTGTAAAAGTTTGAATACACTATAAAACAGTTGTATAAAATTAGGCCCAATTTATAAGGCCCATTTCAGTAGCCTCATTTTAACTTTTTGAATGCACTTATAGTATTTGTAACATTTATATCAATTACATTATCAATCATCACAATCATTTACGTATACTTGAAATGTCGTGTTCTTTCTGTCCAGAGGGTACATGCACTCCGAATTGTGCTAATTTGCAGGATTCTTTTTTGAAAGATGAGATTGACATGATAGATCGTTTCAATAAAATGGTAATTACTTGTGAGCCAGAAAAGACTTTTCCAATAGAAGGAAATTTCAGAGAGAAACAAGAGCTGATTTCTAAAAGGAAGACAATGATTGAACAACTCCCACAGTATGAATGTGAGTATGAAGATATGAAAGCTCGTTTCAAGAGGATCGAAGATGATAACGCTAATTTGGAAGCTACGTTTGAAGAGGCGATAACTGATTTTAAGATTTACAAAGGTTTTAATGTTGATGCTGAAGCAAAATATCAAGAGATGATAACCAGTTTTAAGAATTTGAAAAATCATAATGCTATTGTCAAAGATAAGTATCAAGAGATGGATGAATGTGCCAAAAACCTCACCAACATACTCAAAGAAGTTGCTGCTGATGCTGATAATTTTTAGGATTTTTATGTCTGTCTTTTGTATATGTTTAACAATGTGTTTTGTAATGTAATAATGTTTAATTAAATATCACAATTTAATTTAATTATGTTAAAATACTTGATGAGTTCAAAAATAAAAAGATAAAAAGCCATTTATTATTTTTCTCCTCGATATTCGATCAAATCAAATAAAAAACTCATTTATTGTTCCTATAAAAGAGCCTTTTCGTTTACCACTTTACTTCTATAAAATTAAACTCTTCCATTAGAAAGAAATAACAAAAATCTTTCTTTCATTCTACAAAAACTAAAAGTCATATTTAGTGCAACCATGTACTTCGTTTTTATATTTTTCTATATTATTTACGATCCTGGAGGTTATTCTATGGTTTTTTATCTGATAAGAAACTTAGATATTTTACCAAAATTTGTAATAGATGTCGAAGCTCTATTTAAATATGTGTAACATCATTTTAAATTTTCTTCTACATCTATTATATACATGTTAGTACCATGGTATGAAACCTAGATATTTTACCGAATGTCGCCATGGTACAAAAGCAGAAATGTGATAAGTTAGATAGGTGTATAGACTACATTAAGTTATTCTACATCTATTGAGCTTGACACATTTCTACTTTTTTATTAATGTTTTTATTCATATTGTGATAAGAAAAAATTATATGAATATTGAGTATATTCTTATAATTTATTCTTTTCTTATAATTATAAGTGTTTCAATCTCTTCAGATTCAGACTCTGAATGGGAAGAGTATATGAATTTATACATTTTGAAAAATTATTACTCGTATAATGTAAGAAACTGAAGAACATGAAGTTGAAGATCAATTATGGAAGATGAAGATGAAGATTTTTAAAAAGAAATGAAGATGAAGAAGAATATGAAGTTGAAGATCAATTGTTATTGTAGAAAAATTTTAATTTTAATGGTTTTTATTAAAATTTAAATTAATGTAAATTAATTAAAGTTTATTTCAGTGAATTCCTAGCAAGAAATGCTATGTTATCTTTCAGTCTAAATGTAGCTTAACTAATATGTTTTGTGTGTTTCTTTTTGTTATAATAATTGAATTTTTGTTACAATTTTAATCTGTTGACTTTATAAGTCAAACAAAAGAGATTTTAAATACTAACAATTCGGTGTCGTTCCTCTAATATTTTTGGAGTACCTTTTGAATAGCTTCTAATATTTTGATATTAAAGAAATTTTAATATATACATGTTCTAATTTAATATATTTTTGAGTAGTTTTTGACGTTACTATTATTTTTTTAAATTTGAGCTATATTATTTTAAAAAAATGTTATATTATTTTAATAAATATGTTTAAGTTAGAAGTTTATATTATTTAAAAAAATGTTATATCTCAGAAACATAATATCACACTAACTTAATATCACACTAAATTAAAATAGTGTAATTCTTTCAAAATTCCTAGCAGCATTTTTTCAAACTGATACTCCGTATATGAGCTATCAATGTCAGATACTATTTAAAATGATTTGACAATACAATATCACTTTATCTGTAATAAAAATAATATAAATTTTATTTCTTAATATCACATTAAATTTTATTTTCCATGTATAATTTAAAGGTTAATTATATTATTTAAAAAAATGTTATATTAATTTTGGAACATTTATTTTAATAAATATTTTTAAGTTAGAAATTTATTTTTAAATATTCTACTATATAAATAATTTTTTCAAACTGATATATGACCTATCAATGTTAGATACTATTTTTAATATCTCTGTAACTTAATATCACACTAAATTAAAATAGTGTAATTCAAACTGATATATGATGGGTCTACATATTTCTGCACCTACTAATGTTGGTGCATCCTACAACTGAAATAGCAAGTGGATAGCGCCCAAGCCAAACACCACCTGAACCAACTGCAACTGACAGACCAAATGGATCACCTACTAGTCATTTAAAGAAGTGAATTCCTAGCAAGAAATGCTATGTTGTTTTTGAGTCTAAATGTAGCTTGTTAGTGCAAATATTACGATATTTAATCTATTATAGTCTCGTTTGTTTTGATTGGTGACAAACATGTAACTTGTAATACATAACGTAAAATGTACAAGTTACTTGTTATTACATTTGTCTCAACATACATTCAACACCTCTCGATGTCTCAAGTCCTCGTATGTTACAACACAGGTTCGTACATGTTTGTTATGTGGCATTATGATCAAACCCATTAACAAATCATATAGAATGTTTAAAATACGTTTAGAGTCACTAAGTATTTTAATAGGTTAACCATTCTATTTAGAACCTCATTTTACATTTTGCATTCACAAGTATTTCAAAAGGTAACTAGACTTTTTATTAACTAGTTACATAATACATTTTACAAGTTTACTTTGATAAACATTTTAATCTAAATACATGTTACATCATGGCATGCATCATCTTTGAAATTCTTGGAAGATCTCTTGAATATATTGGTTAGATTGACACTCAATATATCAAATGTGATCTTAGTAAGATTTGGTAATATCTTGGAAAGATTTGAAGAAAGATTTTTTAGATTTTATGTCAGGCACCCACGGTACCAAATTTCATAAAGGACGAACCCCTTTAAAGGGATCCTTGGTCCGTGGACGCTCCTGTCCACTTTTGGCTATAAATAGAAGCCCATTGTTTTCCCATTTCTTCACCACTTCAAAGCACATCTTCTCCACCTTCTTGCATACATTTAGATCAATCATTAACAATGTAGTAACACACATTAAACACCCTAATGATCATGATCATAATGCTTCTAACATTCATCTTTGTTGTAAGCATACTCTTTGATCAACCAAGGAAATCTTGGAGATCTAGCCATCCCCACTCACCACAAGTTGAAGATCTATCACAAGAAGTTTAGGGAACTTGTGATCTTCATCATGAAGGCTTCCTATCAATGGAAGTTCATTTAGAAGTAGTTATTCATATCCATTAGACATTTGTGTCATGGATCATTAGTGTAAACATCATTGCATCATAACAACACTTTCACCAAACTAGATTAGATGGTTTATGTGTTTGTGCCATAAAACACAAGGTTTATTATGTTGGGCCATAAAACATATTGGGAGTGGTTGTACCCTTGTAAAAGAACTCGACATCTAGCTTAGTGTCGGAAATATTGTATAGGCGACGTTAGGTTGGTTCTACCTCGAACTAGAACCCGGTATTTAGCTTTGTACCGGAAAAAGTGTAAGCGACGATTGTAAGGTTTTCTCCGCCGAGAAGGGAGCTTGTTGATTTAGTGAAGTAACTCTCGAGTTGGGTACTCGGGGAGTGGAGTAGGGCGGAAAGGAGATCCGTGACCGAACCACTATAAATCCTCGTGTTCGGTTTGCACTTTCCTTTCTTTATCTCTTTACTTTTATACTTGCACTATACTATTGTTTGTGATGTGGTTTGATGTTCATGATTGTGTGACAACTTGGTTTACCATGCTTTATATTAGTCACAAACAATAATTGGTACTTTCATATTATAACAAGGTTAATAAGCGATTTGATACTAAAGATCTAAAGTTTTTAAACGGTAACATATTCACCCCCCCTCTACGTTTCCACAATTGGTATCAGAGCCACGTAGCTCGTATTTTCAAAACAAATGGTTTTTAAAAATAGAGTACGATCCATGTATCAAATTACCATTGAAGCGAAAAATAATATGAAAAATGCTTTGCTTGTTATACTTAGAAATTTTGTTGTTAAATGTAACTTTGTATACAAGCTTGAAGGTTTTCTTGAAAAGTAAAATAAAAAAGTTTGTTGAAAGAACTAGTAAGTATTGTATTATGTGCTCATAGAAAATTTACGAAGAAATATGATTTTAAAGGAGTGTTTGGGATAACTATAAATCTAGTTGAAAAATCACCTCCGTAAATGTTTAAGATAAGTTACATAAGTAGATATGTTGTTAAATATGTGTATTATATGTTTACTATGAAATCTAGTAAGTCGCACACGTTTTCTCTATGTCAAATACTAGTTTTGGTGAATCTGTCTCAGAGGACCACGGCACCAAATCTTATAAAGGGCGGATCCCTTTATTTGGTTCCGTGGAATCCGTCTGTACAGTATGCAGTTTTTTTGGGCAACTTCAAAAAATCATAACTAATTAACCGTAAGTCCGTACGAGTCGAGCCACCTATCATTTTAAAGGGAATTGAGTCTACTTTCATTTAAAAATACTCTCATAGCCTGAGTCTAATTTTAAATAAGTGAAATAGACCAAATACTACAGTATGTCTAAAATATTGAGTTTCACTTTAACATAAAAACTCAAATTTTTGAATCAAGCAATTTAAGTTGGTTTTCTTAGAACTTTGATACAACTTCCTTTGAAACTAAATAATTTGGTAATATGTTTAAAGGAAACTAATCAAGCTTGGTATACATCGTCATATTTAAACGCAAAATGACGAAAAGTATCTTTCTTGTTATGCTATGCTAAATGACCACTTGTTTATGTTGTTTGCATATATGTTGCTTGCTTATTTTTCAAATTGTTGTTTACACTTGTTTGTTTGCATAATATAAGTGTCAATCTTGCCATGTTATTTATTCGCTTGTTTGACGATTTCTTGTTTATGCACAATAGGTTATTTGCTAGATTTTGTGCACTAAGTTGGAAAATTATTTTACCATCGCTTGTAGAATTAGATCACTTCGTTTGCATAGGTTACTAACATCTCGCATAACTTATGAAATGTCATAACTCACTTAGCAATGAGTACTAAGTAAATTAGTCAAGTACTTTGAAAAATGAAGGTGTTAAGAGAGTGTTTGGTACAAGGACAAAAACAATATTGTATGATGTAATTTATTTGTTTTTACTTTGTAGGATGATAATATGACTTAAAAAAATGTTGTATGCTAACCGGTTTATGCAGGTGGATAGCACAAGTGTGTTATCAAATTTTACCCATTTTCACTTTTATGTGAAAATCGTTAGCCCTTGGTCAAAGTCTATGCTCCACTATATTTGTATATGTGTTATCGACTTTTCCTAACTAGAAGTAATTAATGTCACATGTTTTAAGCAAAATTACAGGTTTCGGAAAACTCCCCGACACCTAAAAAATGGGTCTGTGAACTTTTCTGATGTCCACGGATCAGACGGCACCAAAATGTTGGTACCGTCTGTTATGTATTTTGGTACCGCCATACCTGTACAGGCGGACCAGGCGGCACCAATTTAAGGGTTCCGGCTGTGTAAAGAAATGGTGCCGAGAATCCTACAGGTAAGTTATTGAATTTTACTAAATCCTGCAATCTAATTTACCAAACTTCGTTTCTAGGATAGTTGTTAATGCATATCTTTCATACCTCACTCAACACATCCTCAATGGATTAACTTAGGATGTTTGACATGATTTTAGACACTTCCATCTCATTAGAAACTACCATCTTTGTATGGATTAACATCAAATCCATGAATCCTTAGTTCTATAAATCAACACATTCAAGATGATCATTTTCACACCTTCACTGTTACTTTTCCTCAAGCTTAGCATTTCTTAAAGCAAAATCAAAATGACTAAATCTTTAACCTCAAATAAGCCACTTAAGAAAACCACTAGGATTAACATTCGATCTTGTTGCTTCATTAACTTGAGCTCTTCATCCTCAGACTCATTACCTCTCAACATCTCATCACCCATTCAAGATGTGAACTTTCTAAACTTGAGTACTCCAACTCCACCACCAAAAATCACCCACCATCATCCAAAACAACTTCACTACCAAAGCCTCCAAAGCTTGTTCCTATCAAACTTTGTGCAACACCCCCAACATCTCCTCACCCGTTAGCGGACGACTTAGATGACTTACCGAGACTAATAAACCTGGACTCATTATTTGCAAAGATATCATACACAAGTCTAACATATGACTATAGATATTGTTTTGTATCTACATGTATTGCCTCACCTGGTTAACATGAAAATAATGTGTCATCCTTCAAGACGATAAGTATTTACATCGAGTCATAACTCACACATATGTTAAATACATATTATAAAGTCTTGTTATCCTTGAGTTCAATCTAACCTTTATAATCTCAACAAATTAGGATTGACAACTTAAGTATTTCATCCAAAATATTCAAGTATATGCGACTTACAATTGTAGTCATTAAAAGTCATATCCGAAAAATCAACACCCAAGTATTTTAACAACACATGTTGAAACACTTATCCAAAACAAACAACCCACGGTGCCACTTATCCCTCTTTGACACCTACTATCCCTCTTCCATCTTTTGGCACCATTAACCGTATTGCTCATGAACTTCCAAGAGTATACTTTAAATCAACGTGCCCTTTCAAAGTGAACCTATACCTCAGCCCCTAAGCTTCATAAACATAACCAAAACTTCAAGCACTTCACCCACTAGTTGTAGCAACCAATGAACCATAAGAATTAGTATTCGTATTTTTTGTGTTCAACATCTATGGACAAATATTCAAACCTAAGTACTCCCATAGCACAACAAACCCCTACATCACCACATCCTTATTTAGACACTAGAAGACCTACCACCTAGATCAACCAATCCACCATCCTTACCATCATTTGAATTCGTTGAGTGTATTGCTCAAAAAGCCCTTGTGTCCAACACTTGCACTGAATCAAATGCACGTTTGAACAAACTCAAACATCCTTTCCAACATATGAGGACTTAGATAATTCATTATGGCTAGAACCTCAACTATCAAATAAGCATGGTTCTCTTGGTAATTGTTGTCAATTTCCACTAGGTATAAGTAGTACTACCTTCACAAATTATCAAAGTATTAGTAATACTTCATCGTTAAACTTCTGCATAAATTTCGTTAAACCTCAAATCAACATTTTAACAACATATGTTAAAATGCAATCTCAAAGCCAACATCATACACCCCAAGCAACAATGACTTTTGAGGAGTATACATAAGAAACTCGAGTGAATTCCTCTTGTCATCATCTAGTGAATATAATCTTGAGACCAAGTTTATTTAGATGGGACTATCCGATTCAAATACTTTGGCTTCATATCTTCACTTAGGAAAACATGATGTTTTGAAGAACATTATGACTAAGATTCATGCGTTAAGATTTCATCTTGTTAAAAGGATTTTGTATATCCTATGCATTATTCTTGCGACATAAATAGTTGTGTTACAAGATATTTCATTACACCTCATTGGCTAAATGATCTTGAAACAAACATCCAAAAGTTCTATGAACTAGCATATCCAATTCATCTTGTCATACTTATTTTCATAAGCATGATAACTTTATCCCATGCGATAATCTCATTTGTTGAAAGATACTATTTGTATTCATTTCCTTTCAAGCGTACATCATAACCTAACCTTGCTCAAACCTTGTGCACATCCAAGGTTGAAACTACACATCTCTAGAACATACACATGATCTATTGAAGTTAGTAACCTAATTTAGATTCTTGTCAAATAAAGTTCCAAAGAGCTTTCTTGAGAACATTCTTAATTTAACATATTACATTCCCTAGTCTTAGATAATCAAATCACTTTTTAAGTATCCACTTCAACATAAAAGATGTCATCCATTAGATCATACAATTAGCTTTGTAATTTGAACAAACCTTAGATTCTAAACACAAGATTAAAACATATCGTTTATCAACACACCATTGTTAAAATTCATGTGTATAACATGACATATTCATCACCTTAGTTATATTGCATATTAGTTGTGTCACATTAAGCCAAGTATTGGTAAACTATCATCTTTTATACACTTTAATAGGAAAAAGTAGGAGTTCCCATCTTTCTAACATGAGAATGATTACTGGAGAATCTATTGCACTAGAAACTCAATTTGACCTAACGGTTGAATTGCTTCCTGGAGAGAAGTTGGGTATGTGGAATCACCCGTAAAAATGGTCGTGTTTAGCCTTAATTGAGCACCGCTAGTAATAGTCTCATATTCATTCTCCAACTTGAAAAACCTGCTTTCCTATACTTGCCTAAAGTAAGTGTTAAAACATTGATAGTTTGCCTTGCCTTAGGAATACTAATCAAACAAGTAGTATATATGACTTTTCTTTTAAAACCACTTGCATTGCACTTACATGTGTTGATTACATGTTCTTGTTTAATACGATAAGTTGATTTGACATTATCTTAGTGTTTGATAACTAGTCAAATGTGTAAACCTTAGTACGGTTTTATCTTCATAATGCTTGTATTCTTGTTTCATGCTACTAAACGTTTAAACCTAAACTTTATTTGCATGATACTTACTTTTGAATTATTTTTAGCATGATTCACATGTTAATTATGAACTCATAATATGCCATTTTGATACGTGATAATTTTGATATGATATATTTGTGTTTGAAAGCTATTAGTTTGCATTCATTACATCTATGTGTAGTACGATCCAAATGATACATGCTCCAAATTGTTATGTCTTAAACATGGCTTGCATGAATCTTTCATTTTGTTTCTTTTGCTTCTTGTCACACTATTTGTTTGCTACGTGTGCACATATAATCTGTCAAAGTGCTTTTGGTATGACAAACTTTTAGAAACTTTTTATCTTACAAATTAATCACATAGATTATTGTATATCCAAGTATGCTTAAGTGGCTAAGTCTAACGACAAAACAATCTCATAATGAAATGTCTTGAATAAAATCGTATTCTTGCATAATATGATTGTTTTGATGCTATCTTGTGCGGTGATTTCTTGTCTACTAAGTGCAATGTGTTGTTTTTGCTTATATAATATGTTATCACTTGATTTCTATCATGTTAAAATCTTTTGTCACTAACAAATTTGTTTTGTAGGTTGATAACAAATTATTTGTTATCTCACTTGGTTCTAACTTTTATATGCTCATTTTGTATAATCCCGTTTATTGCTACGTAGATTAGTACTATGCTTTATGGGACCCCGACACTTGCATATAGTTTAAAAGTATGTAGAATTAAGTTCTAGAGGGTTGGCTTTGCATTTTTGTTTTTCAACCGACCTCTTTCCAAATCTCATTTTTGCTTCCGCTTTCCAAAAATCACCTCCATCATTATTTAGTTATAACAATACTCTAATCCTCTTCACTTCCTATTAGGAAACCACATGCCTCATCATACGATCATCTCGTATTAATCGAGAAGAGGTACGTGACTTTAAGGATGAAGTACATTGTATGCTAACCATCATCCAGAAAAACATCACTAAGCTCACCTCTTTTGTTAACCCGAATAACCTCCTAAACACTTTGTTTTCATTCCTTATTTGATACATTACACATTATGTTGGATGTCCACCAATTAAGGGGGAGAGAAATCCATTCACATAATTGTCTTTTGTCAAATTTTATGTCTCTTAGACTCTAAAATACCAACACATAGGCAAACACCACTTAGCTAAAACCGGTTCACGAAACCACAACTAGTTCAACCTTTTTAACCTTATATGACAAGTTTGCACCAATACCTCATCAAGTAAAAAAAAACACATCATGTGTTTTACAAACTTCCTCATCTCCACAATCAACGAATTTAGGATTTTCCTTAAATTAGCACCTTACAACTTCACTATCTAGAACACCATCATAGGATCTTATCCTTTTCTCACTTGACATGTATCATGCATGTCTTTGTCAGTGCAAACGATATATTAATCAAAACAGCCATTTCCAACACGTTGGTCCATCCAACTCTCACTTATATGATGTCATTCTCATCCTCATATAGGTACTCATTATTGATATTAGTATTTTCCATATTGTCTTCACTTCCTTTCAAAGTGATAATCATCCATGTCGGTCAAAACCATGCTAATACTACCTTTCCCATTGTCACCTAGAATAGGCCATTTTTATAATTCGTGTCGATCAATGAACGAATTTATATTCATGTTATCACTTTTATATATTATTAGATAGGACACATTATTGATTACTCTTGGGTTGAAGCATATGAGAACTTGCTCAAAACAATAGGTTGTTAGCATCAATAAATCATTCAAATCATAACCCTTATGCATCATTGAAATGCAATGTCCATTCATATTTTTCTTTCTCTTTGCTTTGGTCACTTGACATGATGAAAGGATTGCATGAATCCATATTTTTATATTTGCTATACATACGAGTTTCTAACTCCTTAATAGCTTCCTACCTAATCACCACCACCTTCCATCACCACTTTCACTAATCATCACCACCATAGATTAGCGAAAACTTACTTTTGTAAATCTCGAGTCATCTACCATCACCACATGAATCCTACTAGTAAACCGACACCAACACTAGCACCACTAGTGGCACACCCGGTGGGAGACTCCATATCTTCTTTCTAGGAACTATTTTGTAGGTTTTTATCATATTATATTCTCACTTTTCTTATGATTATAATTAGGAGACTACACTTCATGAGATCTTTGATTATATCATTTATCACATATATACATCTTATTTTTCTTTGTGAAAAAGATGAAATATATTGCACTAATGTTTTTCATTGTAGGTTCATCATCATATACACTCGATTGTATATAATTTACTCATCTAAGGATGAAGTTTGCATCAATTATTTTTCTTATTTTAGGTGCTTCTTGACACCCTAGAACAAGGAGGAATATCATTTAAGCACTCATATTGCATCGTCTATACACTTGGTTGTATATGACATATTTGTCTTAAGATAAAGCTTCTATTATACTAATATTTATTTTGAAGGTTCATCTTGACGCCCTAGAGCAAGGGGAGCTTCCGTCAAGAATTTACTGAATGCATCTTATACACACTTTGTTGTATATCACTCACTCGTCCAATGACGAATATAGTCTTGCACTAATATTTATTTTATAGGTTTTTAATCATACCCTGACGCCTCAAACAAGGGGGAGCATACACGCATCTAGCATCATTCTCACTTTTTCATACAAGCATTTGTGCTTCGATAAAAAGTGGAGAAAATAGGCTAACATTGCTATGCATTTTTCTTTTTCATATATTTCTCATAATTTTTGTTGCATAAAACTAACCTTGATGTAGGTTAAGCCTCTTTATTTGATCCATGGATCCGCTACCAAACAAGGGACGGATTGAACTGGACGATTTAACTTCACTAGAGATGATGCAAGCTCGCATTTTTGGGGAGAAATAAAGTTAAACTCCAAGGACACGCCCTTTTTGTTTCGACAAAAGGGGGAGAAGAGTGTAAACGGAGAAGGTAATGTAAAGGTAGTAAGGATGCAAGTAACCTTTTACATTTTACTTTCTATTACGTTTACATATATTTGTCATCATCAAAAAGGGGGAGATTGTTAGTGCAAATATTACGATATTTAATCTATTACAGTCTCGTTTGTTTTGATTGATGACAAACATGTAACTTGTAATACATAACGTAAAATGTACAAGTTACTTGTTATTACATTTGTCTCAACATACATTCAACACCTCTCGATGTCTCAAGTCCTCGTATGTTACAACACAGGTTCGTACATGTTTGTTATGTGGCATTATGATCAAACCCATTAACAAATCATATAGAATGTTTAAAATACGTTTAGAGTCACTAAGTATTTTAATAGGTTAACCATTCTATTTAGAACCTCATTTTACATTTTGCATTCACAAGTATTTCAAAAGGTAACTAGACTTTTTATTAACTAGTTACATAATACATTTTACAAGTTTACTTTGATAAACATTTTAATCTAAATACATGTTACATCATGGCATGCATCATCTTTGAAATTCTTGGAAGATCTCTTGAATATATTGGTTAGATTGACACTCAATATATCAAATGTGATCTTAGTAAGATTTGGTAATATCTTGGAAAGATTTGAAGAAAGATTTTTTAGATTTTATGTCAGGCACCCACGGTACCAAATTGCATAAAGGACGGACCCCTTTAAAGGGATCCTTGGTCCGTGGATGCTCCTGTCCACTTTTGGCTATAAATAGAAGCCCATTGTTTTCCCATTTCTTCACCACTTCAAAGCACATCTTCTCCACCTTCTTGCATACATTTAGATCAATCATTAACAATGTAGTAACACACATTAAACACCCTAATGATCATGATCATAATGCTTCTAACATTCATCTTTGTTGTAAGCATACTCTTTGATCAACCAAGGAAATCTTGGAGATCTAGCCATCCCCACTCACCACAAGTTGAAGATCTATCACAAGAAGTTTAGGGAACTTGTGATCTTCATCATGAAGGCTTCCTATCAATGGAAGTTCATTTAGAAGTAGTTATTCATATCCATTAGACATTTGTGTCATGGATCATTAGTGTAAACATCATTGCATCATAACAACACTTTCACCAAACTAGATTAGATGGTTTATGTGTTTGTGCCATAAAACACAAGGTTTATTATGTTGGGCCATAAAACATATTGGAGGTGGTTGTACCCTTGTAAAAGAACTCGACATCTAGCTTAGTGTCGGAAATATTGTATAGGCGACGTTAGGTTGGTTCTACCTCGAACTAGAACCCGGTATTTAGCTTTGTACCGGAAAAAGTGTAAGCGACGATTGTAAGGTTTTCTCCGCCGAGAAGGGAGCTTGTTGATTTAGTGAAGTAACTCTCGAGTTGGGTACTCGGGGATTGGAGTAGGGCGGAAAGGAGATTCGTGACCGAACCACTATAAATCCTCGTGTTCGGTTTGCACTTTCCTTTCTTTATCTCTTTACTTTTATACTTGCACTATACTATTGTTTGTGATGTGGTTTGATGTTCATGATTGTGTGACAACTTGGTTTACCATGCTTTATATTAGTCACAAACAATAATTGGTACTTTCATATTATAACAAGGTTAATAAGCGATTTGATACTAAAGATCTAAAGTTTTTAAACGGTAACATATTCACCCCCCCCCCCCCCCTCTACGTTTCCACATAGCTTAACTGATATGTTTGTGTGCTTCTTTTGTTATAATAATTGAATTTTTGTTACAATTTGAATCTGTTGACTTTATAAGTCAAACAAAAGAGATTTTAAATACTAACAATTCGGTGTCGTTCCTCTAATATTTTGGAGTACCTTTTGAATAGCTTTTAATATTTTGACATTAAAGAAATTTTAATATATACATGTTCTAATTTAATATATTTTTGAGTAGTTTTTGACGTTACTATTATTTTTTTAAACTGATATTTCAGCTATATTTAAAAAAAAATGTTATATTAATTTTGGAACATTTATTTTAATAAATATGTTTAAGTTAGAAGTTTATTTTCAAATATTTTACTATATTAATTATTTTTATGTTCTATGATATTAAATTTAATATCTCAGTAAGTTAATATCACAGTAACTTAATATCACACTAAAATAAAAATAGTGTAATTCTTTCGAAATTCCTAGCAGCACTTTTTCAAACTGATGTATGAGCTATCAATGTGAGATACTATTTAAAATGATTTGACAATACAATATCACTTTATCTGTAATAATAATAATATTTATTATATTATATAAGAAAATAAATTTTATTTCTTAATATCATATTAAATTTTATTTTCCACGTAAAATTTAAACGTTAATTATATTATTTAAAAAAATGTTATATTAATTTTGGAACATTTATTTTAATAAATATGTTTAAGTTAGAAGTTTATTTTCAAATATTTTTACTATATAAATTATTTTTATGTTCTATGATATTAAATTTAATATCTCAGTAAGTTAATATCACAGTAACTTAATATCACACTAAAATAAAAATAGTGTAATTCTTTCGAAATTCCTAGCAGCACTTTTTCAAACTGATGTATGAGCTATCAATGTCAGATACTATTTAAAATGATTTGACAATACAATATCACTTTATCTGTAATAAAAATAATATTAATTATACTATATATGAAAATAAATTTTATTTCTTAATATCATATTAAATTTTATTTTCCATGTATAATTTAAACGTTAATTATATTTATTTAAAAAAATGTTATATTAATTTTGGAACATTTATTTTAATAAATATGTTTAAGTTAGAAATTGATTTTTAAATATTCTACACACTAAAATAAAATAATGTAATTCTTTCGAAATTCCTAGCAGCATTTTTTCAAACTGATATATGAGCTATCAATGTCATATACTATTTTTAATATCTCTGTAACTTAATATCACAGTAACTTAATATCATACTAAATTAAAATAGTGTAATTCTTTCGAAATTCCTAGCAGCATTTTTTCAAACTGATATATGAGCTATAAATGTCAGATACTATTTAAAATGATTTGACAATACAATATTTAAAATGATTTGACTATACAAATATAAAATATCAGAGTTAGTTTTCTAGAGATATATGATATTGTATTTCTATCACAGTGTCTAGATATATGCTATAGTAAATTTTCAATTAATATCAGAGTTAATAAAATTTCATAGATTAATTAATTAATATACTATGATATATTATCATAGTATGTAAATTTTTTATTTTATTGACTAGCATTATTAAAAAGAGTACTCTAAATCATATGAGATTTATTTGTTTATAAAATGAATGACTGAAAGAAGATATTAATATTGTATTAATGTCAAATTTTATTGTTTAATTAATGATATTACATTAATATCAGACTTACTTTTCTTAGTTTATGATATTATATTAATATCAGAGTTAGATAATTTAAATAGAATTAGATAAAAAAATATCATATTAATTTTTGTATTTTAAGAAAAAAAATTAATACTAACTAAATATAATATTTATATTCTTAAAATACTATTAAGAATATTATTAATTATGTAGCTAGTATTAATTGTTTTCTTTTATTATTAAAAGTATTATTCAAGAAAAAACAGTCTAAAATAAAAATAAAAAATACCACTACATCTGAGCACTTGTACTTTAAAAATAACATACATAGCCCTTTAATATGAAAAACATTAAAACATTTTAATATGAGGAAATAAAGTAAGCAGTTGTACTTTAAATATTATTTATTTTTTAAGGGATCTCTATATTCGTTTGTACAAATCACTGTGTTTTTTGCCTATAAATATTCCATCAATCACACATAGAAAAACATAAAAAAAAAAATTCTTCATTTTCATTTCATGTTTTTTTTGCAGTTTTAATATAATGAATGTTTTTATATTAAAAATCTATTTTTTCGTATCATCGATAATTTATTATCTTTGGAAGATTTTTTTATTTCTATATTTTTTAAATCGAAATCTAGATATTCTACCGAAAGTATTTGTTATTGAAGAAAAAAATGTTTATCAATCATTATATTTCAGGACCCTATAAGTTTTTCTTCAACTAACTTTTCAACTTTGCTTTTTCTAACAAAGCATTTGTTGATAACATTCGTTTCAGTTTGGGGTGCAAGAAATGATGTAATGTTTCACTTGTATAAGAAATTATTTACTCATATTATCTATCATGATCAGATTGAAGACGATATCTTTTGAAGGTGTATATTCTCATCAAAAACGACCAAATTCAGGCATATAAGAAGTCGTTGAAGATTTTATATGAAGATTATAGTTATCGGTGTATTTAACTGAAGATATTAATTTGTAATTTGAAGATATTTTACAACATTTGATGTCTGTTCTTGTTATATTTCTTATTCCTTTTAAGATAAACTTTTAACAGTACATTACATTATTAATTTTATTATAATAATAAGTGAAGTAAATAAAATATACATAGAATTAACATTACATTAAATTTTCAAAATAAGAATTAATATTACATAAGAAATAACATTACTGTGATATTAAATAATACTATTAGATATTCAGTCCGATACTTTTACATAATGGACAAATGTTCTTGTGTAGCATCCAACGTCTAATACAATCTGCATGAAACTCATGGCTGCAAATCAATGTGCTTATGCTTTCATTTTCTTTGTATTCTTCTAAACAAATCGCACAAATACCTTCAACCTTGTCAAGCATTATATTGTCATGAAGATTTTTCCTTATAGTTTCGTTAGTCAATCCCGAACCATCAAAAATCATATTTTGTTCTTCAAGTTGGAGAACATCTTGTTCTTCAATTATTTCAACTATATCTTGTTCTTCAAGTTGGAGAACATCTTCGCGGTACCTTCCCATGATAAAATGAACTAAATATGATGGTATACTGGGTATACTTTCTAATGTCTCCTGGAAATGGTTCCTATCACGAGTTGAATTGTGCATAGATTGTAAGATATGAATAATAATTGATGGAGGTACGTTTGTAAATGGCACGAAACCATTACTCATTTTGAAAAAACAGTTTATTATTTTTAACACGACAACTCAAAAAAATGAAACATTACTTTCAATATCAATGTTATATATAGACTTATTCACGGCATGTAACTTTTAAAATAAAATTTATTTTAAAATAAACTTTAAAATAAACTTTATTTTAATATTTATATTTTTAATTTTGCCATTTATTTTTAATTACTTTAATATAATCTTAATATCAAAGTAAGTTATAATAATATTAATCTTTATATTGTGTTTATATCAAAACCTTTTTTAAGTTTGGTGTTTAATTTTGACAATTTTTAATATATTATTTTGTTTTTATTGTACCTCCTCGATTTTATAATGATGAAAAGTACCTCCTCGAGACACAAAATATTACTTTTTATGTCCAACTGACATATATGTCAGATAATCTTTAAAGTTGATTTTGAGTGTACACAAGAAATTAATGTATATAGTTATCATATTTCATAAATATAGTTATTTAAAATATTAAATATAACACATATTATTTTTAAATTATTATTGTCTTAATATCAGAGTTACTTTTCTTAATAAATATATTTTCTTAATATCAGATTTTCTGAGAAAAAATATTAAGCATCACTTTCTATTTAAAAACAAAATCAAAATTTTAATATCAGAGTTAGTTGTCTTAATATATGATATTCTGTTAATATCATAGTTTTGAAACAAAATATTTATAATCAAAATCAAACAAATTTAATATTTTTTGTAAAATATATATGACGTATATATATTAATATTTTATTAATATCAGAGTTAATTGGCCTATGACGTATACATATTTGCATATCTGTTTCATTAACTAGTTTGACTATCTGTTGGATACTTAGATGCATAACACGCTATGATACATGTCAGATTTTATAATGATGAAAAATATCTTCTCGAAACTCAAAATATTTACTTTTATGTCCAACTGACATATATGTCATAGAAAGTCAAAGAAATTAAAGTAATTTCCAACTTACATATATGATAGATAATCTTCAAAGTTGATTTTGTCTATACACAAAAATTAATGAATATAACTATCATATTTCATAAATATAGTTATTTAAAATATTAGTTGTCTTAATATTATGTTAATATTTAAAATCAAAATCAAACAAATTTAATATTTTGGATATTAAAATTTTAATATGACGTATACATATTGATATTCTCTTAATATCAGAGTTAGTTGGCCTATGACGTAGTAAATTTCAATATTTTTAATGAGTAAGTTTCAATATTTTTTGAAATTCAAGATATTGTATTACTATCAAAGTTAGTTGCATAGATATATGATACTGTATTACTATCAGAGTGTCTTAATATCAGAGTTAGTAAAATTTCAATTAATATCAGAGTTAGTAAAATTTCAAAGATTAATCAATTCATATATTATGATATTATCATACTATTTAAAATTAATATTGTCTTAATATAAGAATTACTTTTCTTTATAAAGATATTTTTTTAATATCAGATTTAATATCAAAGTCAGAGTTAGTTGTCTTAATATATGATATTCTGTTCATATCATAGTTTTGAAACAAAATATTTAAAATCAAAATCAAAAAAATTTATTATTTTGGATGTTCTATGACGTATACATATTAATATTCTCTTAATATCATAGTTAGTTTACATTTATTAAGTAATTTGCAACTAACATATATGTGAGATGTTATTTATATTAATTATCATATTTGTTACCATTGATTTTTTTTTAAATTTCACATTTTTTAATAAATGATATTGACTTAATATCAGAGTTAGTTGTGTTAATATATCACACTATTTTAATATCAGAGTGTCTTAAACAAAATATTGATATTCACATCCTATTTTTTAATTTTTTTTTTATAATTGCATGTTATAATGAGGTATATCTATTAATATTGTCTTAATATCAGACTTAGTTTTGCCTTTACATACATGTCAAATATTAAAATATCAATTTAAGTCAAAGTTTTACATTTAATTTTAATATAGTTTTTCAATAATGTTGCTTTTTTTTAATTCATGTTGTTTTTAAGTATATTTTTGACATTCAAGATATTTGTATTACTATCAGAGTTAGTTGTATAGATATATGATATTGTATTACTATCAGAGTGTCTTAATATCAGAGTTAATAAAATTTCACTTAATATCAGAGTTAGTAAAATTTCAAAGATTAATCAATTCATATATTATGATATTATCATACTATTTAAAATTCAAATTCAATGCAAGAATTTAAGATGAAGAAGAACATAAAGTTGAAAATCAATTATTATTACAATATGAATTGTCATAGCCTGTTCAACCGACAAATAAACTAAAATCACTCAAAGAAATCTACCATGGCTGTGGGGGAAGCTCGTTCGAGTTTCAACAGCTTCCTAGCCAACTCCCAGTTGTTCTTGATATTTTCATTCCTATCATGACTCTTATCGCTTTGCCTGATATTGATTGTCTTTAGCGTCCGGGAACACGCAAGTATACACTTTATTAAAGTTAATTCATGCTCTGTTCTAGGAAAATCTCGAAATACCACGGTCTGTAGCTGGCCATGGCTGAATGTGTTTCTATCTACAACATTAGAAAATTTTTCCAAAGGTAAAACACTAAGCGTGTTTGCAGCCTGAAAAATGAAATAGTGTTGAGATACGAAACATGGCAATTTAGGAATGTTTATTTGATACATATGCAATACAACATTACACTTACTCTGGTATTGATTGGTGCAAAACCGTCAAGTTATCTCACGCAAGCTAGCCACTTGTGAATGACCAACTGTAAGAAACTCAAAACAGTTCACACACCAAATTCAATTTAAGATCAGAGGAATATAGTGGATTCCTGGGTCGTTAAGTCCCACGGAGGATGAATTGGTGTTAAACAACTTCAGATGATAGAATGATCACTAAGGATAGTGATCAGTAAGGTTTTGGATGGATAATTACCTAAAGAAAAGATCTATAAATTACAGCGACTTAAATACAAATTAAAAGAAATTAAAAAGTTAAAATATATTAAATAAACGCTATCACTATTTTTAAAGTGATGAACGTTTAAATCCTAAAACGTACGTTTAAATACAATTACGTAAACGTACAAAATAAAACGTGAGTTTTAAAGAAATAAAAGGCCTACAAATATAAAAATGACATTTTTACAATCCTAATAATAAAAGAAAATTATTAGAAAAAGAAAATTATTTTTACAACTATTTATTTAATTATTATTAATTAAAAACTATTTATTAAGTATTTAAAATGCACTAATATACAAGAAAATACAAAATTAACCTAGAAAAATAAAATTATAACTTGGAAAAATCTAAAATATGATAAAACTTATTTTAAAACTGAAAATATATTTTTTAGACTTTTTATGTATTTATTATTAATTTAAAACTATTTAAAACTTATTAAAATGCTAAAAAAATATTATTTAAACCAAGAAAATTATGGAAAAATACTTTTTATGACTTTTGTATTTATCTTAATCTAGGAAAATTGAATACATATTTTTTTAAGCTTTTTCTAATTTATTTGTATTAAAAGCTATTTAAAAAGGATTAAAAATTAGTTAAAATAAAGAAAAATAGAAAACAGTGATGGAAAAATCTGAAAAATTCAGGAAAATGCTAAAATATTATTCTAAGTTTATAAAAAATATAAAAACATATGCTTATTTGTGAGAATATGAAACTGTGGTGTAAATGCTTATAAATAAGCAAATCAAAATAAGCTAAAAGCTACAAATGACCACCAAATAATCACAGAAGCTAAGTTATGCTATATTAACTAATTACTAACCTATTACAACCATTCTAAACTTCTGAAAAGCAGATTAAGCCAAAAATTAAGCAAATCAAAAACTAGTTTTGACTCAAAAATGGGACAACATTAAGGCTTATCTAAGAGTGGGGTCCACAGGGCTTAAGCTCAAAACTATTACTGAAATGGGTAGTCAGCTGGGTGGTGAGTAGTAAGGAACTAAGAACCACCAGTGGGGTCCACTGGTGTGGCCTGTGGGGCCCACCAAAGTGGTGGTGATGCCACTGTTTTGGTGGTGCAGGGCATACTCAAAAATGGGTGCTCAAAATAAAGCTAAGATTAAGCAGTATATAAGCTGATAAAAAGCAAACTATTATTTTTCTAATTTTCTTAAGCAACTATATTTTAATGTCCTAGAAGGTTATAAGCTAAATCTTAATAATGAACACACAATAAAATTCTAACTTTTATTCAAAAACAGCTATTGAGAAATTTGACTTTTTATAAAAATAGACTAGTTTGACTTATATGAACTTATGATCTATTCTACTGTCTTATTATGTTATTAAAAGCTTTTATAAGATAAAATTAAGCTATTGTATCATATTATAAGCTACTTGGATGAGAATTGCATTCTACAAGCTTAACAGTTAACTGGTAATAGAGGATTAAACTTGATTTTGACTTTTTAAGGAATAAGGACTGTTTTTATTGTTAGAACTGCACTATTAGGTACTATTGTGACTTAGAACAATAATAAATAACAACACCACTAGTCTCTAACAGTCTTAATTCAGCAAATCCAAACACTGATTATTAGGACTGAATTGAAGCTTTTCAAAGTGTTTCAAAGATTAAAACCATACAACTGATAACAAATCTTATAATATCATTTAATTAGACTAATGAAACAGTAAATAACAATAATAATAACATATAACTAAAAATTGACACTTAAGCTATAATAACTGTTTAAAATAAAATTTATAGCAACTACAAATTAAAAGGAATAAGCTAACTGTTTTAATGCTTATTTTTAATTAACTATAACTCACAAACATAAATATACAAAGATTTGAGCTAATGAACAACTTAAATAGTGAAATGCTAAAATGCTTATAAAGAACTCACAAATGTTTTCCAGCCAAAGATTAAGAACCAGTGATTGAAATCACTCCTAATAGCTTTCCATAAAGCCTCTAAACCACAAGCAATCCATATCTTTTCCTTCTTCTGTCTTGATCTTTGTTTTTCATGATTTTTGAATTTTTAACTAATTTTTTGGAATTTTTGGTAATATTGGATTTATTAAGTAAAACTGGTTTTAACAGTACTAATAGCTTACATAAGCTAGATAAAGAGCTTTCATGAGCTTAAGAGTTCAAAACATCCATTAAAAACAACATTTGATCATTATGAGATTTTAAGCTCAAAACTGCATAAACTTGAAAATGAGATTAAGACATGAAATTAAGGACTGAAAGAGATTCACATACAATAGAATAAGGTAAACAAAGTACTTTAAGGATTGAAATTACACTGGGAATTTAAATTTTATCTAAAACGACTAAAACTAAGCTAAACTACTCTACTACTCTTTTCTCCTCTGCTTCTTTTTCTTTATATTGATCCATTTTTGTCTTTGTCGACATCTGAGATAATCCCACTTGTTTGCAGCCCTTGGATCATTCCAGGTCATCAAAATTGCCATTTGGCAATTTTGGCGGGAAAGTCTTTGAAGCAGGTTTAGGTAATTAATGCTTCTTGGACCTTGTGGAGGTGTAGGGGGTGATAGTTTATACAGCTGGAGAGTGGTTGGAAAGGTGGTGATGAGGTGGTGAGACCAGGTGGAGCAATGGTGTGGAAACAGGTGTGGGTGAGGGTGGATGAACAGTAGACGCGCGTGTTTCTCTGTTTTAAATTTCGGGTTTGGGCTAGGGGTATTTGGGCCACAGCTGGGTTTAGTGTTTTGGTTTATTGGATTTGGAATAATAACATAAAGGGTCTAATTTGGTTATTTGATAAATACAAGGACCATTGTTGTAATATTCTGAAACTTGAGGGACCAATCTTTGTAACTTTTCCAAACTTCACATAAGGATCAAACCTGCCATATAAGAATAGTACAAGGACCATTTGCATAAAATTCCATTTTTTATAATTCCAAGGACCTTTTATGCCATTTTTGAATTTTGAGGGACTAAAAGTGTAATTTCCCAAAAGTTTATCATAAGGACCATTTTTGTCATTTATAAATAGTACAAGGTTAATATTTGATAATTTTCACTTTTTAAATTAACCAAGGACTATATTTGACATTTTCCAAACTTGAGGGACTAAAGTTGTCATTTTGTGATTTTTAAACTTTAAAGGGTTTATTTTGACAACTTTTGAATCTCATGGACCTTAAATGATATTTTACAAGTTTTTGAATTACCAGGGACTAATTTTGACAACTTTTGTAACTTGGGGGACTAAAACTGCCAATTATGCAAACTTGATACGTTTTTCATCAGATTTTGATGTTTTTGCATTTAAAACATATAAAACACTTGTTTTTGATGTTTTTATCATTTTGAAGCATTTCTGAGTGTTTTCAGATGTTTTTGGCATTCTAACAGTATAAAAATGATGAGTATTTAGACACTCATCAATCCCCCACACTAAGATATTGCTAGTCCCTAGCAATGATTTATGAAAAGTTAATGGATTTTATCTCTTTACCAAAAGCCATTACTTCTGGAGTAGCCAATTGTTTTAGTTCAAGTAAGAACTTTGGTACAATGATAACCAAATGATTTTGAGCAAATCATAAGCTTTAAACGGATTTGATTTGTCTTTACCAGAAGCCGTTTGCTTCTGGACTAGCCAACTCTTAGATAAATTATCAATATTATCTTTGGTGAGTCGATTACCAATTATGGATTTTCAACTGCCTTTACCACAAGCCATAAACTTGCGGGCTAGCCAACTCTTCACTAGTTTAAAGATATGGTGAGCTGAATACCATACAATTTTGGGCAAATTGCAAGCCATAAACGGATTTGAGATATCTTTACCAAGAGCCGTTTGCTCCTGGATTAGCCAATCCTTATGTGGGTTAGACATGGTGGACTGATTACCATTTGTTGTGTTTAGTACATAGTACTTCCACTAATAAAAAAAATTTAAAATTTGGCCATTTTGGGGGAAAAAGGGACTAAAAGGGTACATTTATGATCAAATTCGCCAGAATTTCCCCCCCACACTTAGAAATGAATATTGTCCTCAATATTCAAAGTACCGGCTGTTATGCCAAAACTTAGAACGTAAAAAGATAATATTATTAACTAAGTGTAGAAACACAACAATTATTCTCTTTTTTAAATATTTACAATTTTCATTTATTTTCAAAATCTATATACAACATGTGGGGCATCTCCCCCACACTTAGGTGGTAGAAAGGGATAAGAAGTCAGAAATATGGGTGAAAACCCATATGGTGTGTGCTACTGTTTTTAATTACCGAGTCGCTAGCTTGACTCGACCCCGAATTAATTTGTTCATGGGGAAATAAGTGGAAGATACAATCTCCATCGGACTTTCATTCAAGATGTTTGTATAAACATTTAAGTACGTGAAAGTCCACACCGATGAGATATACACAGAACCGGCTCAAAAATGATAAATGAAGATGCCGGGATCAAAGATAATGTCTTCATTCCCGAAGGAGTGAAGAACAGGAGAAGCCACGGGATAGGTGAAGAAAAGAAAGAAAATCATGATAAAAATCATGACTAACTCATCATCATCAGAAGGAGAATTCATGATTTCTGGATCACGAATCTCATCATTTAAGCGCATTTGATGAAGACATATTCTGGGTGGGAGGGATGGGATTTTGATATCAAGCAAGTTCTCATGGCTGAGAACATTTCCCTCCGGAACACAAAAATCATTTATGTCTAGATCAAAGTGGAAGTTATCATACTCTGGTAGAGATATGATATGAGTGAGTTCAAAGGAGAACTCCTCGTAAAGAGAATCATTCACGTGAAGTGAATTTGTGAACTCTTGTTCCATTGTGGGCTCATCACTATCCTCGTCAAAGATTGGATTGTTAGAAATCCAAGTGAATTCAGATTCGAATTCAAATAGAGGATTGGTGAAAGTAGCTTTGAATGTTTCGGGAACAAGGTGATTAACATTCTCTATTGGATTGTTAGGGTTAGAAGTGAGTGAACGATCATTATAAAGGAGACTTTCAGTTTCTCCTAGGTTGGATTTGAAATCAAAGAGATCATCATCACTTTCCGATGAAAGTGGAATGATGTGAGTGAGTTCATCAGTAAACTCCTCAAGAAGAGGATCAACATCAAAATGTGAAAGTGATGCCTCAACATTCTCAATGTCTCCATAAGATTTACAATCATCGCTAAAATCGGAGAAAGTCTCAAAATGATCTTTTGAACACTCAAGAGGGGAAGGGATATCACACATATGGTCAAAAGTTCCCTGTGACTCTCTCGGGATTGGGACAAGGTCCTCAACACTAAACTTTATGAATTCGTCCGATTCCTTTTCAGGAACAGTGTCAAGAAGCTCATCCCCCATGTTCAGAGAGTGAGTGGGAGCTTCGGGTGTGATGGCAGTTGCTTGAGAATAAATCTCAACTGCTGGAATATCCACTGATGAACTTGATGAATCTTCAAATGTATCCTCATCATCACTGTCATCAGGAATAAAACGAAATTGAGAGCTAGATCTGGCTGCTTTTTCTTTTGCAATTAATTCCCTAATAGACTTTTCAAAAGCAATTTGGGAATTTATTTTAGCAACCTGCTCTTCAGCTAGCAATTCTTCCATGGATTTCTCATGTGAATTTTGAATGACGGGACATTGTGGGAGTGGAGATTTGTCAAAACCGGAAGGTTGACATTGATAATCATCATGAGGACCTCCACAATATACACAAGAAAAACTGGGAATATTATGAAATGCTGTCTTACTCAACTCCTCAGTTCTTTTCACTGACTCCAGAAGCTCTAGATAAGTGTCTTGTTGAGTTTGCTGAGGAGTTTGAGTTATTTGGCACTGTGGAGATTGGTCGTGATCTGGATAGTCATAATTGTTACAAGGAAATGGATTCCCTGTTTGACAATCAGAGCTGAAATGGGGACCTCCACAGTTCTCACAACAGTAAAACTGTTGAGCTTGGATTGGTGAATCATATGGATATTGATCATACCCAAAGTTCTGAGCATCACCGGAAAACTGTTCATAGACAAACGTATTTCCGGATTGACACTCAAATCCTTGGTGAGGACCTCCACAAAATTCACAGCAGTATTGTTGATTATATGAAGATAAGTCGGGTTGTGGTGGGTAGCTGGAAAAATTTGAGGGGTCGTTAAATGAGTTCGGATTAGGATCATAATCAAATGAATTCCTCGAACCACAAAACAAACAACTCCCGTTCCGAATATCATTACCACACTGTACACACGTACACCAGCGACATGGTGAACCAAAAAGAGGCTCACCACAACCGACACAAGGAATAAACGATTCTATTTGAGAGTTATGAGAAGGAATCAGTTCATTCAAAGAATCAACAAAATCAACATGGTGATTCGAATGACTATTAAGACTCGAAGAACATTTTGAAAAATCCGGAGGTGGGACAAGGGGTGTGCTCTGAGAGCTAGCAATTTCCACCACTTCCGTTATGGACTCCGGTTCTGGTTCTTGAGAAACGTGAAGATTAAGCAAGTCATTCTTGCTAGTCACCGGTCTAATTTCTGCATGTTTGCTTTTAACCGTAAATCGTGAAAGTGTAGGATCAATTTTAGACGGCTTAGGAGCAATTGAGGGTTTAGATCTTTGGATAACCGTAGGTTGGACGTATTTAGCACCTCCATTATTAGAGGGAAGTACCTGGTCCTTTGTCACCCCGGTTTCTCGTTCTATTTCCCTACGCAGAATCAATGGATCATCACGAACAACACGAATTCTTGACATTTGTGATAAAATAGGAAGTTTTTCAACTTCGTTCCAGATTTCGTCGTAGTCGAGAGATTCCATGAGAATAGAAGAAGTTTAGAATCAAATGGATAGAGGGTAAAGGGATAAAGAATCAAAAAGGGTAAGAGGGTAAAGATGAATATTTTTGGATTTTTGGAAAACATGCCATAAGAACAAAGAATGAAAATATTTTTGGTGTTGTTAACACTTTAGGAAAAGTGTTAATGAACTTTTTGATTTATGAAAACTGTTTACAAAAGGTGGTATATGTGCAAGTATGGGTCTGGAAATGCTTAAAACACGCTTACAGCCTCCCCGGCAGCGGCGCCAAAATTTGATTGGTGCAAAACCGTCAAGTTATCTCACGCAAGCTAGCCACTTGTGAATGACCAACTGTAAGAAACTCAAAACAGTTCACACACCAAATTCAATTTAAGATCAGAGGAATATAGTGGATTCCTGGGTCGTTAAGTCCCACGGAGGATGAATTGGTGTTAAACAACTTCAGATGATAGAATGATCACTAAGGATAGTGATCAGTAAGGTTTTGGATGGATAATTACCTAAAGAAAAGATCTATAAATTACAGCAACTTAAATACAAATTAAAAGAAATTAAAAAGTTAAAATATATTAAATAAACGCTATCACTATTTTTAAAGTGATGAACGTTTAAATCCTAAAACGTACGTTTAAATACAATTACGTAAACGTACAAAATAAAACATGAGTTTTAAAGAAATAAAAGGCCTACAAATATAAAAATGACATTTTTACAATCCTAATATTAAAAGAAAATTATTAGAAAAAGAAAATTATTTTTACAACTATTTATTTAATTATTATTAATTAAAAACTATTTATTAAGTATTTAAAATGCACTAATATACAAGAAAATACAAAATTAACCTAGAAAAATAAAATTATAACTTGGAAAAATCTAAAATATGATAAAACTTATTTTAAAACTGAAAATATATTTTTTAGACTTTTTATGTATTTATTATTAATTTAAAACTATTTAAAACTTATTAAAATGCTAAAAAAATATTATTTAAACCAAGAAAATTATGGAAAAATACTTTTTATGACTTTTGTATTTATCTTAATCTAGGAAAATTGAAAACATATTTTTTTAAGCTTTTTCTAATTTATTTGTATTAAAAGCTATTTAAAAAGGATTAAAAATTAGTTAAAATAAAGAAAAATAGAAAACAGTGATGGAAAAATCTGAAAAATTCAGGAAAATGCTAAAATATTATTCTAAGTCTATAAAAAATATAAACACATATGCTTATTTGTGAGAATATGAAACTGTGGTGTAAATGCTTATAAATAAGCAAATCAAAATAAGCTAAAAGCTACAAATGACCACCAAATAATCACAGAAGCTAAGTTATGCTATATTAACTAATTACTAACCTATTCCAACCATTCTAAACTTCTGAAAAGCAGATTAAGCCAAAAATTAAGCAAATCAAAAACTAGTTTTGACTCAAAAATGGGACAACATTAAGGCTTATCTAAGAGTGGGGTCCACAGGGCTTAAGCTCAAAACTATTACTGAAATGGGTAGTCAGCTGGGTGGTGAGTAGTAAGGAACTAAGAACCACCAGTGGGGTCCACTGGTGTGGCCTGTGGGGCCCACCAAAGTGGTGGTGATGCCACTGTTTTGGTGGTGCAGGGCATACTAAAAAATGGGTGCTCAAAATAAAGCTAAGATTAAGCAGTATATAAGCTGATAAAAAGCAAACTATTATTTTTCTAATTTTCTTAAGCAACTATATTTTAATGTCCTAGAAGGTTATAAGCTAAATCTTAATAATGAACACACAATAAAATTCTAACTTTTATTCAAAAACAGCTATTGAGAAATTTGACTTTTTATAAAAATAGACTAGTTTGACTTATATGAACTTATGATCTATTCTACTGTCTTATTATGTTATTAAAAGCTTTTATAAGATAAAATTAAGCTATTGTATCATATTATAAGCTACTTGGATGAGAATTGCATTCTACAAGCTTAACAGTTAACTGGTAATAGAGGATTAAACTTGATTTTGACTTTTTAAGGAATAAGGATTGTTTTTATTGTTAGAACTGCACTATTAGGTACTATTGTGACTTAGAACAATAATAAATAACAACACCACTAGTCTCTAACAGTCTTAATTCAGCAAATCCAAACACTGATTATTAGGACTGAATTGAAGCTTTTCAAAGTGTTTCAAAGATTAAAACCATACAACTGATAACAAATCTTATAATATCATTTAATTAGACTAATGAAACAGTAAATAACAATAATAATAACATATAACTAAAAATTGACACTTAAGCTATAATAACTGTTTAAAATAAAATGTATAGCAACTACAAATTAAAAGGAATAAGCTAACTGTTTTAATGCTTATTTTTAATTAACTATAACTCACAAACATAAATATACAAAGATTTGAGCTAATGAACAACTTAAATAGTGAAATGCTAAAATGCTTATAAAGAACTCACAAATGTTTTCCAGCCAAAGATTAAGAACCAGTGATTGAAATCACTCCTAATAGCTTTCCATAAAGCCTCTAAACCACAAGCAATCCATATCTTTTCCTTCTTCTGTCTTGATCTTTGTTTTTCATGATTTTTGAATTTTTAACTAATTTTTTGGAATTTTTGGTAATATTGGATTTATTAAGTAAAACTGGTTTTAACAGTACTAATAGCTTACATAAGCTAGATAAAGAGCTTTCATGAGCTTAAGAGTTCAAAACATCCATTAAAAACAACATTTGATCATTATGAGATTTTAAGCTCAAAACTGCATAAACTTGAAAATGAGATTAAGACTTGAAATTAAGGACTGAAAGAGATTCACATACAATAGAATAAGGTAAACAAAGTACTTTAAGGATTGAAATTACACTGGGAATTTAAATTTTATCTAAAACGACTAAAACTAAGCTAAACTACTCTACTACTCTTTTCTCCTCTGCTTCTTTTTCTTTATATTGATCCATTTTTGTCTTTGTCGACATCTGAGATAATCCCACTTGTTTGCAGCCCTTGGATCATTCCAGGTCATCAAAATTGACATTTGGCAATTTTGGCGGGAAAGTCTTTGAAGCAGGTTTAGGTAATTAATGCTTCTTGGACCTTGTGGAGGTGTAGGGGGTGATAGTTTATACAGCTGGAGAGTGGTTGGAAAGGTGGTGATGAGGTGGTGAGACCAGGTGGAGCAATGGTGTGGAAACAGGTGTGGGTGAGGGTGGATGAACAGTAGACGCGCGTGTTTCTCTGTTTTAAATTTCGGGTTTGGGCTAGGGGTATTTGGGCCACAGCTGGGTTTAGTGTTTTGGTTTATTGGATTTGGAATAATAACATAAAGGGTCCAATTTGGTTATTTGATAAATACAAGGACCATTGTTGTAATATTCTGAAACTTGAGGGACCAATCTTTGTAACTTTTCCAAACTTCACATAAGGATCAAACCTGCCATATAAGAATAGTACAAGGACCATTTGCATAAAATTCCATTTTTTATAATTCCAAGGACCTTTTATGCCATTTTTGAATTTTGAGGGACTAAAAGTGTAATTTCCAAAAAGTTTATCATAAGGACCATTTTTGTCATTTATAAATAGTACAAGGTTAATATTTGATAATTTTCACTTTTTAAATTAACCAAGGACTATATTTGACATTTTCCAAACTTGAGGGACTAAAGTTGTCATTTTGTGATTTTTAAACTTTAAAGGGTTTATTTTGACAACTTTTGAATCTCATGGACCTTAAATGATATTTTACAAGTTTTTGAATTACCAGGGACTAATTTTGACAACTTTTGTAACTTGGGGGACTAAAATTGCCAATTATGCAAACTTGATACGTTTTTCATCAGATTTTGATGTTTTTGCATTTAAAACATATAAAACACTTGTTTTTGATATTTTTATCATTTTGAAGCATTTCTGAGTGTTTTCAGATGTTTTTGGCATTCTAACAGTATAAAAATGATGAGTATTTAGACACTCATCAGGTATCCAACATTTTCAAATTTGGAGATGCCCGAATCATTACAATGGTGAATGCTACCATAAGACTATTCCCAAAATCCATATCGGACAGCTTAAGGTTAATCAGGGATACAAAAGGATCATTCATCCTAGAATTAGCTTCATGTATCAACTACAACAAGTTTTAAAAATTAAATTTCATTAGTGTGTACACATTTCTTTAACATTGTAATTATAAGTTGTAAAACTCAGATTGTTCTTACCGTGCAATCACCAAATTCCAAAGAAAGAGTCTCAAGATTTTGTAGTCTTGTCAGTTGAAAGATATCGGATGTTGTAATTGTCGTCACAACATTATAAAGACAGAATCTCAAATCCAACTTCTTCAAATTCCTAAGTTTTGCAATATCCCATAGTCTCATCTCGTTTGTACTAGGACGATTCATTTTAAGAGACTCAAGTGAGGGACAACCAGCAATAAAGTCCCAAACTGTACTGCTTAGGAAATTTACATGAATTAATTCTAAGCTCAGTAGATTTGGGAAGCCATGAAAATATTCCAAAGTAGCCATAGCACAAAGATGAAGTACCATATGTTTCAATTCGATACGAGAGTAAAGTTGGGTTGGGATCGTAACTGGGTCACCATACCAGTTTGTAATAATCAACTCCTCAGTTCCATGTTCAGCCAAAAACAAGAGCCAGTCACGAATCTCTTCATAATGAAAGTTGTGTCTTCCAATCATTGATATTGGCTCTACAGAGAAGACAAACTTTCTTATTGGACCTATAAGCCGTTTTAAGAGTCTAGTAACAAGCCTCCCATCAAACTCATATGTTAAATAATAAAAGAAATCCTCATCAATTATGATATCGGTGAGCAATGTCCACTTAGACCTCCAGTTTCGCGCTAAACTAGAGGTTCTCACCGCTTCTAACAAAGGCAATCGATTCAAAATATTAGTGATCACTATATCGGGCATGTTGCTAATACGATTGATCAACATGGTATTATTGGAAGTTGGATTTGTCTTTTTGAGTTATGGAAATGAGGATTTACGTTAGGTTTTTGATATTCAGTAGATCGTTTCTGGATAAGGATTGAATTTGAAACACTATATAAACAAAATGTTGATGTACACTTGTACAGTGATATTAAACTGTCAATAATATCATATAAAAAAAACATATAAAAACTTGAATGAGCACTAGTTAATAACACTTAGATTTTTTTTTCTGTATATTAATATCACAATAAATTATATCCTGAAAAGATAGATGCATTACACACCGACTCAAAATATCAATTTATGTAAAAGGTTTACATTTAATTTTAATACATTTTTTTTGAACTATGATTATCACATTTGATACCATTGATTTTTTTTTTTTTTTTTTTTTTTTTTTTTTTTTTGTTTTTTCATTTCACGTTTTTTAATATATCATATTGCCTTAATATCTGAGTTAGTTGTCTTTAATATATGATATTGTCTTAATATCAGAGTTCTGAAACAAAATATTAATCTTCACATCCTATTTAAAAACAAAATCAAAGAAAGTTTTATAATTGCATATTCTAATGTGATAGTTAGTTGTTTCCATTTTTTATTTAATATTACACTGTGTTTGAAGATAAAGTATCAGAATAATTACCATTGAAATTTTTATTTAAATTTCATATTTTTTAATATATGATATTTGTCTTAATATCAAAGTTAGTTGTCTTAATAGTTTATATAATATCACACTGACATATTTGTATTTTTATTATAGTTTCTTTAGTCAAACAGATACTCAAATATCAGAGTTAATTGTTCTTTTTTTTATTTAATATCACAGTGTGTTTAAATCAGAGAAAATTTTATAATTGAATCTTCTATGACATATATATAATAAAATTGTCTTAATATCATAGTTTGTTTGACTATGCATATATATTTTAGTATCTTTATACATTTATTAAGTAATTTCAAACTGACATAAATGTCGGATACTATTTTTATAGTGGTTAAATATTTCTCCTCGAGACACAAAATATCACTCTGTCTGTTCTAATCTTTAAAGTTGATTTTGACAATACACAAGACATTAATGAATATAATTTTAATTTAATTAGATAAAAAAAAGTGATATTAATTTTTGTATTTTTATTTTTAATAAAGATGTTTTACTTAAATTTCACATTTTTTAATATATGATATTTCCTTAATATCAGAGTTATTTGTCTTAATATATGACTTTGTTTTATTATCAGAGTTTCTAAAACAAAAAATTAATATTCACATCCCTATTTAAAAATAAAATCAATTTTTTTTTTTATAATTGCATGTTCTAATGAGTTATGTATATTAATATTGTCTTAATATCAGACTTAGTTTTGCCTTTGACGTATATATTTATTAAGTAATTTCAATCTATATTCAATAAGAGCTAAAATAAAATTAAATTTACTATCTGACATACATATTTTGAGTATCTGTTTGAAAAAGATATATGCATAACACACTGACATACATGTCAGATAGTGATGAAAATTTTTTCCTCGAGACTTAAAATATCAATCTATGTCAAAGGTTTACATTTAATTTTAATACAGTTTCTCAATTATGTCGCTTTTTTTTAATTCATGTTGTTTTTAAAATATATTTTTGTTTTTATTTAAATTTACTAAATAATTTTAATTTAGTTATGTTATTTTTGTTATTTTATTAAATACATATATTATAAAATTAATATGATGTTATTTTAATAATTTTTATGCCAAATGTTGTAAGCAGTAGTAACTTTTCTTTTAAAAGTAGTATAAAATTTTTATTTAAATTTTATATTTTTAATATATGATATTTGTGTTAATGTCAGAGTATCAAAAGTCCTACTTGTATTTTTCTTATAGTTTCTTTAGTCAAACAGATACTTAAATATCAGAGTTACTTGTTCTATTTTTGTTTAATATCACAGTGTGTTTAAATTTGATAATATATGTATTTAATATATATTTTTTTTATAGTTTCTTTAGTCAAACAGATACTGAAATATGATATTTGTCTTAATATCAAAGTTAGTTGTCTTTAATATATGATATTATCTTAATATCAGAGTTTCTGAAACTAAATATTAAAAAAAAAAATCAGAGAAATTTTATAATTCAATCTTAATATCAGAGTCTTCTGTTTTAATCTTTAAACTGTCTTAATATCATAGTTTGTTTGTGTATGACGTATATTATATCTCAGATACTATTTTTATAGTGGTTAAAGATATCTCCTCGAGACACAAAATATCACTCTGTCTGTTTTAATCTTTAAAGTTGATTTTGACAATACACAAGACATTAATGATTATAATTAAATAATAAAGTATATCTGATGATAATTTTAATTTAATTAAATAAAAAAAATTCATATTAATTTTTGTATTTTTTAAAAAACTTTAATAAAGATGTTTTACTTTTAAACAACTTTGATGTACTGTGATATTAAACTTATTCTGATATTATTAGAGTATGTAAATTTCATAGTTTAATAAAGATGTTTTACTTTAAAACAACTTTGATGTACTGTGTTAAATAATTATTTAATATCACAGTAATTTAATATGACATTAATATCATAGTAATTTGTTAATTAAAAAAAATAGTATCGTTTATTGTATTAATATACATGTTTGATTTTAATTTTGTTTTTTTATTACCTAAAATATAATGTCAGAAACAACGTACCTACCAAATGTCAGTTTATATTTATTAGTTTTGAAATAAATTTCAACCACAACCTTATCCTTATTTTGCAATATAAATTTGATCATTCCCATTTCAATAATGTAATTAAAAAAAAAAAAAAAAAAACCTTTTGTTAAAAATGAGATGCAATATTCCTTATTTATTTTTTTATTTTTTTTGAAGTCTTTATGTAAGAAAGCTCTTTTTTACAAAAAAGGTTAGTGTTTTCCTTTAATAACTTATAATTTATGTTTATTAATTCTTTAGACTGATTATATCTTTTTTTTTTCCTTTTTTTTTTTTTTTTTTTTTTTTTTTTTTTTTTTCAGAAATGGATGTTTTTATGACATTTTATTTTGATTCTGCAGGAATTGTTATTTTATTTAAATTTTCAATGAAACCTAAATATTTTACCGAGTTTTATCAAATCTAAACAGCTGGAATGTCAACTGATGTGCATTCTTTAATTCCTTACTGTTAAGATTTCATAAACATTGAAAGGAGCATCAGTCTCTCAATTCTCGAATATGCTTGGTTCTTCGAGAAAAAAATGAACGAGCGTTCGAGACGAGGACGTAATGTAGTCAAGATAGGTTATGAAGAATATTTTTGGTTTGTTGGTGTTTCAACTTTTGTAATGTGTTTTGTCATAGAAATGAATGAGCGTATGAGACGAGTGTGTAATGTACTCAAGATAGGTTATGAAGAATATTATATTTCATTCTTTAATATAATTCTTAATATAATTTTTTTTTATTTAATTATATTTTTTTATTCACTTTTAATTTTAAGTAAATTTTGTGTGATATATACCAATAAAAAAATTTGGTATTCAATCATTACTGTATATAGTACAAATAAAACTTATTATTTTTCCTCTATAAATATGACCATTTCCGATCACACAAAAAAACAGACCAAGCAATCAACTCATAATAAATTTCAATCTATATTCAAAAAGATTGATGATCATTTTGCTATATAATTTTATTTTTTTGCTTCGTTTATATATGAAATCTAGATATTTTACCGAATATTAAAAGTGAAACAACTTACAAGTAAACAATTTTTCTTACAAATCATCAAGTTGTGTCACTAAGTGTTCCCCAAAACCCTAAATTCTAAACCCTTACGTATTTCATCTTCAAGAATAATCAATGGCGTATGATAATCTGTATAAAGCTGCAAACAGTTTTTTTGTTGCTTTTTAAAACCTTATTCTATCAAAATCATATGTCATTGAACATTTTTGTTTTTTCAGTTTCATCAACAAAGCTTAGAAATGATGCTATATGATCATGCTTTGCAGTAGTCACAGTTGATGAAGTTAGATTGTATGAATTTTATAATCCTATTATTTTTGAAATAAGCTAAACAAGTACAATAAACAAAGCTAGTTAAAACTAGTGTAAAAGAATTGTCATAGTGTTACTCTTGTTCAAGATAATTTTGTACAAGGTACCCTTGGAAAAAGGATTCAAGTTTTAGGGCTTCCAAATATGTTGACTTCGGAATTAATCAAGCAGAAGAGGTTTGGGGTGAAGGAAGTTGGATCAAGGAATGAGTTTAAAATTACGGTGAAGATGACAATCAAGTAGTTGCTAATGTTTTTTATCTTTTGATGTCTTTTTATGTATGACTTTCAGTATGAAAAACAACTGCTGTGTAATGTAAAATGTAATTATGCATATATCTATTTCAACAAGTCATAGTAATTCTGATATTAATATATTTTTTTTACATTGTATGCTATGAAAATCAATGATAACTTAAATTTATAAAAGACGTATTCATATTTTAATATGATTGTCACATTTAAATTCTATATTTAGTTACACTAAAACTTATTCTGATATTAAAACTGGGAGTAACATACAATTTTTATTAGCAGTAGAAAAATTTATTGCAGCAGCAGAAAAATTTGTTGCAGCAGCAGTAATATTTAGTTACACCAAACTTATTCTGATATTAAAACTGGGAGTAACATATAGTTTACTATCATCCGACAATATTCCTTTCTGAATAATAAAATCTATTTTAGAAAAATCAGAAATTTCTTAATATCTTTCTAAATCATCAAAAATAATATCAAAATTTCTTAATATCACATAAGAATAAGGACAATTAAAATCTGACTAACAACAATATTTAATGTCACAAAACAGTACCTTTTCTCTCAAAACATCATTGACCATTTTTTTTCCTGTTGCCTCTTCTGCATACTTATCAAATATTTCTAAATGATATTAAAGATCCAATTTTTTTTTACATTTATCTAGAGAAATAGAATTACCAATAAAAATATTCTCTGCAGCAGTAGAACAATTTGTTGCAGCAACAGTAACATTTACTTACACTAAAACCTATTCTGATATTAAAACTGGGAGAACCATACAATTTTTATTAGCACTAGAAAAATTTGTTTGCAGCAGCAGAAAAATTTGTTGCAGCAGCAGTAATATTTAGTTACACCAAAGTTATTCTGATATTAAAAATGGAAGTACCATACAGTTTACTATCATCAGACAGTCTTGCTTTCTGAATAATAAAATCTATATTACAAAAATCAGAAATTTCTTAATATCTTTCTAAATCATCAAAAATAATATCAAAATTTCTTAATATCACATAAGAATAAGGACAATTAAAATCTGACTAACAACAATATTTAATGTCACAAAACAGTACCTTTTCTCTCAAAACATCATTGACCATTTTTTTTTCTTGTTGCCTCTTCTGCACACTTATCAAATATTTCTACATCTTCAAATGTAAAAAAATTTGGATCTCTAATATGTTTAATTTCATTGCTTATCTTGCAAAGAGCTTCCCATATAGCTGGATGTATTTCATCTTTCAAAGGTGGCAAATTAAATTCTTTAACAGCATTTACAATCATCAAAGCAGCATCATCAACTATCGCTCTTACTTTGTCTAGACAAGTTTCATGAATCTATACAAGAAATAGATAGCATATCAATTTTTTTTATAAATTTGTAATAGCATATGCAAAACTTTATTATGATTATATAAAGCAATAATACCTGATCCTTATCGTATTCTAGCAAATCAAAGTAAATGTGACTATCACAAATACAAAAATCTTCAACTACTTCCATTCTTTTCACAAATACAAAAATCCTTTGTTGTGTCATAAGGATAATTGCCGCATGTCAAATACTTTAATGTTTCAGTTAATAAAGAATTTGCAGCCTTAATTTCTTGTTTAACTTGACTCAAGCATTTTAGCATTTTCGCATTTTTTGCTTATAATCAGACAAAAAATCATCCACTGCTGAACTTTCTTCTTCATCAACTAACCTTTCTTCTCCTTCTGTTGAATATAACAAGCCTATAGTTAAGATTTTTTAATATCAGATTAACTATCAGCTACTAGTACTAAGATACTATTTTTGCTACTAGTACTAATTTGAATTAATTATCAGATTATCTGTAATAATATAAATCATCTGTATTAACTACTTTATCAAATTTATTAAGTAAGTAATATGAACTTGATATTTAAGAAAAATTATTGATATCAGATTACCTATCACTATAATTTTCAGAGACAATTTATAAAAATGAAAGAAATTTCTTAATAATTCATTAACTACAATTATTATAATATGCCGTTTTTTAGTTTATAATTATTAACAGAATAACAATGATAAGAAAATCGAAAGTTCGTTAATATCAGAATAGGTATCATCAAACGCCATTAATATCAGAATAAACATTATAACGAAAAAAATAAAGATCTTAATATGATATAACCAATCTTGAGTTTACAATGAATATCAGAATAAGCACATAAAGAAAAAAAGAATTTTCTTATAGTTATTATCAGAATGACAATGTTAAGAAAAAGGGAATTTGTTAATATCAGATTAGCTCTAATCAGACACCTTTAATATCAGAATAAAAATGATAACGAAAAAGTAAATTTATTAATATCATATAAGCAATCTTCAGTTTACAATTGATGTTAAGAAATTTTTTATGAGTATATTTACACCAGAACCTTATTAACTTCAGTTTCAGATACCGTTAATATCAGAATTAAAATGAAAACGGCAATGTTAAGAAAAAGGGAATTCGTTAATATCAGATTAGCTATCATCAGACACCTTTAATATCAGAATAAAAATGATAATGAAAACGTAAATTTATTAATATCATATAAGCAATCTTCAGTATATTTATACCAGAACCTTATTAACTTCAGTTTCAGATACCGTTAATATCAGAATAAAAATGAAAACGAAAACGAAAATATCTTAATATCATATTGGCAATCTTAAGTTACAATTAATATCTGAATAAAACTTTTAAGAATTTTTTGTTGTGTTAATGTTACATTAGCTATATTCATTTAATAAAAATGTTAATAAGAATGGAAATATCTTAATATCATATTAGAAATCTTCAGTTAAAATTAATATCAGAATAAGTATCTTAAGAAAAAAATTAATTATGTTAATATCAGAATAACTATCTTCAGTTTGAATTATATCAGAATAGCAATATTCTTAATATCAGATTATCTATCATCAGATATCCCTAATATCAGACTAACTATCATAAAAAAATTCTTAAATTCGAAATTAAGAAACTTACCTTCGTTCAGTTCTGCAAATCTTAAACTTGATGAAATCATTGTTTTTAGTTTTTTTTTGATTTTTTTTAGTTTATGTTTTTATATGTTTTGTTATTCAGATCTACACTGATATTATAATAGTATAGATTAATTACGAAAATGCCACCGCGTTTTTTTTAACGTAGATCAGATGGAAGCTTGATCATGCTGCTGACATTCATCCATACCATCCGCACTTAAAAGATTGCTTATATGATATTAATATATTTACGTTTTCGTTATCATTTTTTATTCTGATATTAAAGGTGTCTGATGAGAGCTAATCTGATATTAACGAATTCCTTTTTTCTTATCATGGTCATTCTGATAATAACTATAAGAAAATTCTGTTTTTCTTAATGTAGTTATTCTGATATTCATTGTAAACTGAAGATTGCTTATATCATATTAAGATCTTTAGATTTTCGTTATCATTTTTATACTGATATCAATGGTGTCTGATGATACCTATTCTGATATTAAGGAACTTTCGATTTTCTTATCATTGTTATTCTGATAATAATTATAAACTGAAGAAAGGCATCTGATAATAATTGTAGTTAATCTATTATTAAGAAATTTCGTTGATGTTTATAAATTGACTCTGAAAATTATTATAATAGGTAATATGATTTCAAGAATTCTTCTTAACTATCAGCTTCGTTTACTTCACATGATAGTTATTATTATAGATAATCTGATAATTAATTCAAATTCCTTAGCAATAGTAACTTAGTACTAGTAGCTGATAGCTAATCTGATATTAAATTTTTTTAACTCTCAGCTTGTTATATTTAACAGAAGGAGAAGAAAGATTAGCATATGAAGAAGAAAGTTCAGCAGTGGATGATTTTTTGTCAGATTATAAGGAACAAATGCGAAAATGCTTGAGTCAAGTAAAATAAGAAATTAAGGCTGTAAATTCTTTATTAACTGAAACATTAAAGTATTTGACATGCGGCAATTATCCTTTTGACACAACAAATATATGTGTGCTACGCTACCATCTCAAAAATCTGGAAAAAAAATGGAAGAAGTTGAAGATTTTTCTATTTGTGACAGTACATTTACTTCAATTTGCTAGAGTTCAATAAGGATCAGGTATTATTGCTTTTATAATCATAATAAAGTTTTGCATATGATATTACAGTTTATAAAAAATTTGATATATTATATATTTCGTGTATAGCTTCATGAAACTTGTCTAGACAAAGTAAGAGCGATAGTTGATGATGTTGCTTTGATGATATAACATCTTGTGATTTTCCAGATATTTATTTTTCGAGGAATTAAGTTTGTTTTTCATTTACGAACTTTCCTGAGTTTGATTGACGTGAAAACGAGAAAGTTATCTCGTGAAACGTAAAAACTTAGACACAACGCGTACCGGCACAATTGTAACTTCGTTAAAACATTCAAATTGATCATTATTTATATTTGCGAGAAAGTGGTCGAGTAAATACTCATTCTTATTGAAAAAATGATTTCGTGAACAATGGCGCAAGTTTCGTAATTTTTTGAGTCCGTTTACCCCTCCGAATGTGTCCCGAACCTCTATTTTACAAAGGTTTGCAAAAGCTGCATAATTGGTCCCTGAGGTTTATTCTATCCGCGCCTCTCCACTTTTCTATAATTACAAAACCTTCCTTGTAGGAGTATAAAACATGTCTAGGGTTTTATTTCTTCTTAAAAACCCAAAAGAATCTGATGCAGCCACCATCTCCCATTTAACCTAGCCGCCACCATCCTATGTCGTGCCGCCACCGTGAAACACTCTCCTCACCACTACCATGCCGCCACTACTACTGTACTCTGCCACCACCACTATCAAGGAAGACCAAGAAAGATGTGACTTGGGTTGTTTTGAGCTGTAGCCGCCAGCCACCCTCTTACACAACAACTTCAGCCGCCACCTTCTGCCGTCTCCTCCGTAGCCGTCACCACTCACCCTCATTTTGTTGAATATCGTTTGGGTCTAGATCGTGAGAAAGAGCCACGATCTGAGCTTTGTTCGGGGTGTGCTCGAGTTTTGGTCACATCAATCTCTTGTTATCTCCTTTCTCTCTCTCATTTCTTTATTTTGGTAAGTTGAACCCATTAACCCACGCTTGTTTCTCGTTTTGTGTTAAAGACCGATTGTGACAATTTCTTTGTTAAGGTTTTCGTGGAATAAATATGGTATAAACTTGGTCTTTACTATTTTCCGTTTGGGTGAAACCGGTTAAAAACGTGCTTAAGAACGAGCTGGTATAACTTCGTGTAGTGAAAGCTTGATTTAAAACGTTTTGTTATACTCGTGTCGTGTGGTAAGACTCCTGTTAAGGTAGTGTTTGTTTGATTCAGGTTTGTAAGCTAGTCGAGTGTTTGTAATTTGTTTCGGATGTGGCCTAGGTTGAAACTGTCTTGGTCTCGGGTCAAGTATTAGAATCGATCACTGAATTTTTGGCTTGTTTTGGGGGCTCATTTGTATTTGATTGTCTTGGTCTTGGTGATGGTTGTGTTGCGTTGATTTGGGTCTCGTTTTGATTGGAATCTTGCTTATGTTGTTTCAATTGACTTTCTCGGTCCGTAGGAAGCACTCGTGAGGTGCGTTTGGTTTGGATTCTCGGTTTGTCACGATCCGAGAGATTGTGAAATTGGTTTCGATATAATAGTTTATAATATAGTGTGGTATTATTTTTGTTAATATTGGTTGTTTGACTTGGACAATGGTACGTTTCAGATTATATTGGAATTGTAAATTAGATTTAGTTACGGATTGTGGAATGAGTATTTAGCTTATTGAGTATTAATTTGGCAAACCGGACTAACGAATAAGAAACTGTAAAATGGTTAAAGTATTTATAGTTAAGGGATTGATTGCAACACTTGAATTGGATATGAGCATTGTGGTGTTATATATTGATTGGACAAGAATTGGACGTATTGGATTTACGGTATTGGTTATTTGGACATTATGGACCCTTTGGCAAACGCGACGGAAGAGTATATTAAACTAATAAGAGTTTAACATATCTGAACCTGCACTATACAAACGGTCGATAAAACTAAACAACTAATATATACGCGAATGATATGTTCAATTGTATATTATAAATTAAAACATTGGACGAATCGGGACACCTATCGATAAATTTTATATTATTCAAGAGTCGTTATGACTTGGAAATGTTTTATAAAAGGGCACTTTATGCCGAAAATTTCGTAAAATCTTTTATAAACTTAAATCATTGTGATTTCTTTAATATCTCATTTTCATTTTCAATCCAGTTTGCATATTATGTTTGTACTTGTATATGTGGTTATTAATAGTTTAAATCTGTTTATCTAGTGGTAATTAGGATAAATACATCCAGTTGCAGTGTTAGCATTAGCTAGTTAAGTGTTTAGTTTAGTTTGAATTTGCAAAACAGTGTGTTAAGGTGTGTTTGGATCAGTTGGATTAATTGAGCTTGAGCTTTTGTTGATGCTTGAAACCTGTCTACTTAATCTCTATAAAGGTCACTTAAATCATTTGGGTCATTCACTTGTGCATCAAGACAGTAAAAGTCAAAATTCATTTGAATCTGTCTTAAATTCTTAACTGTTGGAATTTTGTCAAAGCAAAAACTTGTTTTGTGTTTAGAAATCATAGGTATAGCTTTCATTAGCTTCATTTCATCATTTAACATCATAATCAGTCCACAAATTGAGTTCAAATCTCACAAAAGTCAAATTATCAAAACTATTGTCAAAAGTCAAAGTTGAAAATCCAGTTTTCAGCCTAACTAGGGTGATTTTTCATTGACTCATTTCTGGGCCAAATCAAATGAAATTGTGGTTTTAAAAACTTCAGTTGGTCTATTTTCTTATTACCATTTTTTTAGATTTTTTTAAATTTTTTATAAGCTCCAAATTGGCTTGTGAATTTGGTCTTATTTCCCCTGTGCACAAACTCAGTGAATACTGAGTGTGCACAGGTTTGTGCAAGGCTTGCACATAGCTCAGCTTAGCTCACTTTGGTCTGGTCTTTGGTTTAGAAGTAGCTAGCCAGGTCTAGTGTAGGATCCTACTTTTGTTTTTTGAGTCTCAGCTTATTAAGTAGCTTATTCTTTAGCTTAAAAGTAGTAGTCAATAACTGTTTAGCACTTGAACTCAAAACAATCAAATCTGTTGAGCTTGCTATTCAGAGGTTAAGGCTTGTGGAAATTAGTTGCATTTGGGTACTCTTAGCATATTATAGCTTCTGTGTTACTTTGGTGGTCTTTGGTTTTCATTTGCTTAATACAAGTGCTTATTTATAAGCTCCTTGCATTGCAGTTTGATTTTCTTGCACACAAGCCACTGTTTTTATATTTTTCCTAGATTCATAATATTATTTTAGACTTATCTTGAATTTTTCAGATTTTTCTAGGTCAGTTTGCTATTTTTCTTCATTTAAATCAGTTTTTAAGTCTTTTTAATTAGCTTTTAATACAATTAAATCAGAAAAACTTCAAAAAAATAAGTTTTCATTTTTCCTAGGTTAAGATAAATATAAAAAGTCAAAAAAATATTTTTCCACATTTTTCTTAGTTAAATTTGTATTTTTAAGCAATTTAAGTAGTTTTAAATAGTTTTTAATTCATAGAAAATACAAAAATAATCAGAAAAATATAAAATTAGTTTTGAAAATTCTCTTTAGTTATTTTAGATTTTTCCAAGTCATAATTTTATTTTTTTAGCTTTATTTCATATTTTCTTGTGTTTTAGGTTATTATTAAATAAGTATAAAATAGTTTTTAATTAATAATAATTAGATAAATAGTTTTAAAAATAATTTTCTTTTTCTAAAAATTTTCTTTTATCATTAGGTTTGTAAAAATGTCATTTTCATATTTTTAGGATTAATATTGTTTCAGTTTCACATTTTCTTTTGTACGTCACGTAGTTTTTAATTTAAATTTTATAAAAGAAAAAAATCAAAAACATCATTTTACAAATAGTGATAGCGTTTATTTAATATAGTTTATCTTTTTAATTTTCTTTAATTTGCATTTAAGCCTCTGTAATTTATATACTTTCTCTTTAGTTATAATCATTCAAAACTCTTTTCCATTCAAATCCTCTCGATCACTATTCGTTTGGTGATTCATCGCACAGCTCGGTGGGACATAACGACCTGGGGAAACCCTATACTCTCCTGATCTTCATTGCATTTGTGTCTGAACTGTTTTAAGTTTCTTACGGTTAGCCATTCACAAGTGGCTAGCTTGTGTGAGAAAACTTGACGGTTTGGCACAGATCAAATTTTTGGCGCCGCTGCCGGGGAGCTGTGCTGATTATCTTCCGTTTAGCAGATTAGTGATTTGAATATTCACTCTTTGTTCATACCATCTATCTATATCTATATATATTTTCTTATAAAAAATCCAAAAACCCAAATACATCCAAAAACGTATAAAACACAAAAATATTTTCCTTTTGTTTCTATATATATATATCAAAGATAAAAATACAAAAAGATTTATCGTTTTCTTTGTTTAATAATAACAACATAAAAGATTACCACCGCAAACCAAGGCAGTGTACTACCTAACTGGGGGTACGACCATAATAAGTTCCCGAACCAAAGATTAAAACTTGCCTTTGTGTCCTTGTGAGTGGTGTACCTTTTTCAAAGAAGCCATTCATCTTGTGATTATTGGTTTAAGTTCACTGTTGTTTTGCCTCGATTTTGTTTTAATTGGATTTGTTGTTATATCTACTTATCAAAACCAGAAAACTCAAAAAGATTCCTCTTTTCCCATTCTCATCAAAAATATTTTCATAATTCCCATTCCTCTCCTTAACTCTGAGGTCTCTTAGAGTTAACTCTAGTGTATGCGCACTTGCTCTTCTAGATCTGTGAGCCCATTTCGTGAGCTTGTCAAGATTCCAAGAAGGCGTGTCCGTAGACTTTCTGCTCCATCAGTCGGATCTGAGATCCGGACTGCTCGCACTACTTCTGTTATCATGGCGGAAGAACGTCCTATGTGTGAGCTTCTCCAGGCACCCATCGACGGGTATGGAGATGCTATTGTGATCCCAGCCATTGTGGCTGAAAATTTTGAACTCAAAACTGGGTTACTGAATCTTGTAACCTCAAGTCAATTCTATGGTTTTGAGCGGGATGGTCCTCATGCTCATATTCGATGGTTTAACAAGATTGCATCTACCATCAAATACAAGAATGTCCCTACTGATGCTGTTAAGCTTCTTCTGTTCCCATTTTCTCTTGAGGGACAAGCCCGGATTTGGCTTGAAAAACAACCCCCTCAGTCAATCGAGACATGGGAAGACCTGGTGAAGAAATTTGTGAATGAATTCTATCCACCTTCCAAAACCACGAGTCTTAAAAATGAAATCATCAAATTCACTCAAAAGTTTGATGAATCCTTCAGTGAATCGTGGGATCGTTTTAAGGAGTTACTCCGCAAATGTCCTCACCACGGTTTCTCCGAGTTGATGCAACTCGATACTTTCTATAATGGAGTGAGTCAATCTGACCAAGATTCTCTCAATTCCTCCGCGGGAGGAAATTTCTTAAGCAAAACTGTCAAAGAAGCTTTAGCGATCATTGAAAACAAGTCTAAAGTCCGCACTGCACGAAGCAAGTCGGTTGTTTCCCAAGTCAGTGTTGGTCCTTCTTCTTCATCGCCCGTGAGTCAATCTAGCACTGATGCTAAGATTGACAAACTCACGGAAGCAATTCAAGCTTTGGTTCTCTCCAACCAAAAGAAAGTTTCCTTTCCACAAACTTCACCTCCTGTTGAAGTTAAGAAAGTGGAAGTCTGTGTTACTTGCGGTGGCCCCCATGCCTACTACAATTGTATGGCCACCGATGGTAACCCTTTTGAAGCTAATGCTGTGGGCGGGATTTCTAATCAAGGAGGCAACCAATACCGTGCTCCTATAGACCCGAACCACCGTCCTAACCACTACCCTGGACCTCCCGGTTTCAACCAAAACCGTAATCAAAATCAAAATAGACCAAACCAAGGTTTTCAAAACCAAGGTAATTTTAGTCCAAACAACGGTTTTCAAAATCAAAATCAAAATTTCCAACACCAAGGAAATTTCAATAGAAAGCCAGGTCAGGGAAATTTCAACCCAGGGTATTTTCATGGCAATAATCAAGGAAATTTTCAAAATCAAGGCCCTAATCCAAACAATAGAGGCCAGAATTTTCCTGTGCAAAATCAAGCCATTGTTCCAACTGGACCATCATCTGATGAGTTGTTGAAACAATTCATGAAATCCCAAGAGGAAATGAATCGGTTGTTGGTTAGCCAGATTTCTGACATTAAGAAGTCTTTAAATGATCGACCCTCGGGCTCAGGAAAACTTCCGAGCAACACGATCGCTAACCCGAGGGAAGATGCAAAGACGATCACAACCAGAAGTGGTGCTTCATATGATGGACCCGCTATTCCTACTACCTCTTCTTCTTCTCTCCCGAAGGTAGTGGAAAGTGAACCTGAGGCGACAAAGGACAAGGAACTTCCTAATAATAACGGAAGTACCAGCAATGTCCATCCTCAGGTTGTCCCGAAACCCAAAACCAAACCTGGATTTGTTTTTGAACCTCCAGTTGGTAACCCCAAATCCGAAACTTCTATTCCTTACCCCTCACGTTTAAATGAGCAAAAACTTCGCGAAAAAGCCAGTCATCAAATGGAAAAATTCTTTCAAATTTTCCAAGAACTTCATTTTGACATAAGCTTTGCGGATGCCATCATGCTGATGCCCAAGTTTGCATCTACTCTCAAACACATGCTAAGCAACAAGGAAAAGCTGTTTGAAATGGCCAAAACTCCTTTGAACGAGAACTGCTCAGCAGTTCTGTTAAATAAGCTTCCCGAGAAGCTGGGAGATCCCGGAAAATTTCTTCTTCCTTGTGTTTTTCAAGGGATGATTGAATGCTTTGCCCTTGCCGATCTTGGTGCAAGCATCAATCTGATGCCTTATTCAGTTTGGAAGAAGCTTTCTCTTCCGGAACTTATTCCTACCTGCATGACTCTTGAGCTTGCAGATCGTTCTATATCGCGTCCTCTTGGCATCGCCGAGGATGTATTCGTGAAAGTAGGAAAATTCCATTTTCCAGCTGACTTTGTGGTTGTTGATTTCGATGCCGATCATCGGGTTCCTTTCATTGTTGGACGGGGATTCCTGAGAACGGGCCGTGCTCTTATTGATGTATTTGAGCAAGAAATCACATTACGTGTGGGTAATGAAGCTGTTACCTTTAACCTTGATCAAACTTCAAGGTACTCCTCAAATTATGATACTGAATCAGTTAATCGAGTCGATTTAATTGATATTGCTTCAGAGGAGTACTCTCAAGAGTTTCTTGGTTATCTTCATAATTCTGTGAGTGGGGATTCCACCACATCTTCTAAACCTATCATTGCCGACTCTTCCCCCTCTCTCACTCCGTTTGAGGGAGGTGACTTCTTTCTGGAAGAGATCGATGAGTTTCTTGCTAGTGATGAATCAATTCCGCCTGGAATTGATGGTGTTTATGATTCGGAGGGGGATATTCTTTATCTTGAGCAATTGTTAAATGAAGATCCATTACCTTCACTCCCTCCGAAAGAGATCACAATTGAGGAAATCAAATCAGTACAAACATCTACTGAAGAATTTCCCGAGGTTGAACTTAAGGACCTACCTCCTCATCTAGAGTATGCATTCTTGGAGGGTGATGATAAATTACCCTTCATAATTGCTAAAGACTTAACTGAGGAGGAGAAAACTGCTCTCATAAAGGTCTTGAAGTCACACAAGCAAGCAATTGCTTGGAAACTCTCCGACATTAAGGGTATTAACCCTGAGTTTTGTACTCACAAAATCTTAATGGAGGATGACTTCAAACCAGCAGTCCAACATCAGAGAAGGGTGAATCCTAAGATTCATGAGGTTATCAAACAAGAGGTTCTCAAACTTCTTGATGCCGGTTTGATTTACCCGATCTCTGATAGTCCTTGGGTGAGCCCAATTCATTGCGTTCCTAAAAAGGGTGGCATTACTGTTGTCACAAATGAAGAAAACGAGTTAATTCCAACTCGATTGGTTACGGGATGGCGTGTGTGTATTGACTATCGTAAGTTAAACGAAGCCACCCGTAAAGACCATTTTCCTCTACCCTTCATGGACCAGATGCTTGAGATATTAGCAGGGAACGAATACTATTGTTTCCTTGATGGTTTCTCGGGTTACTTTCAGATCCCCATTGATCTGCTGGATCAAGAAAAGACCACATTCACCTGCCCATACGGAACTTTTGCCTACAGACGTATGCCTTTTGGCCTATGCAATGCTCCTGGCACGTTCCAACGATGTATGATGGCAATTTTCCACGATATGATCGGGGAAACAATGGAGGTGTTTATGGATGACTTCTCGGTCATTGGGGACTCGTTGCAGACATGTCTCTCCCATTTAGATAAAATGCTAAAACGGTGTGAAGACACCAATCTCTGTCTAAATTGGGAGAAGAGCCACTTTATGGTCAAAGAAGGCATAGTCCTTGGCCATAAGATTTCCAAAAACGGGATTGAGGTAGATAGAGCAAAAGTTGATGTTATTGCTAAATTGCCTCATCTTACTACCGTCAAGGGTATTAGGAGTTTTCTAGGTCATGCCGGGTTTTATCGTAGATTCATACAAGATTTTTCTAAAATCGCTCGGCCTATGACCCATCTTCTTGAAAAAGATGCTCCTTTTATCTTCTCACCTGAGTGCATCGAAGCTTTTGAAACATTAAAGAAAAAGCTTACGGAAGCACCCATTCTAGTTGCCCCCGACTGGGATTTACCCTTTGAGCTCATGTGCGATGCAAGTGATTTTGCTATCGGTGCAGTCTTGGGGCAACGAAAAACCAAGCACTTTCAGCCTATCCACTACGCAAGTAAAACTATGACTGAAGCTCAAACCCATTACACCACTACAGAAAAAGAATTATTAGCTGTGGTGTATGCGTTTGAGAAGTTTCGGCCATACCTTATCTTGACCAAATGCGTGGTGTATACGGATCACTCGGCTCTCAAATATCTCTTTGCAAAACAAGATGCAAAGCCGAGATTGCTCCGTTGGGTTCTCCTCCTACAAGAATTTGATATCATTATACGTGATAAAAAAGGAGCTGAGAACCTGGCTGCTGATCATCTGTCCCGTCTAGAAAACCCTCACCAAGATGTGTTCGAGAAAAAGGAAATAAACGAAACATTTCCTCTCGAAAACAATCAATGTGGTTTCTTTTCGTGGAGACTCTTCTTCCCCATGGTTTGCTGACTTTGCAAATTACCATGCGGGTAACTTTGTGGTGAAAGGGATGTCGTCCCAACAGAAAAACAAATTCTTTAAAGATGTGAAACATTATTTCTGGGACGACCCCTACTTGTTCAAAATTTGCGCGGATCAAGTCATCAGGCGATGTGTGTATGGTCAGGAAGCTATTGACATCCTCAAGGCTTGCCATTCTGGACCTACTGGGGGACATCATAGCCCCAACTACACTGCCAAGAGGCCCACGATTTATAAGGATGCCCATGAATTTGTCAAAACCTGTGACGCTTGTCAACGTCACGGGAATATCTCACAAAGAAATGAAATGCCGCAAAACGCCATTCAAGTTTGTGAGATTTTTGACATCTGGGGCATTGACTTTATGGGGCCATTTCCTTCTTCTCGCGGAAATAAATACATACTCGTGGCCGTTGACTATTTGTCAAAATGGGTTGAAGCGAAAGCTTTGCCTACCAACGATGCCCGAGTTGTTGTGAAATTCTTAAAATCTCTTTTTGCTAGGTTTGGAACTCCACGAGCTATAATCAGTGATCGTGGTATGCATTTTTGCAATGACCAGTTTGATAGAGTCATGCAAAAGTATGGTGTAACTCACCGTCTCTCTACTGCGTACCACCCACAAACAAGTGGGCAAGTGGAAGTTTCCAACCGGGGGATTAAAAGAATCTTGGAAAGGACAGTAGGCGAAAACCGTGCCTCTTGGTCGGATAAGCTAGATGACGCACTCTGGGCCTTCCGTACAACTTATAAAACACCCATCGGGTGCACTCCATACAAGCTAGTGTACGGGAAGGCATGTCATCTGCCGGTTGAGCTTGAGCACAAGGCATACTGGGCCTTGAAGCATGCTAATTTCGATATTCAGACAGCTGGTGATCACCGGAAAGTTCAAATGAATGAATTAAATGAACTCCGTGATCAAGCATACGAGAACTCTTTGATCTATAAACAAAAGACAAAGAAGATTCATGACTCCAAAATCAAGAACCGCGTTTTCAACGTCGGTGATCGAGTCCTTCTTTTCAACTCAAGATTGAAGATTTTCTCGGGAAAACTAAAATCCCGCTGGTATGGACCATTTACCATCACTAAAGTATTTCCATATGGAACCATTGAGTTATCTCAACCCGATGGTCCAAACTTTAAAGTGAATGGTCATCGGTTGAAGCATTATTTTGGAGAGGACATACCTCCTGTGGTTGTCCCGGATCTTCAAACTTTCCCCATGAACCAATGAATGCGGGGATCGAGTCAAGCTAGCGACTCGGGAATCAAAAACAGTAGCATGCCATATGGGTTTTCACCCATATTTCTGACTTCTTTCTATTTTCTACCCCCCTAGTGTGGGGGAGTTACCCCCCGCTGTTGTATATAAGTTTCACATTTCAAAAAAAAAAAAAAAAAAAAAAAAAAAATCTTGCTAAATAATGGCCGTAGTATTTCCCTTTTACGTTCTCAGTTTCGGCATAACCGCCGGTACTTTGAATATTGAGGGCAATATTCATTTCTAGTGTGGGGGGAATTCTCACGAATTTTATCATGTAATTATACCGCCTAATTCCCCCATTTTTGGCCAAATTGTTTTTTGGAGTAAGTGTTTTACACTTACTCAACTTATGGTTATCAGTCCGCCATGTCTAATAAACAAAACGATTGGCTAATCCAGGAGCAAACGGCTCTTGGTAAAGATATCTCAAATCCGTTGATGGCTTGCAATTTGCCCAAAATTGTATGGTATTCAGCTCACCATATCCTTAAAAGTGAAGAGTTGGCTAGCCCGCAAGTTTATGGCTTGTGGTAAAGGCAGTGGAAAAACCATAATTGGTAATCAGCTCACCAAAGATAATATTGATAATTTATCTAAGAGTTGGCTAGTCCAGAGCAAACGGCTTCTGGTAAAGACAAATCAAATCCGTTGGAAGCTGGTGGTTTGCTCAAAATCACATGGTTATCAGTGTACCATGGTTCTTACTTGAACTGAAACATTTGGCTACTCCAGAAGTAATGGCTTTTGGTAAAGAGATGCAAATCCATTAAGTTTTTCTCAAAAGATTGCTAGGGACTAGCAATAGTTTAGTGTGGGGGATTGATGAGTGTGTAAATACTCATCATTTTTGGTTAAATCTGAACTGCAAAACGTTTAAAAATGCTCAGAAATGCATCAAAATACTGAAAATATCTCAAAATTGCATTTTATATGTTTCAGATGCAAAATGTTTAAAATTAGATGAAAAATGAGCTAAGTTTGCATAATTGGCAGTTTCAGTCCCCCAAGTTTCAAAAATTGTCAAAAATAGTCCCTAAAGCACTTATTTCAAAAGAAAAGTCACCAAAGGTCCTTTTAAAATCATAACTTGTCAAAATTAGTCCTTTGGTGAAAAATATCAAAAGTTTTGAGAAATTACAAATTTGGTCCTTCAAGTTTAAAAATTGGCAAAAATGGTCCTTGGAAATTTGAAAATGTCAAGTTTGGTCCTTGTACTATTGGAGCTTGTCACTTTTGGTCCCTTGGAACAACTTTGACAAAATGGCAGAATTGGTCCTCCATTTTTCAGAAATTACACAAAAGGTCCTTGATATTAAACCAAACCCTTTTGGCCCTTGGACCCTATCAAAATCCATTGTGACCCCTGCCAAGCGATTTGGACCCCTGCCTTTTGACCCTTCACTTTATAATATTAAACCCGGTCAAACCTCTGGTCAAACAAACCACCCCGCCCAACCTTTTCCCTCTTTTTCTTTCTTCCCCACCAAACCTGCCTGCAACACTCAAGCTCCATCCCCCCAGCTCATCCTCCACTCTCCTTGTTCCCCCCACCTCAACAACCTTCCAAGATACATTTAATGCATCCCTCTCCAATTCACTCAACCCCCAACTGGCAATTATACATTTTGGCGCCAAAATCAATCAAACGGCCAAGATCACTTCAACTCATCCAATGGTCCTGAATTAAGGTGGGAAACACTCAGAGATGTGAGAGAAGATATTTGCTATAAAAAGGAAGCAAGAGAAGAAAGAGGGAGAGTAGTTTTTTAGTTTTTAAATTTCATAAATGTCGTTTTAATATAACAGTTTTAGTTAAGTTGAAAAGCTGTAATCTTTTGTTATTATGTACTCACTTTAAGTTGTTTTATCAATATAAGCCATTTTCAAGTATCAATTCTAGTTGCATTACCATTTCATATTTTTTTGCCCACTGTTGTATAATTCAGTTTCAAATTCTCATATGCAAGCTTTTAAAAGTTTAAATTCCAGTTCAAACAAGCTTATATAAGCTTCTTACAGCTTTTTGTGAGCTTATATATCAATTTCAAGCAATTTTGGATTTTGGTCAACAAAAGTCAACTGAGTCATCAAATGGACTTGGGTATGGAATTTGGGTGATGCAGAGCTTGGATGGGTTGGAATAGACTAGGTTAGTGTAGGATTGGTTATGGTTTTAGCCTGCAAAATAAGCTGGACATCTGTGAGTGAGTATCTCATTTTCATTTTCAATCCAGTTTGCATATTATGTTTGTACTTGTATCTGTGGTTATTAATAGTTTAAATCTGTTTATCTAGTGGTAATTAGGATAAATACATCCAGTTGCAGTGTTAGCATTAGCTAGTTAAGTGTTTAGTTCAGTTTGAATTTGCCAAACAGTGTGTTAAGGTGTGTTTGGATCAGTTGGATTAATTGAGCTTGAGCTTTTGTTGATGCTTGAAACCTGTCTACTTAATCTCTATAAAGGTCACTTAAATCATTTGGGTCATTCACTTGTGCATCAAGACAGTAAAAGTCAAAATTCATTTGAATCTGTCTTAAATTCTTAACTGTTGGAATTTTGTCAAAGCAAAAACTTGTTTTGTGTTTAGAAATCATAGGTATAGCTTTCATTAGCTTCATTTCATCATTTAACATCATAATCAGTCCACAAATTGAGTTCAAATCTCACAAAAGTCAAATTATCAAAACTATTGTCAAAAGTCAAAGTTGAAAATCCAGTTTTCAGCCTAACTAGGGTGATTTTTCATTGACTCATTTCTGGGCCAAATCAAATGAAATTGTGGTTTTAAAAACTTCAGTTGGTCTATTTTCTTATTACCATTTTTTTAGATTTTTGTAAATTTTTTATAAGCTCCAAATTGGCTTGTGAATTTGGTCTTATTTCCCCTGTGCACAAACTCAGTGAATACTGAGTGTGCACAGGTTTGTGCAGGGCTTGCACAGAGCTCAGCTTAGCTCACTTTGGTCTGGTCTTTGGTTTAGAAGTAGCTAGCCAGGTCTAGTGTAGGATCCTACTTCTGTTTTTTGAGTCTCAGCTTATTAAGTAGCTTATTCTTTAGCTTAAAAGTAGTAGTCAATAACTGTTTAGCACTTGAACTCAAAACAATCAAATCTGTTGAGCTTGCTATTCAGAGGTTAAGGCTTGTGGAAATTAGTTGCATTTGGGTACTCTTAGCATATTATAGCTTCTGTGTTACTTTGGTGGTCTTTGGTTTTCATTTGCTTAATACAAGTGCTTATTTATAAGCTCCTTGCATTGCAGTTTCATTTTCTTGCACACAAGCCACTGTTTTTATATTTTTCCTAGATTCATAATATTATTTTAGACTTATCTTGAATTTTTCAGATTTTTATAGGTCAGTTTGCTATTTTTCTTCATTTAAATCAGTTTTTAAGTCTTTTTAATTAGCTTTTAATACAATTAAATCAGAAAAACTTCAAAAAAATAAGTTTTCATTTTTCCTAGGTTAAGATAAATATAAAAAGTCAAAAAAACATTTTTCCAGATTTTTCTTAGTTAAATTTTATTTTTAAGCAATTTAAGTAGTTTTAAATAGTTTTTAATTCATAGAAAATACAAAAATAATCAGAAAAATATAAAATTAGTTTTGAAAATTCTCTTTAGTTATTTTAGATTTTTCCAAGTCATAATTTTATTTTTTTTAGCTTTATTTCATATTTTCTTGTGTTTTAGGTTATTATTAAATAAGTATAAAATAGTTTTTAATTAATAATAATTAGATAAATAGTTTTAAAAATAATTTTCTTTTTCTAAAAATTTTCTTTTATCATTAGGATTAATATTGTTTCAGTTTCACATTTTCTTTTGTACGTCACGTAGTTTTTAATTTAAATTTTATAAAAGAAAAAAATCAAAAACATCATTTTGCAAATTGTGATAGCGTTTATTTAATATAGTTTATCTTTTTAATTTTCTTTAATTTGCATTTAAGCCTCTGTAATTTATATACTTTCTCTTTAGTTATAATCATTCAAAACTCTTTTCCATTCAAATCCTCTCGATCACTATTCGTTTGGTGATTCATCGCACAGCTCGTTGGGACATAACGACCTGGGGAAACCCTATACTCTCCTGATCTTCATTGCATTTGTGTCTGAACTGTTTTAAGTTTCTTACGGTTAGCCATTCACAAGTGGCTAGCTTGTGTGAGAAAAATTGACGGTTTGGCACAGATCAATAGATCTATTGGGAATGGCCACCCCGTCCGACCAACATGGCTCATGTGGGGGACGTATAACATGTCGATTGTTAGTGTGTTAAAGATAGTCACGGCTCGTGCTATCTAGTGATGGTTTCCTGACTTAGCCTGCGTAATAGTTAAGCTTGCGTGACACTATATTCGTTGTAGTGTTTGATTTTATATTGGTCCAAGTGGTTGTTATGAGTTATTTTTGCGGATAAATGTTTTGATACTATGAATTAGGCAGGGTATGCCTTGATTAAATTTAACTTGTTTATGAGAAATGATTTGCACTTGAAAACCTTGTGGTCCACCTTTCTATTCTTTTGCTTAAAGGTAAACCTTGTTTTCGCGACATTGTGAGCGCCACAATGATCGAAAGGATCTTTTGAACTCGCAATACTTTTATGAAAACCTATGAACTCACCAACCTCGTGTTGACACTTTTAGCGTGTATTCTCAGGTATTGAGGCGATTGTGTACTTTTGGAGGCGCTTAGGCAATGGCATGGCATGGTCATAGACGACTCTGATATTTGTACTTGGGGACCGCTTATTTATTATGGGCCTATTTCCGTATTAAATTTTATTGTAAACATTGATTTTATTAAATAAATGAGTTTTCTTAAGAAAAACCTTTTATTCTATGCTTGTGTTGTGATACCGATTAGTAGCACCCAAAACTTGTATGCTTCCGCTAAAACCCGATTTTTGGGGGTGTTACAGATTGGTATCAGAGCCTAGGTTATAGAGAACTGGGTAAATTTTCAAAACCTAGACTATAACCACTTTTATGAAAATCTAACCCTATGACCGACACGTGCCTGCCTACCAAGCTGATGCCTCACTTGTGACTTTGATTGCTAAAATATTTGATGAGATGTGTACCTTACTATTTGATGAATATATTCATTTATTTTCGCTATATGCTATAAGTATCTTCGACATACTTATGCTTACGCACCGTACTTGTTGTAGCATTGCGCCTCTTTCTCTACGCAATCTCATCACTCGTCCTCGCGTGTGGACACTTGTTTTAATCTTTTGAAAATGGATTTTGGAAAGTGAAAGACATGAGGCTAGAGTAACTAAGTCAAGTATATCAAAATTCATTGAACCTCGGGTGAATATAGACTGATCACCTATATTCAACTAGGGACAGTGGGACATGGCCTGATCACCTATGTCCGACTCAGAGGTAAATTTTGCGATACTTGGACTAGTTATAATAGAATTATGTCCGGTTGGTTTTTGGTTTGATTTCGGGAAATGGAAAAGTTTTGGTGTGTGTATACGAGCATGAAATTTTATAAAAACTTTCCTTCACACACAACACACTGGCATCACAAATTCTTGTTTATCGCGATATCCTTCCTTTGTTATGAATTGCTATTCGTCACCGTCTAATCATTATTTGACCTCGGATTATTTTTGGAATCGTTGGAACTGTAATACCTTGTTTCGCATCGGGTCAAGTTAGACCCGATTGGTCACAAGTTTGCATTTGGGTTGCGTAAAGTTGTGATAAGCTCATCGGGCTTCTTGGAATATTTGGAATCGATATTGGCTACGTTGAATTAGGATTGTTAGATTCTGCGATTTTGGTTCCTTTGGTGTAAACGGATTCGCTTATTCTCGTGGTGTTGTTTTGGTTTTGTTGTAGACACCCCTACTCCAAGCCTTATCTTCGATCAATGATTATTCCATTGATGTTGTTCTTTTGATGTTGCACCTTGCGCTCTATCGATGTGTATGCTTTTAGCATAACTTTTTGGAACCATCGTCGTTCAATTGTATTTAGAATTTGATTTGATATCGATTGGTAGTCGAATTTCTTTTGGAAATTATGACGTTGGATTTGAATGATGTAGCTTTCTACGTTAAGTATTAAGTGCACTACGGAATCAACCTATTGATTGCTAGTAGTAATTAATGCTCTCCGTCATAGACGTACTCTGAATTTGCTCAACTCTCTTTTCGACGGAGATTCTGTTGGGCCAACAGAAACCCTTAAGACTTTAAGGAGAAACTTGAACCGCGATCCTTGGAGCTGACGCCTAGCCTTTCATTCGCCTCTCTAGAATATCAATTATATTTGCTATCTCCTTATGAAATATTGAGCCGTGCCACTATAGTCGTACAAGCTGATTTCGAGTATCCTACTAACCATTTTGTGGTCGTCCTACGAAATGTTCTGTTGTTATCGAGATTTTGACCTTGCCATTGTTGGTACACAATGGATTGTATTCTTGTTATCCTCTCAACTGTTTTGCAAGTCGTTTCACATCAAATTCCTGGTCATCACTCCAAGAGCCATGAGGACGGGTCTTGTAATGAGTGTTGGATACCATCCATAGACCATTGGCTGGAGTGAAAGAACTATTCAAATGACATAGGACATGTTGCATGTCGGCGGACCGATTTCGACAATGGTTGGGACAGACACCTCCCATTGGTCGAAATCTCTTACAACCATAGCCACGGTCTACGAGGCACTTCATGGTTGAAAATGTCGCTCGATAATTTGTCGAATCGAAGTGGGGGATACCCAACTAGAGATCCTAAAACTGTTTATGAATCTGTCGAGAGATTGTTTAAATCAAAAGCAGAATGCAAACTGCACACGATCATCAGATTAGCTACGATGGATGAATGGCATAAATCTTTGAGACTTCATGATTGGAGACGAAGCTATGCTTAAAAATCTCACCATGGATTGTGTGACACGTTTAGTAAACGTGGAAAGTTTAATCTTCGTTGCGTTGATCTTTTTTTTAAGACTCTTGCTAGAGTTGGACTAGTGGCTTAGAGACTTGAGCTACCGCCAGAACTTAGTTGTTCATGACATTTCATGTACGTAATCAGAGGTAATGCCTCGCGATTGAAAATGACTGTTGTCCTTGCTGGAAGATATCCATATCGACGAACGCTTAAGCTATATTGGGGAACCTATCGAAATCATGAATCGTGAAATCAAACGACTTGAGCAAAGTCGTTTTCCTATTTTTACTGATCAGTGGAAACTCTAAGAAACATCTCGAATTCGCATGAGAACGTGAAAATTGAATCTTGAGAAAGTACCTATTTCTCTTTTCCAATCCAACGGATAACTCGAATTAAATCGCGAGGACGCGATTCCGTTAAGGAGGGAAGTCTATAACATCTCGCGATTTTCCAGATATTTATTTTTCAAGGAATTAAGTTTGTTTTTCATTTACGAACTTTCCTAAGTTTGATTGACGTGAAAACGAGAAAGTTATCTCGTGAAACGTAAAAACTTAGACACAACGCGTACCGGCACAATTGTAACTTCGTTAAAACATTCAAATTGATCATTATTTCTATTTGCGAGAAAGTGGTCGAGTAAATACTCATTATTATTAGAAAAATGATTTCGTGAACAATGGCGCAAGTTTCGTAATTTTTCGAGTCCGTTTACCCCTCCGAATGTGTCCCGAACCTCTATTTTACAAAGGTTTGCAAAAGCTGCATAATCGGTCCCTGAGGTTTATTCTATCCGCGCCCCTCAACTTTTCTATAATTACAAAACCTTCCTTGTAGGAGTATAAAACATGTCTAGGGTTTTATTTCATCTTAAAAACCCAAAAGAATCTGATGCAGCCACCATCTCCCATTTAACCTAGCCGCCACCACCCTATGTCGTGCCGCCACCGTGAAACACTCTCCTCACCACTACCATGCCGCCACCACCCTATTGGGAATGGCCACCCCGTCCGACCAACATGGCTCATGTGGGGGACGTATAACATGTCGATTGTTAGTGTGTTAAAGATAGTCATGGCTCGTGCTATCTAGTGATGGTTTCCTGACTTAGCCTGCGTAATAGTTAAGCTTGCGTGACACTATATTCGTTGTAGTGTTTGATTTTATATTGGTCCAAGTCGTTGTTATGAGTTATTTTTGCGGATAAATGTTTTGATGCTATGAATTAGGCAGGGTATGCCTTGATTAAATTTGACTTGTTTATGAGAAATGATTTGCACTTGAAAACCTTGTGGTCCACCTTTCTATTCTTTTGCTTAAAGGTAAACCTTGTTTTCGCGACATTGTGAGCGCCACAATGATTGAAAGGATCTTTTGAACTCGCAATACTTTTATGAAAACCTATGAACTCACCAACCTCGTGTTGACACTTTTAGCGTGTATTCTCAAGTATTGAGGCGATTGTTTACGTTTGGAGCCGCTTGGGCAATGGCATGGCATGGCATGGTCATAGACGACTCTGATATTTGTACTTGGGGAGCGCTTATTTATTATGGGCCTATTTCCGTATTAAATTTTATTGTAAACATTGATTTTATTAAATAAATGAGTTTTCTTAAGAAAAACCTTTTATTCTATGCTTGTGTTGTGATACCGATTAGTAGCACCCAAAACTTGTATGCTTCCGCTAAAACCCAATTTTTGGGGGTGTTACAGATGATTGTAAAGGCTGTTAAAGATTTTGGCTTGCCCACCTTTGAAAGATGAAATACATCCAGTTATATGGGAAGCTCTTTGCAAGATAAGCAATGAAATTAAAGATATTAGAGATCCAAATTTTTTTACATTTGAAGATCTAGAAATATTTGATAAGTCTGCAGAAGAGGCAACAGAAAAAAAAAATTGTCAATGATGTTGTGAGAGAAAAGGTATTCTTGTGTGATATTAAGAAATTTTGTTAGTCAGATTTTAATTGTCCTTATTCTAATGTGATATTAAGAAAATTTGATGATTTAGAAAGATATTAAGAAATTTCTGATTTTTGTAATATATATTTTATTATTCAGATAGGAAGACTGTCTGATGATAGTAAATTGTATGGTACTCCCAGTTTTAATATCAGATGAAGTTTGCTGTAACTAAATATTACTGCTGCTACAACAAATTTTTCTGCTGCTGCAACAAATTTTTCGGCTGATGCAGAGTATTTTTATTGGTGACATTCATAATAAAATATGAATGCATAATAAAGTATAGAATTTAAATGTGACAATCATAATAAAATATGAATGCATCTTTTATAAATTTAAGTTATCATTGATTTTCATAGCATAAAATGTCAAAAAAATATTAATATCAGAATTACTATGACTTGTTGAAAAAGATAGATGCATAATTGCATCTTACATTACATAGCAGTTGTTTCATAGTGGAAAGTCATACATAAAAGACATTAGCAACTACTTGATTGTCATCTTCACTTTAATTTTAACCACATTCCTTGATCCCACTTCCTTTACCCCAAACCTCTTCTGCTTGATTAATTCCCAAGTCAACATATTTGCAAGCCTTAAAACTTGAATCCTTTTACCAGGGGTACCTTGTACAGAATTGGCTTGAACAAGAGCAGCAGTATCAGTGACAGTTCTTTTACACTTGTTTGAACTAGCTTTGGTTATTGTAGTTGTTTAGCTTATTTTTAAAATAATTGGATTATAAATTCATACAATCTAACTTCATCAACTGTGACTACTGCAAAGCATCATCATATACCATCATTTCTAAGTTTTGTTGATGAAACTGGAAAAACAAAAATGTACAATGGCATATGATTTGAATAGAATAAGGTTTAAAAAACAACAAAAAAAAAACAGTTTGCAGCTTTATACAGAATATCATACACCATTGATTATAATTGAAGATGAAATAATTAAGGGTTTAGGATTTAAGGTTTAAAGGAACACTTAGTGAGACAACTTGGTGATTTGTAAGAAAAATTGTTTACTTGTAAGTTGTTTCACTTTCAACATTCGGTAGAATATCTAGATTTCATATAAAAACGAAGCAAAAAAATAAAATTATAGAGCAAAATGATCATCAATCTTTTGAATATGGATTGAAATTTTTTGTGAGTTAATTGCTTGGTCTGATTTTATGTGAAATTGGAAATGGTCATATTTATAGAGCAAAAATAATAAATTTTGTTTGTACTATATAGAGTAATGATTGGATACCTAATTGTTTTATTTGTATATGTCACATACAATTTACTTAAAATTAAAAATGATGATATTGAAATAAATAATTAAATAAACAAAAATTAAATATTTTATTAAACAAAAAAAAAGATAATTAAATAAAAAACTAATATATTAAGAATTATATTCGAGAATCAGGTATAATTTTCTTCATAACCTATCTTGAGTACATTACACACTCGTCTCAGACGCTCATTAATTTGTATCACAAAAGCGTGAGCAACAACGGTTATCAAAACACATTTTAAAATTTGAAACCAAACTAAAAAACACCGACATAACACAAATATTCTTCATAACCTATCTTGACTACGTTACGCGCTCGTCTCGGACGCTAGTTCCTTTTTTTCCCTTAGAACCAAGCATATCTGAGAATTGAGAGACTGATGCTCCTTTCAATGGCGATCGTAGATGAGCCAAGAATGCATCATTGTATTATTATCAAATCTAAAGAGTAAGGAATTCAAGAAGCAATGTTTATCATGTGTACATCATCTTCTGGAGAGATTGTCATATCAGTTGACATTCTAGCTGCTTAGATTTGATAAAATTCGGTAAAATATTTAGGTTTCAGTGAAAATATAAAAAAAAATTCCTCCAGAATCAAAATAAACTGTCATTAAAACAAGCATTTCTGGAATATATATATATATATATATATATATATATATATATATATATATAATATATAATCAGTCTAAAGAATTAATAAACATAAATTATAAATTATTAAAGGAAAACACTAACCTTTTTGTAAAAAAGAGCTTCCTTAGATAAAAATTCAAAAAAAAAAAACCTTTTCTAGACATTATTGAAGTGCGAAATGATCAAATTTATATTGCAAAATAAGGATAAGGTTGTTGTTGAAATTTATTTCATAACTAGTAAATATAAACTGACATTTGGTAGGTATGTTTAAAAATTGAAAAAGATGAAATATTAAAATTTATGTGTATAGTCTAATCTTACAAATTTGTCTTTTTTCTGACATTATATTTTAGGAAATAAAAAAACAAATTTAAAATCAACATGGATATTAATACAATAAACGATACTATTTTTTTTTAATTACTAAATTACTATGATATTAATGTCATATTAAGTTACTGTGATATTAAATAATTTTTAAATACGATTCGAAATTTACATACTATTATAATATTTAAACTATGAAATTTACATACTATGATAATATTAAGAGAGTAGTTATTATAAATAATTTTTAAAGATTATCTTAAATATACATATATGATAACATTTAAAAATGTGAAATTTTCATACTAATATAATATTCAAACTTAAAAGTATTAAATTTGCCGTTCTAAAAAAAACATGAAATGTAAATTGATTAAATTTGTAGCTAAAATTATTTAAAAAAGTCTAATATCACAGTACATCAAAGTTGTTTAAGTAAAACATCTTTATTAAAATAAAAATACAATAATTAATATCAATTTTTTTTTATCTAATTCAATTAAAATTATCATCAGATATACTTTTTTATTTAATTATATTCATTAATGTCTTGTCTATTGTCAAAATCAACTTTAAAAGATTATCACAGATAGAGTGATATTTTGTGTCTCGAGGAGATATCTTTAAATACTATAAAAATAATATCTGACATATATATCAGTTGGAAATACGTCATAGAATATGCAATTATAAAATTTACTATGATTTTTTTTTATATTTAGTTTCAGACACTCTGATATTAAGATAATATCATATATTAAGACAACTAACTTTGATATTAAGACAAAATAATTTCAATGGTAATTATTCTGATAGTTTGTCTTCAAACACACTGTGATATTAAATAAAAATAGAACAACTAACTCTGATATTTGAGTATGTGTTTGACTAAAGAAAATATAAGAAAAATACAAGTAGGATTTTTGATATTTTAATATTAAGTGAAATATCATATATTAAAAATTTGATACTACTGCTAAAAGAAAAGCTAATGCTGCTATAAGAAAAGTTACTACTCCTTAGGACTTTTGAAATAAAAATTATAAAAATAACAAATTTTATTGAAAAAATAAACATCATATTAATTTTTACCAACTGAGTGAGAAATTAAATCATTTTAATTTAAATAACATAACTTAATTAAAATTATTTAGTAAATTTAAATAAAAACAAAAATATACTTAAAAACAACATGAATTAAAAAAAAGCAACATTATGGAAAAAATATATTAAAATTAAATGTAAAACTTTGACATAAATTGATATTTTAAGTCTCGAGGAGGAATTTTTCATCACTATCTGACATGTATCTCAGTGTGTTATGCATCTATCTTTTCAAACAGATACTCAAATATGTATGCCAGATACTAAATTTAATTTTATTTTAGCTCTTTTTGAATATACATTGAAATTACTTAATAAATGTAAACAGATACTCAAATATATACGTCAAAGGCAAAACTAACTCTGATATTAAGACAATATTAATACATATACCTCATTAGAACGTGCAATTATAAAATTTTCTTTGATTTTGTTTTTAAATAGGATGTGAAGATTAATATTTTGTTTCAGACACTCTGATATTAAGACAATATCATATATTAAGACAACTAACTCTGATATTAAGGCAATATCATATATTAAAAAATGTGAAATTAAAAAAAAAATCAATCGTATCAAATGTGATAATCACTATAAATAACATCTGACATATATGTATACGTCTACATTTTACCTGGGGCAGGGGTATGATCTTTCTACATTTTACCTCCCCCATACCCCGCTTCGGCGGGATTGGGTATGTTGTTGTTGTTGTTGTTGTTGTTGTTATATATGTCAGTTGCAAATTACTTAATAAATGTAAACAGATACGCAAATATGTATACGTCTAGGCCAACTAACTCTGATATTAAGAGAATATTAATATGGGAATTGATACTTACACCACATTTTTTGATGCATTCACCACCATTTATGCATTACAGTATTGTACTGTACCATACTGTAATGCATAAATGGTGGTGAATGCAACAAAAAATGTGGTGTGAGTATCACCTCCCTATTAATATGTATACGTCAAAGAACATGCAAGATATTCAAGTTTCTTTGATTTTAAATATTTTCTTTCAAAACTATGATATTAACAGAATATCATATATTAAGACAACCAACTCTGATAAACATCATAACTCAATTAATATTATTTAAGTAATTTAAATATATTAAGACAAGTAACGCTGATATTAAGACAACTAACTCTGATATTAAAATTTGATTTTGTTTTTAAATAGAAAGTGATAATTAATATTTTCTTTCAGAAAATATAATATTAAGACAATATCTTTATTAAGACAACTAACTCTGATATTAAGACAATATTAATTTAAAAATAATATGTGTTATATTTAATATTTTAAATAACTATATTTATGAAATGTGATAATTATATTCATTAATATCTTGTGTATAGTCAAATTCAACTTTAAAGATTATCTGACATATATGTAAGTTGGAAATTACTTCAATTTCTTTGATTTTCTATGACATATATGTCAGTTGGACATAAAGTCATATTTTGAGTCTCGAGGAGGTATTTTTCATCATTATAAAATCTGACATGTATGACAGCGTGTTATGCATCTATGTTTTCAACAGATACTAATATATGTATGTCACATAGTAAATTTAATTTTATTTTAGCTCTTTTTGAATATTTTTTTAGTGTGATTCTAAGACAATAATATAATATTAAGTTACTTAGATATTAAATATTAGTGAAATATTTAAAAATGAAATTTTAAATTAAACATATTTATTTAAATAAATATTCAAAAATTAAAATCATATTTTTTTTAACTAAAAAATAATTAATATTATTATTCTTAAGTTAATATTAAATTAGATATACTTTAATATTTAACGTCGAAATTTAACGTGCAAAATAAAATTTAATATAATATTAAGACAATATTAATATATTGTGTATTGTCAAATCACCCACCTTTAAAAGGTTTTGATATAAACACAATATAAAGATTAATATTATATTTTAATAAAACAACTTACTATGATATTAAGACTATATTAAAGTAATTAAAAATAAATGGCAAAATTAAAGATATAAATATTTTATTAATATCTATTGATACCAACATTAAAATAAAGTTTATTTTAAAAGTCACATGCCATGAATAAATCTATATATAACATTGATATTGAAAGTAATGTTTCATTTATCGACTTGTCGTGTTAAGAATTAAAAAAAATAAACTATTTTTTCAAAATGAGTAATGGTTTCGTGCCATTTACAGAGGTACCTCCATCAGTTATTATTCATATCTTACAATCTACGCACAATTCAACTCGTGATAGGAACCATTTCCGGGAGATAATAGAAAGTATACCGAGTATACCATCATATTTAGTTCATTTTATCATGGGAAGGTACCGCGAAGATGTTCTCCAACTTGAAGAACAAGATATAGTTGAAATAATTGGTGTTTCTTAACAAAATATGAATTTTGATTGTTCGGGTTTGACTAAGCAAACTATAAGGAAAAATCTTCATGAGAATATAATGGTTGACAAGGTTGAAGGCGTTTGTGCGATTTTTTTAGAAGAATACAAAGAAAATGAAAGCATAAGCACATTGATTTGCAGCCATAAGTTTCATGCAGATTGTATTAGAGGTTGGTTGCTACACAAAAACATTTGTCCATTATGTAAAAGTATTGGACTGAATATCTAGAAGTACTATTTAATATCACAGTAATGTTAATTCTTATGTAATGTTAATTCTTGTTTGAAAATCTAATGTAATGTTAATTCTATGTTTTTTTACTTCACTTATTCTTATAATATCAAAAGAAACTCTTAATCAAAAAAAGTGAATGTGATATCAATAAAATTATCATGTTCAATTTAATAAAATCTTAAGAGTGAATTTGATATCAATTTATCTTACGAGGAATAAGAAATATTACAAGAACAGACAAATAATCTTGTAAAATATCTTCAAACAAGAAATTACAAATTAATATCTTCAGTTAAGACACCGATAATAATAATCTTCATATAAAATCTTCACCGACTTCGTATATCGCTGAATTTGGTAGTTTTTGATGAAGAACATACACCTTCAAAAATATCGTCTTCCATCTGATCATGATACATAATGTCGTTTCACAATATACGAACCAAGTTGTATAATTAAGAGTAAACCCTTTCTTATACAAGTGAAACATTATGTCGTTTGGAATAACTCATCACCTTCCACACAAACTGGATACGATTGTCTTAAAAGTGTATTTGATACGATTGTTATCAACAAATGCTTTGTTAGAAAAAGCAAAGTTGAAAAGTTACTTGCAGAAAAACTTACAGGATCCTGAAATATAATGATTGATAAACATTTTTTTCTTCAAGACCAAATACTTTCGGTAGAATATGTAGATTTCGATTTAAAAAATATAGAATTAAAAAAATCTTCCAAAGATAATAAATTATCGATGATAGGAAAAAATAGATTTTTAATACAAAAAGAATCATTATATTAAAATAACAAAAAAAATATGAAATGAAAATCAAGAAAATTTTTGTTATGTTTTTCTAGGTGTGATTGATGAAATATTTATAGGCAAAAGACAGTGATTTGTACAATCGAATATAGAAAGCCCTTTTAAAAATAAAGGCAAAAATGCATATACACTACAAAAATTCAGGAAAATAGCCACGGACAGAATTTGTGGGTAAAAGCCATATTTTAGTGGGTAACTGGGTAGTACCCACGAATTACCCATGATTCTATATAGATGGGTAAAACCTCTGAGGCTAATTGTTTGCCCACGACATTTTCGTATTGTGGGTAAGTTTACCTACGTCATTCTTGGTAGGTGATTGTTTTGCATTCATGGGTAAATTGTTTGTGGGATTTTTTAACTCACCAGAAAACACCCATAGATATACTCGTAGGTGTTGTGTGGGTAACATTTCCCACAAAACTATTCGTGTGTAAAAGTCAACTCCCCCACCAGAATCCTTTTCTAGAATTAACCACGTATATAGTCGTGTGTAAAAAACGTGGGAAATTTTGCCCATGATAATTCGTGGGAAAATTACCCACGCATATGACCGTGTGTAAATGTCATGGGCAAACGTGATATCTTTGCCATGAATATTTTGTGGGTATATTCGTAGCCAACTTAGCCACTACTGTCTGTGAGTAACTTGTGGCTAAATATTTACGTCATATTGTGAATAATGCATGGGTAAATTTATGGGTAATTTATGATTTTATTTTAATATTTAGAATGTGACAAATTTGTAGCATCTAATATAAAAACCACACATTTAACACAAATATTCTTGAAATACAAAGCACACGATAATAAATAGATCCATCTTACATAAATATTAAGTCTCCTAATTAGCACAAACCATCATTCTAATGATGTCTCAAAACAAATAAAATAAACTGAGAAGAACAAACCATCATCATAAAGATGTCTCAAAACATTTAATATAAAGATAAATCTGACTTATCAACTCACAATCATGCGGCTATCATGATCATCTTCCTCACTTCCACCTGCTCGGGAGTGACTAGTAGTGGGACCTGGACGAGCATCTCCTCCATCAGAACCTTCACCATCAGAACCACAATCTGGAAGGGTTATATTGAAACGAGTGCAAACAATCTCAAGAGTCTTATTTAATTTGTTGATCATTCTCTCCATTTTCTTAGACTTCTTCTCCCACCCGTCGTTTACCTTGGTAACTGCAGTTGTTGTATTTCCATAATCTACATCTTTAATATAATCAACTCTCTTTGACCCAGCACCCATACAGGCTTCTTCTCTTTGCACCACCTGCTGCTTTAATGTAAAGTGCCGTTTCATCAACCTGGCTTTTTGCAGAAGCTGGATTTTCCTCCCTTTCTCGCCTTAAACGCGACACGCTATCCTATAAGTGTGTAGATTTAATCATGAGTAATGATAGAAATAAGAACATTATTGTATAATGAGGAAATCAGAACTTACATTGATTGTTTTTGACTTCTCATTAATAAATGTTTTCTTGTCATTGCCGCTGGTATGAGTATGCAAAAAAAGCTCAAATCCCGTAGGCAGACGCTTGTATATAGATTCCTATATCACATATGCATAAAAAAGAGATTAAATAATATTTAGATACATCATACATATTGCGATCATACAAATCTATAACTCATTAGCAAATCTATAAATTTTGATCTTACTGCTCTCTTTTTTTATATATTTATACTAGAAGGTGAGGACTTGTGCTTTTTCGTATTTACTCCTGTTGTATCTGCATAAGTTGCTTTTCTTAATTTTAGAATCTTGCCACAAAAAACATGGAAAATAGTATCGCACATGGCCAAAAGGCAAGATACTGAAGATATCAACTTTGCTCAAATACAGTGAAGGAAACACTCCTACATGCTCATGTGATATTAATAAAAGTGTACATTAATGTTAGGTCAACCTAAATGAGTTGTTTAAAAAATTACAAATAGGTGTGAAGTTGTTACTGAGTTATGTAGATTATGCTGGAATATAAAATTAAGCAAATGGTTAAAAATAAACGGGTTGGTAATTTTGTAGTTAACATGAGTCATTTAGTGTGATATCATTATAAAAGAATCAATTAAAATGGTTTACTTACAATTGGGAGACTACTGCTAACGTAGCTAAGTTTTGAATTAACAAGTAACCCGATAACCCGCAACCCGATAGACCCGATTCCTTATAGGGTCGGTTTGCGGGTTAGTTTTTATTTTCTCAAAACCCGATAGACCCGACTCGATAAGCCCCAAACCCGACCCGATAACCCGAATGACACCCCTAACTTGATTGACTAATTGCAGACAACACTCATCTTGCAGACACAACAATGACGGACTGATATACAGACAAAACAGTAAAGGAATGACAGACATCTCAGTCAAAACATTAGAGAAGGTGTCCAAACACTGACTTTGACTGTCATAAACTAAGAGAAGGTGTTTCACAACATGTCATAAACTTATATGCTACTATCACAACCTGTCATATACTGTCATAAACACTAATCTTAGACAACATTGATCTTGATCATAGTCTGTCATAAACTTAGAGAAGGTGTTTCACACAAGCACATGCCCATAAAACTATGATTTAGCACTCTTAGGACCTTCAAAATTCCTAATAGAATTAACAATCTACGCATCAGCTATGGAACAGTTTAAGTAATATCTAGTTGCAGATACAAGTAACTCGATACAATTATATACTACTATCGTATGTTGAGAAAATTCCCGATGAATTCAATACTTATTAATATACTTACTAGATTTTTTGCATGCTCGCGAAATGAGATTGACCCTCCGGTATGAGTTGAGGAACCTTCTCCTTTTAGACGATTTTGTGTCTTTTTTTCTTGGATCTCCTTGTACTTCGATGATCCCCAATAAGATGTGAAATTTGTCCATGCGTTGTCACTCATGAATACAGGTTTCACCATTTTACCTCTTATGTCTCTAAAGAAATCAGTATACTGTCCAGAAGCTTTTGCATCCCATGCTACCCTCACACTTGTATCGGCTTCCGGATCCCATAAAAAATGTTTCTGTTATAATTTTAAATAATTAGCATTTAGAAACAGAAATATAAATCTTAAAAACAATTAAAACCTAAGCAATACCTTAAATTCTCAAAAATAAAAGTCTTTTGTAGGTTGAGACACCTTTGTCCAAGTGTACCCGATATCATCAATTCTTTCCTTAAATATCTTTGTAATCTCTCGTGAACACGCACTTGATTTGTCGAATCTGTTATAGTGATGAAAAATAGAATGAAGTAACAATACATAATTTGTGATGCTCAAATTATAAATTTATAGTACTTACAATCCATTCACAACTTGCAGTTGCTTTCTTCCATTCGATGGATTATCTAAGTTACCAATGATGTTTTCAGGGTTTGTTTGACCAGTATCGTCATTGATAGTTGAATTATTAGGGATATCATTTGATTTTCCTTCAGTGGCATGAGGCCTACTCTCTCCTGCTCCAAGCCTTTGCCTCGTTGCATTATTAAGGATATCATTTGATTGTCCTTGAGTGGCATGAGGCCTACTCTCTCCTTCTTCAAGCCTTTGCCCCGTTGAATTATTTGGGATATCGTTTGATTGTCCTTCAGTGGCATGAGGGCTACTCTCTCCTGCTACAAGCCTTTTCCTTCGTCTAGCCATGTCTACAAGGAGAAAGTTTTTAAGTATAAAGAAATGTGAGAAACTTCTGAAATTTCTAAGATAATGATATCCAAAATTCGACTTTAAAATAGACTTAAAACAATATATACATACTTTAAAGCAAGATATATGTACTTTTAAACATGAGTAATTAGCACAATATATACGTTCCTATTAACTTAGCATAAGTAAATCCTAACACAACAGCAGAAACTAGCAAAAGTAAATTCCAAATGATATCCTATGCTCTAGTTAGCTTATGACATTTATATCCAACATTAGACTTTAAAAAAGATTTGTCACTAGATATATGTGCTTTAAATCATCATGAACCTAACACATACCAATTTTAACACATATAATTTAGGTATGAGTAATGGTATCGTAAAAATGGGACTACACTAGAACTGAAACGGTATCAGCTCATGATACCTGGTACGGTTCCAGGTAGGGGTGTCAGTAGGGTCACTGTGTGAAAGTCGTCCAATATATATTTTCAATTCATACAACCTCCTAAGTCCTAACTCATTTTAATTAACACTCAATTTAATATTGTGAAAGTACTGAGCTTGTCATCATAATCAAGCTCAGCTACTTTACTTGTAAAAAAAGTTAGACGAAAAAGTGTTTGACCGACAACCTGCCCCGCTCCATTTAGACCCATACAAAAAAAAATGCCTCCTTTCAACCTAAATACATTTTTAAACTGATACCAACCCAACCCACCTGTCTTACTACCTATAGTTGAAACTAATGAAACAAGATCACAGTTATAACCAGTGGTGCATGAAGCAATTTTCACATGGTCATAACTATATGATGGTATCTAAAGCAATCTTGTATCCGTTTTAGTTACTAAGTTCTTGTTATATCTCATGAATTTTACAGTACACATAAGATGGGCTAGTAAAATGGATAAGATGGAAAAATTATTGTTCTAGCTGCTGAATATTGTATATATTTTCTCAAATATCTATTGTTTTACTTCTTTTCAGTTGCACGCATGAAGCTGCGCTTTGGTGTATATTCCTAATCATGCTATTTCTCCAACAAAAACAAGGCATCCAACCATTCATAAGTACCTAACGGTTGCAGGATAGAGGCTCTGGGGTACGGCAACGGGTCAAACATGTAATTTTCCAATACGGGTCAGGTTGACCTGAAACATATCTTTGTCTATAGCATGACTTGTAAACATGTTCAATACTTGTTCTTTCCTTTTGGATGATTAAGTTTTGAACTTTAAGAAATGACAGTAGCATGTATTTGATTTTCATAACTGATAATTGATAATACCATAGTATATCTAAGTAATTCACAAACAAACTTTACGTTCTCAATGTTAAACAAATGACACTGTTTCAAACGTATATTCATATACACTATGAAATTGTCTGATTATCTAATATTTGATTACAATATTAAAATCACGATAAAGATATAATTTTCAACAAATACTCAAACCTAACATCAAGTTAACTTCTTCTAAAATAGCACATATCAAATGGTAGTCTGCTTCCAGAAATAGCACATATCTGCTTACATATCACTTTATAATTGTCCAAATCTTAACTGATCCAAACACAAATAAGAGTAGATAATCAAAGTAACATTTGACAATTTATTATTTGCGGGTCACTTTTCAAAAACTCAAAGCCCGATTCAACCCGACCCAATAACACCCCTACTTCCAGGACTATCAAACAAGCTGAAAAGGACTGGTACATCAATACGGTACTAGTTCAGGATATACTGGTAATTGGTAGCAGAATTCAAAGGGCCTGTGTTGAATTAATTTGCTGATCCAAACACCCTTATTGGCCCCTCCCATGCACTCTACACGTCCAAATTAAGATCCCACATTCGTAACCAAATACAATCATTTAACATTGAACGAAAAGAACAAAAGTACACACCTTAAACCTATAGTACCTACTGTTAGATGGCTTTATAAAACTCTTTAATATGTTTACAACCTGATCTCTTTTTCTATAATTTCCCCAATTCCAATTGATATTAGGATTTATAATAGTGGGTTCAAGCAGTGGGTGCACAATTAAAATTAATGGTAAACACGATCGAATATGTGGTTCATTTACCCACCCAATTACAGTTATCAAAGCTAATTCAAAGAACCCTAGGTTTTTTTACATGAAAGTGTAAAGTAAAAATAAACCTAATTAACTCTAATCATGCAGTAGAACTTCAAGCACCCTAACATTAAATTAAAAGGTAAATTAAAAACTAATTACCCCAAGTTATGATCTAAAATAGTGAATGGTGTATGAACATACCCTTTTTCTACTGCTTCCTGAAAGTCTATTGCATCTTATAAACCGCAACATATACCTTCTGGGGAAGGAGTCGTTCCTGCTCCACGATCCCACATATCTAGGGGCGCCAAATAATTTCAGAGAATGGCGCCAAAATCTTGGAAATAAGTCAGTAACCGTATGTATGTGTTGTTGTAGTGTGGAATGGGTAAAGTTACATTAACTATAGCTATAGATTTATTATTATAGTTCGATGAATAAGTAAATATTAAATATTATTATTATTATTATTATTATTAGGGGTGTCAAACACACACGACCCAAATTCGATTAAGCTTATTTGTGTCGGGTTACTTGAGTCTATAAGTTTAACCGGGTTAATTCGGGTCAACCCGACTATACTAAGTTCCAAATAGGGTCGGATTCGGGTATATTTTTTTAGCCTTAACTCGAATTGACCCAAACCCGACCAACCTGACTTGACTAACAATTTTACATTGTAAAAATATTGAAGTAAGCAATTTGTTGATCATTTTTAGTTTTATTCACGTTGACCCGGCCCAATTTGACCCGACCCAAATTTACTCAAACTCGACTAACCCGATTTTTAAAATATCGGGTTTCGGGGATGTTATTTTAGCTTCGACCCGAATTGACCCGAGTATTATTGGCTCAACCCGAGTTACACCCCTAATTATTATTACTATCGTTGTTATTTACCTCTTCATTAGTATTTTTGTTATTATGAATAATTAGGATTAGTTATGCTAATTAGATTATCATATCGGGTTTTTTGTTATTATGAATAATTAGGATTAGTTATGTATTTAATACCTTAACTTCAAGTTCCGTATAAGCATAGGCATAATAATATTCAATACAAGTAAAGTTGTAAATGAAAGAAGCTATTTTCGAGATAATTGTAAATGGGAGAAGCTATTTTCGAGATAATTGAACTCAGCTTGTGAAAAGGACGACTTAAGCTTCACTTGGACTCTAGTTAAATGAGCTCAACCGAGCTTGAATTTTAACTCAAAGATTAATTAGCTTTCGAGCTCAAGATTAACTTGAAGCTTACTTGATTTAACTTGCCCGAGCTTGAGCTTCATACAGCTACCCATTATTATTATTATTATTTTATTATCAATATCGATTATTATGAGTTTGATGGTTCTGACTTTTCAGTTCTTAAGCCTTATAACCCAGGATGGATCGAATCAAGATATTGGGAAGACATGATTGATCGAGTATGGAACAAAAAGTCAGAATTGTGGAAGCACTGTGGAGGCTATTGCTATTACACAACTTAAGAGGAGACTTGTGAGATGCCTTATTTTTACATTTTCTTGAGATTTTTTATGTTCAAGTCAGATAATTTATTTTGTATGCTTTAAATAACATACTCAAGAATTTGTAGAGAAAAGAACTTCACATCTCTCGAACTTCTGCTGAGCTTTTTGAACTCACACACATGAAGAAAGGGTTAAGGAACAAAAGTTACGAAAGTTCATCAACTTAAAATCTTAGACTACATTTCCTTTGGATCGTTAAGGTAATGAACCGGTGGTACATCACATCTTAAGTTCGATGGCCTTTTCAACTTCTTTTTGTTCATGTTGTCTCTTATTTTAGACTTTGTTTTTGCTGATATTTTAAAATATCATATAACGGATTTATTTTGGATCTTTATCTAATTTGATTTGAATCTTATGTTATTTGGTTTAATGGTATGGTACTACATTAGTGTTAGGATTTAGTAAATCCAGTTATTAAATAGTCGGTCACCTCAAGTATATGTAATCATTAGAAAGCTCGTAGTCGTAGATTATTATAAGTTAAGTAGTATTTAGTTTAAGTAACACCGTGGAGGACGGACGGGTCTTTACCCACTGTATGCCTGATCCACAGCACGTTAGGTGGCGATTTATGTAAAGACTATAAATACTCTCTACCTTCCAAGGTAGAGAGTTGGAGCTCATAATAAGATTTTTCTTTCTCTCACTAAAGTTCCTTAAACCTCTAACTTTTTCTCTCTAGAATCATATTGTACGCCTATTTGATCTTATGGTTTAGTGTGTTTATGAAATCCAATATGTTACAAATGGTATCAAGAGCCATGGTTTGATCATCTCTTACATATCTTTGGATTTCTAGTGACTTTTAGGTGGTTTTAGAGTTTGAAAAAGTTTAGTGGTTTTTGCATCATTTGGATCATTTCTAGTGTTAAAGTTTGAATCTTGGGTGTAGTTTTGTGTTTAGAATCATTGTATGTTCTTGGGTTTTGATTTGGTAACCTTGATTCATCGTGGTTGGGTTGTTTTTGGATTGAAAAGTGGTGTTTTTGTGTTTTTTTCTAGCTAGCGACTTGAGCCACGGATAAGTTGTCTTGGTTGCGACTTGCTTTTTAATTTGGTAGCGAGTTGTAGTTGAAGGTCTTAGCGAGTTGAGCTAGCGACTTGTCTATTGAGACAAGCCGACAAACAGTACGCTTAGTGGATTCTCCACTACGGGTAGCGACTTGGTGAAAGTTAGTGACTTGTACTTAAGTTTGTTAGCAACTTGGTGTTAGCGATTTGGTGCTTAGGGAGTTGCTCTTTAGCGACTTGACAACTTAGCGACTTGGTGCTTAGCGACTTGCTGTCAAAATTTTGCTAGCGACTTGGTGCTTAGCGAGTTGTTATTTAGCGACTTGACTGTGTCTTAGCAACTTGGTATTATAGCGACTTGGTGCTTAGCGACTTGGTTCAGGTTTTCTAAGCGACTTGGTTGACTCTGTCTGTAATACGGTTTTCTCTTGATTTAGTAAAATCCCGTGAAAGAATCTATTTCCCGGTTTAATCATAGAGTTATAAAATCCCGTTTAATCTGTCAACATGTCTACCAACGTTCCTACAATCAGCTCCACTGTTGCTGAGGATGTTCAAGCAGCTGGTTCAGATACTCGTCCACCCATGCTTGACAGAACTGACTACGACTCTTGGGCTCAACGAATCAGATTGTACTGTCTTGGAAAGGAAAATGGAGTCAACATTCTCAAATCCATTGATGTAGGACCGTATCGGGTTGAGACTACTAGAGACTTAATTGATACAACTGAAGATGGAACAATGATCTATGGAATAGACAGACCAAAGACATATGATGATATCAGGGCTTCTAACATCCTACTTCAAGGACTTCCAAAAGATATCTACAAGCTGATCAATCACAACACCGAAGCCAAGGCAGTGTGGGATAATGTCAAGATGCTTCTCTCAGGTTCTGAATTAACTATGGAAGACAGAGAATCACAACTCTATGATGAATTTGAACACTTCAAGATGAAACCAGATGAGAGTGTCTATGAGTATTATGTGAGATTCCACAAGCTTGTTAATGATATGAGGAACATCAGAATGACTATGCCAAACATTCAGCTGAACTCAAAGTTTGTGAACAACATGAATCCCGAATGGCACAAGTTTGTCACCTCTGTGAAGCTAACCAAAGGATTGAAGAATACAAACTATGAGCAACTCTATGCCTTCCTTCTTCAGAGTGAGAGACATGCTATGTTTGAAAAAAGGATTCTTAATCAGTTCAAAACCAACCAGGGAGAGACAAGCTCATCGAATGATTCAACTGCCTTCTACTCAAACATTGGAATCACAACCAAAGCCTCACAAGTCATACCCATGGGTAATGGTAATCACAAACTCATTCCCGATCCAATGTTCAAACAAGCTGATGCTGATGCACATGTGGGAAACTTCATTAATCAACTGGCTCTCATGATCAGTCAAAACATGAACTCTCTCCCACACACCAACAACAACCTCAGAACAGCATCTAATCCACACAATCAGGAAACTGTCAGAGATGGAAAGGTTATGGTGCAGCCAGTTCAAGAAAGGCAGTACGAACAAGGAAGAGGTGGAGCTGGTAGAGGTTATGCTGCAAATCAGAATAGGGGAAGGAATGGAAACCAGGGTCAAGCTAAGCCAATCAAATGTTACAACTATGGAGGTGAGGGACACATTGCAAGGAACTGCACATCGCCAAAACGCCCTCAGAATGCAGAATACTTCAGGGATAAGATGTTGCTTGTGCAAGCTCAGGATAATGGTGCAGCTTTGGACGAAGAGGAGTTGTTGTTTTTGGCTGAAGGTAATGCTAAGACATATGATGCAGATGTGGATGAGCAACCAATTCAGGAGATATGCCATAATCATCAGAATGCCTTTCAAGTAGCTGATTGTGATGCATACGACTCTGATGTTGATGAAGAACCTACTGCACAAACCATTTTCATGGCTAACATTTCTCCAATGGTCTCTCCTAAAGTCTCTTCATCACCACAAGCTGGTCCATCCAAAGACAAAATCATTTATGAGGTATTAAGATTATACGATGAAGTTGATGAGCAAAAGATACATAACGAAGTACAATCAACTGTAATTATTGAGTCATATATTGAAAATATGGGTAATATCAATGTTGTCCCATATGATCAATATGTGAAAGAAAGTGAAAGTGAGATTGTACCAAGTGATGCATCTTCTGCAGTCAACAATGATTATGTTTTTGATGAATTCACTGCATGTGCCCTTGATGATTCTGTCATCTCTGAACTGAATGCCTATAAAGAACGTGTTGCTATTTATGAACAACATGCAAAATTTGAGTTGACCACCCGTGAGCAGGAAATGGATGACCAAATGCGTACAACTATCAGAAAAAGTAGGTTTAGAGAAGAGGTATTAAAACAAGAGTTAAACTCCTTACAAGAAAGGCTTTCTAAAACTGCTAAGCAAAAACAAGAACTTCAAGAAAATGTTAAAATGCTTAAGAAAAAATTCAGTGCTAAGGAATCAAAACTTTTGAATGATTTTTCTAATCTAAAAACCTTAAAAAACAAGCTTGAAAATAAGTTGTACGTACAAGGAAATACCATTCCGACTGCTCACTTAATCACTAAGAATATAGTCTTAAGCTATAAGCATAGCATTCCCCTTGTTGAGGAACCAAATCCAGAGGTCATTAAAAAGGCTAGAAATGCTCATAAGGTTCTTTATGATGGCAATGAAATCCTTAAGCCGAGACAGAAACCTAGTTGCGTTGATTGCACTGAGGAAGATAAGAAATCAGATGAAGTCACTAGGGAAAAGATGAACAAGAAACTAGATGATCCTAAATGTAAAGAGAAGAAAATAAATATTACACCCCATGATTACAAGAAGGAGAATTGGATTTCCTTGAACATGTTTAAGCCTCAGACGTTGTTAACACCCGAACAAGTGTTCTGGAAAAAGGATTTAGATAAGCAAAAAGCAGAGAATCTTGTTGTAACAAACCCCCCATTTAGGAAAATGCCTTCAGCGACTGTGTATCCTCCCAACACACCAATGCATTTAGTTCCTAGGACTATTGCCACTAAAAGCAAGACCTTAATTAGTCAATATGTTATTTTTCAACTGTTTGTTGATTTTGAGAAAACTTGTAAGAAAAGGATCACACCCACTGGTATAACTGAAGGGGAAATGGGTTTTGAGCAAACGAAAGAATGTTATTTAACTGAAGTCATGCCTTTCTTTAAACAACTAAAAGATCATTTTGAAAGTCTTAAAAAGGGAATGAATTTAGACATTAAAGAAATGGAAAAGGAATTTGATGCAATGATAGTTGAGGTTAGTGACTATGAGCGAGCACTAAAATATAATGAGATTGAGAGGAAGAACTTGCATACATTGAATGAGACTCTTATTACTGAATGTGTTGCTCAAGATGTGTTTTTCACTGCTACAAATTGTTCCATTAATGCTTCTCAATTTCATGAATTATCTGTTGCCCTAAAAGTCTCCCATGATCGTGTCATTGAGCTTGAAAAGACTAATTCTAAACTAAATGAGAAAATTGAACTAGATGATCACGACAATTTGGTTAAACATTTTTCTAAACTAGAGGTTGAGCATTTTAATTTACAACTAAAATATCAACATCTTAAAGAAAAAGTCAAAACTTCAAATATCAAGACATCCTTAGATGCTCAGAAGTTTGATGCAGTTTTTCAAATTAACAAACGTGATGAACAGATTCAAGCTCATTGTAACACGATCAGAAAGTTGAAAGCCCAAATCTCTCAATTAAAGGGTCAAAAGAACAATGTGACTGGCTCCCAAATGCCTCCTCCTTTAAATTCTCAGAATTCTCAAACGTTTCATCTTCAAAACTTAGTAAATGCATTACAAAAGGAAAACGAAAGTTTTCTAGAAGAAAATGAAAAGGTTAAACGTCATTTCAATGAGTTATTTGAATCAATAAAGGCCACTCGTAACAAAAATAACGAACAAATAGCTTCATTGCAAAAGGAAATTGAGAATCTGAAGAGCCATGTAAAAGGGAAAATGCCAATGACCAATGGGGAGAATGGTGTATCAAAGGTTCACTCTTGTAATAAATATGCTTTGTCTGTGAAATATGTTCCCTCTCATCTTAGGAATAACAAACTTGCAATTCAAACATATTCCTCATACATTAAGGATTGTCTAGAATGTCTCCGTGAGATTGTTGAAGAAAATAAGTTAAAGAAACCACTTGATAATGCAATTGGGCATGCATGCTTATATGCCAAACGATCTCAAGAACTTCTAGAATGCTTAATCACAATATGCCCTAAGTCCTTAGGTGAGAGAGTTAATCCTTTGATTCCTTGTTCTATGCCTAGTGCCAAGCATGAAATCCATTCAATGCCCAATGTTATGAATGTGAACCTTAGTGTGCCTTCAAGTAGTTCAGATTCCAGATCTGTTAGTGCTAAGAAAGCGAACTCTAGTGTGCCTTCTATGAGTACAAATCCCAACACTTCTAGTGTTAAGAAAGTGAACCTTAGTGTGCCTGCATGTAGTTCAGATCCCAGCACATCTAAACAGGAGATGCAAAGAGTAGCAAAACCAACTAATGTTCCCATTCCCTCGACAGGAGTAATCAGTGACATTAAAGCGAGCAGGTCAAAGTCTCAAGACAATACAAGGAATGATAGGACCTCGCAAGCTAAGAATGTGCATTGGAAGAGAGTAGAAGACCAACCTAGGAACTTTAAGTTTGAGCTGAATAAAATGAATCGTGTTGATTCTAGTATTTTCCATAGGCGTACTGTAATTAATTCGAATTCTGATACTATTTGCAAACCTTGTTATGATGTCTGCTTGAATTCTGTTACTAATCATGAATGTGGTGTGAATGTTTTGTCTAAAGCTGTCAAATCTCCAGTTAACATTGTTAAAGCAAAATATCATGCTAAGAAGGAAAAAAGGCAAAGGCTAAAGAAAGTTAGAAAACAGTGGAAATCCACAGGAAGAACATTTAGTAAGATAGGTTATCAATGGATACCTGTTGGCAATAAGGTTAATCAGACAATGCTCACTAGAAAATGGATGCCTACTGGTAGAACTATTCCCTTAAGAAGTGAACATACTTTAAATAGGGCAAATACAGACACTAGTACTGCATCTATTCATAATAACTCCATTGATTCAATTTCTGATATGAATGTTTCTATTTCTGATGTGGGTGTTCCAATCACTGTTACTAACCAAATGGAACCCATTCTTGCGTGGGGATCCCAATTATCCAGTTATCCATTCTTGTCTGTGTTCAATTGCAGATCGTTCATACCTGGACTCAGGCTGTTCCAAGCATATGACTGGAGACCGGTTGCGGCTCATGAACTTCGTGAGTAAATTCATCGGGACAGTTAGATTCGGGAACGACCATTTTGGAGCTATTATGGGTTATGGAGATTATGTGGTTGGTAAAAGTGTGATTTCCAGGGTATATTATGTGGAAGGTCTTGGTCACAATTTGTTCTCTGTTGGTCAATTCTGTGATTCCGATCTAGAAGTGGCTTTTAGAAAACATATTTGCTTCGTTAGAGAACTTGATGGTGTAGAATTATTAAGAGGTACTCGAGGTCCTAACCTATACACCATCTCTATCGATGACATGATGAAGTCCTCTCCAATCTGTTTGCTATCAAAGGCTTCTAAAACAAAGTCTTGGTTATGGCATCGTCGTCTCAATCACTTGAACTTCGGCACCATAAACAACCTTTCCAGAAAGGATCTTGTCAGAGGCTTACCCAGATTAAAATATGAAAAAGATCATCTTTGTTCAGCTTGCCAATTGGGTAAAAGCACGAAATATGCCCACAAACCAAAACCCACAAATTCTGTAATGGAAGTTCTTCATACCCTTCATATGGATCTGTGTGGAACAATGATAGTGCAAACGATAAATGGGAAGAAATACATTCTAGTAGTTGTTGATGACTACTCTCGATTTACTTGGGTAAAGTTTTTTAGGACAAAGGATGAAACTCCAGATGTCATCATCAAACTAATCAAACAGCTTCAGGTTCGACTCAACAATACAGTCATAATTGTTCGAACAGACAATGGCACAGAGTTTGTCAACCAAAGACTTAATTCAGTTTTATGAAAGTGTTGGAATCAGTCATCAAAGAAGTGTTCCACAATCTCCTCAACAGAACGGTGTAGTTGAAAGACGAAATCGGACTCTTGTAGAAGCCGCAAGAACAATGCTTATCTATTCGAAGGTTCCAATGTTTCTATGGGCTGAAGCCATTGCCACTGCATGCTACACCCAAAATCGTTCCCTTATACACACCTCTCATGAAAAACTCCATATGAACTTGTTCATAAACGAAAACCTGATCTCTCCTACCTTCGTGTGTTTGGTGCTTTGTGCTATCCAACAAATGACGGTCAAGATTTAGGTAAATTAAGAGCAAAGGCATATATTGAAGTTTTTGTTGGGTATGCACCTAACAAGAAGGGTTACCGAATCTACAACAAGAGAACCCAAAATATCATGGAAACAATTCACGTTATGTTCGATGAGCTGACCGGTCAAATGGCTCCTGGACAACCCAGTTCTGGACCCGCACTTCAAAACAGTCCCATTGGTTCATCCCTTGTACCAAATTCCTCTCCAGCTATTCCATATGTACCTCCAACTAAAGATGATTTAAAGAAATTGCTTGATCCGATGTTTGATGAACACTTTGAGTCAAGTGCTAATGAACTGTCAATTCCCACAACAGAGGCTGCTCATATCCCTGAGAATGAAGTCAATCCTTCAGTCTCAATATCATTAAGTCAAGAAGCGCCTGCTGCTGATAACTCAGTCTCATCAACAAATCATCAATCTTCGAATGTACATCATGGAACTGTTTCTGGCATCAATGATGAAGTTAATCCCTTTGCTACTCCTGAAGATGCTCCATTTGAAAACATATTTGCTCCTGAATCATCATCAGAACCATCTTCTTCAGGAGACATCGACTCTGCTACCTCAGTCCCTCAACAACTGCCACATGAACACCTTAGAAAATGGACTCACGATCATCCATTAGACAACATCATTGGAAATCCCTCTCTTCCAGTATCAACACGGAAACAACTTGCAACCGATGCCTTATGGTGCTTCTTCAACTCCGTACTCTCTAAGATCGAACCAAAAGATGTTAAAACCGCCATGAATGAAGACAGCTGGTTCAATGCCATGCAAGAAGAAATTCATGAGTTTGATCGACTTGATGTATGGGAATTAGTACCTGCTCCAGATTGTGCTATGATCATTGCTCTAAAATGGATCTTCAAAGTGAAACTTGATGAGCATGGTGATGTCTTAAAGAACAAGGCTCGATTGGTTGCTAAAGGATACCGTCAAGAGGAGGGTATTGAATTTGAAGAATCATTTGCTCCTGTTGCTCGTATCGAGGCAATCAGAATCTTCTTGGCTAATGCTGCTAGTAAGAACATGGTAGTCTATCAGATGGATGTAAAGACGGCATTTCTAAACGGAGATCTTAAAGAAGTCGTCTACGTCAGCCAACCTGAAGGCTTTGTGAATCCAGAGCATCCTACTCACGTCTATCATTTGAAGAAGGCTCTTTACGGTTTATAGCAAGCTCCAAGGGCATGGTATGATACACTATCAAAGTTTCTTCTATCTACCGGATTCAACAAAGGAGCAGTTGATCCAACATTGTTCACCAGGAAGTCAGGCAAACATTTAATTCATGTTCAAATTTATGTTGATGATATCAACTTTGCCTCGACTGACCCCAATGAGTGTGACCGTTTTTCAAATGAAATGGGTTCTAAATTTCAAATGTCAATGATGGGACAAATGTCATTTTTCTTGGGATTACAAATTTCACAAAGTCCCGGAGGCATTTTCATAAATCAATCTAAATATGCAAATGAGATTTTAAAGAAATTTGGATTTGATTCGAGTGACCCTGTTGACACTCCCATGATAGAGCGTACTAAACTTGATGAGGACCACTCAGGGATCATGATAGATCAAACGAAATATCGGAGTATGATTGGATCCCTGATGTACCTCACAGCTAGTAGACCAAACATCTTGTTCGTTGTGTGCATGTGTGCCAGATACCAGGCTTAGCCTACTAAAAAGCACCTGGAAACAGTTAAACGGGTCTTTCGGTATCTCCAAGGTACCATCAATATGGGACTTTGGTACCCGAAAGACACCGGTATGTCATTAACAGCCTATGCAGATGCTGATCATGCAGGATGTCAAGATACTCGTCGAAGTACTTCTGGAGGTGCTCAGTTTTTGGGGTGATAAGCTTGTGAGCTGGTCTTCAAAGAAGCAAATGAGTACTTCTATTTCCTCTACAGAGGCGGAATACATAGCCATGTCATCTTGTTGTGCTCAAATCCTATGGATGAGATCCCAATTATCTTACTATGGCTTTGAATTCAACAAAATCCCTCTGTACTGTGATAACAAAAGTGCTATTGATCTCTCATGCAACAACGTACAACACTCAAGAGCAAAGCACATCAACATTCGACATCATTTCATCAGGGAGCAAGTTGAAAACGGTGTGGTGGAACTTTATTTTGTGAGGACTGAATACCAGTTAGCAGACATCTTCACCAAAGCTCTTCCTAGATAACGTTTTGAGTTTATTCTTCCACGACTGGGTCTTAAGAGCCTACAACCAGAAACACTCAAACGTCTTCAAGAGGAAGAAGAGGAGTAAAAGGTTTCCTTCTTCTATCCCCTGTAAATATTTTTTCGAAAAACAAAATACAAAATTATAAAACCTTAATAAATCAAATAGAAAAATATAAAGCTTTCAAAATCCATAAAAATTTGAAAAATTCGAAAAATCTTCAAAAAAAAATATATTGTCATTTTGTCATGTTTCTCTCGATTCGATAGTATCTACGGTCTTGATGTTGTCATTCAAAGAATGACACGGGACTTTAGATGTGGTTCGATTTTTATTAAAAAAAAAAAAAAAAAAAAAATCAAAAATATTTTTGGGAGAAAGAGAAACAATGGTTTATTGTCATTTCAGGCAGTAACCCACTTTTCAAAGATAGAACATAGCCATACTTTATCTTGGTTTTCAAATTTCTTGCTCTGATTCTTTACTATCTAATGAAAACTAGTTGTTTTAAAAAATAACTCGGACTCTATTTTTGATAATCATCTGGACTTAAAAGTTTGTCAAAATATCTATCTCTCAATCAACAACTTATGTCATTGATTGAGGGGGAGAATGATTTCAATTAAATCAAAAAGTTATTTGTCATGCAATTGTTTTCAAAAGATAATCATGCATGTTTATTCAATGGAGTTTAAAGTCTTAAAATCCGATCCTTATCAGATAAAACGCTTTCATAATCAAGTCACAATTCTCCTTAAAAGCTTTCAAAATCAATTTAAATCTACAGAGATCACAAATCTCAAATGATTTGATAATTGTGATCGGGGGAGAATTTGTGATTTAAATTGGATTTAAACTAATAATTCGGTAAATGGTTTTATAAGGATGTACAAGCTCTCCTTCCCACATGTGCCAAACGATTTCAAAGATTTCAAATTTTCCATGCACATGTTGAGGGGGAGCATCTATCTTAAACCACAAATATTTGAAACGTGATCAATTTATCTCAATTTGCAGTCTTTTCCTAATATGTGCAAAACATTTTCAAATAACTATGCACATATTGAGGGGGAGCAAGCTTATGAAAACCTCATCCTTCCCCAAAATGCTTTATCTACTTGATTTGATTAGGGAAGTGATGTTAATATTTTTTAGAAAATGGTAATCAAAGAAGTTAATTCTTTCTCTTGCCTCCGTGTGCAAAACGATTTCAAACACTTGATGCACATGTTGAGGGGGAGCTCTTGTTCTAAAAATATCAAAAACAATTCAGGTACAAAACGCTTTGATAATATATCATAAGTATCTGGATTATTTTCAAATGGTTTTCAATTGGTTCCAATGGCAGATGAACAATACCAAATAGACCGACCAACTTTACTTTATGTATGGTGATATAAGGATGATAAGGTTAGGTATTTGTTCCCATGATCCGCCAGAACCGGAGGGATCTACCCAGGGACAATCCACTAGATAGTGTAGAAGTCCTTAGGTATATTGAAAAAAAATAGGAGAAAAATGAGATATGGGAAGAGTGCGGACTGAGACTGAGCTAGCACTGGAATAAACCCAACAAGGTTCTAGCTATGAAGTCTCAGTAAGCACTGAAGGGGTTGAAGAATGAAAAAGAATTGAATGAGAAAAGGGTGAAAACAAATAGCCCTCCAATTATTCAACCTTAGGGCAGATACCGGGTTCAATTCATATGCTACTGGTGGTTACCAAGGTAACATCGGTATTGAAGACAAGACGTCATGAACCCAGTGACACACTGCACTTCAACTTACCAAACCACTCAAGTTCCTCTTAAAAGGGCTTGTTTCATTCTCACGGGGAACCGACATTATCTATCAACTTTCTCTTAGAGATTGTTGATATTGAAAAAGGAGACCCTCTCCCTAGTCTCCGATATAGGATCCAAATATGCACAAATTGAGTCTAGAGCCATGAGATCATCAATAAATCTCATTAGGACACTTTCAATGAAGACTCTCTGTTTCACACAATGTGGAAAGAGAGATTATATCTTGAGTCCTACGCATTATCCTTGTGGTATTGCCAGAACATCCGAGTGATATGCTAACATATTCACAATGAAGATGGAAAGCCTTCTGGAGCCAACATCAAACAAGCTCCTGGTAGGTGGCATGTGAGATCTATTATATAGATCAACCATGTGACAACTGAACAGAAACAATGGGGCGATTCAATCTTTTGAATCAACCCTGGTTCAGGTTATGGATTGACGGATACCTTTGAAAAACCGGTCGTTGTGCTTAAAAACTCTTTTCTTTAGCACTTCGACCGTGTTCGAATATTTCAAATCAAAAGGTGTTTATGATTGATAATTGGTTTTCATTAAAACCTTCATTGTATTGCAAAAACAATTTCTATTGTGCGATACACGATTGTTTTTCAAATCTCTTTTCATCAATCAGTGAATCTCTATTCGCTGGTTCACTCACTCCATGTTGTCTACTTTTAGACGTTCCGGTTTGAGAACAGCTAGAGCAGCTGTGAAACCCTGTCAAGGAAGTTTTTCGGAATTTTACCTGATCACAGGCAGTACTTGTACTGATCAACGGGGAACCGTGGGTCGTGTACCTCAATTCAACGAAAGTGATCAAAGACGCTTTCGTGCGCTTTGTTGCTAAATATTTTATGCAGGTACGCCCTACGTTTGCAGCTGATCAGAATGATGCGGTCAATCCATAGCCGCATGCTCACTCCACACATTCATCTCAAAATAAATCATGATTAGTGCATCAATGACTCTGATATTTTCACTCCATGCTTCTGCTACGCTGCTGCCAATATCATGAATCAACGAAAGCTTCCGCTACTCTGATAAGAATATATCATGATCCAGAATGTGAGCATGTCTGTCCGTTTGTCACAACATCACATAATACCAACACCACAATGGATGTCTCAGAGATTTTTTGTTAGCTGATGATCTCAAAAGCTGGCTCAAAATTATTATCATGTGGATCAGTAAAAGACCTCCACTTGGATTAACCAAACATGCAATAAGAAGAATCAATGACTACGAGCTTCGGAGCAAAGTACTACATCAAGAATGCAAGAACAATCTTTTAATATAATATCTGTTTGTATTCAATGTATGTTTAATGTGTGTTTGAGGTGACCTCCCTTAGGGGGAGATTGTTAGGATTTAGTAAATCCAGTTATTAAAGAGTCGGTCACCTCAAGTATATGTAATCGTTAGAAAGCTCGTAGTCGTAGATTATTATAAGTTAAGTAGTATTTAGTTTAAGTAACACCGTGGAGGACGGACGGGTCTTTACCCACTGTATGCCTGATCCACAGCCCGATAGGTGGCGATTTATGTAATGACTATAAATACTCTCTACCATCCAAGGTAGAGAGTTGGAGCTCATAATAAGATTTTTCTTTCTCTCACTAAAGTTCCCTAAACCTCTAACTTTCTCTCTCTAGAACTCATAATACGCCTATTTGATCTTATGGTTTAGTGTGTTTGTGAAATCCAATATGTTACATTTTTTAAGTTTTAAATAAAATTATTCACTTTTATATGTAGTATAGATAGAGCAACTACGTGTTTTCTTCTTGTAAATTGATAAACACGTAGAGATTGACCAATATTAAAAAAACTTGTCATTTAAAAAGTTTTACATTTTTAGAGTAGTAGAGATTTGGTATCGATAGAGCAACCGTATTGACCTGTATTCAACCAAATGGCGTGTAGATGTTGGTTCAAATGATTTCCAAGGGAAACTGCAGTTATAATAGAGACAACAAAGATGGTTCTTCATGGATGGAGGCATTAGAAGAGGAAGGGGAAGTGGTTCTTCATGCTCTCTCTTTTTTATATGGTGTGGTTATGAATTTTTAGTGTGAGAAAGATAAAGGTATGATGTTTGATCTTTCGTAAAAGATTGAGATGGTTTGATGTTGTTGAGAGACAAAGATGGTTTGATCTTTGGTGAGATATAGAGATGCTTTGGTTAGAGACCATGATGATAATTGATGTTAACATTCTTAGATCTTTGATGAAAGACAATGGGTTGTGAGTCTTTCATCAAAAAATATAGATAGTTTGAGGTTGTTTAAGATTCATTCAAATCTCCTTTAGTGTGAGCATGTGGAATGTGTTATTGGATGTTTGGTAATTTGATATTGACTAATGGTCAAAGAGGAAGAATTAGACAAAAGCATAATAGTCATTTTACATTTTTATTTATATCTGGATTACGTAATAACATGACAAAAGTAATAAAATCGGCGTCGGATAGCAAAAATAAGTGAGAAGAAACACCATACTAAAACTGGTTCGGCTGCAATGCACGACAACCTAATTTATCGTCAAAACATTCATTAATGTAAGTTGCCACGTTTGAATGAAGACTTAAATTTTTTAAAAATTGTATATTCAAAAAATATTTATCATCTATGTATCTATGTATGTATTTTAATACGAGTTTAGTGAAATCCTAATTATTTTTTTAATAAATTCGATTGAAAAGAATCATACATGTCAAAGTACGAATATTTTTATGTTAAAAGATATTTACATATCTCTACTAATTATAAAGAGATTATTCTTAAATCTATAAACTTAAGATTGCTTAAAGTGAGTAAAGTGTTTGGACTAATTTGACTCTTAATAATCTTTAATAAGCTTTTAAATGCCACACTTAATAAATAAAAATTTAGTCAACTTACACAATCAATTTTTAAAAGTGAGTAAAGTATTGTTACAATTCATCAATTATTAGAAATGGCACCACGGTTTCTCAACATTTAAATACATGCTTGGTTTTTTTATGAATTAAAAAAAACAAAAAAAAAACCACAAATAAAAGAGAAGACTTATATTTATTAGTTTTAAAAAATCATCATAATTTCTGGTATATATATATATATCATAATTATTTTTTGTGTTTTTCTAACATGTGCCCCGGGGCACATGTTAAGCACACCAAAATGACGGCGGGACCCACGAAAAAAGACGTCCAGACCCACATATTTTATTTGAAAAGTGTATTTTTTGTGGGTTCGGACGTCCTTTTTCATGGATCCCGCCGTCCTTTTGGTGTGCTTAACATGTGCCCCCGAGACACATGTTAGAAAAACCATTATTTTTTTCATCTTGTAGTAATTCATAGTTAACTTGATGAAAATGAATTATTTAAAAAAATATTGATGTTAAATTAGTATATTGTCATATTTTATTTATTGCTATAATTTTGTGCAACATGAAGATGAATAATAAAAAGAATGACTACAACTTGAATTCGTAAATGTTGCAAAAATAATTACTGTATTTTTTATAGATATAATTAGGGTTTTTCTAACTTTTGTCTTAGGGGCACAGGTTAAGCACAACATAAGTACATAGGGGTTCACGGAAAAGTACACATGGATCCACATAAAAGTATATACAAGTGTACTTTTATGTGAGTCCCTATGTACTTTTTTGTGTACTTAACTTGTACCCCTAAGGCACGAGTAGGGGTGTCATTCGGGCTGACCCGACCCGAGTCAATTCGGGTCGGGTCAACCGGGTTCAAAATATATTCGGGTCAATCGGGTCAACCCGAATTGACCCGATTTCTAAATAAGGTCAGGTTCGGGTATATATTTTTAGCCTTGACCCGACCCGAACCCGACTAACCAGGCTCAACAACATTTTTACAATGTAAAAAACTCGGGTTGACCCCAAACCCGGATTGACCCGACCCGAGTTGACCCGAACCCGAATTGACCCGACCCGAGTTCTAAACAAGGTCGGGGTTCGAGTATGTTTTTTTAAGGCTTGACCCGACCCGAGTTGACCCGAACCCGACGGGTCAACCCGAATAACACACCTAGGCACGAGTTAGGAAACCCATATAATTATGCCACAAGTAAAAAAGTAAAGTAACTCCCAATACCGTCTTCCACGGGTTATGGGTCCCAATACTGTCTTTCACGGTGTATGGGGGAGGTTAAGACGTAGACAACCATACCCCTACCTAAAGTAGAGAGGCTGCTTACGGTTCTACCAAAGATAAAAAAAGACCTCCGGCCTTACAAGAGGTGAGGATCGAACCCTTGACCTCTATCTCCAGAAACAAGAGTGTTAAGCACTTGATTCAATCTTGCTTTTCATATAATTATGCCACAAGTATACAAGTATAATTATTTGTTGTTGTAAAATGTCATTTTTGTTAAAATGTTATAGCACGAATAAAAATGCAAACTTTAAAAGTTATTATTTGTCCATGGAATAATTTAAAGTAGAAATAAACGTACACGGAACTGAAAAACCAAAATGAAACTATTTGTTACTTCTTCATCAATTCTGATAAGCCCAATTTACATTCACAAAATCAAATCAATCACAATTAGGGCTCCTAAAAAGGGGAAGAACAATTGAATCAATAAACAAATCATCACTTAAATAATCTTCTTCAATTGATTCAATTGATGGTCTAGGGTTTCGTTTCTCTTTAACGATTCCCTAAACCATTTTTACTAATCTCCTCATGAATTCCTCAAATCGCCTTGACATATTTCAGATTTACCGTCGCTATTGCGGTAATTACTGTCCCTTTATTATTATTATTATTTTTGATTAGGTGATTGTGATTATGATTGATTATTAACTAGCCGGGTACTCGCGCACAGCGGCGGCAATAAGTATAGTTATATGTGTTTGCTTACCCGTTTAGTGAATTCGTTTCACAACACTTCGAATGTATATGTGTTAGTTGTAAGTGTTTGTTTGGGTTACCCGTAACTTTCCTGTAGCTTTCCCGCGACATCATTATTCCCGCATAAAGAAATACCCTCGCAATCTCTTACGAGTCAAACACTACCCCAAAAGTATATGATTTTGACGAATCAAGATTATATTGATTGAAATAAATGAAATAAAGGTTAAAGTTGTAAAAATTTGAATTAAAATAAAATAAACCTATTAAAAATATAAAAACTAAAAACTCATAAAAATATATCAAAATAGATGTTGAATTAAAGGGCATAAAATTTTAGAAAATATGGTGAAATTAGATTATAAAAAAAATAAGTAGATAAAAAGATATTTTAATTTAAAAATAAAGATGAATTTTTAGTTGAGAAATAACACATGTCATTTTATAATTGGAGTTCTTTATCTTAATTTTTAGTGGTTAGGAGTTAGGTTTGGAGTTTGTTAGAAATTAGGCTTGGAGTTTGTTAAGAAGTGACACATGTCATCTCATGATTGAAGCTCATTATCTTAATTTTTGGTTAGAAAAACTCTTTCCATAATAAGCAAGTAAAAAAGTCTGAATTTTTAAGCCTTCTAATTTTAGAAGGCCTAAATGCATTATAAAGTAGTATAGATATAGATAGCTGATATGAACTATGAAATGTTAATTTGTCACTAATTAATGTGAACAATTAAGGCTTCATTCAATGTTACTGTTATTGTTAGGGGTAATTAGTTAAAAATGTATCTAACTCGCCACAAAATTCTTTAGCGCGTATCAATTTAATTTTTTTTCTTATCAAATACACCGATTGCTTAATCTTCCTATTGTGTGTAATATTGGTGACGGGTGCCCCGTCATAAATAGTACAGTACACACAATAGAAAGATTCTGCAGTTCGGTGCATTTAATAGGAAAAAAAATTAGATTGATACACGCTAAAGAATTTTGTGACGAGTTAGATACATTTTTAACTAATTATCACTAATTGTTATTGTGTGTGTGTGTGGATTGATGCTAATGTGTTTATTGGTATGTTTTGTATAGAAATTACATTGGAGGCGTATAGTTTAGGAGAAGATGGTTACCGACATGCAAATGAGTCGAAGAAAGCTAAAGTATACCGGGATGCGTTGTCGCAGCTTTTACAGATAGTTGAATCGACGGTTGATAAAAGGTGTGTGTCTAGTGCTATCAACAGTAATAATATGTTATTTATTTTCGTTGCGTATGCCTTTTGGATTTAATACGTAAATGTTAGTGTATTAGTAAAGACTGATGAGGATTGTGTTGTGTTTGATTACAGTACGCCGATACTCGAAGAACTCCCTGTTCTCATGTCAAGACTTGATTTGATGGTATGTATGCTTACATAGGTATATTATGTTATCTGTTAGTACATTAATGTCATGGTAGATAATAAATATGTTTCTATATTTGCAGGCAGATTCTAGTCAGTTCTCACGGTTCTATAATTTTGCGTTCTTCATATGCCGAGAAGATGGTCAACGAAGCATAAGTAAGCTTTGTTGTCTGTTATCTATGAATTATGGATAATGATTTGTATGATGCTACTTGTTGAATTGCCGTTTACAGTATAATTGATGTAAAAACCTAACTCCAAAACGCTCTTTTTTGTAATATGTGTGTAGCTGTAAGCAGAGCAATTATGGCGTGGAAATTAGTTTTGTCCGGAAGGTTCCGACTACTTAATCAGTGGTGTAGCTTTGTAGAGGTGCTTTTACGTTGTTATAATTTGGATGCACTCATGAACATTTGATTACGCTTGAATCAATAAATATTATTCTCTTGTTATATAAGGCATGTCTATATATATATTTCTAAGAATGAACTTCGGGAATCGGGAATTGGTTGTTTACATATCTTGACACATTAAAGTATATGAATTTGGCAGACTATATAGTTTTTTCATGTCACTTAATTCACATTCTCACTCTGCAAAGCAAGCCATTTTCTTTATGTTTTCTTTTAGTATTCTAATTGTCTGTTTTTTGTCATTTCGTTTCATGTATTTATTAACATATTTTGATGTTTAAAACTAGAAAAATCAGCGGCATAACATATCTGAGGACACATGGTGCCAAGTTTTGGCCTTTAGTCGCTGTGTACATGAAAATCTTGAAGGATATGACCCTGAAGGTACTATGATATTGACTTACCAGAATACGAGCTATACTATTTGGTGCCTATTTGACTTGTTATTATAAAAAGACCCAAATTGACTAATTTCACATAAATTGGGTAAATATGAATACACCACCTCTAAGTCTAAGTTTCATAGGAGGCTATGAGCCGAGTATAGGTTAGCCGCATATAAATTGACTCTCCCCTTCCTTTTTAAGCTAAATTATTCAATACCCATTTGACTTGATATAAACAAGGGTTAATTGATTCAAAATGTATCTTACTTGTTTATTTTTACTTCCTATATCGTTTATAAATGTATGTTTCTTCGTATTAAATACATATAACTTACTAATCATTCTATATTTTTGTACTAATGTTGATGTGGCAATTTACGCAGCATCTTATGTGGATGCCATGTCAGCATTAGTTCACAATACAGAAATGATTAGCAAGTTACAAGTATTTAATAGGAAAGTAACTAGATTAAGATACGACAAAAGACAAGGGAAAATTAGATACATTTAGTCATTTAACCCTAGTAATAATGGATAACCCAAATCGTCTTTTTCCGCTTAAATGGGTTGAAGTTGCCACCTATTAGGAGCATAAGAGGAATGCAGCATTGGTTTTTTTTTTTTACATAACGGTATAATTTTTAACTAAAAGCTTACTTTATATTGGTTGTTCCAGGAGCTTGGCCTGTTCTGATTGATGAGTTTGTTGAGCATATGTATAGGTACAATTACTATCCTGAAAAATCCTGCTAGATGATGGACATTAAATTTTACTTTTCTGTCGGGAATAGTGAAATGTTCCTGCCAGTACGTTAGACCTTCTAATCATCTGATTATTTGAATTATTAACCGTATGATGGTTAATATGAAATTGTTAACCGGGTACAATTGGTGTGCCATTTTATCTATTAGGCAGAAGTGGATCACTAGAGTGGTACCACCACTTTATACATTAGATTAAATTTTATTTGAACTGAAGGAAAATAAATATGAGTTTTTAATTATACTGGTGAATAGAGATGGACGATTAGTCCCCATAACCCGCTCTGGTGGGATTGGGTATGTTGTTGTAGAGATGGACGATAGTCTCCTCGAGTGGTCATACCTTCCTAGGGTCTTCTGATTTCGAATATGAATACATTATTTCAATATTGATTAAACCCTATTAAAACTTGACTTAAATAGATACATCTATTTGTGGCAAAAATGGACGGGATGGGTGGCATGTTATATGTTTAACTGATATCAGTAAAATATAATTTAAATTACCAATTTTTGCTAAGGATATCTGGGCATTTATAATTTAGTTAATTTTGTCGAAGTGAATGAGGAAGTTTATGTTATATTTTTTGGTGCACAGAATAAATGGATCTACGGTTGCTCATAGTTTGTGTTGTAATTGTGGTGATTCAGAGACCCAACCCATTGATGACTCTCTCCCCGGTAAGCATTCGCTTTGACAAGATTTGATGTGTAAAACCATATGCAGAGGTGATCCATTTACTTATGAATGCATCGATTTGGTTGTGTTTTATCTGGAACCAGCCGAAAAGAACTAGAAGGGGGACGAGGCAAACTGGTTGAAATCATAAAAATAGTTATTTTCTAACTTATATAACATCCTTTTATCATTCTAGATCAATATTTTTTATGATATTGCATTCATGTGTCTTGATCATAATTAATAGTAATAAAAAGGTATGGAAAAAAGGTTTTTGCAGTTAAATAACCTGGTTCCCTGTTCTCACCCATTACCAATCCATACAACCAGCTGATCGTGCCACTTCTAAATACGTCTGATCTCTCACACACTTTCATTATACTTTGCAGGTTTGAAAAACTTGCCTGGTGTGAAGAGAAAGTTTGGCGAGGACTTGCAAGATCAAGATTATACTAACTTTAATACAATAATGAATACCAAAAGGAGGCATACTGATTTTGCTGATACATTAGTGAACCGCGAGGGATGTCTACTGACTAATTCCACATATGACTGCACAGAGACCGTTAAACAAAATAACCCAACGGGAACCACCAATCCTCCCTGTGCGGTAGAGGGCAGCCTCTCAAAAGGTTTTGCAGAGCTTTTTTCTAGTATGTCGTGTTTGCAGTTTGATCGGGAAACGAGAGTTCCCTATACAATGTAGGAGTACCATATTCTTTGATTTTTTTTCAGGGTTAACATATTTTACAGCGTATTGTGTAATAGACTAAATTATTAAAGACATTGACATCATTTATATGGTAGATTGAACCTTGAGAGATAAGAACACTGCATACGGTTACATATTAGATTGTGAAGTTACATAACATTGAGGTCTAATCAATATTCAAGAAGGGGGAAACAACAATGAACTAGTGCATGGCCTTGTAACTCTGCCATGGCTTATTTGAATATTATTGAGTTTCTGTTTGCACCACTGGAGCTGAGAAGTGGATATTATCGACATCATAAGCACTCGTGAGACAAGCTTTAACTCGATCATGGCGAACATCATATCTTTCTTCTGAACGTCTTCCATAATTTTCACTCTTCTTTTCAGCCAACATCTCTTCTTTCCTTTTAAATCTTTCATCCATAACTCTTTCTGTAAATGGAACAATAAAAGCAAAAATGAATTCAAATTCGATGAGGTTATTTTTTATTACCAGGAGTTTGAAAATTTGTCACCTGACGGAGTGTATGTGTGAGATCATGCAAGAAGTTGTAATCTCGTGGGTCTTCTAACGGTGACCGATTCCATGAAAAGTGACGACTTTCTTTCCACCAAGGTTTATTCTCTTCTACTTCAATAAATGACTTGAAAGACCTCATGCATTTCTCTATCGTCTTCAACACGTCGGTTGCCCTGATCATTAGTCCACCCTTTCTTCCTTCTTGGTCATCATTCCTGTTTTCTTCTAGTGTACAAAAAAGTAGATTGTAGCGAGACAAAAGATACTAGAATGAAAGCCTAAAATGGACACACATTTTTTAATCATATTTTTGATATGTTATTTCTACATTACAAGAAGCTGTCCCCGGGTTTGTGTAAGCCTGAAACTCAAGGTAAGTACTATAGTACTGTTATAACCTTAAAATGGATCCCAACCTATTATAAAAATGTTACTAGTAACCTGCATTTGAAATAATTTAAGGGATGTATACTTTAATTTGTGAAGAGAACAGTAAACCTGAAACGTCGGGGACTTGAAGTAGGCTCTTGACAGAAGACCTTTTCTGAATGAAATTCCAATATCTTTTGCCCTTTTCAGATCTTTCATCTTCCATAAACCTCTCTAGCAGAATCTGAAACCTCTGAAATCTACTTACCAAAGTGCTGCTGCATAAAGCACCATCAGGAGTTGTACAAGAGGAAACTATATCCTCAAGCTTTCTGTATTGATCATGAAGTGCTTCCCATGATAAACATGTTTGAGCTACATACACCATCTCAAAGTCGCTCTCCAAGCTCTTAAGTATTCTTTTTTCCCCACCCAAATACTGTTTTTTCGTTAGAATCGCATCTGCAACATTAGATACAACGGGTTAATAACAAAATATGTGCACTAATGGATTTTGACATAAAAATCAAGAACAAAACTCACTTAGTCCACATGTTCTTTCTTGGTTGAGAAGATCAAACCAACTCATTCTTTCAGTATACAGTTTGTAGAATGAATCTTTTTTGTCTTCATTAGGTTTAGCGACCGGTGGTGGAGTCAGAAAATCTGTTAATGATAGAGAAAAGATTCCAAATGATTATATTTATATATTTGTGGTGATTGTTTTTATGTATGATATTTTAAACATCTCTTTAAACAAAAAAAAAATAAAAATTGAAAGGGGTCAACTGCACCTATTAGTCCCTTCCTAGTTGCATTGTCAGCGGCTTCTTGATCTTCGGGTAAAGTGTATGATGATGATGGGGTGTTTGAAGTTTCCTCCATATCCTCATGGCTACCAATAGAGTAAGAACTAATAGGTGAACTTGAACCAAAAGAACTACTGATTTCGTCATCAAGATCTGAACTTGAGCATACAAATACTGTTTCTTGATCGACTGACTCAATGTAAACGTCATAAGAGACTATTTTAGGAATTTCACAAGAGTCCTGATAGTGTAAAAACAAGATCTCAGAAGTGGGGTTGAAAGAGCTATAAGAGTCAGTTACTTCATACCACACATCGTCATCTTCTGCTTCAGTAGTACCATCAATGAATTTAGAAGACGAGCGTGACCTGATCAAGAAACGTCTTAGAACTCTAAGAATGTGAGAAACTACATAGTGATCCAGCAGAAAGATGAGGAAAAAAATCCATTTTTGGAAAGTTTTGATCCATAGGAAAAATTGACAGAAGATAAGAAAGAAAGGATTGATATAGAAGCTTAAGAAAAACCACTTCATAAATCCATCTGGGATCAAATAGCATTCAAGTATGAGCCAACACTTTGCAAGCACAGCCATGCTCAAAGGCTCTGGAAAGACTTGATGATATCTACATATATATATAAGACTAAAATACACCGTTGGTCCCTAAACTTGGTCATACGCTTCGCAATGGGACAAAGCTGGGCGTTATCATCGCCGGAGGTCCAAAACTTGGGCTTTAAAGGCCAAACTCGTCCCTTGACCAGGATTGCCATAGTCAACTTTAATTTTCTGGATTTCCTTCGAGGGTATAATAGACCATTCACAATTTTGACCCAACAAAGTTAAAATCTAACCCAACCTTCAACCATATTTGTACCGGCAACACACAACATTGAACCCTAAAACACAATCAACACACATTCTACCCAAAGCAAAAAAAAACTATAATGGCACAAAACGATAAAGGGAAGGCTTTGTTGAGTTCGTTGAGGAAAGAAACTGCCCAAATGAAAAGGATTTGGGTGTTAAGAAGGAGAAGGAAGAGGCTGACATAGTGTTATCAAAGTTTAACGATTTGGGAGAAAGGATTAAAAATCTGGAAATTTTGTTTAAATATCTTAAGGAAAGGAATGAAATGAAGGAAAAGGATGACAGGGAGAGTTGTGGGTCTAGCTAAGTGTATGTTTAGATGATAGTAAACTTTGTAGTTGTTGAGAACATGAAATCGATGAATAAAAATTTGGGTTCTTATGTAAGTAATTGTGTTTGGTTGTGCATTATATCTACTTGAAATCGTTTTGCATTTCTTAATAGGTTTGACTTACCCAAGTTATACCACAATAGTAAGTTACAATTTTTTGCCTTTCATAAGTTTGTTTGACTTGGGTAAGTCAAAATTCAAGATGTTACAATTTGAGACATTGGGCGTGTTCAGTCCCACTGTCAACACTAACACCAAACCAATTTCTTCCTAAACAATACACCATTGTCAATACATTATTATTTAGTGCTAAAGCGTTTGCATTTTCAACATATATTTTTAAACCACTGCCTTTGCTTTTGCTGATACAAGGGGGTGTTTGGTTTTGCTGATAAAAGAGGCTGTTTGGTTTTGCTGATACAAGGGGATGTTTGGTGATACATTATGATTTAGTGCTAAAGCATTTGCATTTTCAACACATATTTTTAAACCACTGCCTTTGCTTTTGCTGATACGGGGGTGTTTGGTTTTGCTGATTCAACTTTTGTTGATAAAAGGGGTTGTTTGGTTTTGTTGATACAAGGGGATGTTTGGTTTTGCTGATACTAATTAGACTAAAATACACCCAATATCACAATACAAGAATAAATTAAATACATTAAAACTTAGATGATATTTTATCATTAATATAGTCGGTTAAAGATCAGAAACAACTACATCAAACCAAGACCAACAACTAAACAAAAGATCTAATTTACATACCCTTTTTACCAACCTATATTTCCAAAACTAGCACCCAAAAGACCGCATTTATCTACCCCCATGAAAAACTCAAAATTCAGGCATTATGTTCAGCCATTTTCTTAAAAAAACCTTCGTTGGAACGAATAGCTTCATCAGTTTGACCAACAATCTGTATCAATTGAACAAGTTGGTGTGTGTGCCTCGACTGGATTTTCCTCAAGACATCCAAACAGTCAAGCGCTATTCCCCGAGGTCCCAGAGCTTCGTTCTCTTCGATCAGCTCCCTACGCTTCATGATTCCTCTCTTCAGATGATCAATGCACTGAAGAACTAGCTTTTTCAAAATCCCTTCTTGTGCAACCTCTTCTTCAAACCACACAGCCATACGATCATTCAACTTGGATGAACCAGCAATCTCCATGAGTTCAATCAAAATGGGGAAATCTTCCATTAGAAATTGTTTGTGTGTGGAAAAAGTGGTAGATGGGTTTATCGGTTGGTGTGCACAAGTAAAAAGCGTCTCCGGTAAGAGACGGTCAAGGGTCTAATAGTTACTTTTTTTTTCACACTCGGTCCCTGAATTTGTCTTGGTTGCCGTTGTCATACTTAAAACTCCCGCCCAATTATCACTTTAGAATACACAATTGGTCCCTAAAGTTGCCAACTTACGTATATTACAACTTAGTTGAAGATTAAACAACATAAAACCATTAGAAGTTTGAATTTGTTAAGTCAAACTTCTAAAACATATCAAATTATCAATAAACTCCAAAACAAATATTGAGTAATGGTTTTGCAATATTGACTTTACAAAGTCAAATATTGAGTAATGGTTTTGCAATTTTGACTTTGCATAGTCAAAATGCTAATACTACGTACAAAATAGCCATTCACCATTTTCAAGTATTGACTAACTAAAGTAAACTGGAAATGCATTTTTACTTGCTACAATCAAATTGAAATGCTAAATGAAAGTTTGACTTTCGAATGTCAAACTTGCATCACCTACAATACGCACAAACAACAACATTTGAACAAGCTAATTTTAAGCAAACCATATAAACAAATACTGTACCAAAATACCAAAACTATTTTGCAACATTAATTGTCATAGGGTATTCAGCCCATACATAAACTACAACCACTCAAAGAAATCTACCACGGCTATGGGGGAAGCTCGGTGGAGTTTCAACAGCTTCCTAGCCAACTCCCAGTTCTTCTTGATATTTTCATTCCCATCATGACTCCTATCGCTGAGCCTGATATTGATTGTCTTTAGCGACCGGGAACACGCAAGTATAAACTTTATTTAAGTTAATTCATGCTCTGTTCTAGGAAAAGCTTGAAACACCACAGTCTGTAGCTGGCCATGGCTGATTGTGTTTCTGTCTACAACATTGGAATTTTTTTCCAAAGGTAGAACACTAAGCGTGTTTGCAGCCTGAAAAATCAAATAGTGTTGAGAGATACACAAACATGGCAATTTAGGAATGTTTATTTGCTACATATGCATTACTCCAAAACACTTACTCTGGTATCCAGCATTTTCAAATTTGGAGATCCACGAATCATTTCAATGATGAACGATAACATAACAATATTCCCAAAATCGACATGGGATAGCTTAAGGTTAATCAGGGATACAAAGGGCACATTCATCCTAGAATTAGCTTCCCGTATCAACTACAACAAGTTTTAAAGATTAAATGTCATTGCTGTTACACATTTCTTTAACATTGTAAAATCATAAGTATAAAACTCAAATTGTTCTTACCGTGCAATCATCAAAATCGAATATAAGGGTCTCAAGATTTTGAAGTCTTGTCAGGTGAAAGATATCGGATGTTGTGATTGTCGTCACAACATTATAACGACCGAATCTCAAATCTAACTTCCTCAAATTCCTAACTTTTGCAATATCCCATAGTCTCATCTCGTTTGTACCAGGACAATTCATTTTAAGAGACTCAAGTGAGGGACAACCAGCTTAGAAAATTGACATGAATCAATTCTAAGCTCAGTAGATTTGGAAAGCCATGAAAATATTCCAAACTAGCCATACCACAAACATGAAGTACCAGATGTTTCAACTCGCTACGAGAGTAAAGTTGGGTTGGGAACGTAACTGGTTCACCATACCAGTTTGTAATAATCAGCTCCTCAATTCCATGCTCAGCCAAAAACAAGAGCCAATCACGAATCTCTTCATAATGAAAGTTGTCTATTCCAAGCATTGATCTTGGCTCTACAACGAAGACAAACTTTCTTATTGGACCCATAAGCCGATTTAAGAATCTAGTAACAAGCCTCCCATCAAACTCATATGTTAAATAATAAAAGAAATCCTCATCAACTATGACATCGGTGAGCAAAGTCCACTTAGACCTCCAGTTTCGCGCTAAACTAGAGGTTCTCACTGCTTCTAACAAAGGCAACCGATTCAAAATGTTAGTGATCACTACATTTGGCATGTTGCTAATATGATCGATCGACATGGTTTTGTTGGAAGTTGGGTTGGTCTTTTGAGTTTTGGAAATGAGGATTTAGATTCAGATTTCGATTTTCAGTTTATCGTTTCTGGATAATGGTGTATTATGATTGGTAAAGTTGTTTGTTGGGTGGGTGTATTGGTTCGCGCGAAATTAAATGCAAGCGTATCAGGGAAGAAACGGCTAGTAGGCATAATCACAATTGGTCCCTGGGTTGAAGGTTGGGTCAAAATTGTGAATGGTCTATTATACCCTCGAAGGAATCCAGAAAATTAAAGTTGACTATGGCAATCCTGGTCAAGGGACGAGTTTGGCATTTAAAGCCCAAGTTTTGGACCTCCGACGATGATAACGCCCAGCTTTGTCCTATCGCGAAATGTATGACCAAGTTTAAGAACCAACGGTGTATTTTAGTCTATATATATAAAGTAGTAATTTGTTTTTTCCTATTCTGAAACCCTTTTTCCAAAAAATACTATAACTTGTCCCATGGGCATGTCACACAGTTGGATAACGAGTCGAAAATCTTTTGGTTAAACCGTCAATAGTTTTGCTGTTGTTATTTATCTTAATTATCAAAAATCAATATATTAAATACGATGAGTGTTACACATGATTATGATCCAGCCGATTTATGACTAAATATAATTTAGGACGCGGTAAATACTTAAATTTATGCAACAACGCGCAGATATGCATTTTCTCAGTAATTGTTGCGACTTAAATCATCATGTATATAATAAAGCTAAGTATAGTTAAATAAGTTTACATATCCAAATATCCTTTCAACAACTCCAAGTCATTGCATCATATCTCGTTTATTTCAAGGAACTGATAGTAAAATAACTATTTATGAGTTCAACTTGTTACCAGGGGCAAGTTTGTTAAGCTAAATTGGCTCACCAAGAACTCTATTCTTGAGTAGATTACTACAGTAGTAAAATAAGTATACTTTTGGATGTTTAGTGGGGCAGTTACATAGAAAAATGCCATATTACATCATTGATGTGGCCATTTATATTATCAAAATACCATTTTCCCTCTTCTTGATAAATGAAAATTGGTGAAAAGAGTCAAATATAAGCAACCATCCAACCATTTTAGAGTAATGTTTTGCTTGGATCTTGGGTGAAATCCTAGTGGGTGTTGTTTATACCAAATTAAAAAAAGCATTTACTAACATACTAGCTTTTGTTTGTTTGTATCGTGTTAGTCTAATTATAAGTCTTTGGTGTTGTCTAAAGTCATGTTATATTTTTATTTTTTTATATCTTTAGCAGAAAATTCATACACCTATGACAAATATTGTGAATTATTAGTTTGTCATTGGATGTTCTTATATTTAGATAGTGACTTTACATATAGTTACATGTTGTAAATCAAAATGACAAAAGAAATGGATTAGAAATTGTTTGTAAATCAAGCCTTATAATTTTAAAAAACATCCATTATGTTAATAGCAAAAAGCTCTACTTTATCTCACAGAAATAATATATTTACAAGTTGCAAATAGATATATTAAAAACACATTCAGAAATTGTTAGTGATCACTGACGTGGAAATGTTACTAGTTTTCTGAATGAATGTTTGATATATTTATTGGAAATTGCATGGAAACGGGTTGTGGATAAAATATTGGTCGAAATATTACATCATCCCCATGTTTTAAAATCTGATTTTTTAGCAATCCGATTTAGTCGCCAATTTCCTGAGTCACCTGTTCAACCGATTAAACTGTCAAGTCGAACCGATTCTATACATATGTATATTTTTTTTTATATTTAATATGTAGTGTTACATGATCTTATGATTTATCCGACTTTATTCCTATATTCAATAGTTTATAACTCTAATATACTGTTTTACATAATTTTAACTAACATTAGTCCTCATCACTTCAACTTGTCAATTAAATTTAGAAAGTTGATGGAAGAAAAAGTTTTTGTTAGATTCTTTTTTATATAAAAAGTCATGATTCGGCCGAATTTATCAAATTGGGTCAAACAAAAACCTACGGTTTAATCCTGTTCTCAAACAAGCAAAGACCTGGTTACATCCGGCCTGATCTCCAAGCCATTTTCCAATTCAACCGGAACCGGCCGGGTCCACCCGGGTTTTAAAATTGGATCATCCACCATTGAACATAAATTATTTTGTCAAAAATATAAGGAGAAGATTATGACTATGGGCCAATTTTAACCGTTTAGAGTTCATTAAATTCGAATTGTGAAATGAAAGTTATAGTACGTATGTTTGGCAAAACCGAAACATAGCAGTATATGAAAGTTGTTTAGTTGTTAGTAGAAAATATATCAGCCCTTACATACGTCTAATCATTTTTCATTTGACTAATTCTAAGTTCATTATATGTATCACATATGCATGTGTTAGGTGGTATATAAGATAAGAAAGACACTTCATATGTTTTCTATTACTATATATTTCTTTCGATCGATTACATCACCAAATGTCCATGATTATAGTAAACTATTTAATTAGGTGATCTCGCATATATTATGGGACGCTAGAGTTAACCAAACTTGACTACTCCAACGATCATGTCGATCATTATCTGCTTGCAAATTATCTTATCTTCGTGTTGTATACAGTGTGTGTAGTGTAGGATTTGAAGCCAACACATGCAGAGCTTCAAACAGTTTAAATTATATGATAAAATAAAGTTTTGACTAAAAGAGTATTTAGTGAAGTAGCTAGCAACAATAGGTTTTTGAGTGATTGCATATACATGTTCTGAGATAATGGATTAAAGCGTGAATCAGTTTATGACGCCTAGCAAGCAAGCAAGCAAGCACAATAATTAACCATCGACTCCTATAAGATCGTGCTTGCTCGGAAAGTGTACAATATAATAAACTGTCACTCCGACGTTTTATTTCCTGGAATTATTTTATAAAGAATGGAATGCATTAATAGCCCCTATAATCCTGAAACTAAGTTCTAGCCATAAGTATTCCGATGTATTCAGCTTAACATCGTTACAAAAAGTATTTCACTCCTTATATATTTCTTGCTATATCTACCAACGACGTGTAAGTACCCACAACTGCAACCAGAATCCCAATCAGCACAATAAATCCAATTATTACAAACTCAAGCCCAATCCTCCGGTAAATGCCTGATATCTTCAAGTAACACAAGCATGGTAGTATGATCGATGCTGTGACACTTAAAAACGCTCCCACAAGTGACATTAAATCCCCGAAGAAAGGAAGTGCAATGGCTACAATAACCGTGCTAAATACCAATGCTGTTCTGATCAAGAGGTTAAACTTTCTTGTATTGTAAATTGACAGAAATCGTTCTTCAATACTCTCCACAATTGGTGTCACCATTAGTGCATATTTGGCTATGGGGTTCACCAAGGTGGTGCATATAGCCACTCTTGAGCTTATTTTGTCCGTGGGAAGGTTTAAGGTAATCTGCGACTCTACGTTTGTGCCAAACATAAGGTAACCAACAACTGCCATTGATGAGTAAGTTATTGTGCAGAAGACGAAACATAGTAGCAACACCTGCAGTTAAGCAGCATAAAAATCTATTATTTTTTGCAGCCTAACAACTTAGCAGAAATATTTGTAAATATCTCAATCATCTTTTAGCTCCTGTAAAAGCATTTTAACAAGATCAACATTTTTAAGAATTAGAGGTGACAATTTTGACCCGTTTACTTATGAACGGGTCATTTTGGGCTGTCTTGTATGTCAAATGGCTCAAATCTGGTTGAATACGTCCAAAGTCAAATTCAAATGCACACGACCTCTAAGTCGTTTAATCAAAGATTAAGAAATTATTTTAAAAATTTTATCTTTGTAATCTTATCAATGCATTATATACTTATAGAAATGAAACGTTTTTCTGAAAAATAAAGAACAAAAAGTTTTTTACGGCTTAAGCAACTCAACCCAGACCATTTAGACCTGCCCATCTTGCCACCTCTGAATTTAGGATGCAAGAAACAGTGTGGAGCTAGTAACACTCTAAAGAATAGGGGATATTGACAAATTACATTCTTTTTGGGGGGTTGGGGGCAAAGACCGTTTACTGTAACTAAAATTTTTAAGCACCTCTGTTAACTAGATAAACAGAAGGGAGGGAGTGGGTCTGGCAAGGAAAATGATTGCTAGTACCTTTGAGAATTGTTGCTGGTTTCTCATTGAAGTGTACAAAGTAGGGAAAACCGGATGAGCACAGTAGCAGAAAGCATACAAACTAATAGCCGAAGGGAATCCATTCAAGTTTACTAATTTACCCTTTTCTTGAAACCCGACACCATCAAACTCACCAACCCACAAGATAGACCCTAAGATGATCAAAGACGCTAGTACACCACTTGCTGATACATACGAAAGAATACTCATACTGTTCAACCAAATTGTGGGGAGTATAATGGCAGCAACGATAACAACAAAGCTTTTCTTACCACCCACATGAATCCCATAAAGATCAAAGTCCATTTCTGGTAATATGTTGCTAAGATTATCGCCTTCTAGGATCAAGAAACCTGTTGCGACTAAGTACAGTTCTATGTTCATGGTGACTGTTACGATGATCCTGCCGGTTTTACCAAACGCTCGCTCACCAATGTCAGGGTAGCTTCTTATCGTGGAGTCAGCATCCATACATCTTTTTATTAGTATTCCTGTGTAAAAAGCTGAGATGGCTATTATGAAAAGCATTAACAAGCTTAACCACCCTCCTGATGCCAATGCATATGGAACTGACAGAATTCCAACACCTAAAGAAACATAAAAAAACAATGAGTATCGTGGATGCAAAATAATTATCTTTAATAAATTTTATGTCATGTTTTTGGAAGACTTAAATAAACGTTAATTTTTTTACTCCATAATTTTGATATTATACAGTTTGATCCTGTTATGGTCTATAAAGTTTACAGATAAAAACATAAAGACATTTTCCTTAAAATATAGACTTATAACCTAAATGGTTTATTGAAATTATTAATCTTTCTTGTGGTAACTCAAAAGTTAGATGTCAAATTTTATTTGCAACAAACTAGTATTGTAAAATACTGTAGAAAAGTTATACAGGTAAGCAACAAACTCGAATACTTGTTTTTGGATCTAAAAAGAATACTTGTTTTTGGATCTAAAAAGACATTGTGTTTTTCATATTCATTTTGTGGCTATTATAACAAAATACATATTTACATTTTTTTTGTGGCTTCTTTCGGAGACCTTAGCTTATGAACTTGATTAGGAATGTCATTTTACTAAGATAAGTTAATCAAAACACCTTATCTTATCGTTTTCTTTAATAACCTAACCCAAACACTCGACAAGGGCTTCTGACTTATGAGCTCAATAACTGTAAGTCATAAGCTCCTTATTAAAACCTAAGCTTAAACCCAGAAAGTAAGCTAAAATGAACACCCCCTAAATTTTCTACCACCAACTCCTTACCCCATGCCTAATTCGATTTTATTAATTACAATAAAAATCAGTTTTGGCTAATCTCTCTAAGCTGATTAATACTTTAACTCGAAAGAATCACATTCAATGCACGTCCAAAAGTACACCTCTTTTCGTGACTCTTAATGAGTATTTAAGTAAATTGTACATCTAGTACGGTGAATGCAACAACCACATACCACTTTAAGGTTTAAAGGTAGCACCACAAAGCGCTAACCGGTGTTTAACATTTTGTCTTCGCTGATTATGTTTATCTTGTCAGTCGAGGTCAAAATAACCATATTTTCAATAGCCACAATAAATAATATATCACAACTTGGGACGGAGGGAGTAGTAATCTAAATATCATTTTACATGTAGATAGTTATCAAACACACAACTACACAAACAACATATCTTAATTATCATCACAACCTCAAACAACAAAACGACATATAAATATCATTTTACATGTAGATAGTTATCAAACACACAACTACACAAACATCATATCTTAATTATCATCACAACCTCAAACAACAAAACGACATCTAAATATCATTTTACATGTAGATAGACTATGAAACACACAACTACACAAACATCATATCTTAATTATTATGACAACCTCAAACAACAAAACGACATAAAAACATTGATGGACTACATACATAACATGACCTTAATCACTTTCAGTTTGAAGACTGGTCTTATCCAAAATGGTTAGTCACTTATTCTTGTGTCAATCTCTTTTACAAGTGTATCTACTCAAACATTTATCATTAAAGTGTGATAGCTAACATATGCACGTGACCTTTTGGCCTCATTTTTTGTCAAATATACACATGGACTCCATACACCACTCCAAAAACCTAATTTAAAAATTACAATTACAATAACGATACTTGATTCTGCCGTAGCGAGATTTTAAAACTTGGGAAGGTATGTAGGCAGTCATACACTCATACCCGATACCAAAGGTTTTTTGTCTAGTGACACGTGAGTCGTCCACCAATCTAGAAGTTTGTAGTTTCAAGCCTTCGCAACAGGCATTTGCGAGTTAGGTGGTATAGTGTGCGAAAGAATTGCCCACCCGATATTGGTAGACAAACTTCAATTCCACAATAATTAAAAAAAATAAATAATAATACAATATTCTTAAAAGGAAAAAGAGTACTGAGTTTTTAACTAAAGATTACCTGATAGAGCATTAAGACCATTAAAAGATGTGTTAAAGAAAGAAGAATTCCCGGTGGTGAAGGTGGCGGCGCCGCCATCTCCGCTGGCGGCTGTTACACGGTTTTCCTCCCCTTTACTATTTTTCTCATTGTTAACAAGTAAAGGTATTGTAACACAATAATCTTCATGTTTTACTCCCTCCATTAAATGAATAAATGTTTTTGTTGAGTGTGTTTATTTGTATAGAAAAAAAAATAGTGAATATTATATATGCACATGCAGAGGGGCGTTATGGGATTTAAAGAAGTACTTATATATAAAGGTGACTGAGAGTGGTTGCATGGATATTGTCGTTTACATCATGTGTCATATGTGTGTGTTGTTGGTGTGTGCTCCGTTGGTTTTTTCATGGGCCCAATAGTAATCATAATAATATCATCAAAGCAATTTTGTTAACGTTTTTGGTTCTATCTTTTAGAAAGATATACGACAAGTAGACAAATTTGCTCGTAAGAGTCGAGAAGTATTTGTAGTTTAAGAAATATTACAAAGTATGGTTGTTACTTCTAAACTTGTTAGACAGCTAGGTGAATATAACTGGTAGTTATACTAGTCATATTAGCGTCACCTTAAGAGCACTCGGTGTGTTAACCTTTTAAGTGGATGAAACCTTCACAATTTCGCGTTAAAGCCACATTAACCACACCACCTTCCCACATTAAAGCTGCATTAAACCTCTATGTTAAAGCCTTAATGCTGTGTGAAGGCTACAAAGAATTAAAAAAATAAAAAAATAAAAAAAATAAAATAAAAAATAAAAAATTACACTTGTCAATGTTCTAAAGGGTGTTTTTGGAAGAAACGTGTAGCCCAAAATGTGGTGCTATGATTGAGTTAAGGTTAAATTATAATAAAGTGTATTTTTTTTAGTTAAAGGTGAAAAGGTTAAAGTTGATATGCCGCTGACGTGCCACTGGGTGAAACTTTAACCCAATGTGACCACACCTTATGCTCTAACATCTCTCTAATAACATCTCAATAATTAACACATTTTTCTAGCAATGCTATACTCCACAAAACATACTTACTCACTCACAAAACAAAAAATTTAAAAAGAAAAAGATAACATCAACGACGACCCGCGGTTCTACCAACGGAAGGAGGAATGGCGGAAAAATGGCGTCGATGCCGGTTGGGCTAAGCAAAGGTCCAAAACCGAATCGAACCGCGAACCGATTTAGTGAAAAACATGAACCGAAACCGAACCGAATATAATCGGTTCGATTCGTTTTGTATTGGTTCGGTCGGTTCGATTTAGGTGTGTTTTTTGTCGGTTTTGGGTCAAATCGAACCGACCTGAAACCAAAAATAGAAAAAACATGAAACTGAGACCGACATAAATGGCTGTCGGGTCGGCTCGGTTTTTGTCAGTTCGGTCAGTTTTGTCGGTCCGATTCGGTTCTGGGTCGTTCATGCTCAGCCCTAGGTGCCGGTACACTACGACGGAGTCATTGGTCAAAATTTTGACGAATGGCATGCCAATCATCCCTGTACCGTGCTCTCTTAGTCTTTGGTTATATTTTATCAAATGAGCACTATTAACTACACAGTTCATAAGAACTCCACCCGCAATAGAACACAAAACGTGTTTTGTCATTGTAAGACGAATGTTATCTTATGAACCCAACATCTCTCTAGGCCACAGCCGATGTGAAATTTGATTAGGGTGTTATAATCCCCCCCCCCCATTTTAAGGACTCATCGCATTGATCTGGTTTGCCCCACCATCCGAACAGCTCAGGAGTGGCGCTGATACCACTTGTAGTTTAAGAAATATTATAAAGTATGGTTGTTACTTCTAAACTTGTTAGACAGCTAGGTGAATATAACTGGTAGTTATACTAGTCATATTAGCGTCACCTTAAGAGCACTCGGTGTGTTAACCTTTTAAGTGGATGAAACCTTCACAATTTCGCGTTAAAGCCACATTAACCACACCACCTTCCCACATTAAAGCTGCGTTAAACCTCCACGTTAAAGCCTTAACGCTGTGTGAAGGCTACAAAGAATTAAAAAAATAAAAAAATAAAAAAAATAAAATAAAAAATAAAAAGTTACACTTGTCAATGTTCTAAAGGGTGTTTTGGAAGAAAAGTGTAGCCCAAAATGTGGTGCTATGATTGAATTAAGGTTAAATTATAATAAAGGGTATTTTTTTTAGTTAAAGGTGAAAAGGTTAAAGTTGATGTGCCGCTGACGTGCCACTGGGTGAAACTTTAACCCAGTGTGACCACACCTTATGCTCTAACATCTCTCTAATAACATCTCAATAATTAACACATTTTTCTAGCAATGCTATACTCCACAAAACATACTTACTCACTCACAAAACAAAAAATTTAAAAAGAAAAAGATAACATCAACGGCGACCCGCGGTTCTACCAACGGAAGGAGGAATGGCGGAAAAATGGCGTCGATGCCGGTTGGGCTAAGCAAAGGTCCAAAACCGAATCGACTCGATAAAAACCGAATCGAACCGCGAACCGATTTAGTGAAAAACATGAACCGAAACCGAACCGAATATAATCGGTTCGATTCGTTTTGTATTGGTTCAGTCGGTTCGATTTAGGTGTGTTTTTTGTCGGTTTTGGGTCGAATCGAACCGACCTGAAACCAAAAATAGAAAAAACATGAAACTGAGACCGACATAAATGGCTGTCGGGTCGGCTCGATTTTTGTCAGTTCGGTCAGTTTTGTCGGTCCGATTCGGTTCTGGGTCGTCCATGCTCAGCCCTAGGTGCCGGTACACTACGACGGAGTCATTGGTCAAAAATTTTGACGAATGGCGTGCCAATCATCCCTGTACCGTGCTCTCTTAGTCTTTGGTTATATTTTATCAAATGAGCACTATTAACTACACAGTTCATAAGAACTCCACCCGCAATAGAACACAAAATGTGTTTTGTCATTGTAAGACGAATGTTATCTTATGAACCCAACATCTCTCTAGGCCACAGCCGATGTGAAATTTGATTAGGGTGTTATAATCACCCCCCCCCCCTTTTAAGGACTCATCGCATTGATCTGGTTTGCCTCACCATTCGAACAGCTCAGGAGTGGCGCTGATACCACTTGTAACATCGCACATACTCAAACCACAATCTTGTCCACTTTACCCGCAGGCTCACAACTTTACCTTTGTGGCCCTTATGTGAAGACTTTCTGGCAGGTCACCCAAGCCAGTAGTTACTTGCTTGGGTGACATGCCGGAAAGTCCTAACATGAGGGCTAAAAAAGTAAAATCGTAAGCCTGCGGACGAAGCGAAAAATATTATGATCTGAGTAAGTGAGATGTTACAAAATGGGCCTTATTATACCAACAATATAAACATGCAAAATCCTCTAGTGGTATTTAAAAAGAAGGGAGAATTTCATGTATATCCTTGAAAAAGTTCGATATTACGTCAATATCCTTGCAAATTTTCTAATTACATCAATATCCTTTCAAAATCATATAAATACTCATATATATCCAACAACTAATTAAATCATATTTATAATGATTTTAATTTCTACAAATAATATTTACCTCTTATTTAATAAGTAAAATGACTATTTTACCCTTTTCTTAATTTTATATACATACCCTCTTAAAACATAAAAATTGAATATTTACCCATGATATAATACTAATCTAAGAATGATGTTAATACACATAAGCCGTAAAAACGTTTATTTATATTTTACGATCTTCCAATGTTTTGTCGATAACAAATGTAAAATCATTTTAACGAAACAAATAGAATACGTAAATAGCTGATAACGCTCAGATTATGCATGTTTTTAGTAGCGTTATGTGTACTTTTATATATGTTATTTGGTTATATTTGCGTGATTATAGTACTTAAACGCATCAAAAGATGTTTGTCTAGTGTTTATAACCAAGTGCAGGGAAACGAGAAAGAAATGAAGAAAATAAGCTTAAACGAAGATTCCCGTTTCAGTAAGACTAAATCAGTATCTCAAGGACCTTTGAAGACCTTAGTGATTGAAGAACCGAGTTCTACAAGACATAGTAAAGAAAAGATCAAGTTTTCGTATCTCAGAAGATCCAACCGGATCCGGTTACAACCGTAGCCGGATCGGTTGGAAAACGGCCAGAATCAATGTTTTAACCATCGCCAGCCGATCGGTCGCAACCCGCAACCGGATCGGTTGACTTATTGTTGTTGAAGACCAGCCGGATCGGTTGGTCGTATGACCGATCCGGTTGGAGAAGCTGCAGTTGCCAAATCTTCATCACTAAGCTTCCCCTTTGCATCCAAACGATTCTAGGTCCTTCTCTTGGTGTATTCTAGTCCCTTCCTTACTCCTTGGAGGCCAAGTTCAGCATTTAACACCCTAGGCCTTGGAATTAGTATAAATAGAGGCTAATTGTGAGCATTAGAGACACACCCTAATATACAAATCTCTCTACTCATCAAACAAAGCCTTAAGCTCTCAAAATTCATCCTTAGAAATCCAGAGAAGTTTGGAGTTCCAGAAGTTCACCATTTGGAGGCCAAATCACCAAGAAGTCTACCTTAATCCTTTGGGAATCATTACTTCATCATTTGTAATCTAATTCCAAGCATTGTAAGACTTTTAATCATGTTTTCTAATGTTCAAAGTTCTGAGTTTATGTTCATGTTTGCTATGAGTGGCTAGTTTCTTTATACACTTGCTTAAATGATGTTGATTATCATATGATTAGTAAGTGATTGTGTTAACATGTTTTAATTCAATTTCAAGTTGATTCTAAGACCCAATTGTGCTAAAGTTTCATAGTGACATTTGTTAATCAAGTTTGGCTAATTGATAGTAATCGTTGTGGTCGAAAGGACTTATTGTTATTCAACTAGTCATAATCATTTTGTCTATGGATGATTGTTTTTACCCATTATTCTTGATTATACAAAGGAACTAAGGTGTGGTTGTAATAGAAACGCTTTTTGATTATCAAATTGGATTGGTTGGAAACATCTAAATGGTCGTAAGATTAGTTGTTGAGAATCAATTGTAGCCTTTTGTCTATGATCGGTTACCTTTTGTATTGACCATTTCTTAAGCAATTTGATGAACAATTGGATGTTTTTGTGTTTAAATTTATGTATGTAGACTTATGAAACTTGAATTGATCTTGAATTGATTGGCTAGACTTAATGCTTGTTTTTATGAACTAAACCCTTGATCAAAGTTTAACTTGTAAGAACAATAGATTAGTACACCAACTAATTATCATAACCAACATGTTAAGAGGTTAACACAATCACATTAATCTATGATATGAAACTAGTTTAAGCAAGTGTAGTTTTTAATCATCTGAATTTCATTATATCTATTTGCTTTAATATATGTTTTGGATAGACTCCGTTAATTCAAACTTGTGTTTAGATTCACTCAAATCCTTGCGAACGATCCCGACTTACCTTCATAATCTTGCTATAACGGACGAGTATACTTGCGCGTATGTGTTATTGGTAATATTGGTAATTCACCTTTTATAAATTTAAAACTTGCACCAACCGGGCACATCAAGTTTTTGGCGCCGCTGCCGGGGATTTGATTGTGTTTCAACAAGTTTTTGAATTTCCCAAAGTCGATTCACCCAAAAAAAAATATATATTTTTTTCTCAGAAACCTTAACCGGATCCGGTTGCCCCTCAACCGAATCTGTTACGAGTTTGTCCATCAATCATCTAGACTAACTGATCGGTCGCAACCCGCAACCGATCCGGTTACCTACTCTGACCCATAAAAACTGTTTTTGTTGTTTGTCCGTGTGTTTAGATATTGCCTGGATTCTCTAGGACATTGTATGAACACTCGAGCAGCGGGAATAGAACCAATTACACCTCTTACCAACCCCGAACGATTGATTCGAAGAAGAAGGAGAACACGTTTCATACCATTGGAAAATCGTGTACCAATAGTACCAAACCCACCATTTGATAACCTCATTGAAGCCAAAGTTGTTTACAATCCTTTCACCAATTTACCTTTTCCCATGGCGGACGATCAACCCATGTGGGGAACCAACCGAACCGTAGCACCAACCCCTGAAAGTGCTATTGTTGCTATTAACCTTGGTGACAACTTCGCCGTGAAGGGACATCACCTTTCTATGATCAAAGACCGACAATTCGATGGCCGTGCGCGGGCCGATCCGCATAAGCACATTGCCGAATTCATCGAAATTTGCGGCATGTTTCGTTATGGCGACACCTATGTCAATGCCATTAAACTCAAACTTTTTCCATCATCACTCGCCGGAGATGCTAAAGTATGGTACAATGAATTAACCCCGGGAATCATCAATACTTGGGAGGAGATGAGGCAAGCTTTTGTGAGCCGGTTCTTTCCACCTGCCATGTTTGATCGATTAATGGGAGAAATTCGTGCTTTCAACCAAAACCCAAACGAATCACTTGTCGAAGCTTGGCTTCGAATGAAAGATTTGCTTCGTAGTTGTCATGGACATGGATTATCAAAAGGAACCATTATCCAAATCTTTTACCATGGACTAGATGAAATCTCTCAAGGCATCCTTGATGCCGGAGGAATTTTTCTCTATAAGACTCCCAACGATGCACATCAATTGCTCGAATATCGAGTACTCCTCAAGCTTGATTGGTCCAAAGATTCCAAAATCAAACCGCTCCGAAAAACCGTTGCTTTTGTCGAAAACACCGATACCTCAAAACTCATGGAGAAGATGGAAGCGTTAACCTCAAAAATCGACTCGCAGTACAAAGATATCAAAGATGAAATGAAGGAAATGCGAGACGGATGAAACAATTGTGGAGGAAATCACCCATCGTCCGAGTGCGACGATAAACCTATGGGTGGACCAAAGGAAGGAGAAGCAAGTTACGCTCAAGGAGGATACCGTGGAGGAGGATATCGTAGTAATTATTACGGTCGAAATTCTAGAAATTGGCAAGATCGCCGACCAAGAGATGACAACCGTGACTCTCAACCACGAACTGACGATCCACCACCACAAAATTCTGACAAAAAGACAGAAGAAACCGAATTCGAAAAAACCATGAGAGAATTCGTGGCTGGTCAAAAATCCGCAAATGATTTTATCAAAAATCAATTTTTCAATCTCAAAGCCAAAGTTGAGCAAGGACAGAAAAATCATCAAGTATCTATCCAAGATCTTGAAAACAAGCTTGGCAGACTTTCTGACCAACATTCCTCTAGACCATCTGGTTCATTGCCAAGTAACACTCAATCCAACCCAAAACCATCAAATGATAAGACGTACCGTCCACCACAAACAAGAAATGAGCATATCAATGCTGTTTTCACAAGAAGTGGTCTCTCGTACGATCCACCACCTAATCCTAATGCTCCTGTCACCATTGATAGTGAGGATGAAAACGAGGAACCAAACACAACTCAAACCACCAAAATGAAAAACATTCCATCCTTCAAGGCATATACACCAAAAATTCCTTATCCTCAACGCCTTAAGAAAGAAAAGATGGAAGAGCGTTATAAAAAGTTCATTGAAATAATCAAAGAGGTTAGACTCAATGTTCCTCTCATTGATGTCTTAGCCGGAATGCCCAATTACGGGAAATTTCTGAAAGAACTTCTTAATAACAAAAGCAAGCTTGAGCAAATATCAGCAATTTTTCTTAACGAAGAATGCTCAGCTATAGTTCAAAACAAAATCCCACCAAAGCTCGGAGATCCTGGGAGCTTTCTTATTCCATGTACTTTCGGAAATAATGTTAAATGCGATGCTTTGGCCGATCTTGGCGCAAGTATCAATTTGATGCCTTATTCACTCTATTCCAAGTTGTGCAACAACAGCCTGAAACCAACAAAAATGAGCATCCGATTGGCAAATCATTCCTATCAATATCCTGTGGGAATCGCCGAGAATATGCTTGTTCAAGTCGGTAAATTCATTTTTCCCGTGGACTTTGTGATCTTGGAAATGGAAGAAGATAGTAAAGTTCCACTCATTCTAGGAAGACCTTTCCTAAATACCACCGATGCAATCATCAAAGTGAAAGGAAAAGAACTCAACCTTGGAGTTGGGGAAGATCGAATCACTTTTCTAATCGATAAAGCAATGCGCTACCCACATTCCAGTGATGACACTTGTTTTAACATTGATATTATTGACGAAGTCACTGAAGAAGAATTGGACGCATTACTTAACGAATCCGATCCATTCATGACTACTTCTGAAAAAATCAATGAAACAGATTTTGATAAAGAATTTGATGATTTCATGAAAGTAGAATTCGAAGGAGAGAACTCAGAAGAAGAAGAAATAGAGGAAGAGGAAGAAAATTTCGAAGAAATAACTTTCAATAACGAGATGCGAATTAAATCCTCTATCGAAGAACCACCCACAGATCTCGAACTCAAACCTCTCCCAGATCATCTTGAATATGCTTATTTGGAGGAAAACTCTCTTCTTCCAGTAGTCATATCTTCATTGCTCGAGGATAGTGAGAAAGAAAGTTTAGTTTCTGTCCTCAAAAATCACAAACAAGCTTTTGCTTGGAAAACATCTGATATCCCAGGAATTAGTCCTAATTTCTGCAAACACAAAATCAATTTTGAAGAAGGGATTAAACCTGTGGTAGAACGTCAACGTTGACTCAATCCTAACATGAAAGAAGTTGTTAAAAAGGAAATCATTAAACTTCTCGATGCTGGAATCATTTACCCAATTGAGGATAGCCCTTGGATAAGCCCTGTACACTGTGTTCCCAAGAAAGGAGGAATGACGGTTGTGACTAATGAGCGAAATGAACTAGTTCCAACTAGAACTGTCACTGGATGGCGCGTTTGTATTGACTATCGTAAGTTAAACAAAGCCACCAGAAAGGATCACTTTCCGCTCCCATTCATGGATCAAATGCTTGAAAGACTAGCAGGAAATAAATTCTTTTGTTTCCTCGACGGATTTTCAGGATATTTCCAAATTCCCATCGATCCTAACGATCAAGAAAAGACCACCTTTACTTGTCCTTTTGGAACCTACGCATATCGGCGTATGCCTTTTGGTCTTTGCAATGCACCTGCGACTTTTCAGAGGTGTATGATCGCCATATTCCAAGACATGCTAGAAACCTCCATGGAAGTTTTCATGGATGATTTTTCAGTCTTTGGAGACTCATTTGAAGCTTGTCTTTCTAATCTCGATAAAATGCTCGAAAGATGCAAAGCTGCACATCTTGTTCTCAACTGGGAGAAATGCCACTTTATGGTAACCGAAGGAATTGTGCTTGGCCACAAAATCTCCAGTGCCGGAATGGAAGTAGACAAGGCGAAGGTCGATGTAATCTCAAAACTTCCACCACCAACTAACGTCAAAGCCGTTAGAAGTTTTTTAGGACATGCTGGTTTTTACCGCCGATTCATCAAAGATTTTTCCAAAATATCTCGTCCAATGACGAAACTTCTTGAGAAATAATCTATCTTTGACTTCAATGCTGATTGCATAAAAGCTTTCGAAACACTGAAATCTCAACTTACTAGTGCTCCGATCATGGTCTCACCTAATTGGTCACTACCCTTCGAACTTATGTACGACGCAAGTGATTTTGCTGTTGGAGCTGTTTTAGGACAACGCGAAGGAAAACACTTTCGGCCTATATATTTTGCTAGCAAGACACTAAATAGTGCCCAGCAAAATTATACCGTCATCGAAAAAGAATTACTGGCCGTCGTTTTCGCATTCGACAAATTCCGATCATACCTCGTGCTCTAAAAAACAGTCGTTTTTACCGATCATTCAGCGCTCAAGTATCTGTTCACCAAGCAAGACGCTAAACCACGTCTTATTCGATGGATTTTACTACTCCAAGAATTTGACATCGAAATCAAAGATAAGAAAGGAGCAGAGAATCTTGTTGCTGATCACTTATCTCGCCTCGAAAATCCTAATCTTGAGGAATTAAAAGAAGAAGAAATCGATGATTATTTTCCCGATGAAACTCTCATGACCATCGATGAAACTGACGATCCTTGGTTTGCTGACTTTGCGAATTACCTCGTCGGAGGAATTCTCAGAAAAGGTCTAACTCATGCTCAAAGAAGCAAATTCTTTTCGGAACTCAAATACTATTTTTGGGAAGAGCCATATCTTTTCAAAATGTGTCCCGATGGGATGATCCGTAGATGTGTTTCTGGTTCCGAAACCCGAAAATTTCTCGACGAATGTCATCATGGCCCAACTGGGGGACATTATGGTCCTTCCACCACAGCTAAGAAAGTTTTTGATGCTGGATTCTATTGGCCAACAATATTCAAAGAAGCACACACACTTGTTCAAAATTGTGACGCTTGTCAAAGAACCACCAATCTCTCTCGGAGAGATGAAATGCCATTAACAAGCATTCAAGTGTGTGAAATATTCGATATTTTGGGAATAGATTTCATGGGACCCTTCCCTAAATCCCACAAATTCGAATACATTCTCGTTGCTATAGATTACGTGTCCAAATGGGCAGAAGCTGAAGCTTTACCAACAAACGATGCTCGTGTCGTCGTTAATTTTCTCAAAAAGCTTTTCGCTCGTTATGGAATTCCCAAGGCACTAATAAGCGATCGAGGAACTCATTTCTGCAATCAACAAATGGAGAAAATCATGAAAAGATATGGAGTTCATCATCGATTTGCAACAGCCTATCATCCACAAACCAGTGGTCAAGTCGAAAATACCAACAGAGCTCTCAAAAGAATACTAGAAAAAACAGTAAAGGACAATCCTTCATTGTGGGCAAGAAAACTTGACGATGCTCTGTGGGCATTTCGTACAGCTTATAAAACTCCAATTGTCACAACTCCTTACAGACTCTTGTATGGAAAGACTTGTCATTTGCCGTTCGAAGTTGAACATCGTGCTTATTGGGCGCTCAGACATTGTAACACCGATCTCAAAATAGCTGGAGAGAAAAGATTCCTGCAATTGCACGAACTCGATGAATTAAGACTCCAAGCTTATGAAAACTCCAAGCTGTACAAAGCCAGAACAAAAGCTTATCACGATAAAAAGCTACGAATTCGAAAAGAATTCAAAGCCAGAGATAAAGTTCTGCTTTTTAACATGAAATTCAAATTCAAAGCTCCTAAGTTACAACCAAAATGGTTTGGACCATATGTTGTTAAACATGGATATCCATCTGGGTATGTCGAACTCTATGACAAACAAGGTGGAAGTTTCATTGTTAATGGACACCGAATCAAGTTATACTATGACAAGGAGCAAACGAAAGAAGTTTCAGTTGCGACAGTGTCCTGGCGACACCATGAGAATGAATTCGAAACTATCACCTTTGTAGCACCATTTCCAGGAAGAATCCCACAAACTGTTCCTTGGAAACCATCTGCCGAGTTCGTCTGGGACGATATTGAAGCTACTGGTGAAGAATTCATGTACATCCCCGAACTTTACAAAATGTTCAAAGCTGCCCTTGCAGCTAAATAAATTCGGGAAGACTCGAGTCAGGCTGATGACTCGGTAATAAAACAAGCGCTTCTCGGGAGGCAACCCGTGTGTTTCAGATTTGATTTTCTGTGGTCACTCCCCAAAGTTTAAACCTTCGGTTGAACTTAAGTGTGGGGGGTGCCATCCTTTTAATAAAACCTTTTGTTTGTTTATAAGATTGTGTGCAGGTGATGATTTCTCCAGTGGACGCTAAGATTGAAGAAGAATTTTAAGCTGATAAACTCGTTAACATATCTGGTTTCATCTCTATTTTTCCTATTTCTATACTTTGAAGTTCGTTTTTCATTGAGGACAATGTCTAACTTAAGTGTGTGTGTGGGGGGGGGGTGAATAGGAAAAATTAGAGTTTTCATGCTTAAATTTAAAATTTTGTTTGCCCTTGTGATCTAGTTGTTTTCACGCTTTTAGGACTATCTATTAGAATAACTGGATCATTCCACTGGTAAAACTGGTAATATTTGAAACTTCGAGATGTGTTCCGATTACTATTGCAATCCATTTTGGGATCGATAAACATTTGCTAGCACATATTATACCCTTTCCACTAAATTGTGAGGATTTGAGCCTATTTCTTATTAGCATACATCTTTTATGCTTAGATCTTTTTGCTATGAGTGTGCTGGTGATTTTATTTATTCTAGAACTTGTGCTTGTAAATCATTACCAGACCGCAGTGAGATTGCATTCGTGCGATATAAGTGAATTCGTGTGATAAAGAGGCACCTTAGGATTCAACTCAAATGGCCTTCCATTTTACATCTAATGATATATTAGCTAGCCTCATTGGTTAGTTAACCACCCACATGGACCCATTTGTAGTGCTCATTTTTAGCACTAGATACCCCTAGTTACACCTTCTGAGCCATCCCTTTCATTTTTGCTTCACCCAGAAAATACAAAAAGATTTTATACTTTAAACCTTAGCCTATCCCATATCAATGTCTAAACGGTTGGTTGCTAGTCGCCTGGAAAGTGAAGATTGTTCAAATGATTATGAGTACCACATCCTATGTGATTGATTGAGCCATGAGTTCTTATGTTAAAAAAAAAATAAATAAAAAAAATAATAATAAATAAATAAATAAATTAGCCAATGTGCTATGATCGAAGAACAATTGTCATGGCAAAGCAAAAAGCTGTGGAAAACAGAAAAGAAGAAATTGAAGCAAAGCTATAATCGTTTATTTGGTTCGTGGAATGTTTGGTAGCTAGCAACATGGGTATTAGACTTGACTTCATTTTTATTTTAACACCAATTTCATAAACATTCCCATGCCTTATCCATACCCTTAACCTTAGCCATATCATTATAACCCGAATAAAAGCCCTCTTTAGATGTTTTTGCTTGGTGCTCACGCCACGTCGGCGGAGTTTTGTTTCTTGTACAAGCTTATGGTAATAATCTAATCATGACTGAGCAATGAGTGTGATTTATCTTGTTACTCCCCTAAAAATGAGTGATTGAGTGAATTATATTTAGTTCCTTTTTCGTGAGGTGTTTTGAAATGTTAAATCATGCAAGAAAATCATTGGATATTGTCAAACATCTTGATGTTTCACCTTTATAAAGCATAATTGATGAATCCTCTCTCGTATTTATACTTGGTTGATTTGCATCACATTTTCATAATCACGATCTTGTACCAGTGAATGTTTTTTTTTCCTAGATTTGCTTGAGGGCAAGCAAAGTTTAAGTGTGGGGGAATTTGATAACGCTCAGATTATGCATGTTTTTAGTAGCGTTATGTGTACTTTTATATCTATTATTTGGTTATATTTGCGTGATTATAGTACTTAAACGCATCAAAAGATGTTTGTCTAGTGTTTATAACCAAGTGCAGGGAAACGAGAAAGAAATGAAGAAAAGAAGCTTAAACGAAGATTCCCGTTTCAGTAAGACTAAATCAGTATCTCAAGGACCTTTGAAGACCTTAGTGATTGAAGAACCGAGTTCTACAAGACATAGTAAAGAAAAGATCAAGTTTTCGTATCTCAGAAGATCCAACCGGATCCGGTTACAACCGTAGCCGGATCGGTTGGAAAACGGCCAGAATCAATGTTTTAACCATCGCCAGCCGATCGGTCGCAACCCGCAACCGGATCGGTTGACTTATTGTTATTGAAGACCAGCCGGATCGGTTGGTCGTATGACCGATCCGGTTGGAGAAGTTGCAGTTGCCAAATCTTCATCACTAAGCTTCCCCTTTGCATCCAAACGATTATAGGTCCTTCTCTTGGTGTATTCTAGTCCCTTCCTTACTCCTTGGAGGCCAAGTTCAGCATTTAACACCCTAGGCCTTGGAATTAGTATAAATAGAGGCTAATTGTGAGCATTAGAGACACACCCTAATATACAAATCTCTCTACTCATCAAACAAAGCCTTAAGCTCTCAAAATTCGTCCTTAGAAATCCAGAGAAGTTTGGAGTTCCAGAAGTTCACCATTTGGAGGCCAAATCACCAAGAAGTCTACCTTAATCCTTTGGGAATCATTACTTCATCATTTGTAATCTTATTCCAAGCATTGTAAGACTTTTAATCATGTTTTCTAATGTTTAAAGTTCTGAGTTTATGTTCATGTTTGCTATGAGTGGCTAGTTTCTTTATACACTTGCTTAAATGATGTTGATTATCATATGATTAGTAAGTGATTGTGTTAACATGTTTTAATTCAATTTCAAGTTGATTCTAAGACCCAATTGTGCTAAAGTTTCATAGTGACATTTGTTAATCAAGTTTGGCTAATTGATAGTAATCGTTGTGGTTGAAAGGACTTATTGTTATTCAACTAGTCATAATCATTTTGTCTACGGATGATTGTTTTTACCCATTATTCTTGATTATACAAAGGAACTAAGGTGTGGTTGTAATAGAAACGCTTTTTGATTATCAAATTGGATTGGTTGGAAACATCTAAATGGTCGTAAGATTAGTTGTTGAGAATCAATTGTAGCCTTTTGTCTATGATCGGTTACCTTTTGTATTGACCATTTCTTAAGCAATTTGATGAACAATTGGATGTTTTTGTGTTTAAGTTTATGTATGTAGACTTATGAAACTTGAATTGATCTTGAATTGATTGGCTAGACTTAATGCTTGTTTTTATGAACTAAACTGTAGGATCCAAATATTATTGTGTTGATGATTCGGGTGGTCTTGGGAGATCAAAATACATGTTTGCCATTAGAGAGAGAAAGTTAGAGAGTTGGGTGTTTTCTTGGTAGAGAGTTACTTCACAAAATGTAGAGTATTAGATTGAAAGCACCACCCCTTCCATGGATGGAAGGGGTATTTATACTTACAGACTCAACGACCTCCTATCAGCCTGTGGATCAGGGATACAGTGGGTAAAGACCCGTCCTTCCTCCACGGTGTTGCACTACGCAAAACTAAACTAATAACTAACTAATAAACTGATAAATAACGTAACTAACGACAAGTCTACGAGCTAACTTAAGCTAGATAACATTTGGGGTGACCGACACTTCACTATGGAATTTTCTAATTCCTAACAATCTCCCCCTAAGGGAGGTCACCCCATGTTTTACATTTCGAATCCTAGCATTCTATTTTATCTTTGTTCTTGAGCTCGTAGACTTCAATTCTTCATTTCAACAATCTTTGTGCTTTAGTAGTGATTCTTCAAAGTCCGCACTGATTTGTACTTTTAGTGGAGGCCTTTAACTGATCCACATCTTTGATGATCTTCGAGCTTTCTTTGAGATCATCAGCCACAGTAAATCTCTCTGGATCATCCATAGTAGTGTTGCCTTCATGTGAAGTTGTGACATTTGGACCGACATGCTCACACTTTTGAATCATGACATCTTTCCAACAGAGTAGCGGAAGCCTTACTGGTTCATGATATTTGCAGCAGCGTAGTAGAAGCATAGTATAAAAATATCAGAACCAGGTTATGTAGATATGCACCAGTCATGATTTCTTCAAATTAAGTGTGGATGCTGTGAGCATGCGGCTTTGGATTGACTTCTCAATTCTGATCAGCTGCAACCGTCCAAATGTACCTGCAAACAACAGTTAGCAATAAAACACACGAAAGTGTCTTTGAACACTTTCGTTGAATTGAGGTACACGGCCCACGGTTCCCCGTTGATCAGTACAAGTACTGCCTGTGATCAGGTAGGATTCCTAAGAATCTCCTTGACAGGGTTTCGCAGCTGTTCTAGCTGTTCTCAAACCGGAACGTCTCAAAGAAGACAACACGGAGTGAGTGAACCAGCGAATTGAGATTCAATGATTGATGAAAAATTGATTTGAAAACAATCGCGTATTGCTTAGAATAAAGAGTTTTGCAATACGAAGAAGGTTTTATGAGAAAGATCAATTTTCAATCAAAACACTTTTTGTATTTGAAAATAGTACACAATCGACGTGCTAGTGAAAAGAAGAGATTCGCACATCGACCGGTTTTTCTAAAAGTATTTTTCAATCAGAGATACTTTTTGAATTTTGAAAACATAAGTACACATTCGACGTGCTAGAGAAAAGAAGATTTGCACATCGAACGGTTTTTCCAAAAGTATTCATCAATTCCATTCCTGGACCAAGGTTGATTCACGAGTGAATCGCCCCATCGTTTCTATCCAGTTGTCACAAGTTTGATCTTACGAGAAGATCTCACATGTCACCCACCAAGAGCTTGTTTGATGTTGGCTCTAGAAGGATTTCCATCTTCATCGTGAATATTTTCATATCACTCGGATGTTCTGGCAATACCACAAGGATAATGCGTAGGACTCTTAATATATACTTACTTTCCACATTGTGTGAAAAAGCAAGTCTTCAAGAATTTAGTGTCCTAGCGAGATATTGTGGATGATCTCTTGGCTCTAGACTCAATAGTGCATTTTTGGTTCCTTTGCCGGAGACTAGGGAGAGGGTCTCCTTCTTCAATATCAACAATCTCTAAGAGAAAGTCGATAGATTATGTAGGTTCCCCGTGAGAATGAAACAAGCCCTTTTAAGAGGAACTTGAGTGGTTTGGGAAGTTTAGTTCAGTGCATCACTGGGTCCATGATGTCTTGTCTTCAATACCAGTGTTACCTTAGTAACCACTTAGTAGCATATGTATTGAACCCGGTGTCTGCCCTAAGGTTGAATTGATGGAGGGCTATTTCTTTTCACCCTTTTTCACATTCAGTTCTTTTTCATTCTTCAACCCCTTCAGTGCTTACCGAGACTTCATAACTAGAACCTTATTGGGTTTATTCCAGTTCTAGCTCTGCCTCAGTCCGCACTCTTCCCATATTCTCATATTTCTCCTTTTTTCAATATTCCTAAGGACTCTACACTATCTAGTGGATTGTCCCTGGGAAGATCCCTCCGGTTCTGGCTGGATCGTGGGAACAAATACCTAACCTAACCATCCTTATAACACCATGCATAAAGTAAATTGGTCGGTCTTTTGGTACAGTTCATTCTTCCTTGAAACCAATTGAAAAATCATTTGGAAAAACAATCAAGGTACTTGTGATACGAGATCAAAGCATTTTGTACCTTAATAGTTTTGATCATTTAGAAAACCTCCCCCTCAACATGTGCGTGTGATTTAGAAATTGTTTGGCACATGGAGGCAAGAGGACTTTGAAATATTTTCTTTGATCACAATTTTCATACGAAAAAGCCATTTGATTTTCTTGGTAAAATTCTCCCCCTCAATATGTGCATAGGATATTTTAAAACATTTTATCACATAGAGGCAAGAGTTCTTTTGAAGCACATCCACAATCACAAAATCCATTAAGAAAAACCATTTGAAAACACAATCAAGGTACTTTATAATCTCTTTTAAAAAAAACTTTTGTACCTCGATGGTTTTGCTCCCCCTCAATATGTGCTTCGAGATTCGAAAGCGTTTAGCACATATGAGAGAGCAGCCTGCACAACTGAATCAAAACGATCAACTTTTATCAAATTTCATTATTAAATCACAAATTCTCCCCCGATCAAAAATATCAAATCATTTGAGATTTTGGATCCCAAGTGATTTAATTAGGTTTAGAAAACATGGGAGAAAATGTGGCCTTGTTTAAATACTCATCTGGTTTTTGGATAAATGATCTGCGCAAAACCGTCAAGTCTAATCACACAAGCTAGCCACTTGTGAATGGCTAACCGTAATAGACTTAAAACTGCTTAAAACACAAATACAATGAAGTCCAGAGAATACAGTGAATTCTCGGGTCGTTAAGTCCCACGGAGACTCAATGGTGTGTACAACACTAATTCAGACGATAGAAGGATCACTAAGGATAATGATCCGAAAGGATTGATGGATGATTATACTACTGAAAAAGATTATAAATCAAAGCGACTTAAATACAAATTAAGAAAATTTAAAAAGATAAAATATATTAAATAAACGCTATCACTATTTTTAAAGTGATGAACGTTTAAAACTTAAAACGTACGTTTAAATTAAGAATACGTAAACGTACAAAATAAAACGTGAAAATAAAGATGGAAAATACCTATGAATATAGAAAATACATTTTTACAATCCTAAATATAAAAGAAAATTATTAGAAAAGAAAAATTATTTTTTAAAACTATTTATGTAATTATTATTAATTAAACCTAATTTAAACTATTTAATAATACTCTAAAATAAAAGAAAATATGAAATAAGACTAGAAAAATAAATTTAAGACTTAGAAAAATCTAAAATATGATAAAACTAATTTTAAAACTGAAAATATATTTTTTAGACTTTTTATGTATTTATTATTAATTTAAAACTATTTAAAACTAATTAAATTATTTAAAAATACAAATTTAACTAAGAAAAATATGGAAAAATACTTTTTTCTCTTTTTATATTTATCTTAACTTAAGAAAATTGAAAAATTATTTTTTTGAAACTTTTCTTAATTAATTGCAATTAAAGCTAATTAAAAATGATTAAAAACTAATTTAAATTAAGAAAAATAGCAAAACACCTTAGAAAAATCTGAAAATTTCAGGAAAAGTCTAAAATAATATCTAGAAGCTAGGAAAAATAGAAAAACAAGGGGTTATGAGTAAGATTAAGGAACTGATGAGCAAGAGCTTATTGAAATAAGCACTTAAATGAGCAAATGGAGCACAACAAGCACCAAACTGATATGGAAGTTATAATAAGCTAAAACAACCAAAATTCAACAAGATTCAACAAGCTACAACCTCTGATTACAAGCTAGTACAGATTTGATGAACTGAGCTAATAGCAGAAAACAGGTTCTAGGGGTGCTACTTCAAGCCAAGAAATAAGCCCTAGAATAAGCTGGAAAGCAAAAACCAATTATTGAGACCTAAAGATGACCTGGGTGAGACCTTATAAACCAAAGTACAGACCTAGACAAGCTCAAATGAGACTTGTGCAAGGTCTGCAAAAGTTGGACAAACCCTGTGCAGACTTGATGCCCTGCACAGGGGATTTAACACCATATTGACAAGCCTTTTTGAGGCTTAAAGAAAATTTACAAAATTTGGCAAAAATGACCATGATAAAATAGACCAGAAGCACTTTCTAAAACAACAAGTTTCTTAGAAAATGACTCAGAAATGAGTCCAATAAAAATCACTTCAGATGAACCCAAAATAGCTTTTGACAGTTTTGACTTTTGATGAAAAAGTGGAGAGTTGACTTTCATGAACTTTGGGATCAGTTTAAGGATTGACAATGATATATTATGATGAAATAAGACTAGAACAAGTTATCTTAATGGTATCTAAACATGAAACAAAAGTTTGATCTTGCAAAAAGTTCAACAGTAAGCTGCTAAATCACATGGATTGGAATTTTGACTTTGGACTTATGTAGGATACAAATGATGACAGAATTGAGTCCAATATGACTAAACAAACATGCCACAACAGATTATGAGCACTGAACTACCCCTACATACAGGTTTAACAGTAAATCCAAACACCATAGTTAAGGACAATTAAGCAATCAAAACAACCTAACTACTGTTCCATCTTGCACCCATGCTCAAACTGAGCTTATATGACCATAATACAACTACATCAACAATTTAAAGCAATCCATGACTACCAATACAAGTACAAACAAAAACTGCATTTTAACTAGAAAATTGAAAGTGAGAAAAACACTCACCATTGTCCAATTGCTTGCAGGCTAAAAACAAAACCCAAAGATCACTATTCTAATCTATTTCCAACCCATTCCATCCTCTGCATCAACATAAATCCAAATCCATCACTGTTTGAACCAAATCCTATGCACAGTTGACTTTTGTTGACCATAAGACAAAATTGTTTGAAACTTGATTTTAAGCTTTCAAAAAGTTATGAAAAGCTTATAAGCTTATTGAAACTGATTAACAAGATGTATGAAGCTTGTTTCTAGGAAATGGAAACTTGAATTTTTAACAGTAAGCATACAAACATGAAATTAAAGGAAACTAGGAATTAATAATTAAAACTTGATCAAACTGAAAGTGTAACCTTAGTTTAAGACTTAGGAACAAATTATTACAACATTTGAGTTAAATTAAGACATAACTAAAAAAAACGACATAAAAGTAATTTTAAAACTAAAACTCTACTGCCTTGCTTCTTCTATTTGCTTTCTTTTTATATCCCAGTGTCTTCTCTCTCACTTCTGATAAAATCCCACTTCTTTCCCAGCCATTGGATGGACAAAAACTGATCTTGGCCCTTGAAATGGATTTTGGCGCCAAAACTATCTTTTGACAATTGGGGGGGTAGAGTAAAGGGGTTAAGGGATCATTAATTGGTTTTTGTTTTGTGTTGATGTGGAGGGGACAGGAAGGTGATATGGAGAGGAGGGGGGATGGGGTTGTGTGGAGAGTTGCAGACAGAGCAGTTGGAGGGGGAGACTAAAATGGCGCCAAGTGGGATTTGTTTGACCAAGGTGGTTGACCAGGGCAGGCTAATAATCAAGGGGGGGTCCAAATGGTTATTTGACAGGGGGTCACATGGGGTGATAAGGTCCAAAATGTTTTGTAAAGGTTAAAAATACAAGGACCAAGAGTGTAAATCCTAAAAATTGGAGGACCATAGCTGCCAACTCATCAAAGATGTTCCAAGGACTAATACTGACAAGCTTCAAAAGTACAGGGACCAAATCTGCCAATTTTTAAACTTGGAGGACCATTTCTGCCAATTTTTAAACTTGGAGGACCATTTTTGTAATTTTCTCAAAACTTTTGATATTTTTCACCAAAAGACTAAATTTGACAACTTATGATTTTAAAAGGACCTTTGATGATTTTTCTTTTGAAATTTTTGACTCAGGGACTATTTTTGACAATTTTAGAAACTTGGGGGACTAAAACTGCAATTTTTGCAAATTTGATACGTTTTTCATCTGATTTTGATATTTTTGCATTTAAAACACATAAAACACTGATTTGTGATATTTTTATCATTTTGATGCGTTTCTGAGTGTTTTCAGATGATTTTGCAGTTTAGATTATACAAAAATGATGAGTATTTAGACACTCATCAATCCCCCACACTGAGATATTGCTAGTCCCTAGCAATGATTTGAGAAAACATAATGGATTTTAATCTCTTTACCAAAAGCCATCACTTCTGGAGTAGCCAAATGTTTCAGTTCAAGTAAGAACCATGGTACACCGATAACCATGTGATTTTGAGCAAACCACCAGCTTTCAACGGATTTGATTTTGTCTTTACCAGAAGCCGCACCCTTCTGGACTAGCCAACTCTTAGATAAATTATCAGAATTATCTTTGGTGAGCTGATTACCAATTATGGATTTTCCACTGCCTTTACCACAAGCCATAATCTTGTGGGCTAGCCAACTCTTCACTTTTTAGGATATGGTGAGTCGAGAACCATACAATTTTGGGCAAATTGCAAGCCATATAAACGGATTTGAAATATCTTTACCAAGAGCCGTTTGCTCCTGGATTAGCCAATCCTTTAGTTTATTAGACAAGGCGGACTGATAACCAAATGAGAAAGTGTAGAACACTTACTCCAAAAAAAAAATTTTGGCCAAAAACGGGGGAATTGGGTAGATAATATATGATAAAATTCGTGAGAATTCCCCCCCACACTTAGAAATGAATATTGCCCTCAATATTCAAAGTACCGGCGGTTATGCCGAAACAGAGAACGTAAAAGGGAAATACTACGGCCATTATTCAGAAAGATTTTTTTTTTTTTTTTTTTTTTTTTTTTAGATATACATATATATATATATATATATATATAACATGTGGGGCATCACCCCCACACTTAGGTGTTAGAAAGGGGGTAAGAAGACAGAAATATGGGTGAAAACCCATATGGTGTGTGCTACTGTTTTTGATTTCCGAGTCGCTAGCTTGACTCGACCCCGCATTAATTTGTTCATGGGGAAGCAAAGTGGAAGAAACAATCTCAATCGGACTTTCATTCAAGATGTTTGGATAAACTTTGAAGTACGTGAAAGTTCCACACCGACGAGATATACAAAGAAAGACCCGGCTCATAAATGATAAATAAAAATGCCGGGGTCAAAGATAGTGTCTTCATTCCCGAAGGAGTGAAGAAGAGAGGAAGTCACCGAGTAAGTGAAGAAAAGAAGGAAAATCATGATAACAATCATGACTAGATCTTCTTCCTCGGGATTAAGTGCAATTGCACTTATTTGGATTTTATTGGTTGAGCTCTTAGGGTTGGAAGGCATCTCGGGAGGGAAGGTGGGAAGATTTGTCATAACTATGCAAATTGAGATTCTCTCCCCCCGATCATGATTTTTGCCATCCACGCAATCATACTCCAGCGGAGATATGATATGAGTGAGTTCACTGGCGAACTCCTCATGAAGAATATACGGAGGTGGGACATGTGCGGTACTTCGTGGGCTATAAATATGCACCTCGTCCATTATAGTCTCCGTGTCAGACTCATCACTATCAAAGATTGGATTAACTGAATTTAGAGTAAATTCAGAATCGAATTCGAATAAGGGATTAGTGATAGTCGTATTAACTGTTGTGGAAACAACATGGTCAACATCCTCTTCTAAGTTGACGATCTCGGAATGTGGAAGTGATGCATCAATAAATTCTATGTCTTTAGAATATAAAGAATCGGCATCACTATAATCACTGTCAAAATCTGAGAAAGTCTCAACAAGATCATTTGTAAGAGGAGAAAACACATCACACTCATGGTCAAGAATTCCCTCAGACTCACTTGGGATCGGGATAAGGTTCTCAACATTCGATGATTCCGTTTCCGGAATAGTGCTGAGATGCTTATCCCCCATGGTGAGAGAGTCTTTGGGATCAAAAAATTTCAAAGAAATAGGATCATCGACCTCTTCCAAAAGGAATTCACTTCTCTCAACCGGCGTGAGTGAAGGGGAAGAGTCGGAAATGAAAGGCTCAGAAACGGGAGTGGGATTGCCACTCGGAGCATCGACTTTATCGAAAACATATATAGCTCTTATGCTCTTCATATTCTCCTCTGCCAACAATTCTCCCATACTCTTTCCTTCTTCAACGGGAGTGGGATTGCCACTCGGAGTCGTAGATTCCTCATCAAAATCATCATCGTCGTCGTCATCATAATCGTACACGAGAGGTTTCCAATATTGGGAACTTACTCTAGCTGCTTGTTCTTCAGCATACGTTTTCTGACGAGACTCTTCTTTAACCAATTCTTTCAAATCTTTGAGTATATCTAGACAATTTTCGAGAAGTTCTTGAGGAATTTGCAGAGGTTGTGTTTGAATCGTTTGGTACTGTGGAGGTTGGTCATGATAAGAGTAGTCATAATTGTTACAAGGATTATGCTCATAGACAAGCGTGTTCCCTGTTTGACACTCAAAACTCGGGTGAGGACCTCCACAGTACTCACAAGAATATGTCTCCATCTCATAGTGCGGGGGTTGGTTGAGGAAATTAGTTGTTTCATTGTAGGGATTTTGGTCATAGACAAACCCGTTTCCCGGATTCACAATGCCACAACCGGGGCAATTTCCACCATTTTGAGGTCCCCCACACCATTCACAACCAAATTGGTGAGGATGAGACATAGAAAGAATCAAATGGATAGAGGGTAAAAGAAATGTAGAATCAAAAGATGCGAGAGGGTAAAGATGGATTTTTTTAGATTTTTGAAAAACATGACGATAAAAACAAAGAAATGAAAATATTTTTGGCGTTGTTAACACTTCAGAAAAAGTGTTAATGAACTTTTTGAGATTTTTGAAAATTTTACAAAAAACTTTTTACAAAAGATGGGGTATGTGCAAGAATAGATCTGAAAAAGGCTAAACACACGCTAAAGCCTCCCCGGCAGCGGCGCCAAAATTTTGATCTGCGCAAAACCGTCAAGTCTAATCACACAAGCTAGCCACTTGTGAATGGCTAACCGTAATAGACTTAAAACTGCTTAAAACACAAATACAATGAAGTCCAGAGAATACACTGAATTCCCGGGTCGTTAAGTCTCACGGAGACTCAATGGTGTGTACAACACTAATTCAGACGATAGAAGGATCACTAAGGATAATGATCCGAAAGGATTGATGGATGATTATACTACTGAAAAAGATTATAAATCAAAGCGACTTAAATACAAATTAAGAAAATTTAAAAAGATAAAATATATTAAATAAACGCTATCACTATTTTTAAAGTGATGAACGTTTAAAACTTAAAACGTACGTTTAAATTAAGAATACGTAAACGTACAAAATAAAACGTGAAAATAAAGATGGAAAATACCTATGAATATAGAAAATACATTTTTACAATCCTAAATATAAAAGAAAATTATTAGAAAAGAAAATTTATTTTTTAAAACTATTTATGTAATTATTATTAATTAAACCTAATTTAAACTATTTAATAATACTCTAAAATAAAAGAAAATATGAAATAAGACTAGAAAAATAAATTTAAGACTTAGAAAAATCTAAAATATGATAAAACTAATTTTAAAACTGAAAATATATTTTTTAGACTTTTTATGTATTTATTATTAATTTAAAAATATTTAAAACTAATTAAATTATTTAAAAATACAAATTTAACTAAGAAAAATATGGAAAAATACTTTTTTCTCTTTTTATATTTATCTTAACTTAAGAAAATTGAAAAATTATTTTTTTGAAACTTTTCTTAATTAATTGCAATTAAAGCTAATTAAAAATGATTAAAAACTAATTTAAATTAAGAAAAATAGCAAAACACCTTAGAAAAATCTGAAAATTTCAGGAAAAGTCTAAAATAATATCTAGAAGCTAGGAAAAATAGAAAAACAAGGGGTTATGAGTAAGATTAAGGAACTGATGAGCAAGAGCTTATTGAAATAAGCACTTAAATGAGCAAATGGAGCACAACAAGCACCAAACTGATATGGAAGTTATAATAAGCTAAAACAACCAAAATTCAACAAGATTCAACAAGCCACAACCTCTGATTACAAGCTAGTACAGATTTGATGAACTGAGCTAATAGCAGAAAACAGGTTCTAGGGGTGCTACTTCAAGCCAAGAAATAAGCCCTAGAATAAGCTGGAAAGCAAAAACCAATTATTGAGACCTAAAGATGACCTGGGTGAGACCTTATAAACCAAAGTACAGACCTAGACAAGCTCAAATGAGACTTGTGCAAGGTCTGCAAAAGTTGGACAAACCCTGTGCAGACTTGATGCCCTGCACAGGGGATTTAACACCATATTGACAAGCCTTTTTGAGGCTTAAGGAAAATTTACAAAATTTGGCAAAAATGACCATGATAAAATAGACCAGAAGCACTTTCTAAAACAACAAGTTTCTTAGAAAATGACTCAGAAATGAGTCCAATAAAAATCACTTCAGATGAACCCAAAATAGCTTTTGACAGTTTTGACTTTTGATGAAAAAGTGGAGAGTTGACTTTCATGAACTTTGGGATCAGTTTAAGGATTGACAATGATATATTATGATGAAATAAGACTAGAACAAGTTATCTTAATGGTATCTAAACATGAAACAAAAGTTTGATCTTGCAAAAAGTTCAACAGTAAGCTGCTAAATCACATGGATTGGAATTTTGACTTTGGACTTATGTAGGATACAAATGATGACTGAATTGAGTCCAATATGACTAAACAAACATGCCACAACAGATTATGAGCACTGAACTACCCCTACATACAGGTTTAACAGTAAATCCAAACACCATAGTTAAGGACAATTAAGCAATCAAAACAACCTAACTACTGTTCCATCTTGCACCCATGCTCAAACTGAGCTTATATGACCATAATACAACTACATCAACAATTTAAAGCAATCCATGACTACCAATACAAGTACAAACAAAAACTACATTTTAACTAGAAAATTGAAAGTGAGAAAAACACTCACCATTGTCCAACTGCTTGCAGGCTAAAAACAAAACCCAAAGATCACTATTCTAATCTATTTCCAACCCATTCCATCCTCTGCATCAACATAAATCAAAATCCATCACTGTTTGAACCAAATCCTATGCACAGTTGACTTTTGTTGACCATAAGACAAAATTGTTTGAAACTTGATTTTAAGCTTTCAAAAAGTTATGAAAAGCTTATAAGCTTATTGAAACTGATTAACAAGATGTATGAAGCTTGTTTCTAGGAAATGGAAACTTGAATTTTTAACAGTAAGCATACAAACATGAAATTAAAGGAAACTAGGAATTAATAATTAAAACTTGATCAAACTGAAAGTGTAACCTTAGTTTAAGACTTAGGAACAAATTATTACAACATTTGAGTTAAATTAAGACATAACTAAAAAAAAACGACATAAAAGTAATTTTAAAACTAAAACTCTACTGCCTTGCTTCTTCTCTTTGCTTTCTTTTTATATCCCAGTGTCTTCTCTCTCACTTCTGATAAAATCCCACTTCTTTCCCAGCCATTGGATGGACAAAAACTGATCTTGGCCCTTGAAATGGATTTTGGCGCCAAAACTATCTTTTGACAATTGGGGGGGTAGAGTAAAGGGGTTAAGGGATCATTAATTGGTTTCTGTTTTGTGTTGATGTGGAGGGGACAGGAAGGTGATATGGAGAGGAGGGGGGATGGGGTTGTGTGGAGAGTTGCAGACAGAGCAGTTGGAGGGGGAGACTAAAATGGCGCCAAGTGGGATTTGTTTGACCAAGGTGGTTGACCAGGGCAGGCTAATAATCAAGGGGGGGTCCAAATGGTTATTTGACAAGGGGTCACATGGGGTGATAAGGTCCAAAATGTTTTGTAAAGGTTAAAAATACAAGGACCAAGAGTGTAAATCTTGAAAATTGGAGGACCATAGCTGCCAACTCATCAAAGATGTTCCAAGGACTAATACTGACAAGCTTCAAAAGTACAGGGACCAAATCTGCCAATTTTTAAACTTGGAGGACCATTTCTGCCAATTTTTAAACTTGGAGGACCATTTTTGTAATTTTCTCAAAACTTTTGATATTTTTCACCAAAGGACTAAATTTGACAACTTATGATTTTAAAAGGACCTTTGATGATTTTTCTTTTGAAATTTTTGACTCAGGGACTATTTTTGACAATTTTAGAAACTTGGGGGACTAAAACTGCAATTTTTGCAAATTTGATACGTTTTTCATCTGATTTTGATATTTTTGCATTTAAAACACATAAAACACTGATTTGTGATATTTTTATCATTTTGATGCGTTTCTGAGTGTTTTCAGATGATTTTGCAGTTTAGATTATACAAAAATGATGAGTATTTAGACACTCATCAATAAATCCTCCTCCTCAACATGTGCATTGTGTATTTGAAATAGTTTGGCACATGGAGGCAGGAGTGCCTTTGAAGGACTAAAACCAATTCCATTAAAACAGATTTGAGATTTAAAATCACGATCTCTACCCCGATCAAAAATATCAAACCATTTGAGATTTGTGATCCCAACTGATTTAAATCATTTAGAAAATTTGGGGAAAGACGTGGCAAGATTCAATTTTGAAAGATGACAGATAAGGACCATTTTAAGACATTAAAGATTGTTAGTGTCAGGTATGATAGTTTTTAAGAGATCTTTTAAGTAAAACAAAACAATTTCACAATCAAACAAGAACAGAAAAATTTCATTTTGAAAGACCTTGATTCTAAAGAAAAAATCATACCATGACATAACATTAAATCTTTAGATCACCACTTATTATCGTACAAAGCGGAACTTTTGTGAAGAAATATCGTTTGAAAATATTTTATTTTAAATCACTCTCCCCCTCAATCCATGACCGTAGTCGATAATTGAGTGACTCAAGTTTTGATAAAATGAAGTCCGGTGATTTTCAAAATTTAGTCCAATATATTTTCAAAACAATATATTCCATTTTCAAAACAATTTATTCAAATTTATTCAAAATTGTATAAAAATGGTATCCTGCACAAAGATACGTTAGTGGTTGAGAAGCTTCCGTTGTTGTTGTTGTAGGGTTGGAAGAAAAACCGTCTGCAAATGCAGTGAGACTTCTTCTTACGTTGCATTTTGAATGCCAATTGAGGTCCAATTAAGCTCCGTTTCTTCACTTGCTGAAGAAAACCATCTGCTGATGCAGTAAGACCTCTTACGTTGCATTTCATGCCAACTCTCCATTGAAGTCCAGTTAAGCTCCGTTTCTTCATTTGTCAACCCAAGATATAGTTACCCTTTCCTTTCGGCATCCAATCATCTTCAATTGTGGGATCCGGATCGGGAACATTCTTATAACCAATATACCTGCATACGTTAGTGAACACACATACAAATATATGGTGGTCGACAACACCCAAACAGCAATCGACTAATAAAAGTCAATCCAACATATCAATCAGATCATGTAAGGTATGGGAATAATGTGTTTCTCAAACTCTAATCATCTAAACCTAACAATCATATCCTAGAAACCTAGTCCTTCAACATAGGCAATTATATTTTTTCAGATAAGCACGTAGGATAATTAAGAAAGTCCGTTAGATGATATAAATTTGAAAACATTCTCCCCCTCAATCAATGACTTATTTTCTGAAAAGATTAAAAGCGCTGAAGTCATTGATTGAGTTTTCAATTTTCACAAAAACTCTGAATCTGATTGTTTTTAAAGCAACTCATTTACCACCATTTTAGAAAAACAGCAAATATTTTTCTGAAGAATTTTAGACGGAAAAACATTTGTGTAGGAACAGCAGACCTTCGACATACTTTCCTCAAATTGTTTTAGGATAAGTGCACGAAATATTTGAAAATTGTTTAGCGTAGCACTTTCCTTTCTTTAAAAGAGCGGGTTGCTATCAGAAATAATAGCAAGCCATTGTTTAAGCACGGGTTACAGTCTGAAGTAACTACAAGCCATCATTTGAAGCCCGGGTTACAATCAGAAATAACTGTAAGCCATTTTTTGAGACATGTTTAGAAAAAAGAATATTTACACCTCCTGCTCGAACTTCATCTAAAGTCCCGTGCCATTATTGAATGACATTTCTAAGATCGTAGATGTTATCGATATCAGAATACATGTCTTTAGAAACATATTTTTGGTATTTTTGAAATTTTCTGATTTTTAAGGGGTTTTTGAAGGTTTTATATTTTTCTATTTTCTTTTTGTTGGTTTTATATTTTTGTATTTTGCTTTTTGAATAAATATATACAAGGATAGAATAGATGATATAGTTAAGAAGATGATGATACGAGTACCGGGATAAGGATATCGAGCAGCACGTCGTAGAAGATAGAAGTCACCAACTCTTAAACATTCACCACCAAAGCTTCCAGGGCTCTTGAATCGAAGAAAGAAATTGAACCATCTGAAAGTGAGACTCTGGCAGCTTCCCCCCAAACCGAAAATCCTTAAGATGAGCAGATTCGAAGCTCTATTTCAAGCTTGCTTTAGCCAGGTGCACAAGGAAGCACACCATTATCATAAATCTCGCTGCTCTTTTTAAGAATAATCATCGTGATTCTTCGTTCGAGGTTATATCATCCAATAGAACATCAACATATCATCCCACACATAAATAACACTTCTCAAATTTCCTTTCAACTGACGTCTGAAGCGATCCATTCCAAAAGGTGTCAAGAGAACAATTCCCCCCAAGTAGTTGAATTGATGCAGTCAGTCTCTTTGTATAATGCTCAAGAACTCTCCCGAATACACATCATGAGGGTAATGAAGAACAACTCCCCAATGTTCACATCTTTCGTCCCTGATGAATGTGTATGAAGCTCAAGAACCCGAAGTACACCAATATCCAAGAACTCTCCCGAATACACATCATGCCCGGAAGGAAAACACCTCCCCAATGTTTGTGGTAAACAATGGCTTTCTTCCCTGATGATCGTGTATGAAGCTCAAGGACCCGAAGTACACACATTCCCCAAAGAGAGAACAACCGATAACATTGAAGAAGCAGGCCGAATCACTGATTATCTCTGCGGGTGACAATCTCTGCGGATGTCAACACCGGAATAAGTGATTATATCTCTGAATCACAGATTAAGCCCTCAAGTAAAACAGCTGAGCATCCCCAATGTACACAATTCTCTCTCCCCTGATGATTGCGATAACATCGAGATCATCACACACCAATGTACCTCTTATATCTTCATAAACATTCTCTAACATCTCTTCCCCCACATAGTTGAAATAAGAACACTAAACGCTTTGATGAGTAAAACCTTGAGTTTCTCTGCGGTCATGACATTTGTTTTCCCGGGATAACTTCAATCACTTAGAAGTATTAAGTCCATCAAGTTTACTCGCCATGAGTCAAACCTTGAGTTTCTCTGCGGTAATAACATTTGTCTTCCCGGGATATCTTCAATTACTTAGAAGTATTAAGTTCATCAAGTTTACTCGCGTTTAGATACGTGTCTCCTTCCCCCTTGCTGGTTTTGACACTTCAGAATCAGCAACATATTATAAGCCCAAATACTTGAAATCTTTATGAGAAGAACACTTGTAATCTTGTAGGAATCAACTTGCTGAAGAATATGAGCAAGTCTAATTGGGGATTAAATTCGACATATCACATTCCCCCAATTAGTGCTCTCCCCTAAACCGACAATCTGTTTGATAAATGCCTAGATTAAGAAGAAGTCTTTAGATCGTTAAATGCAACACGTCTTTAGTCTTCTAACATGTAGCAGAAAACGTAGAACAGACTGAAGACTCGACCTTCTTCAAGATTGTGCAGTTGGGGAATAGATAGTTAACATCTTCAACTCACCAAAAACAAGAACATCACCAAAAAGCATCCCAATCAACTTACATCTTGCAAATCCCCTTAACTAAAATCCCTCCCAATCAAACAAGAACAGAAAGATGTTCATCAAGGAAATCAGCAATCAGGCCGCAACGAACACACAAGATGGTAACACTAAACTACCAATCACATCAAACAAGAACAGATAGATTGTTCAGAATCATCATGTTGATGTATACGTGAAGCATTAACCGGAAGCACTTTGTCGATAAACTCATCAATCCGAGTGAATATGTCAACCAACGGCTCTTAGAAGAGAAAAACTCCATGTGAAGATGATCCGATAAGAACAAGCTCGGTTCTTACATGAGTTTAGAGCCGTATGACCATTTATATTATCAAATATCAATCAACAATGCAAAAAATTCACACTTCTTCTCCCCCTCAAGAATTGCATATGGAGATGCCATTCTTGATTAAATAAGTGAACATTATCCAAATGTAGTCTATTCACACTTCTCCCCCGCAAAATCAGCACAGGATGTCGCCATCGTCATTATAGTTGAGAAAGTGGAATCAGACAACAATCAACAGTAGCCCGGTTCACTTGATGACTGAAGCGCATGGAAAAAGTATGAAGCATGTTGATGAGAATGGTCATAATAGAGAATATTTCTCTTCTTCAGAAGATAAAGCGCACTGACAAGTACACTTTTCTTTTCTTTGGAGAACGAGGCATGAACTGTTGTGTTCAAACGTCATAAGAAGATTTCTCTTCTTTTGAAGATAATGCGCACTGAAACATACACATTTCTTTTCTTTAGAGTACGAGGCATGAACTGATGTGTTCATACGTCATAAGAAGATTTCTCTTCTTTTGAAGATAATGCGCACTGAAACGTACACATTTCTTTTCTTTGGAGTACGAGGCCTGAACAGATGTGAACAGACGTCATAATCTCTCTCTTTTCAGCTCTCTTAGCAAAACATGTAATCATCCCCATTATCATTCAGTAGGCTCTTTGTAGTGACAAATGATGGAGAAAAACCCAATATGATGAATTTGACCCTGAAGTAAACTAACCCGAACTCGTGACTTAAACTTGCACATATGTAATAAAGATCGGTGTCGAGACTTCATGCCCATTTGAATCTCTAAGTACTCTATACTCTTCAACCAACCAACCATCAAGTATAAGACGTACATCACCTCTTGAAAATCCGCAATTAAATGTGACACTGAGCACTACAACGTAACTCCTTAAAGTGATAGTTATTTTGTAGTGACACGAGCCCAATTCCCCCAAGTGGTAAAAGAAAAGGTAAAAGACACCCAACAATAACTAGATTTCCAAGTCTTCGTTTTTGATAATAAGCTCGAACAAGGATCTCAAAGAATCTTCATCCAACCATCCCCGATACCTTCAGATACTAAGTACACTCGCCCGTGATATTTCACTTCAACCTCAAATAAATAATACTGACTTAACGCCGATGTCACATCTTCTGAACTGCTCAAATCTAGCCTTCTTTGACATTTAAATGAACTTTGATAATGGTTTCATCCCGAACATGGTTAATAGCACATAACCCCGTAAAACCATGTAATAACCAAACTGCCATGACGAAAGTCCAAACACACATCCAATTCATGAAATACACCCTTTTATCCCTTCTTCGAAGCAGAAACCGTAGCACCAGCATCAGAAAAGATCCAGAATTACACTTTCTCATTCTCCAGGATGGTTCCATCATCATGGGATTTTACAATTCTATGGTTTAAACCGAAAAATAGTTTCTTTCGCGGGATTTTACAAAACCAAGAATAAACCGTAAGATAGATCCGGAAATGCACTTTACCAATACCAGGATGTTTCCATTGTCACGGGATTTTACAAGTCTATGATTTAAACCGAGAAATAGGTTCTTTCGCGGGATTTTACAAAATCAAGACAGAACCGTAAACAACGTTAGCTTGAATGTGTTATGACAACTTTGGTATCGGTGAATATCTGTTTTAGGGGAATATGCAACGATTCATCAACGGTTCATAATCCAACATCAACAACATCAACAACCATCCAATAAACACATTGGTAAACACATCATTCACGCATTCTGTCGGCTGTTGTTATGACCACATGGTGAAGTAAACCCGATATACCAAACTTGATCATGAAGTAGAATTCCCCAGATTTGTTACTTAAACTTGTACTAATCCTCGTGAAAAAAGAAACGGTGTACCCAATGTACAAACCTCTTGACATTCTCAACTGAGTGAGACACCGAAGTGATAGTTACGTTGTGGGTTAAAACGAGAAAGAATCACAACCGTAATTAAATAGCCAAGTCTTTATCACCCTCAATAAACGCCCAAACAAGTCATCTTCGCGGAAGAGTAGAAAGAAAGAAGACGAAATAAGTAAACGTGCCCGGAAAACCTCACTTCAAATCCAAACAAGAAATACCGTCCAAACAACCTGTCGTCAACTTTGTTTAACCATTAATTCATGCTGTGAGCTATTATCCTCCGTGAAAATGTATAAACCTCGGTATCAAACCTTATACCACATCAAATCACGTCATTAGATCTCATTAACATACTCAATCACATCAAATTTCTCATCATCAAATAGCTTCAACAAATCTTATCAATCCAAATCTCATGAATCCGATCTCATGTTGAGAAGTCCATCTGACCGAAATCAATCTTTAATAGACCTTTTCTCAAATATTAAGCTCAAGCCGTGAATTTGTATCCTCCGTGAAAATTATCAATACCAAAATACTACTCATGAATAAAATAAAATTTTCATCCAAATATTTCAACATATTCGGATAACAATTTTTACATATAAATCGAGTAAACTGATGCAGTCCATCATTCGAATATACCTCAACAACCAGCCCATTTTCTCCAATGATAGCCCACTCAAAAACTCGGCCCACATCATAGAACATCCGGTTACATACCTGCTCAAGCCCATATCAGCCCGATCCAAACAAGGATATCCGATCCATAATCCACAAATATACCATCCGGTTATATAAGGTGACTTAACCTAACAATTAGGTCAAACTCCTAAACCTAAAACGTAATATCAGGATTAGAACGCCCCCATTATCTCTCCACAGCCACTATACGAAATCTCATATCTGCTCTCATCAAACAAATTACATCACAAACAGAAACTAATCTCATATCCCTCGACTAATCAAATCCGAATCACAAACACAAGCAAACCGACACCCATATTATCGTCAGTTCAATGAGATTACTCTTCCAAGAATGAAGAATATTTAACTCTTTTCGGCTTAAAGGTCTCACAAAGAGATCTCGGGTAGGTTTAATTTCCTGTTTTGTTATTCGTATTTGGTTCATCTAACGAAACAAAGGTGAGAGGAATGACAAAATTGTTATTATCTCTTATCCTTTATTCGGATATTAACGAAGCAAATCTTCAACACGGATCAGTGATGGATTAAAGATTCAGTTGAAACAATCTTTAAAAAGGTTGAAAAAGAAAATGAATCAAATCTGAGATCTTTCTTGTTATTACTTTTCGAGTCTTGTTTGAAGTGGTGATGAGATAATAGTAGATGTAGATGGTGTTTGATGTTGAGATTATGATGGAAATGGATTCGGATGTGATGTATTCTTTAGATATCTCGTTTTTGTTTTCTTGATAATATGGACTGAGGATGTTGGTTATCAACTGAGGTCGATGAGTATGTATGGTATTTGTTATGGTCTTGGTCAATTCTTCTTCTACCTTTCTGTCACTAAACCATTATTTACACAAGTCGCCACGGCCAACTCGCCACGGCCAAGTCACCACGGCCAACTCGCCACGGCCAACTCGCCACGGCCAACTCGCCACGGCCAAGTCGCCACGGCCAAGTCGCTAGGCTAACTCGCCACGACCAAGTCGCTAGGCTAACTCGCCACGACCAAGTCGCTAGGCCAAGTCGTAGCGACTAGTAAAGACAAGTCGCTATTTTGAGTCTAGTCGCTAAGATTTTCTGTAAACAATTCGCTAAGCCTTCAAAAACATACAAGTCGCTAGGTAGATTAGACCAACTCGCCAACAAGAATATATGACCATTTTACTTTTCTGGCGAGTATTCCGACCAAAAGCACCGTCCATATTCAAAGAAACCCAGCAAACTGTCATGCAAACTGCTTCATTTTTTAGACCCATTTTGACCTCAAATATGACCAGATTCATTGACACCCAGAAAAACTGCCTAAAACTGTTATCATTTTACCTGTTTGACCACAAATAATTGACCAGTATGGTATGAACAAAAGACATCACAGGTTTGGTACAATAGTCAATAACAGAATGTTAAAACACAAGGCTGTTTGAACAAAAATGTTGACACTAAGACAGATGTGTAACTCAGTTTGGACCATTAGACTTATGACCAATAAAGAATACAATAACATGTTAAAAACTGTTTACCCAAAATAAAACGGAAAAGACATATTTTCCGACCAACCAAAAGTACAAAAAAACAGTTTTTAACAAGAATCAACAACCACAATAAATCATCAAAAACACCATAACCTTGGCTCTGGTACCAATTGTAGGATCCAAATATTATTGTGTTGATGATTCGGGTGGTCTTGGGAGATCAAAATACATGTTTGCCATTAGAGAGAGAAAGTTAGAGAGTTGGGTGTTTTCTTGGTAGAGAGTTACTTCACAAAATGTAGAGTATTAGATTGAAAGCACAACCCCTTCCATGGATGGAAGGGGTATTTATACTTACAGACTCAACGACCTCCTATCGGCCTGTGGATCAGGGATACAGTGGGTAAAGACCCGTCCTTCCTCCACGGTGTTGCACTACGCAAAACTAAACTAATAACTAACTAATAAACTGATAAATAACGTAACTAACGACAAGTCTACGAGCTAACTTAAGCTAGATAACATTTGGGGTGACCGACACTTCACTATGGAATTTTCTAATTCCTAACATAAACCCTTGATCAAAGTTTAACTTGTAAGAACAATATATTAGTACACCAACTAATTATCATAACCAACATGTTAAGAGGTTAACACAATCACATTAATCTATGATATGAAACTAGTTTAAGCAAGTGTAGTTTTTAATCATCTGAATTTCATTATATCTATTTGCTTTAATATATGTTTTGGATAGACTCCGTTAATTCAAACTTGTGTTTAGATTCACTCAAATCCCTGCGAACGATCCCGACTTACCTTCATAATCTTGCTATAACGGACGAGTATACTTGCTCGTATGTGTTATTGGTAATATTGGTAATTCACCTTTTATAAATTTAAAACTTGCACCAACCGGGCACATCAATAGCTTGAGTTAATAGTTTCCTAACACACTTACGTTTTCACATAAAACACTAAAACAAGTATAAGTGATTTTATGATTTAAATACATATGTACAACAACTAGTGTTTACATATTGGGTTAGCATATACTTAAACTAAGTATACTAAAATGGGTAAAAACAAGTATATACTAAATGGGTTAAAACTAGCAAATGGTATTGACCCATAACCCATGGTTTTATATATACCACTTAACCAAGTTCATTGTATCTAGAAAGAAAACCATGGATCAACCCATAACCCATGACCCATAACCAAAAATAGCCATGGGCAAAGAGGAGCGTTCCACGGATCCCTGGCTTTGTGCTAGCCGGATCCCAAGTGGAAGGGATCCGGGGAACAGTAGAGAATTTTCTCTATAAATAGAGAGCCATTTCTTCCTTTCTATTCACCACTTTTACATACATACTTCCCAAGTATTATAACCCTCTAACCTCAGATCCAAGTGATCTATGTAGTTTGTCTTTTGTTTTTGTGTGATCTTCTAGGTTCCTCTTAAAGGTAAGATCACCACTTCTTGAAGACGAGCAAGCTCAAGTCCATGAGTTGCCATGCTTCGTCATCATCAAGATAACTAAGGTTCTCTTGTTGATAGTTCTTCCTTCCTCCATAGATGTTGGGTTGAAGGCATTAGTGAAGAATGCCGAAAGTGTCAAGATGAAAGCATTAGTGAAAGGTGCTCATCATCCGTGTCAAAGCATTAGTGAAGAATGCTAAAGGTGTCAAGACGAAGGCATTAGTGAAGGGTGCCAAGCGTTGTGTTTAAGGCATTAGTGAAGGATGCCGAAGAATCAAATCAAGTAGCATTTGGGAAGAATGCCTAGGTCGTATAATTGATGAGGTGCATCGTTATACATATAAGTATTTGTTTATTTCCAAGTAGGGCTGTAAACGAACCGGACGAACACGAACGGAGCCTTGTTCATGTTCGTTCATTTAATTTTAACCGGACAAATAAACGAACACGAACGCTTAAACGGACGAAATTTCTTGTTCATGTTCGTTTATTAAGAAAATGAGTTGTTCATGTTCGTTTATGTTCGTTCATTAAGACACTAAACGAACGCTAAACGAACATAAACGATCGAACATAAATGAGCATAGACAAACAATCATAAACTTTATTAAATTGTGCATCTAATATTGTTTTATAAGTGTCGTTTTGTTTAAACAAACTAATTTAAAAATTATACAATTAAAAGATTTGATATACGAACATAAATAAATAAATGAACATAAACGAACGTTAACGAACGCATAATCGGATGTTCACGAACATAAATAAACGGACCTGACTTTTGTTCATGTTCGTTCATTTAACTAAACGATCGTAAAATATTGTTCATGTTCGTTCATTTAATAAATAAACGAACATAAACGAACTTTTTACCGAACTGTTCATGAAATGTTCATTGAACGTTCAGTTCGTTTACAGGCCTATTTCCAAGGATGGTGATATCCTTGTTGGTGTTGTAACAAGGAGTGGATCTCCTTGATATTAGGTGTTGTGTTGCGAAGGGTAGTCGTTCCTCCATAGTAATAGAACTAGGTGCTTAGCCTAGTACCTAATAAAGGGTAGGCGACGTTGTGATAGGATTAGTTCTCCTTGGTGTGAAAGAACTCGGTGGTTAGCCTAGCACCATATAAAGGGTAGGCGACGTTGTGTTAGGTGTGGTTCGCCTTGGTGTGAAGGAACTCGGTATTTATCTTTGTACCGGAAAAAGGTTAAGCGACGTTGTGAAGGCTTCTCCGCCATAAGGAGTTGGTGTAGTGTTTACGAACTCTCGAGTAGGTGACTCGAGGAGTGGAGTAGGGCAAGGAAGGTGTCCTTGTAGCCGAACCACTATAAATAACTTGTGTCGTGGTGATGTGCTTCTTACTCTTTATCTTTTATTACACGTTTATATATCTATCTATCAACGTCCAACATAAACAACCAAATGGATTGACATAAGTCGATCTAAATATTTAAAAGGAAGTTTTAAATTGGTAAAACTATTCAACCCCCCTTCTAGTTTTCCACAATTGGCATCAGAGCTTCGTTACCAAGTTTCTTAGAGTATGTTGTACTTTAAAACTTGATACGATCTATGTATGTTTGAAAACTACAAAGAAGGATTATTTTTGTCATATTTTAAAAATCGTTATATTGTTTATTGTAGGACAATGATAGAATGCTCTAACATTTTTTTTAAGCATTATCCATACTTGGATTTGGAGTTACCAAGAAGATCATAAGGAATTTATCTAAATATTTCTTTTCGCAAAAAGAATGTTTAGTATCCTTACAACATAAATCTGGAGATTCCAAGATGATCACAAAACATCTAAATACTTCTTTTCTTAAAAAGAATATTTAGCAAAGGTATGATCTTTAATTACTTACCTTTATTGTTATTATTAAAATCTTAGTTGCATAATTTATTAGTAATCATTCTAGTATTTATTCATATTATAGTCATCATCTAAATAATATTCTTCGACTTATTTGTATAGACTACATTACCAACTCGTAATAATAATATCTTGGTTATTCGATAACCTCAATCATTATTCATCACAAAGGATTTATTGACACTTCATCTATGTCAATAAATATCCATGTGAAACTTCTTATATTATGATAAAATGAGATTTTATTATAATGTTTGAAAAGCTTCTCTCAAGAATTAAAACTGATTCTTAAAAAGGGAACCTCGTCCAATAGGAATAGTATTAAATCGTCAAAACCTCAAACCACAAGTTTTAGAACCTTAACATCAAAACACTAGGTGTTTTTAGAACTCCCAAACCAAAGTTATCAAGGAATGTTTGAGCTGACTTTTGTTGTCATGCCGGATCCCTAAGTTTATACTAGCCGGATCCCATATGAGAGGGATCCGCGGGATCCGTGCAACAGAAGACAGTATATGCTCAAGAATGATCACTGTGGATGTTCCACAATAATACTCACCTCAAAGACTCACGAACAAAAACCCAGGTATTGTTCATAGGAGCAATTTGATCATTCCTCTCAAGTTTAACAATCACTTGTGTAAGTACAATCTTCACTACATTTGATGAGTGTCTAAATACTCATTATTTTTATACCTTTTAGACTGCAAAAACATCTGAAAACACTCAGAAATGCATCTGAATGATAAAAATATCACAGATAAGTGTTTTATGTGTTTTAAATGCAAAAATACCAAAATCAGATGAAAAACGTATCAAGTTTGCATAATTGGCAGTTTTAGTCCCCCAAGTTTCAAAAGTTGTCAAATATAGTCCCTGGTAAATCAAAATAAAGTAAAAATATCATTTAAGGTCTATAGGATTCAAAAGTTGTCAAAACAAACCCTTCAAAGTTCAAAAATTACAAAATGACAACTTTAGTCCCTAAAGTTTGAAACATGTCAAAAATAGTCCTTGGTGAATTTAAAAAGTAAAAATAATCAAATATTACCCTTGTACTATTCATACTTGGCAAGTTTGGTCCTTGTGATAACTTTGGAATGTTGGCAGTTTTGGTCCCTCATAAAACAGAAAATTACATAAAAGGTCCTTGTGTTATTAAGCTACCAAACTTGACCCTTTTGTATTTTTACCCCAGCCAAAACCTGTGAGCCAGTCAAAAATACCCCGTGACCCCCCATTGTGAACCCCCAGCCTTATTAATATCACTCGGTCAAACAAAGTCAAACCCGCCAAAAAACCAGAAGCACTGTTCATCTCCATCTCCCAAACCTGAAAACCAAAACCAGAGCTGTTTTCTCCACCTTTCCACATCACCATCACCTTTACACCTCTCTACCCACTCCCCTAACACCTCCACATCCCACCAAATTGCATTAATTAAGAAAACCTGCTTAAGACTTTTTTGGCGCCAAAATTGACAAATGGCGAATTTGATGAGTTGGAGAGATCCAATGGCTAGAATTAAGTGGGAAAGACTCAGAGGCCGACAAAGAGTGGAAAAGATCTTTAAAAAGCAAGAGATGAAGCAATGTAAAATCTAACTAGTGTATTTTAATTTTACTTATGTCGTTTTAAATATTTTAAGTTTTCCAGTGTATTTCAAAGCTTTCAAGCTCCTTGTTAAGTTATCTCAGTGTAATAAAAACTTGTTTTTCAGTTTCAATTTCAGTTCTTGTATACGAATTCAGTTTATGCATATTTCCTTGTTCAAATTCTCAAAATAATCAAGTGTTGTTTTTAGTTGTTATCTTGGACTCATAAGCTAATGTAAGCTCCTAGATAGCTTGTTTAAGCTATTAGAAACCTTTTAAAATCAGTTTAGAAGCAAAAAGAAAAAATACCAAAAATACTAAAAAAATGTTGAAAAATCAAAAATCCATGAAGAAGATAATCAAGAAGCTGGAGCAAGGTTGATTTTGGATTGCCTTGGGTTTAGAGCTTCTTGGGAAGCTATAGGAAGTGTTTACAGTCTTTGGTTCTCAGTTTCCACTTGAATTCTAATTTGTAAGCAATTTTCTAGAAATTTGCATTTCCTAGTTTACCTGTTTTAAGTGTGTTAATTTTAGTGTAATTATGTCTAAATATGGTTATGATAAGTTAATCAATGGCTTCCTTGTTTTGAAAATCTGTTTTAGTGCTTAAAACATCAAAACAGTTTGATAAAGGGATGTTTGGATTCATTTGGTTAACTGTGTTAGAGGTTGTGCAAGTCATAGTTCTTGTTTGTGGTATGTCATTTTAGCTCAATATAGCTCACAGAAACAATAAAAACCAGTGTTTACTTCATTGAAAGTCAAAATAACCTTTGATCACATCCTGTGTATTAACTGTTTGATTTTCATGTTTCATAATCATGCATATTGGTTTGAAAGTTGTTTATCTAGCTTAAATTAGTCTTATAGTAGCTTAATACATCAAATTAGATCATCTAGGATCATTAGAATCTCATCAAAGTCAACTTAGTCCATTTCTTTAAAAAGTCAAATTTTCTTATGTGCAGTTTTTGAATAAAATAGATAATTTTCTATAGGACTTAATTTCAGCTTTCAAGATTTGAGTTTTTAGAATATTAAAATATAGTTGCTCATCTTTATCATGGTATTTTTTATAATTTCTAGTTCAGCTTTTAAATAGCTTATTTCTTAGCTTATTTTGAACACCTTGTCTGAAAAAGTGCCCTGTGCACAGTTTTATGGTCATTTTCATAAGCTCATAAAAAGCTAATTAGTTAACCTTAGCTTTTGAATTTTGGTTCTTTGGAAAGCTAACCTAGCTGTCTTGAAGTTCCAATCTTAGTTTTTCACTTTATAGCTTATTTGATAGGGCTTGTTGGAATCACTCCTAAACTGTATTTCAAGTATTTATATTTCATATGTAATAGGTAGCTTATTATGGCCTTTATGTTTGTTTAAGGTCTAGCTTATGTAGAAGGCCCATAAGCTTAGGCCCAAGCCCATATAAGAAAGGATGGGAACTAGGAGTGTTACCCTAGCTTCCCTCCTATAAATACTCTTGTAAACCCTCATTTGAGGGTTGGTTGTTCAAGTTTTCTTTTCACACATATTCCTACGCCTAACCGTGCTACTCTTATCGTGTATGTGTGCTTGTTTACTTGTTCAATCGCCTTATCTCTTTCTATATTACTTGTGTTTGTAAAACTAGTGACCTAACAGTGGTATCAGAGCCTACTAGTTGGGTGAATCGTGTTTGTTTTTGAAGTGGGTTTCGGTCCTACGCCTAAAACGCACCTTTATACTTTGGTTCGCTTAAAAACTTGTTTTTTACACTTTTTAATCCAAGATTCTTGTACTTTCAACGTTTTAAGGTGTTAAAATACTTGTTTTTGGCAAAATGTTTCAACCTTTACGCGTGGATATACGTTTTTAAGCTTGTTTTTGTTCTTGGGTGTCGTTCTACGCGTAACCCGTTTAGCCGTTTTGGTACATCAAGTTTCACACTTTTGTGTTCTTTTGGTACTATTGAAGCTATTCCATAACAAAAATCTGGTTTAGAAACACATTTGGGCAAAATCAAAATTACGAGTAATCCTACGCGTATTGAAACCCTAAAATTACGCGTAAGATTATCCTTGGTTTGATCTTCATTTTCGTGGTTTATTCCGTGTTTTCTTACTTGTATAAGTCTGAAAATACGTCGACTTTGGATATCTTTTGCACTGTGATAGTGTAAAAGATCATTTGGGCAAAAACCCTAAACTTACGCATAAGCATAAGCTTATGCGTAGAAATCCTACGCATAAGATTCACTTTACGCGTAAACTTAGGTCTACGCATAAGGTAATTCTACGCCTAACTTTCTACGCCTAACTTTTGTCTACGCATAACTTTAGTGTTTTTCCTACTTACGCGTAAGCTAAAACCTACGCGTAACTCCTTATTGTTACGCGTAACTTTGGTGTTTTTATGCATAAGTGCTACTTGGTTCTTGTCTTTTCTACGCCTAAGGACACTTCATCAACAAAGGTCCATTCGTCTACAAAGATCCATTTTTAATACACAAGTTTAACAACATGTCTCAACCACCATACTCTAACTATTTCCCTCACACTTATAATCATCAACAACAACAACAATTAACTCCACAACATCAACAATGGAATCAACAACAAGCTATTTATCAACAACAATTTAATCAGCAACATACTCCACAAATTGGTGCAATTCCACCACCACAAATGGTTCACACACCACCAAGCCTTCAAGTTCAATCCTACACAAACGATTTCAATCAACATCCATCAAGGAACACTATGAAGGAACCCACTTGGTTTGCAAAGATGTGTGAAGCTTTAAGCAGCCAACAATTAATTCATGAAGCTGGATCACTTGATAGACCTCCAATGCTCACTCCAGGAAACTACGATCAATGGGTGATAAGGTTCTTTAGGTTTTGTGATCTGAAGAAGCCACATGGAAAGTTCTTAAAGAAGGTTATCTTAGAAGGCCCATTTGAGATGCCTACTGTCATTGTACCCGGAGATCCAACTGCTGTTCCACCAAGAGATGAACAAACCAACATTGCAACTGTTGCAGATCTAAATGCTACAGAACTTCTACACTATGAAGCTGATGAACTTGCAATGGAATACATCCTCTTAGGATTACCAAACCCAATTCTTCGTAGTGTTGATGCTCAAAAGACTGCACAAAAAATGTGGGATCATATTCGTCTTCTTATGGAAGGATCTGTACTCAATCAGGAGGATTTGGAATCCAAAATTTACTTGGCTTATGAACACTTCATGATTGAACCTGGAGAGACACTAGAGTCCTATCATCATCGATTTTCAGACATCATCAATGATTTGGATAAACACAACATCATCATGCCAAGAATTGCAGTGAATACTAAGTTCCTGAGTAGTCTTGGTCCTGAATGGGAGAAGTATGTCATTTTTCTCCGTCAAGCGAAGAATATGCATCATTCTACTTATGGATTGTTGTACGATTACTTGAAGCCTCATGAAAAGGAAGTTGATCGGGAAAGGATTCTCCGTGCTCAAATTGCTAAACAGTCACATCCGGATAATCAACAACTTGCCTTGTATGCTCAACAGAATTATCCCTCTCAACCAGCAACTCAACCAACTGCTTCAAACACACCTTCACAGCAACAACCTCAACAAAATCAATTGGTTCCATACAGCAACAATGCTCAAGCATATGTCAGTGAAGCGACTGAGGAAATCGATCCATTCGAAGCATTGCAACAAGGATTTGTGATGATTGCTAATGCTTTTGGCCGTTACACCAACAAATCTAACAATCGTATTCGTTCCTCATCTAACACACTGACTCAAGCTATTGTGAACAATGGACGCGTTGAAGTTCAGAATCGTGATTATGGTCGTCAGATGGGCGGTGGTCAAGGGTTTAATGATGTGGGTAGGAATAACAACAGAGCTCAAGTGGTGGAACAGGGAAATGCTCAGAATCGGTTAAATGGTCTTAGATGCTACAACTGCAATGAGAAGGGACACCTGGCTAATGCATGCCCAAAGCCAAGGACTAGGGGAAGTGCTTATTTCAAAGAGGCTTTACTTTTGGCTCTTAAGGATGAAGCTGGTGGATCTCTCACAGACAAAGAACAGAGCTTTATGGCAGATGCAGACTCAGATGATGATATGGAGGACTTGCAGGCCAATGCAGCTATTATGTTGATGGCTAATATGCAAGAGTTACACATGAGTGAAACAGGCCCAGTGTATGACATTGATGGCTTGTCTCAGGTACCCGAACAAACCATCATCATATCTGAACTAATATCTCCGTCAATATTTGAATCCGGCACGGCTCAGAATGTTCAAAATGAGTCATCTACATCTCATTCTGCCGATTTTCAAATAAACCCCGTAGTCACATTTGACAATCAAGATGACCTTATGGTTTCCCCTGATAATCAAATTGACTCCGTGGTTATACTTGAGGATCTAAATAATGATCATGTTGTGACTCACGTTGAACACGATGAACCTTTGCCTCATCCAGATCTTGTTCTGTTACTTAAAGACCAACAATCCCAAATTGCTGAATGTGTTGCATTAAATCAGACATTAAAAAGTAAAAATGCACTGCTAACCAAGGATTTTGAATGCTTACAAATGCAACTCAATTTTTTCAAAACTCAAGAAAACCGTGAAAAAGGTTTTGAAGCCTCTTTTGCATAATCTCATCAAAATGAAAAATATTTAGAGAAACAGATGCGTGATCTAGCCGCCTCGAAGAATGCTTTGTTGTCTGAATTAGAACAACTGAAACATGAACATAAAAAGCAAATTAACGCTCTCACCTTGGAAAATCAAAAAGCTAAGGCTGAGTTGTTAACTTGTCAAAAACAGTTCTCCGCATACAAAAAGCATTCAACAAATCGGGTAGATGACCTTCTTGAAGAAATTATCGGCTTGCAAAACAAACTTAAAGAGTTTAAAACTGTTGTTTACAAACATGGTGAATCAGTAACATCTATTGAAAAGTTTACCTTAAAACCCAATCCAAAAGGATATGGAAAAAATCTAGCTGATTACAAACCAAAGCTTTCACTAAAAACATTCAAACCAACTCCTGAAGTTTCCAGTGCAGAATACAAAATTGATAATACTGTTATGAGTGTTGTTGAATATCATCGTCAAGAGGAATTAGATGCAGAAGACGAGAGTCGATTAAAATTAAAAAACGTTGTTTACAACAAACCTTTTAATTATAAAAACGCGGTCACTTTCGTCACACTAACGGATTCTTCTAACACACCAAGGGTTATCATCAAAACACCTGAGTCTTCTAATGTTAATCCCAAAACAGATTATGCACAAACTTATGGTCCTTTACCTTCAATTAGTGAAGTAAACTCAAAACCTGAAAATCGAAATATTCTTAGATATTTTGACATTTTCATGGCTGACCTCAAAATTTTACAACATGAGATAGAATATCGTTCTGAAATCAAAATTGAACACTTTCAATCGCCTCTGGCGCGAGAACAAAGAGACATTTTTCAGAAAAATCTTTTACCTAATGTTAAAAACTTGAAAAGTTGTGCATTAGCCTGGGAACGGGATTTTCATAAGGAACTTGGAACTATGAAGGTCGTTTTCGAGAAAACAGAAACATCTATTTCTAATACTAAACGTAAAAAGAAACTTTTGAGAAAAGATGTTGATCGACTCTTGGAAGACCTTATATGTGTTGATGTCCATAATGTTGTGTTGTTTCATTCTTTGCCATATGCATCTGATTATATCTCTGCTGATATTGTTGAAAATGTTGTAACTGTTGAGAACACCGATAATGTGCTTCAGATCGAGTCTTTAAAAGCTGAAAATAAACAATTACTCAACGAAATTTACAATGCCAAACGTCGTCTTCATTTGTGTGAAAAAGATATTCACAATCATCAACTTAGTTTTCAAAAGAAAATCGCTCAGTTGAGTGCAAAATCTTCTGATCCTAAAATTGAGCAACTGGATGATCAAAACGTGTCTTTGAAAAGTCAAATCTCAAAATATGAACAAGAACTTTCAAAATTTAAACAGGAATATGGTGTCATATTTGATTTGCTCAATAAGACTCGTCATGAAGCATCAAACGAACTTGATCACTATCTTGCTCACACTAGAGAAGTCATGAATTTTGCTGGTAATATTCGTTCTGAAAATCAAGATTTGATTCACACTATCTCTAAGTTAAGAGAAATGTTAGGAAAGTATGAACAACTTCCGCCTACCGTGATTAAGAGATTAGCACCAGTCACACTTAGTAATCGTGAACCCATAATCCCCACTGCCAAATCACAAGTTGCTAATGTGTTTCCCTCTACTGAAACAGGAATAGTTGCATCTTTTCCAAACGTCCGCACTTCACAGCCTAGGAGCACGCAATCGAAGAATAGGAAGTTGCGACCTAAGAAAAGATCAATAAGGAATGCTAAAGTGGAAGAACACCCTAGGACTCTGAATAAAACTCATGTTGCTTCCACTATAGATGTTACGTCTGGCAAATGTAATAGAAATAGTGATGTAACGAATGCTAAACCGTTAAGTACTTTTGATATTCAGTCTGATGCACCATGTGTTATTTGTCGGAAGAGTATGAATTCTGATTGTCATGACAAATGTGTTGCTAAAGCTATAATCTCTCGATTACGGAATCCTAAGAATCGGAATATCTCTAGGCCCACTAATCATTCTAAGTCTGTGCTTGGTAGACCGCCTTCTTTAGATTCTAAGGCAAACTTTGCTGTCACTGTAGCTCCAGTTTTACCTCCTAAGAATGTAGTACCACCTAGTGCATTCACTAAGACTAAAGCAAAGAGTAGTTATAGATGGCAGAAATGGATATATAACACACTAGGATTTAAATGGATGCCTAAAATTATTAATGTGTGTATGTCTAATATACCTGCTATGGAACCCTCTAGCATTTCGGGTTCCACATCTACTTCTATTCCATCTGTGTCGTCTGTGTGTAATGCAGGTGATACAGATCATTCTCTGGATTGTTGATAGCGGATGTTCCCGACACATGACAGGCAACCTTAAACTGTTATCAAACTTTATTGCAAAGTTCATTGGCACTGTCAGGTTCGGGAACGATCACTTCGCAGCTATCATGGGCTACGGAGATTATGTCAATGGGAACATCGAAATCAGCAGGGTTTACTATGTGGAAGGCCTAGGTCACAATCTGTTTTCAGTAGGTCAATTTTGTGATGGAGATTTGGAGGTTGCTTTCAGGGAGAAAACTTGTTTCATTCGTGATCTACATGGAAATGACCTTATGTCTGGCTCGCGTAACTCTAGTCTCTACACTATCTCTATGCAAGACATGGTTGCTTCCTCTCCCATCTGCTTACTTTCAAAGGCAACATCTACAAAATCCTGGCTATGGCATCGTCGTCTTTCACATCTAAACTTTCAAACCATCACCAACCTTGCTCGACACAAACTAGTTGAAGGACTCCCACGATTCCGGTATTCAAAAGATCACCTTTGCTCAGCCTGTGAACAAGGGAAAAGCACTCGTGCTCATTTTCCTTCAAAGGTGGAACACAGCTCTCAGCATGTGCTTCACCTTCTTCACATGGATTTGTGTGGCCCAATGCGCGTGCAAACGATCAATGGCAAATGCTACATCTTAGTAATTGTTGATGACTACTCACGATGGACTTGGGTCTACTTTCTTCGAAACAAAGACCAAGCTCCACAAATGATCATCACCTTTCTCACAAAAATACAGGTTCAGCTCCGCAACACCGTCAGGATAATCAGAACAGACAAAGGAACTGAATTTGTTAACAAAACCCTTCGTGAATTCTATGAGAAAGTGGGAATTCAGCATCAAACATCTATTGCACGTACACCTGAACAAAACGGAGTTGTTGAAAGACGAAACCGAACGTTAGTGGAAGCTGCAAGAACAAGGTTAATCAATGCTAAACTTCCAGATTACTTATGGGCAGAAGCTGTATCTACTGCATGCTATACTCAAAACCGTTCTATGATCACAAAACGCCACAACAAAACACCTTTCGAGCTTGTCCACAACTATAAACCGAACCTCAAACACTTTCATGTATTTGGATCCCTTTGCTATCAGAATAATGATCGTGATGATTTTGGAAAGCTCAAAGCCAAAGCTGATATTGGAGTCTTTATTGGATACTGTGACAATTCTAAAGGTTTCCGAATCTGGAATCGTCGAACTAAGGAGGTTATGGAAACGATTCATGCTCATTTTGATGAACTCACGGAAATGGCTTCTGAGTATAACAGCTTAGAACCCAGTCACAACCGTTTAAACTTCCCTCAACCCCCATCATCAGTTGAACAAAGCCCCCAGCTAACTCGTCAACAAATGGAAAGGTTATTTGCTCCTCTGTTCTGTGACGATATTGATGAACGTGCTCCAGGTGTATCCGCTGTTTCCGCTGCACAACCTGATAATATTCCTATACCTGATACACCTGCTACAACAACTACTGTTGAAGATGCACCTACACCAGTTGACTCCAACACAACAGTTGCACACACCGCTTCCAACAATGATGAACCAGCTGATGATATTCTGAATGAAGTACCCCCACCTGCAGATTTTGATCCAAATGCGTTCTTCAACCCGTTTGCTAATGAGACTGCTGCACCAGATGTCGCGGAATCTTCAACAAACCATTTGAATCCTCAGAATCTGCACAATGTATACCAACATCAACCCTCTACACACCGATGGACAAAAGACCATCCTCTGGCTAACATTATTGGCAACCCGAATCAATCAGTCATTACGAGACAAGGTCTTCACACAGATGGTGAACATTGCATTTATGCACTCACTGTCTGCCAATCTGAGCCTAAAAACATTAAAGACGCAATGACTAAAGACAACTGGATTGAATCCATGCAGGAAGAACTCAACCAATTCAAACGTCTTGAAGTATGGGAACTGGTTGAAAGACCAACAGGGGTCTACGTCATTGGTCTAAAATGGATTTGGAAAAACAAATTGGATGCTGAAGGAAACGTCATCCGTAACAAGTCACGTCTAGTTGCTAAGGGTTATCGTCAGGAAGAGGGAATAGACTTTGAAGAATCTTTTGCTCTGGTTGCTCGTCTTGAGGCTGTTCGGATATTTCTCGCGTTCGCGGCTCATATGAATATGACGGTCTTTCAAATGGATGTCAAAACTGCGTTTCTCAACGGACAACTGAAAGAAACGGTTTATGTCAGTCAACCCGACGGATTCGTTAATCCAGAGTGCCCGAACCATGTCTACAAACTGAACAAAGCTCTTTAAGGTCTCAAACAAGCCCCTTGGGCATGGTACGATAAGCTATCATCTTTCCTTATTGCCAATAATTTCACCAAAGGCTCGGTTGACCCAACTTTTTTATACAATATCACGGGGAACATATCTTAATTGTTCAAATTTACGTGGATGACATCATTTTTGGGTCGACACATAAAAAGTTTTCAACCGCTTTTGCAAAACTAATGAAGAAAATTTTTGAAATGTCCATGATGGGTGAACTCACGTTCTTTCTAGGACTGCAAGTTCATCAATCACCCCGTGGTATTTTCTTGAGTCAGTCCAAATATGCCCTTGAACTGTTAAACAAATTTGGAATGAAAACCTGTGATACTTATGCCACACCAATGACTCATACCAAGAAGCTAGACGCTGATTTACATGGGAAATTAGTTGACCCTACCAAATACCAAAGTATTATTGGGTCCCTCATGTATCTAACAGCTAGCAGACCTGATATTGTCTTTGCCGTTTATCTATGCTCCCGTTATCAGTCACGACCAACTGAAACCCACCTCTCTGAGGCTAAAAGAATCCTCTGATACATCAAGGGAACCATTAACTTGGGGATCTGGTATCCGAAGGATTCTGGTTTTGAACTAATCGCTTTTTCAGACGCTGACCACGCAGGATGCTTAGACTCAAGGAAAAGTACCTCAGGAGCTCTACAATTTCTCGGTGATAAACTGGTGTCTTGGCAATCAAAGAAGCAGGATTGTACATCGCTGTCATCAACCGAAGCAGAATATGTAGCCATGTCCGCGTGTTGTGCTCAAGTCATCTGGATGAGAACACAACTCAAAGACTATGGTTACGTATTTGACAGAATCCCGATGTACTGCGACAATCGGAGTGCCATTGCAATCTCGCGCAACTCAGTTCAGCACTCGAAATCAAAGCACATCGATCTACGCTATCATTTCATCAAGGACCACGTGGAACAGGGTACCGTTGAATTATACTTTGTGGGTACTGAATATCAATTGGCAGATCTGCTCACCAAAGCCTTGCCTCCCGCTAGGTTTAATGAGTTGGTCCACCGGATTGGTATGAGGTGTTTGACTCAAGAGGAATTGGATGACCTCTTAAAACAGTCTTAAAAACCTGTCAAACACCAAAACATCTTTTGTAAATATTTTTTTCAAAAACAAAATACAAAAATATAAAATCTTATAAAACAACAAAAATATTCTTCTAATCTATAATCTTTCAACATGGCAAGTACATTTCTTCCTTCAACACTACAATCGTTCAAAATTCAGTATTTTTAAGATCAAGTGTTGAGGGGGAGAAAATAATCTCTTAACTGTTTCAAAACATCTGTGTACTTGCATGTTATCCTATCTCGGTTATTTCTTTTTCAATGGTGGTTAATGTTTTCTGGTTCAATGACACTCCTCGGACTAAAATTAATAACCTTTCATTATTTTCTAGAGTCGAGGGGGAGTGTCGTCAAGTTTCTTTCCTAAAAATCTTTGTTTGGTAACCAAAATGGAAGTTAAATGGCTTTGTTTGAAAAAGGAAAAGGTGGAGGGACTAAAACTGTCAAAAAGTTAAAGTTACTTTTAATAAAAACTCTTCCCCACCTACTTCTTCACTTCTCATTTATTACACTCAACTTTTTCATCTACGCCTAAGAATCAATCAAGAAATCCGTGTTTTTGATCTTCACTTTGTAAGTTGTTTTGTGATCTTAACATGTTTTTAAACTAAGGTCTTCAATATCATGCAAATCCTACAGTTAAAAATTATGTTACGCGTGATTATGTGTTCTACGCATAAGCGTATGAACACACAATCATTGTGTGGACGTTTGTGGTTAAAAAGAATGTGTCAAAACGTTTTAAATACATCAAGGATATCCTTTTAACCATCAAAACCCACCCATAAACACTTATCAATGAGTTTTGAAAATTAGGATTTATGTGTCGATTTGGGTTTTTTCAAATGTGAAGTGTTTTGGCATAAAAGATTGTTGGGATATAGTCTTAAGATGATGAATTGATGATTTCCATGCTCTATAACTAAGTGTTAAAACTTGGTTACTATACTCTCACAATATCTAAGACATACCAGAAAAACTTTGGTGCATATTCTATGGCTAAAATTCATACGCGTAGATTTAGGGTTTTAAACTACGCGTAAGGTTTTCTACGCTTAAATGTTTATATGAGCAATTGTGTTTTGATCTGTCATAAAATGAATGTTATGTGTCAAAATTGATGATATGATGCTTTGTTTCAGGCTTGCTACACTTAAAATTCAGAATCAAGGTTGTTGTAACTCTACGTATAAGGATCATCTTACGCGTAGCATGTTATGCGTAAGATTAGTCTTACGCGTAGCTTCTACGCATAAGGTTCTACATATGGGACTACGCGTATCCTGTGAAGGATATGCGTAAACAGTAACCTCTACGCATAAGGTCAACTCTTACGAGTAGCCTTACGCGTAAGGTTAATATATGCCTACGCGTAACCTCTACGCATAAGGTCCAATTTTTCTTACACGTAATATTTCTTACGCGTAAGTTAGGATCCTACGTGTAAGTTTACGCCTACGCATATATCATTTCTGTCTACGCATAACTTTACCAATCCTACGCATAAGCCTGGATCATACCTTCGTTATGAATTGTTACGTGTACAAACTTGTAAATAAACTAATCATATCGTCACGAATCCAATAATGTCACTAATAAATCTAAAACGTTTGAGATGTTGTGAACCATAAGTGATAACATAAACTTTAAAACTTGAAGTTAACTAACTCACAAAACATTTCACGACGTCATTGGACTATTGGACATACAAGTGACTTAGGACTCGTAACAATCTTTAACACTGTACATTCAATAACTAGACAATAAGACCTTCTGTTGACTAACATTATGTCTTTCGATATGTTGGTTCTTTTGGCTAATGTTATTTCAGATCACGATATGGCTGAACAAATGAATGTGGATGCATCAGAAGTTCTCTCCATTGCTGATATCTATCCTTATGGCTATCCAATGAAGATAGGAAAGAATAATCTCCGTGTTGACTTTGACACCCTCACTTGCTCTGAGTCTTCGTGTTTAATTGCTATTGATATTCTGAGGACTCATCCGTATCAGAATATGCTCACTCACTCTGCAACTGTTCCTGAGATCTACATCCAACAGTTCTGGAACACTATGGAAAGGGTCAAAGGACAGACTGCTGTGACGGTGACTCTGAATCACAAACAAGTCACCATTACACCTGCTGACTTAAGGGCTATTCTCCTAATTCCTGAAGTCGAACCAACCAAACTATATGCCACACCTGCTGAAGAGCTCACTCTCCAATTCTTAATCGATATCGGTTATGACGAGGCTACAGGAGTAATCACCAAGCATTCTCACGTAGAGCTTAAGAGTATTCCTCAACCATGGAGAACTCTCTACATGATCATCACCAAGTCTGTTTCTGGTCGTGACAGTGGCTATGAGCATCCTAAGCTCATGGAACTGCAAATATTTTGGGCATTGGTCAACATGAAACACATCGCTATCGAAGCTCTGATTTGGGATGACATGATGTCATTTCTCAACAAGCTTGGCTCAAAGATTCCCTACATCAGATATACTAAACTGTTGATCCAGAGAGCACTTGGACTTCATCCTGATATTCCCAAGAGGCTCAATGACCCCGACAATCACGATATGTTGACGGAGCCTATTCTATCTTTCAGAATCAAGGAATCGTCTACAAAGAAACAAGGTGATGTGTTGCCAGATTTCCTTCTAACTGAAGATGTCAGAAAGCTCAAAACGTACAAAAGGTATCTGGAAGCAGTTAGACAAGGCAAAGTTGGTCATCTTGACGAAAAATCTTCTGGAACACCTGTAAGGAGAACCAGAAGAGGAAGTGCAGGAAGCGCAACAAGTACTGTGAGTCAAAGGAAGTTTCCTAAAAGGAATCCTCCTTCTAAAAGGATTGTTCCCGTAAAGGAAGCCGAACCTATTCCCACACTTGAACCGCAAAGAAAGCTTGTGGACGAGAGCTCTGAAGATACTGATACAGATAAAGAGGTTCATTACTCTGTAACTGCAACCGAAGCACCTGCCTCAGTAGGAAAACCTCCAAGTCCTCTAGCTGTCCAAGGAAAAGGGAAGACTCCAGCAATTGTACCCTATGATGAGAACTCTGAAGAAGAAGAAGAGCAACTGGATAAATCATACAGGAAGAAGTTTAAAATCGTCAGACATCTTCAAAAGGCTGAAGAATTTGCTAAAGACCAAATGGGTGGCCCCGGTGGGTCAAGTGGTGCAGCTTAATCTTCACCAACTCCTGATGCGGTTAATCAACCCGATAAGGGAGCTGGTGCCACCACTCTTGTGCAACAACAAAAGCCTGCAGAGGATACTATTGTATATGATTTTGAGGAACCGGAAACTGAGAAAGATAAAGATGCTGCTTACGACGATGTGCTTCTGGATAGTCCTACACGCTCACAGAAGGAAACTTCTGAACCACCAAAGGACCCGAAATCTCCTCACATCTCATCATCATCGGATTCTTCGTCTCATTCATCACAACCAACATCCAAGAAGTCAACCAAATCATCATCCAAATCCGTGAAGAAACCACCTAAATCTTGGGTTTCTCATGCTCATGACCGGATTGCCAAAGCTGTTAAACAAGTCAGAAAGAAAAACGTACTTAACATCAAGTTGAATTTCTTTGCTGATCACATACAGCATCTGTATAACGAGCATGACAAGATGCAAGAAGAAAGGAAGTTTATCCAGGAATTCATGAAAGATCATCGTAAAGAGGAACTGAATGAAATGATTGAAGGTTACACTCAAAAGTACCTTCAGGATATCGTTCCTAAAGTCCAAAAGGAACTGGAGAAGACAGCAAGAGATCATACCCACAAGTTTCTTCTCGACACTGTCCCCGGTGTGACTAGAGAAGTATTTTCCAGACAACTCACCCCTAACATCGTCGCATTGGTTAAACATACAATGGCCAAAGAAGCTGATCTCTCTGAATCTGAGTGAATCGCTAAACTAGTGATGCAAATGTCAAAGCGATCTGGAACGTTTACTTCGGATGAAGCTAAATTTTTCGAAGGTCTACTTGCTTTTCAACTCAGATCATCATGCAAGGAGTCAGCCGATCAATCCAAACGACCAAGAGATGACGATGATAAGGACAAGGACTCTGCATCTAAACGTCAGAAGAAATCTGGTGAATCTTCGTCTATGCAACCCCCACCTCAACGGACTCCTTCTCAACGAAGATCTCCTCCTCGCTCTTCAACTGATAAACCTCAGGACGATTCCGAGTTACCACCCCAGACTCAAAAAACCGGTGATCACTTTTAATATACGGGTGGTGACGATGAAGAGGTCCTTGAGCCCCAACAACAACCCACCTCTCCCAAACAAGGACAGAAACCAGAATCATCATCTAAGCCTTCGAAAAAGAAGAAGAAAACGCTTCATACTGACATTGTATCATGGCTAGATAACGATAAAACTGAAGAATTTGAATGGTTTGCTACACTTGTTAACAACACTCCCTACCTTGAAGATGGTCAAGAATTGGTAGACGGTAGTACCTTGGAGCATGCAAAGATTTTGCAAGAAAGGTTTCGGGTGAAGAAGATGACGAAATCTGAATTGAAGCGCATCAAGAATGAAGCATTCCTACTTTTGAAAGACAGCTCGGAAAGTGCAATCGAGGTTGAATATCACCTTGAAAACATTGCTCGGCCATGTCTAATAACATGGATTGGCTCAACCCGGAAGCAAACATCGACTTCACCAAACGGGACAATCCTCCATATTACACCGACTGGTCTCGACCTCTACCTACCATTGGCCAACCTGATCAGCCTAGGATTCCTTTCAGACATTTCTTCAACAAAGACTTAGATTTTCTTCAACACGGTGGCGATGGTTCAAGGAAATACGCTACATCTCTGAAACTTCCATTCCCTGCTGCCATATACTCTGATTGTATAGCCATCGAGGAACGTGCTACCCACATGTTCTCCGACAAAGTGGTAGCGTATGACCAAGATGCAATGTATGGGATTCACCATTGGCCGAAACGCCGAAGAATCTACTACAGAAGCTGCTAGGTCCAGAAGTCTCAACATGCAGTGTTCAGTACTAAAAGTATCGTGGCCATCCAACATGTTGGTCTATCGTCTAAATGGGACTACACTTTTCTCAAGAAGATTGTGGTCAAAAGACAAGACGAAAGGGACTATGCATTCTCAGAAGCTAACTTTGAGAAATTGAACATCAACGATATTGAAGACATGTACCTTGCCAAAGTTCAAGGTCGCATGAGACAATTTCCAACTGAAGTACAACGTGAATTCATCAAGTCACTGCTCATCTTCATCAGACGCATAGTCATCAAAGAACGTGTTGAAGATCTTCAGCTTGCCGTTGAATCATATCAGAAACGTGTCAACTTCACTCCACCACAGCTTGATCTTCCCGATATCAACCAGCTATCACAATTAACGCTCATCAGCAAACCGTTTGGTGTTGTTTATCGTAGTGAACTTCATCGCAATTGCTTGATGGCGTGTAATGAGCTTCACAAATTTGGAGATCATACTCTGAAGATGGTTAGGGACGGATTAGCTTATCGATTGAAGGATATACGTGAAAACATTGGGAACCCTAAGCGATGGAATTCTCAGGATCGGAGGAATGTGAGAAGGATCATCACAATGATTGATGAACGGTTGTTCAGAAGGGATCAGTTCAGAACGTTGGAAAGTTTTGTTGGTGGTCGACCCAGGATCACAATCACCGGCTATCAACGCCCTGTTCGTACTCCTGGGAACATCACTGCACTTCCTGGTACTCCTTGATTTGGTTCTTTCGTTAAAAATTTTGGATGTATGATGATATATGTCAATGGCTTGTGCACACATAACAGTGTACAACCCGTAATTGTCAAGAAAGGACCCTGTGGTACGCCTCAGTGCCACAATCCTTATAAAAGGAGCGAAAGCTTCTTATTTTTGAGTAAAACCTATCAAACCTTTCATTTTTCAAGGTTTTGCTCAAAAACACAAGTACTTCCCCGTATGATTTTCAAAACCTCAACCGTTTATATCACTTGTTGAGGGGGAGTATTTGATTTAAAACTTTGTTCACAAATTGTTCATAGTGGTCATCTTCCCGCAACACTCGAAATGGTCATATTTATTGTCAACCGTTCAAAAATAACATTTTTTATGCCATTTTTGAGGGGGAGAAAATTGTGTGATAAGAAATATGTTGTGCAAAATGCAAATGAATCTGTGGACTTCAGACTTAACCAACGAATTGACGGTACTAAACTGTTAGTAACTCGAAAAGACTTGTCCTGGACGGGTAATAATTTCAAGCTAGTTCGCTAGTAATGTAAATGTTAGCCTCGCTTTTTATAAAGATAACGTCACTTACGTGAATTGGACTAGACGCGTAGTATACTTTGCCCTTAGGGACTAGTATCGTTTAAGTGGCAAAGATAGGGCCTATATATACCCCTCATGACTCTCCATGAGGGGTGAGGTGAAGCATTTGGCTAAAGGTGTAGTGTGTGTTTCTTGAATAAAAGTCATTGTTTTCTCCTCCCTCTCACTAGTTTCTCTCTCTTAAAAGGATGAAGATCTTCATCTTCTTCCACCAACCTCGACCTCCAAACCACATAAATCTTTATGTTTTTCGGTCCTGACAATTGGTATAACGAGCCAAGGTTGTTGTTTGTTGATTTATGTTGGTTTTACCCATGGTTTTAACTGTTTTTATGCTTATTTGGTGGCTCCGAAATTTTTTTTTCGTGTTATTTGGAAAACAGTTTATTCATGTTTATTGGTATCCTATGTTGGTCTAAACACAAAAAGTCCTTATCTTTCTTAATGTATATCTGGTCTTGGGTATATCTTATCCAAACAGTACTTTTTATGTTTTTTTGTACCAAATATACGTGAAACAAAAGTGGTCAACCGTCAGATTCAGTGGTCAAAACAGTCAAAAGAAGCATTCTTTATGATGTTTCTGGGTTAGTATGAAGACTGGTCGGAATATCTTGGTCGGAAAAACTCGCCGGAAAAAGTCAAAGGGTCAAAACCCTTTTTCTACGCATAAGGATCTATCTACAGAGTTGTTACACGTAGCTGTGAAGTTACGCGTATGAAAAGTTACGCGTATGCTTTCACGCCTAAGCAAGGTTACGCGTAAGGTTACGCATAAGCATGTTACGCGTATAGCAAGAAGTTACGCGTAAGAAATTAATGAACTGAAAAGAGAAAGTTATGCGTAAAATAAACTAGACCAAGACCACTACAACCAAATACCATTTACCATCATTCGACCTCAGTATCCAAAACCTCATCAGTCACACAATCTTAAAACGAATGAAAAACGTGATGCAAAGAATCGGAAAAAAAAAAAACAGATCCATAACCAACTCCATCACAATCAAACCCAACTCTATCCTAATATCAACTCCAACCCTCCATCAATCTACCTTGACTCAAAACTCCATTCGAAAACAGAAAATCATATTATCTCAGATTCGGTTCAGTTTTTTTTATCCTTTTAAGGACTTTTAAGGACTTTTAATGAACCATCTTCATCATTGATAATTGTAGAGTAATACTTGCTCATCATTTATATCCGAACAATAAAGAGAAAGAATATAACAATATGTCATTTCTTTTCTTTGGTTCGTTCAATCATCAAAAACAATACAAACAAAGTAACCTTACCCGAGACCCAACGGATCTTTGAAGACATTCTAGTGGTGTATTCTAACTGAAGTGCTAAACATAGAAAAAGAGGTGTTCGTGTATTGTGATTGATTATTATTGTGATTCGTTTGTTATGTCTGCTCTTGTATCTTGATGATGAGATGAGATCCAAGATATGGTTGGGTGAGAGTAGTTTGGTGAGAGGCGTCTGTGTGAATATGGGGGCGTGTTGTTTATCACTTGTGTGGTTAAGGATAAATTGCAAATTTTTAGGTTTAGGTTATATGGGGTGTTTTTTATAACCGGTTATCATATTGTGTGAATGGATCGTGGGCTTTGGAGTTTAAGTCGTTTGTGGGCTACAACTTCAACGGCTAGTACTTGGACTATGAATGTATATCATAAAAGGCTAGTACTCCAATATGGATCGGGTTGAAGGTTACAACATTTTCAGTTGTCACTTTCGGTTAAGTCTTATATAAGGAATAAAAATTATTATCCGAATTTTTACTACAATTTTTGGATAATATTTTTATTAACAAAATTGGTATTATTGGTATAGTATATTTCACGGAGGGATACAACATTCACGGCTTGAACGGTAATCTTAAAACATTGAGCACGGAATTTTTGTACGGTATTATTGACGAGGAATAGAAGTGACATTTCACGGGTGGACTTCTTTATCTTTGAGACGTTGGTTGGTTGGATGCATGTCTCAAGATAACTTGTTGGGGTATTACTGTCACTTTAAGTGATTGAATTTGAAAATCTGGTTATAACTGGAAAGGAGTTACGTTGTAGTGCTCACAGTGCTTAACCATCACTTTAAGGAGTTACGTTGTATTGCTCAGTGTCACACGAAGTTGTGGATTGTTCAAAAATTTAGAACAAGCAGCAAGTCACAAGTTGGGATGTTTGCTTCCTTTTCAAGTTAGTCGTATCGGGCAATCTCCATATGTGGTCATTACATTTAGCCGGTGAATTCAAAGGAGGTTCGATTTAAAGGTTGGTTTGAGAGAAGTATATTGAGAGTATTTGTGCGACATATTCTCACGGAAATTTTGATCAAGCTATGATGTTTGAAAATTGCATCAAGAAGGTAATACGGTATGTACGCAACATTATGATGATTCCGATAGCTCGCAACCATCAGGAGGGAGAAGTTGGTATTTCATCTTCCGCGATTGGATTACGAAGGGATTTTTGCTTAAGACTGAAGAAAGAGAAGTAGTGTGGTGTACATCAGGTTTTTTACCAACTTGGATGCAATACTAAGTGAGTTATGTTGATGTTCCCAGAACGACAACCATTGTACGATCAAGAGTTTACTTTCTCCGCTGCGTGTCTGAAGATTAAAGGCGTGTTGGAAGAGTGTTGTCGGTTCAGGAGGGAGCAGAAAAGAAAAAAGGCTCACTAGTTAGGAGGGAGTAATAACCTAACTAGACCGTTACAGTTGAAGTTCAGAGCTACAAGAAGATCATTTGCCGAGGTCATCGGAAGGGAGAACTTCAAGTTTGCCTCAGTATCTAGACTACAGAGACTCTGCACTTCAAGAAAGTCAACATTGTTCATTACTATTGTAATTTACTTTGTTTTGTATTTATAGGTCTCATTGTAACCATTCACGTGTGACGCTATCTTGGAGGGAGATTGTTAGCCTCGCTTTTTATAAAGATAACGTCACTTACGTGAATTGGACTAGACGCGTAGTATACTTTGCCCTTAGGGACTAGTATCGTTTAAGTGGCAAAGATAGGGCCTATATATACCCCTCATGACTCTCCATGAGGGGTGAGGTGAAGCATTTGGCTAAAGGTGTAGTGTGTGTTTCTTGAATAAAAGTCATTGTTTTCTCCTCCCTCTCACTAGTTTCTCTCTCTTAAAAGGATGAAGATCTTCATCTTCTTCCACCAACCTCGACCTCCAAACCACATAAATCTTTTTGTTTTTTGGTCCTGACGGTAAATGTGTCTCGTAAAGGACTTGTCCAAGTAGAAAGTACCATTCGAGATACTCTTGGTAGACATGAACTCTGACGGGTATGACAACCTTTCAAGGTTTGTCTACACCTTCAAGGTAGTTATTGGAGCTAGTTGTCACCTAAAAACTGACAATGTAACTCTTTAACTACGCAACGTAACCGTGTCTCGCGGGGGATTGTCTATCTCGAGTGGATCAATTCAAAATGTGCACGCTCTTTCCTCACTGTGCATTTAACCATTAAAACTATTAAGCACATGTGGAGGGGGAGTATTTATGCAAAACCTTATCTCTCACAGTGGTTCAAACATGTTTTTCATTTACAAACCATTTGAGAGATTTTTCACAAACTGTGGTTTTAATGGCAACATAGGTTAGTCATGGAGTTATAAGGTGACTAAGGTTAGGAATAACCGTCCTATGATCCGCCAGAGCCGGAGGGATCTACCCAAGGACACTACCATTAGTTAGTGTTAGAAGTCCTTAGGAATGATTGTAAAAAGGAGTAAATGAGAATCGGAGAAAGAAGGAGTTGAAGAATCAAAAAGAAATGTAAAGTAAAGGGTGAAAAGAAACAGCCCTCCAGATTACTCAACTTAGGGCAGACACCGGGTTCAATTCACATGCTACTGATTGTCAATTAGTGACACCGGTATTGAAGATTAAAAGTCGTCATGGACCCAGTGACGTATGCACTAAACCTTCTTAGCCACTCAAGTTTCTCTCAACAGAAGCTTGTTTCATTCTCACAGGGAACCCTACGTAAACTATTGGCTTTCTCTTAGAGATCGCTGGTATTGAAGAAGGAGACCCTCTCCCTAGTCTCCGCTCAGGAAAACCAAAACGCACTATTGAGTCTAGAGCCACGAGATTCATCAAAAGATCTCTTAGGAACACTTGACATTTCATCACTTGTTGATCAACAAATAAGATCTTCAGTGATTCAGTGGTTCATATCGAGTCCTTCACAGATCTTAGCAATCTGTCGAGAACATTTATGAGAGGTTCACTTCTGTGATTCTCAGTGATTGAATGGAAACTCCTGCCAGGGTCAACATCAAACAGCCCTGACAGCAGGTCACTTCGGTAACTCCCCGTGGATTACGCGGAGTGTGTCTCAAACGGTCTACAGTCGTGAGGTGATGCTTCGGTGTACCTCAGCGACTCATCTGAACTGTAGATGTACTTCGGTACATCGCGTTATCTCACTTGTGGGACTCCAGTTCAGGAACGGCCTTTGTAAGAATTAGAGTTGTGTTTTCACACTATGCTGTTAACACTCTCAAAGTTCAAACTTGTAAGTGCCGGAAACCGCTTATTACTAACCGTTTGAAATGTTTTCTTCTTATGGAAGCTCTGGAGCGGAATGATCGTGCTGATTCTTTTCATGCTCATGCCAACATCATCACTAATGGAAGTTCTATTCGAATGCAACAAAACAGTCAGAATGATTCTTCATCAAATCAAAGAATCTACAAAGTCAAAGACTTAAAGAACTTCATCAGTATTGATTTCCAACATCAAAGAGCGTGTGAGCATGTTGAAGAATAACGTGGAGACACTGGAACAGCGAAGCAGACCTGAGGCAGACTTGATGCAGACAACAACATACTATCACTTTCACCACAAAGAACAATGATCAAAGAACAAAGTTTAAGATGACGTCAAAGCAAAACCGCTCAAAGAAAACTATCTCTCTACACTAGGGAGATTGTTCGATTCAAGGCAATTTTTCTCACAAGAAAGAAGAATGTCAGTAGACGTCAAAGCTACTATTACATCAACGCCTTCACCGTTTACATTCATATATACTTGAGGGGGAGATTGTTGGAATCACTCCTAAACTGTATTTCAAGTATTTATATTTCATATGTAATAGGTAGCTTATTATGGCCTTTATGTTTGTTTAAGGTCTAGCTTATGTAGAAGGCCCATAAGCTTAGGCCCAAGCCCATATAAGAAAGGATGGGAACTAGGAGTGTTGCCCTAGCTTCCCTCCTATAAATACTCTTGTAAACCCTCATTTGAGGGTTGGTTGTTCAAGTTTTCTTTTCACACATATTCCTACGCCTAACCTTGCTACTCTTATCGTGTATGTGTGCTTGTTTACTTGTTCAATCGCCTTATCTCTTTCTATATTACTTGTGTTTGTAAAACTAGTGACCTAACAGGGCTACTAATTGCTTTTTCTTTGTCCCATTTCTGTGTAAATTGCATAATCAGTGTACTTAAGGCACTTTCATAAGCTCACACAGAGCTTATTAGTGGGCCCCAGGCATTGAACTTTGGCTTTTTGGGAAGCCCACCAACCCAGCTTGTTGACTCAAGGCTTATTTTTGGCTTTGGAGCTTTTGCCCCTAGCTTAATTTGGCCTTAAAGTTCATTGCAGGACTGTTTGGATAGTAGATTTAATACAAGTGCTTATTTGCTTATTTTTGGCTTTTCAGTGTAGTTCTTTGTATCTTTTAACTTTATTTAAGTAGCTTTAGCTTGTTTACATCTTATTTCACCTTTGTTTCAAGCTGTGAAGCTTATTTGAGCTTAAAATCCTCTTAATAAGCCATAAGCTTAACTGTTGAGCTAATAAGCTCATTTTCAGCTTATTTTTAAGTTTTAAAATTTTTGTTTTCATTAAAATTGTTTATTATCAGTAGTATAATAGGTTTATAAAAGAAAAAACACAAAAACATCATTTTAAAAATAGTGATAGCATTTATTTAATAGAAATTAGCTTTTTAATTTTCTTTTCCAGCTTATTATTAAGCACTTCTTGTTTTTATAATTTTCTTAGTTTTCTGTCACCATAGGATATTTATAGAAAAAATTTCATAATTTTCTTAGCTTGTTTAGTATTTATTAGAATTTAAAATAGTTAAAAGTATTAAATAATTAATATTAAATAAATAAAAAGCATAAAAAATATCTTTTCAGTTTTAAAATTAGTTTTATAATATTTTAGATTTTTCTAAGTTAAAATTTTATTTTTCCAGGTTAATTTTATATTTTATTATATTTAAGTGTATTTTAAATAATTAATAAATAGTAATTAATTAATAATAAATAGATAAAAAGTGTGAAAAATATATTTTAAGTTTTAAAATAAGTTTTATAATATTTCAGATTTTTGTAAGTCATAATTTCATTTTTCTAGCTTTATTTCATATTTTATTATATTTTAGGGTATTATTAAATAGTTAAAAATAGTTTTTAATTAATAATAATTAAATAAATAGTTATAAAAATAATTTTCTTTTTCCAATAATTTTCTTTTATTATTAGGATTGTAAAAATATCATTTTCATATTTGTAGGTCTTTTATTTCTTAAAACTCACGTTTTATTTTGCACGTTTACGTAGTTTATTAAACGTACGCGTTTAAGTTTGTTTAATCTGATTGTTGTACTTTACAATTCTGTATCCAAAATACCATTCCAATCAAACAGTAGTGTAATTAACCAATCAAAATCCTTACTGATCATTATCCTTAATGATCATTCGACATCTGAAAGTTTTGAAGCACCATTAATCCTCCGTGGGACTTAACGACCCGGGAATCCACTATATTCCAAGGGAAATTGCATTGGTTTTAGACTGTTCGAATTTTATTACGGTTAACCATTCACAAGTGGTTGACTTGTGTGATAAACTTGACGGTTGGGATCCAATCAACATTGTTAAGTTAATTTCTTGATTTCTAAGATTACAATTTCTTCATCTTTAAGAGTTGGGTTCAAATGGGTTTATCATAATTTGTCACCACATTGTTTTCTAAGATAATCTAAATCAAAGAATTAACATTGTTAATACAAATTAAACACATTTTTTGAACTCAACAAAGATGATGAGAGCAAAATTGTGATCAAACCCTCTAGGTTCTATTCACCATTAACACCACATTGTGGTTGTATTGTTTAGGAACATCATGCCAAGCAACAAGCAACAAGATATCCAAGACACCGCCCACTACATACCCATGTACCATAGGAAAAATGGATTAAGTCCGGACGATAGGAAAGCCTTTAAGTTGCTTGAAAGGAGACTCTTTCATGAAGGTAGAGTCGTTGATCCATCATTTTTTGCAAATACCGACATGAGGGAAGTATTTGGAAATATTGGGTTTGATTGTTTATTGGATATAAACGAGCAAATTTGCTCGGTCTTTGTGCTTGAGTTCTACAAGACTATGGGTATAATTAGAAATGATGATGGGTCCATCTAAATTGAATTCACCATATATGGACATGAGTACACTCTTTCACTTGAGGAGTTTGGAAGAATTCTAGGGGTTACATATGATGGTGTTTGCATGTATTCTAATGAGTGGTCGTTGAAGGAGATACAATCTATGGGTGATCATCACGACATTTATCACGCAACAATTCCGGAAGCAACCACGGTAAGGGACACCGTGTTTATGCCAAGAGCATCCCCATCAAGGGTTACTAGGAAGTCAAAAGTGATCTATAGGGATCCTTTCCAAATGGAGTTGTCGGAGATGTACGCGTTATATAGAAAATGGGAAGATGTGATAAGGGAGAATGTGGTGTGTCTAGTAGGAAACAAGGATCACCCCAACGCATGTCTAAGCTTCATGATCTATTGTTTTGTGACCGAGACTCGCTTCAACATTGCCTAATACTCAAGAGAATGGCAAGTGTAAGAAGCATGGACAAGATGGTGCTTCCGTATGCAATGCTTCTAACCCGTCTTGCCAAATTCATCTTTGCATTAGACCCTTCCCCACAATCCTTGGATCATAACTTTTGCAATAAGGTTATGGTACCATTAACCGAGGGTAGAACAACAAGGTTTATGGTGGAAGGCAAGAGGCCACACCCACCCACGGATTCCTCGAACGAAAGGGAGAGGCAAGGAGAAGGTGAAGAGAGTAGTAGCAACCCACTTGAAAATATCGATCTTGACCCCTTGGACTACATTAACCAATTGTTAAACATCCCTAATGAATCACCCGAATGGCAACAAACCAAGGGAATCTTCAAATGCTTCTCCAATTTCTTGAGGAAGAAGAAGTGAAGATAGTTTGATAAAGAGTGGAGGACGGGTGAAGAAGTGAAGGAGGAGAAGAAAGGTAAGGTCTTAGAACTCAAATGTATGATGAACAATTTCAAACAATGGTTTGTAAACACTTTAAACTATGCTCGTAGTATGTAGGTATTGCCATGTCTTGGCACTAACAATCCTAACTTAGGTATTTGGAAAATGAGATTTTACGACTCCTTTAGTGGTCCTCGTCACTCATTCTAGGAATTTTGGCTCTTCCTACTTTGATGTACATTATATTAGTTGTGAACTTGCATTTAGTCCTCATAGAAACGACTAGGAAAAGCATTTAATATAAAGTGCAAAGTTGCACATTTCCTGAAAGCTCTCTGATCTGCAGTTGGCAGATCCCAGCTTTTGAACTAGCCGGATCCCTCCCATAAGGGAACCGCGGGATCCGTGGCATCTGATATGTAATACAGATTTGGCTGCATCAAAATAGTCTACTAGATCACCTCAAACAAGTCAAACATAAGATACTAGAGCCAACTAAGTCTTCCTCAAATAATTGAAAACCTCACTCTCATCCATGGCTTATCTAGGATATATTTTAGAAATATTTTTGATTTATCAACTAGTCAAAACTCACCATAATTCCGCTCCAACACTCACACATTATCTAACACGTTTGATTTATCAACCAGGCGGATCCCTGCTGAGAGGGATCCGCGGGATCCGTAGCTGCAGAAAGCCTCAATCAGCTTCCATATTCAGATTCAAGTCACCTTTTGGTTCTCTAACCACTTTTAGCATTCATTTATTATCCTCCTAGAGCTGATCAAAACCTTAAGAGCATGCCTAGTCTTCTAAGTGGCCAAGAATTTAATTTCCTAATTCAAATTATTCTTTATAAACAAACAACCTTCGGATTAAGTCACCACTCTCACTCACATCTCAAAAATCAGCAACTAAGAAGTTCTTGCTAGCATCATTATCACTATGACTAAGGCTCTTAGCAACAACTCTTCAACTATAGGATCATCCAAAAGAAAAGGTCAAATGATCCATGAAATCTCATCCACCGAAACATCTCCCATTAGAGATAATGATGCTAGAATTCCACTTCATCAAACTCATCCAAAGGCTAAAAGAACCGCAAGGATTAGCATCAAACCTTTCGGACTAGAAAAAGGATCATCTAGTTCAAAACCACACATGGCTAGTTCTAGCAAGCCATCAAAACCATCATTCATTGAGCATGGTCTACATTCCTCGAATGAGCCTCTCCCTCACCCAAACATCTATTCATTATTTCACTCACCACAAAGAAACTCCCATTCACCAACCTTTTCGTTAAATAGGGAACCGCCTACAACACCAACTAGCCCATCATGGGAGACAAGGAACAACCTTGATCATATGGAAGAAGTTCCATTACCACCCTCATTTTTAGAACCACTTCCTACCTCTCAAAATGAAGACCCGCAAACACACATTGAGCCTCCTCAAAATATCCATTTCCCTCCGGGTTCAAACCAAGATAATAATTGTCCAAATTTTCTAAACACTCAAGGACTTGTTCAAGAAGTATGAAATGAGATACATTTCATGTTTAATCATCTTCTTGCAAAGTTGGATCAAATCAACAAGTCCACTCATCCCTAGACTCATGCACATTTTAGCATTTTAAGTCTAGTAACTAGTTAGTATTTAGTGGTACTTGTATGTCCTAGTTCATTCTCTTAGTTTAAAGATTTGTTTGGTTATCTCTTGTTTTATTGGATGAACATTTATATGCTTTGATTATTTTGTGCGTTGTGCTCTTTATTGCACATATATTGTCTCCACACTAGCATTTTTTGACACATCTTCACTGCTGAAGAAACTGTCACCAGATAGTCGGATCCCTCCAAAATGCCTAGATGGATCCCTCCAATAAGGGAACCGTGGGATCCGTGGTACAAAAGCACAAATCTCTACTAACTTGAGTTTTATTTGCAGGAAATTATGCACTATACTCTTGTTTTCTAACCTTTACTTTGTAGATTTTCAAAATAACACATGAAGATTTTGACACCATAAAGCTAGGGGGAGCTTTGTGTCAAACGTAATTGCAAAAACATTTGCAACTTAATCCGATCTTGGACTATACTTCATGACACCCCATTGCAACTTTGCAATCTTCAAGGGGGAGCACGTTTTTCGTCACTTAGACGAACCATTTGCAAACATAATTGCAAACTGATAAGGTTTTAAAAGGTACCTTTTTGAGGGGTCGTTTAAGCCCTTATTTGATCACTTTTGTATCCATTATTGCTTAATATTGTTCCTTTTCACTTTTTAGGTCTCTTGAAGGCAAAATGCTGGAATGGCACTTATTTGGACGAAAAGGCGCGATTAGACGAAAAAGATGGCCAAAGTCAGAATCGAGACACTCAGAGCTGCTGAAAACATAAGGTGACGGCGTCAGGTGTTAATTGTGACACCGTCGGAGGATCTTTGTGACGGGACAGAAGCCAAAACTCCCATTTTCAAGTGACGACGTCAAGTTATAAAAGAGTAGGCCGTCGCAACTCAGACGGCCTAGATGTAATCCAGACGGCGTCAGAAGCTGAAGAGGACGGCGTCACAAGCATAAGGTGACGCCGTCGCAAGTCTAACGTGGCCAAGACGAAACCCTAATGACGGCAACACGACGACGTCACAAAACATAAGGTGACGCCGTCGCATGTGTAATCTTATATATAGAATCCGAATTTTTCAGTATTAGTGTGTAGTCTTTTGGAGTAAAAACCTAAACCGAACCAAGGCTGTCTTGTACAGTATTTTAGGGTTCCAAACCCTATCTTACACCAAGATAAGTGTTTTACTTCATTAATACAATTATGTCTTTGATTATTTGTGTGTATGCTTGCATGTTCTCCATGTCCGGCTAATTTACTTGTGTGTTTGCTTAGGGAATATGAAACTTAATTATTGAATATTGATTGGTTGTGTTAGGTCACTAGTTTTACAAACACAAGTAATATAGAAAGAGATAAGGCGATTGAACAAGAACCAAATACACACACACGATAATATATGACCAGTTATGCGTAGGAGTATGTGAAGGAGAATAACTTGAACAACCAACCCTCAAGTGAGGGTTAACATAAGGTATTTATAGGAGGAAAGCTAGGGCAACACTCCTAGTTTCCATCCTTTCTTTAATGGACATGGGCCTAAGCTCATGGGCCTTCTACATAAGCTTAAGGCTAATTACAAACATAAAGGACATAATAAGCTACCTATTACATAAGAATGACTAACACTTGAATTATAGTTTAGGAGTGATTCCAACAATCTCCCCCTCAAGTGTTGGTGATGAACGGTGAAGGCGTTGATGTAATAGTAGCTCTGACGTCTTCTGACATTCTTCTTTCTTGTGAGAAGAATTGCCTTGATTCGAACAATCTCCCCAGTGTAGAGAAATTGTCTTCTTTGAACGGTTATGCTTTGACGCCATCTTTAACTTTGTTCCTTTGATCATTGTTCTTTGTGATGAAAGTGATAGTATGTTATTGTCTGCATCAAGTCTGCCTCAGGTCTGCTTCGCTACTATAGTGTCTCCACGTCATTCTTCAACATGCTCACACGCTCTTTGACGTTGGAATTCAGTACTGATGAAGTTCTTTAAGTCTTTTAACTTTGTAGATTCTTTGATTTGACGAAGAATCATTCTGACTGTTGTGTTGCTTTTGGATAGAACTTCCATTAGTGATGATGTTGGCGTGAGCATGAGAAGAATCAGCACGATCATCCCGCTCCGGAGCTTCCATAAGAAGAAAACATTTCAAACGGTTAGTAATAAGCGGATTCCGGCACTTACAAGTTTGAACTTCGAGAGTGTTAACAGCATAGTGTGAAAACACAACTCTAATTCTTACAAAGGCCGTTCCTGAACTGGAGTCCCACAAGTGAGATAACGCGATGTACCGAAGTACATCTACAGTTCAGATGAGTCGCTGAGGTACACCGAAGTGTCACCTCACGACTGTAGACCGTTTGAGACACACTAAGCGTAATCCACGGGGAGTTACCGAAGTGACCTGCTGTCAGGGCTGTTTGATGTTGACCCTGGCAGGAGTTTCCATTCAATCACTGAGGATCACAGTTGTGAACCTCTCATAAATGTTCTCGACAGATTGCTAAGATCTGTGAAGGACTCGATATGAACCACTGATGATCTTATTTGGTGATCAACAAGTGATGAGATGTCCAATGTTCCTAAGAGATCTTTTGATGAATCTCGTGGCTCTAGACTCAATAGTGCGTTTTGGTTTTCCTGAGCGGAGACTAGGGAGAGGGTCTCCTTCTTCAATACCAGCGATCTATAAGAGAAAGCCAATAGTTTATGTAGGGTTCTCTGTGAGAATGAAACAAGCTTCTGTAGAGAGAAACTTGAGTGGTTAAGAAGGTTTAGTGCATGCGTCACTGGGTCCATGACGACTTTTAATCTTCAATACCGGCGTCACTAAGTGACAACCAGTAGCATATGAATTGGACCCGGTGTCTGCCCTAAGTTGAATAATTAGGAGGGCTATTTCTTTTCACCATTTTCTTTGCATTTCTTTTTAATTCTTCAACTCCTTCTTTCTCCGTTTCTCATTTTCTCCTTTTTTATAATCATACCTAAGGACTTCTAAGTACTAACTATTTGTGATGTCCTTGGGTAGATCCCTCCGGCTCTGGCGGATCATAGGACGGTTATTGCTAACCTTAGTCACCTTATCACTCCATGACTAACCTATGTTGCCATAAAACCATTTACTTGAAAAATCTCTCACAGTGTTTGTGAATGAAAAACATTTTGAACCACTGTAGAGATAGGATTTTGCATAAATACTCCCCCTCCACATGTGCTAAAGAGTTTTAACGGTTATTTGCACAGTGAGGAAAGAGCGCACACTTTTTGAATTGACCCACTCAAGATAGACAATCCCCCGCGAGACACGGTTACATTGCATAGTTAAAGAGTTACATTGTTAGCTTTTAGGTGACAACTAGCTCTAATAACTACCTTGAAGGTGTAAACAAACCTCGAAAGGTTGTCAAACCCGTCAGAGTTCATGTCTACCAAGAGTTTCTCGAATGGTACTTTCTACTCGGACAAGTCCTTTGCGAGACACGTTTACATTACTAGCGAACTAGCTTGAAATTATTACCCGTCCAGGACAAGTCTTTTCGAGTTACTAACAGTTTAGTACCGTCAATTCGTTGGTTAAGTCTATTACACAAAGATTCATTTGCATTTACACAACATATTTCTTATCACATAATTTTCTCCCCCTCAAAAATGGCATATAAAATGTTATTTTTGAAAAGTTGGCAATAAATATGACCATTTCGAGTGTTGTGGGAAGATTGATGAGTGTGTAAATACTCATCATTTTTGTGTAAAATAAACTGCAAATTCATCTGAAAACACTCAGAAACACATCTAAATGATCAAAATATCACAAATCAGTGTTTTATGTGTTTCAAATTCAAAAATATCAAAATCAGATGAAAAACATATCAATTTTGCAAAAATTGCAGTTTCAGTCCCCCAAGTTTCAAGAATTGTCAAAAATAGTCCCTGAGCCCGAATTTCAAAAGTATAAATCACCAAAGGTCCTTTTAAAATAAAAAGTTGTCAAATTTAGTCCTTTGGTGAAAAAATATCAAAAAGTTTGAGAAATTACAAAAATAGTCCTTCAACTTTCAAAATTGGCAAGAATGGCCCCTGGAAAATGGCAATTTGGCAAATTTGGTCCTTGTACTTATTGAGATTGTCAATTATGGTCCTTTGAAGCAACTTGGCAGAATTGGCAGAATAGGTCCCTCTATTTTCAGAAAATGCAACAAGGTCCCTCTAGTTTAAAACCCTTTATCCCATTTGGCCTAGTCATGAGTATTTTGGACCCCTGTCAAACATGAATTATGACCCCCCTTTTTTATAATATCTGGTTAGTCAACGTGGTCAAACAAACACAATCCCACCTTTCCCGCTTTTCTCCTTCCTCCCACCATGTCCAGCCACCATTTCTTCACCCACCAGCCTCCTTCTCACTCTCTCATGTCCCCCCCTCCTAAACTAACCTCCAAGAGTCATTTAATGCCCTTTCACCAACCATATCACCCCAATTGGCAGAAAAGAAGATTTGGCGCCAAAATCATTTTTAAACGGTTGAGATCATTCCAAGGCATCCAATGGCCAGAAATTGATGGGAAAGATTCAGAGGAGAGAGGAGAGAGCTTTGGGTTATAAAAGAGAAGCAATGGGAGCCAAGAATAGAGTCTGCTAGTTTTTATTTTATTTTCTTATGTCGTTTTTTGTGTAAAACTGTTATTTCAGTGTTAATCTTGTATCATTTGGTAAAATTGTATCAAACTTATGTTTTCAAGTGTATTGCAATCAAATTTAAGCACTAATTTCAGTTTACATTTTCATTTGATATTAACTGTCCACTGTTGAAATTTTATAAGTACAAATCTTGTTTACAAGCTTCAAACATCTCAATTCTCAGCTCTAAATAGCTTATATAAGTTTATAAAAGCTTTTTATAAGCTTGTATTCCAGTTTTAAGCACATATTGGAAGTTGGTCAAAGAAAGTCAAACAGGGTCAAAATTGGCAAAGGAAATGGAAAAGGGTGAAGCAGTATTGGAGTTGGGTTATTTCTGAGCTAATGGGTTAATATTAAATAGGTTAGAGGTTCTTGGTTCTTGGATTCAAACCATTGTGGTTATGGACCTGTGTAAGTGATTTTCTAAAATTCTTGCATATCATGAATGTGTAGTTCTAATCTGTTGATACTTGTTCTCATAGCAGTATTCATGTCATTTAAAATGAGATTGATCATTGTTACAAGCCTGATCAGTAATTAGTATAAGTTTAGTTTGCAAATCATAGTAAAAAGGGGTGTTTGGTATTACTTATTAACCTGGTTTAGAGTTGTGTTTGTGAGTTACCTTCTGGTTGTTCATGCTTGTTTGACAAATTTGAGCACATACCTATCTTACTTTTGTGCTTGTGAACTCAAAAAGTCAAAAATCAAACTCAAATCTGTCTCACAGTTAACTGTTGAAGTTTTTGGAAAAGTAAATCATCATTTTGGGTTTGAAAGTCATTAACAAAGGTTGAAAAAGCTTCATTACATCATTTAACACCATAATCAATCATAAAAAGTGGATCAAACCTCAAGAAAGTCAACTGTGTTTCTGTTTTTAAAAAGTCAAAAATGTCAAAAAGTGATTTTATGCAGAAATTGCAGCAGAGACACAGGGTTCATTGAAGTGTTTCAGGGTCTGATTTTTGGTTTATAAGTAGTGCTTGAGATGGTTTATAAGCCCTAGTATCTGGTTTTAGCTTTTGCCCCTTGGATAAGCTTGTGCAGAGGCTTAAAGTGAGCCTCAGGTGCCCTGCACCAAACTCAGTATCAGCTGAGCTTTTCCTCAGTTCTTGTGTAGCTTACACAGGACTCATATAAGCTTGATAAGGTCTGGTCTTTTGGTCATTGATAGCCACCTAGGTCTAGTTGAGTTATTGATAATTGGTTTTAGGTTTGTAGCTTATTAGAGTACTTATTTATTGGCTTAAAGTTAACACCATTTTCTGTTTTTAGCTTAAATCCAAATCACCAAATCTGTGTTAATTGGCCATCCAGTAGTTGTAGCTTGTTGATTTGAGTTTCATTTGGTCACTTTTAGTTAATCATAGCTTCTGAGATCAGTTGGTTGCCTGTTTAGATCATTTGGCTTATTTTGTGCTTATTTCAATAAGCACTATCACATCAGTTGCTTATTTCTCTATACAAGCACCTGTTTTTCTAATTTTCATAGCTTCTTATCATTATTTTAGAGTTTCCCTGAATTTTTCAGATTTTTATAAGCTGTTTTGCTATTTTTCCTATTTTTAATTAGTTTTTAATACTTTTTAAATAGCATTTAATACAAAAAATTAGAAAAAGGTTCAAAAAAATAAGTTTTCAATTTTCTTAGGCTTAGATAAATAGAAATAGTGAAAAAAGTAATTTTCCATATTTTTCATAGTTCATTTGGTAATTTTTAGTGATTTAATTAGTTTTTAATAGTTTAAAATCCATAGAAAATAGAAAAATAGTCACAAAAATACAAAAATAGTTTTGAAAAGTCTATTTTGATATTTTAGACTTTTCCAAGTCTTAATCTTATTTTTCTAGCTCATTTTCCTATTTTCTTGTAATTTAGGTAATTAATTATTAGTTAAAAATAGTTTTTAATTAGATAATTAGTTTTAAAAATAATTTTCTTTTTCTAAATATTTTCTTATATCATTAGGATTGTAGAAACATCATTTTCATATTTTTAGGGTTAATATTGAGTTAGTTTCATTTTTTTTATTTTGTACGTCGCGTAGATTTTAATTTAAACGTACGTTTTAGGTTTTAAACGTTCATCACTTTAAATATAGTGATAGCGTTTATTTAATAGGTTTTATCTTTTTAATTTTCTTTAATTTGCATTTAAGGCGTTTTTAATTTGTTGCCTTTTCTCGTAGTTATAATATCATTCATAATCCTTTTTCTGTTCAAACTTCTCGATTACTAGACGTTGATTTATCCATTGCATAGCTCGCTGGGACATAACGACCCGGGGAGACTCTATACTCCTCTGATCTTAATTGCATTGGTGTTTGAGCAGTCTTTAGTCTTTTAGACTTGACTGTTTAGCACCGATCAAAGATGAACACTATGAACAATTTGTGAACAAAGTTTGAATTCAAATACTCCCCCTCAACAAGTGATATAAACGGTTGAGGTTTTGAAAAAACTTACAGGGAAGTACTTGTTCTTTTGAGCAAAACCTTGAAAAATGAAAGGTTTGATAGGTTTTACTCAAAAGTAAGAAGCTTTTGCTTCTTTTATAAGGATTGTGGCACTGAAGCGTACCATAGGGTCCTTTCTTGACAATTACGGGTTGTACACTGTTATGTGTGCACAAGCCATAGACATATATAATCACACATCCAAATTTATAATGAAGGAAGCAATTCAAGGGGTACCAGGAAGTCCAGAGATGTTGCCAGGAGTGTGAATCGGGCGTTGAAAGCCGGTGATGTTAATCCTGGGTCGACCACCAACATAGCTTTCCAATCTTCTGAACTGATCCCTTCTATACAACCTTTCATCAATCATCTTGATGATTCTCCTCACATCCCTTCGATCCTGAGAATTCCATCGCTTAGGAGACCCAATCTTTTGTCGTATATCCTTCAACCTATAAGCCAATCCGTCCCTAACCATCTTCAAAGTGTGATCTCCAAACTTGTGAAGATCACTACACGCCATTAAGCAATTTCGTTGAAGTTCACTGGGGTAAACGACTCCGAATGGTTTGCTGATGAGTGTATATTGTGAGAGCTGGTTGATGTCGGGAAGATCAAATTGAGGTGGGGTGAAGTTGACATGGGTCTGATAAGATTCAACAGCCAGCTGGAGATCTTCTACACGTTCTTTGATGACTATGCTTCTGATGAAGATGAGAGTGACTTGATGAATTCACGTTGTACTTCAGTTGAAAATTGCCTCATGCGACCCTGTACTTTGGCAAGGTACATGTCTTCAATGTCGTTGAGAGACAAATTCTCAAAGTCAGCTTCAGAGAATGCATAATCCCGTTCATCTTGCCTTTTGACCACAATCTTCTTGAGAAAGGTGTAGTCCCATTTGGTCGACAGATCAACGTGTTTGATGGCAACGATATCCTTAGTACTGAACACTGCATGTTGAGACTTCTGAACCTGGCAGCTGCGGTAGTAGATTCTTCGGCGTTCCGGCCAATGATGAATCCCGTACACTGCATCTCGGTCGTATGCTTCCACGTTGTTGGAGAACAAGTGATTAGCTCTTTCCTCGATAGCTATGCAGTTTGAGTATATGGCTGCAGGGAATGGAAGTGTCAAAGATGTAGCGTATTTCCTTGATCCATCGCCATCGTGTAGAAGAAATTCCAAGTCTTTGTTGAAGAAATATCTGAATGGGATCCTAGGTTCATCTGGTTGGCCAATTGTTGGTAGAGGTTTAGACCAGTCGGTGTAATATGGAGGGTTGTCCCGTTTGGTGAAGTCGATGTTTGCTTCTGGGTTGAGCCAATCCATGTTGTTAGACATAGCTTGAGCAATGTTTTCAAGGTGATATTCGACCTCGATGGCACTTTCTGAGCTATCTTTCCACAATTGAAAAGCTTCATTCTTGATTCGCCTCAACTCGGATTTTGTCATCTTCTTCACATGGAACTTTTCTTGCATAATCTTAGCATGCTCCAAAGTATTACCGTCTACCAGATCTTGACCTTCTTCAGGGTAGGGAGTGGAATTGACAAGTGTAGAAAACCATTCAAACTCCCGTGTTGTATCTTCATCTAGCCATGATACGACGTCAGTCATTGGCGCCTTCTTCTTCTTTTGTTTTGGCCTAGATGAGGATTCTGGTTTCTTAACTTGTTTGGGAGAGGTGGGTTGTTGTAGGGGCTCACGGACTTCCTCATCGTCACCACCCGTATACTCAAAGTGATCATCGGTTTTTTGAGTCTCGGGCGGTAACTCAGAATCCTGAGGTTTATCAGTAGAAGAACGGGGAGGAGACCTTTGTTGAGTAGGAGTCTGTTGGAGAGGAGGTAACATAGAAGATGATTCACCAGACTTCTTCTTGCATTTAGCTTCATCATTCTTATCCTGATCCTTATCTTCATCGTCTCTAGGAAATTTAGACCTTTCTGCTTCGAATCTACATGCTTCTTTGAGTTGGTAGTCCAGAAATGCTTGAAACAGCTTTCCTTCATCAGAAGTAAATGTCCCAGATCGTTTAGACATTTGTGTGACAAGCTTGGCCACCAATTCATTATCCGAGAAAACTACAGGATCAGATGGATTGATTGTGACGGTTAAAGGTGTTGATCTTATAGTTTGCTTGGCTATCTGCATAAGATTCGGATATAGTTGTCTGGTAAACATCTCCTTTGTGACTTTAGGAACGATATCCTGAAGGTACTTATTAGTGTAACCTTCGATCATTTCGTTCAGTTCCTCTTGACGATGACTTCTCATGAATTCCTGGATAAACTTCCTTTCTTCTTGCATCTTGTCATTCTCATCATGTAGATATTGTATTTGTTGATTGAGAAAGTTCAGCTTCCTGTAAAGCATGTCTTTCTTTCTGACTTGTTTGACAACTTTCACAATTCTTTCATGTGTCTGAGAAATCCAAGATCGAGGTGGTTTCTTCACAGATTTGGATGTTGATTTGGTTGATTTCTTTGATGGTGGTTGGGAAGAGTGAGATGAAGAGTCTGATGAGGAAGAGACATGAGGAGACTCGGGGTCCTTGGGCGGTTCAGAAGTTTCCTTCTGTGAACGTGTAGGACTTTCCAGAAGCAGCTTGTCATAATCAGCATCTTTATCTTTCTCAGACTTCTCAGTTTCAAGTTTCTCAAACTCATATTCGATAGTATCCTCCACAAGCTTTTGTTGTTGCACAAGAGTGGTGGCACCAGATCCCTTATCGGGTCGATTAACCGCATCAGGATTTGGTGAAGAGTGGGCAGCACCACTCGATCCTCCGGGGCCACCCATTTGGTCTTTTGCAAATTCTTCAGATTTTTGAAGGTGTCTGACGAATTTAAACTTCTTCCTGTATGATTTATCCAATTGCTCTTCATCACTTTCTGAGCTTGAGCTTTGATCATACGGCATAAGCACTGGAGCTTTCGTCCACAAGCTTTCTTTGCGGTTCAGGTGTGGGAATAGGTCCAACTTCCTTTATGGGAACAATCCTTTTGCGAGGAGGATTCCTTTTGGGAAACTTCCTTTGACTTTCAGAACTTGCAGCACTTCCTGCACTGCCTCTTCTGGTCTCCTTATAGGTGTTCCAGAAGACTTGTCATCGAGATGACCAACTTTTCCTTCTTTTACTGCTACTAGATACCTTTTGTACGTTTCAAGCTTCTTGAGTTCTTTAGATAGAAGGTGATCAGGCAGCACGACACCCTGCTTCTTAGTTGTCGATTCCTTGATTCTGATAGAAAGGATATGTTCGGACAACAAGTCGTGATTGTCGGGGTCATTGAGCCTTATGGGGATATCAGGATTAAGCCCAAGTGCTCTCTGGATCAAAAGCTTTGTGTATCTGACATAGGGAATCTTTGAGCCAAGTTTCTTGTGAAATAGCATCATGTCCTCCCATATCAGTGCTTCGATTTCGATGTCCTTCTTATTGATCAAAGACCAGAAGATTTGCAGTTCCATGAGCTTTGGATGCTCATAACCACTGTCACGACCAGAAACAGACTTGGTAATGATGATGTAGAGGGTTCTCCACAGTTGAGGAATGTTCTTAAGCTCCACGTGAGAATGCTTAGTAATAATCCCTGAAGCTTCATCATAGCCAATGTCAAGAAGAAATTACAGAACTGTCTCTTCAGTAGGTGTAGCAAAGAAGTCGGTTGGAGCGATGTCAGGAATGATGAGAACAGCCCGTAAGTCTGCAGGAGTGATGGTGACTTGTTTGTGATTAAGTGTCACATTCACTGCACTTTGACCAGTGATCCTCTGCACAGAATTCCAGAATTGCTGAATGTAGATTTCTAGTACTGTAGCAGAGTATGAGAGCATGTTCTGGTAGGGATGATTCCTTAGAATATCCACAGCAATGAGACAAGAAGATTCTGAGCAGGTGAAGGTTTCAAAGTCAACCCTAAGGTTGTTCTTTCCAATCTTTCTAGGATAGCCATTAGGGAAGATGTCAGCAATTGTGAGAACTTTTGGTGCATCCACATTCATTTGAGCAGCCATGTCGTGATCTGAAATAACATTAGCCAAAAGAACCAACATATCGAAAGACATAATGTTAGTCAACAGAAGGTTTTATTGTCTAATTATTGAATATACAGTGTCAAAGATTGTTACGAGTCCAAAGTCACTTGTTTGTTTAATAGTCCAATGTCGTTGTGATAAGTTTCGTGAGTTAGTTAACTTTAAGTTTTAAAGTTTATGTTATCAGTTATAGTTCACAACATATCAAACGTTTAAGCTTATTAGTGACATTATTGGTTTCGTGACGTTATGATTTCATTATTTACAAGTTTGTACACGTAACAATTCATAACGAAGGTTAATCAAGGCTTAGGCGTAGATATGGCAAAGTTATGCGTAAACAGGAGTGGTATACGCGTAGTTGAAAGCTTATGCGTAGGATCCTGACTTACGCGTAAGAAATATTACGCGTAGGAACAGGGGACCTTATGCGTAGAGCTTACGCGTAGGCGTATATTAACCTTACGCGTAAGGCATACTCGTAAGAGTAGACCTTATGCTTAGAGGTCACTGTTTACGCATATCCTTCACAGGATACGCGTAGTCCCATTGTAGAACCTTATGCGTAGACGCTACGCGTAAGATTACTCTTACGCATAACCTTCTACACGTAAGGTGATCCTTATGCGTAGATTGCTTAGTAACCTTGATTCTGAATTTTCACGTTTTGCAAACCTGAAATAAGTTCATCAAAACATCAATATTAACATACACATGCATTCTATAACAGATTTAAGCACAAACATACATTCAAACAATTAAGCGTAGAGATACTTATGCGTAGCCTAAAACCCTAAAGTTCAGAATTTACGCGTATTAAATCTAGCCATAGGATATGCACCAAAGTATTTCTGGTAAGTCTAAGATGTTGTGAGAGTGTAATGACCAAGTTTTAACATCTAATTAGCAGTGAATCAAAAGTGCCCAAACCTAAGAACATTAAACCCTAAATTCCAATTTTTAATCAATTAGTGTTTTTGGGTTGTTATAGGGCCTGGATATCATCAATTCAACATGGTATTAACATCAAACAACAATCTTTTTGACCAAATACAATCACATTTGAAAACACCCAAATCGACTCATAAACCCTAATTATCAAAATCACTCAATTCGTGTATCTGGGAATGTTTAAGTGATAAAAATGTGTTCAATGATGTAAGAAAAACATTTTGACACAATCCTTTTAACCACAAACACCCATTCTTGATTGAGTGTTCATACGCTTATGCGTAGAACACTAAATCAATCATGGACAAAAATTTGACCGTTGGATTAGTATAAAAATCAAAACCAATGTTTGTAAACACGTTAAGATCATAAAACAACTTACAAATTGATGATCAGAAACATAGATTTCTTGAATGAATTTTAGGCGTAGGATCTTTTAGGTGTTAGCAATAAATGAGATGATAATGTTAGGTGGAAGGTGTTTTTATTAAAAATAAGTTTAACATTTTGGCAGTTTTGGTCCCTCCACCTTTTCCTTTTACATCCAAAGCCTTTTAACTTCCATTTTGGTTACCAAACGAAAGATTTTAAGAAAGAAACTTGACGACATTCTCCCTCGACTTAAGAAATATTGAAAGGTTATTAATTTTATTCCGAGGAGTGTCAGTGAACTAGAAAATTTACCACCATTGATAAAAGAAACAACCGGGATAGGATAACATGCATGTACAAAGTTATTTTGAAACAGTTAAGTATTTATTTTCTCCCCCTCAACACTTGATCGGAAAAATACTGAATTTTGAAAGATTATGGTGTTGACGGAAGAAATGTACTTGCCATGTTGAAAGAAAAGTAGATAGAAGAATATTTTTGTTGTTTTATCAGGTTTTATATTTTTGTATTTTGTTTTTGAAAAATTATTTACAAAGGATGTTTTGGTGTTTGACAGGTTTTTAAGACAGTTTTAAGAGGTCATCCAATTCCTCTTGAGTCAAACACCGCATACCAATTCGGTGGACCAACTCATTAAACCTAGCGGGAGGCAAGGCTTTGGTGAGAAGATCTGCCAATTGGTATTCTGTACCCACGAAGTATAATTCAACAGCACCCTGTTCCACGTGGTCCTTTATGAAATGATAGCGAAGATCGATGTGCTTTGATTTCGAGTGCTGGACTGAGTTGCATGAGATTGCAATGGCACTCCGATTGTCGCAGTACATCGGGATTCTGTCAAATACGTAACCATAGTCTTTGAGTTGTGTTCTCATCCAGATGACTTGAGCAAAACACGCAGACATGGCTACATATTCTGCTTCGGTTGATGACAGCGATGTACAATCCTGCTTCTTTGATTGCCAAGACACCAGTTTATCACCAAGAAATTGTAGAGCTCTTGAAGTACTTTTCCTTGAGTCTAAGCATCCTGCGTGGTCAGCGTCTGAAAAAGCGATTAGTTCAAAACCAGAATCCTTCGGATACCAGATCCCCAAGTTAATGGTTCCCTTGATGTATCGGAGGATTCTTTTAGCCTCAGAGAGGTGGGTTTCAATTGGTCGTGACTGATAACGGGAGCATAGATAAACGGCAACGACAATATCATGCCTGCTAGCTGTTAGATACATGAGAGACCCAATAATACTTCAGTATTTGGTAGGGTCCACTAATTTCCCATGTAAATCAGCGTCTAGCTTCTTGGTATGAGTCATTGGTGTGGCATAAGTATCACAGGTTTTCATTCCAAATTTGTTTAACAATTCAAGGGCATATTTGGACTGACTCAAGAAAATACCACGGGGTGATTGATGAACTTGTAATCCTAGAAAGAACGTAAGTTCACCCATCATAGACATTTCAAAATTTTTCTTCATTAGTTTTGCAAAAGCGATTGAAAACTTTTTATGTGTAGACCCAAAAATGATGTCATCCACGTAAATTTGTACAATTAAGATATGTGCCCCGTGATATTGTATAAAAAGAGTTGGGTCAACCGAACCTTTGGTGAAATTATTAGCAATGAGGAAAGATGATAGCTTATCGTACCATGCCCGAGGGGCTTGTTTGAGACCATAAAGTGCTTTGTTCAGTTTGTAGACATGGTTCAGGAACTCAGGATCAACGAATCCTTCTGGTTGGCTGACATAAACAGTTTCTTTCAGTTGTCCGTTGAGAAACGCAGTTTTGACATCCATCTGAAAGACCGTCATATTCATATGAGCCGCGAACGCGAGAAATATCCGAACAGCCTCAAGACGAGCAACCGGAGCATCCGTTTGTTTCGATAACCCTTAGCAACTAGACGTGACTTGTTTCGGATTACGTTCCCTTCAGCATCCATTTTGTTTCTCCAAATCCATTTGAGACCAATGACGTAGACCCTTGTTGGTCTTTCAACCAGTTCCCATACTTCAAGACGTTTGAATTGGTTGAGTTCTTCTTGCATGGATTCAATCCAGTTATCTTTTGTCATTGCGTCTTTAATGTTTTTAGGCTCAGATTGGCAGACAGTGAGTGCATAAATGCAATGTTCACCATCTGTGTGAAGACGTTGTCTCGTAACGACTGGTTGATTCGGGTTGCCAATAATATTAGCCAGAGGATGGTCTTTTGTCCATCGATGTGTAGAGGGTTGATGTTGGTATACATTGTGCAGATTCTGAGGATTCAAATGGTTTGTTGATGATTCCGCGACATCAGGTGCAGCAGTGTCATTAGCAAACGGGTTAAAGAACACATTTGGATCAAAATCTACAGGTGGGGGTACTTCATTCAGAATATCATCAGCCGGTTCATCATTGTTGGAAGCGGTTTGTTCAACTGTTGTATTGGAGTCAACTGGTGTAGGTGCATCTTCAACAGTAGTTGTTGTAGCAGGTGTATCAGGTATAAGAGTATTATCAGGTTGAGCAGCGGAAACAGCGGATACACCTGGAGCACGTTCATCAATATCGTCACTGAACAGAGGAGCAAATAACCTTTCCATTTGTTGACGAGTTAGCTGGGGGCTTTGTTCAGCTGATGATGGGGGTTGAGGGAAGTTTAGACGGTTGTGCCCGGGTTCTAAGCTGTTATACTCAGAAGCCATTTCCGTGAGTTCATCAAAATGAGCATGAATCGTTTCCATCACCTGTTTTGTACGACGATTCCAGATCCGGTAACCTTTAGAATTCTCACAATATCCAATAAAGACTCCAATGTCGGCTTTGGCTTTGAGCTTCCCAAAATCATCACGATCATTATTCGGATAGCAAAGGGATCCAAATACATGAAAGTGTTTGAGATTCGGTTTATGGTTGTGGACAAGCTCGAAAGGTGTTTTGTTGTGGCGTTTTGTGATCATAGAGCGGTTTTGAGTATAGCATGCAGTAGATACAGCTTCTGCCCATAAGTAATCTGGAAGTTTAGCATTGATTAACATTGTTCTTGAAGCTTCCACTAACGTTCGGTTTCGTCTTTCAACAACTCCGTTTTGTTCGGGTGTACGTGCAATAGATGTTTGATGTTGAATTCCCACTTTCTTATAGAATTCACGAAGGGTTTGGTTAACAAATTCAGTTCCTTTGTCTGTTCTGATTAGCCTGACGGTGTTGCGGAGCTGAACCTGTATTTTCGTGAGAAAGGTGATGATCATTTGTGGAGCTTGGTCTTTACTTCGAAGAAAGTAGACCCAAGTCCATCGGGAGTAGTCATCAACAATTACTAAGATGTAGCGTTTGCCATTGATCGTTTGCACGCGCATCGGGCCACACAAATCCATGTGAAGAAGATGAAGCACATGCTGAGAGCTGTGTTCCACCTTTGAAGGAAAATGAGCACGAGTGCTTTTTCCTTGTTCACAAGCTGAGCAAAGGTGATCTTTTGAATACCGAAATCGTGGGAGACCTTCAACTAGTTTGTGTCGAGCAAGATTGGTGATGGTTTGAAAGTTTAGATGTGAGAGACGACGGTGCCATAGCTAGGATTTTGTTGATGTTGCCTTTGAAAGTAAGCAGATGGGAGATGAAGCAACCATGTCTTGCATAGAGATAGTGTAGAGACTAGAATTACGCGAGCCAGACATAAGGTCATTTCCTTGTAGATCACGAATGAAACAAGTTTTCTCCCGGAAAGCAACCTCCAAATCTCCATCACAAAACTGACCTACTGAAAACAGATTGTGACCGAGGCCTTCCACATAGTAAACCCTGCTGATTTCGATGTTCCCATTGACATAATCTCCGTAGCCCATGATAGCTGCGAAGTGATCATTCCCGAACCTGACAGTGCGTATGAACTTTGCAATAAAGTTTGATAACAGTTTAAGGTTGCCTGTCATGTGTCGGGAACATCCGCTATCAACAATCCAGAGAATGATCTGTATCACCTGCATTACATACAGACGACACAGATGGAATAGAAGTAGATGTGGAACCCGAAATGTTAGAGGGTTCCGAAGCAGTGATAGTAGACATACACACATTAATAACTTTAGGCATCCATGTAAATCCTAATGTGTTATATATCCATTTCTGCCATCTATAACTACTGTTTGCTTTAGTCTTTGTGAATGCACTAGGTGGTACTACATTCTTAGGAGGTGAAACTGGAGCTACAGGGACAACAACGCATGACGTAGAATCTAAAGAAGGCGATCTACCAAGCACAGACTTAGAATGATTAGTGGGCCTAGAGGTATTCCGATTCTTAGGATTCCGTAAATGAGAGATTATAGCTTTAGCAACACATTTGTCATGACAATCAGAATTCATACTTTTACGACAAATAACACAAGGTGCATCAGACTGAATATCAAAAGTACTTAACGGTTTAGCATTTGTTACATCACTATTTCTATTACATTTGCCAGACGCAATATCTATAGTGGAAGCAACGTGAGTCTTATTCATAGTCCTAGGGTGTTCTTCTACTTTTGCATTCTTATTGATCTTTTCTTAGGTCGCAACTTCCTATTCTTCGATTGAGTGCTCCTAAGCTGTGAAGTGCGGACGTTTGGAAAAGACGCAACTATTCCTGTTTCAGTAGAAGGAAGCACGTTGGCAACTTGTGATTTGGCAGTAGGGATTCTAGGTTCATGATTACTAAGTGTTACTGGTGCTAATCTCTTAATGATGGTTGGCAGAAGTTGTTCATACTTTCCTAACATTTCTCTTAACTTAGAGATAGTGTGAATCAAATCTTGATTTTCAGAACGAATATTACTAGCAAAATTCATGACTTCTCTAGTGTGAGCAAGATAGTGATTAAGTTCGTTGGATGCTTCATGACGAGTCTTATTGAGTAAATCAAATATGACACCATATTCCTGTTTAACTGTTACAAGTTCTTGTTCATATTTTAAGATTTGACTTTTCAAAGACACGTTTTGATCATCCAGTTGCTCAATTTTAGGATCAAAAGATTTTGTTTGCAACTGAGCGATTTCTTTTGAAAACCAAGTTGTTGATTGTGAATATCTTTTTCACACCAATTAAGACGACGTTTTGCATTGTAAAGTTCGTTAAGTAATCGTTCATTTTCAACTTTTAAAGACTCGATTTGAAGCACCTTATCAGTATTCTCAACAGTTACCACAAAGTCAACATTATCAGTAGAGATATAATCAGATGCATGTGGCAAAGAAAAGAATAACACAACATTATGGATATCAGCACAGATAACATCTTTCAAGAGTCGATCAACATCTTTTCTCAACAGTTTCTTTTTACGTTTAGTATTAGAAATAGATGTTTCAGTTTTCTCGAAAACGACCTTCATGACTCCAAGTTCCTTATGAAAGTCCCGTTCCCAAGACAATGCACAACTTTTCAAATTTTTAACATTTGGTAAAAGATTTTTCTGAAAAATGTTTCTTTGTTCTCGCGCCAGAGGCGATTGAAAGTGTTGAACTTTGATTTCAGAATGATATTCTATCTCATGTTCTAAATTTTTGAGGTCAGCCATGAAAATATCAAAATATCTAAGAATTTTGCGATTTTCAGGTTTTGAGTTTACTTCACTGATGGAAGGTAAAGGACCATAAATTTGTGCATAATCTGGTTGGGGATTAACATTAGAAGACTCAGGTGTTTTGATGATAACCCTTGGTGTGTTAAAAGAATCCGTTGGTGTGACAAAAGTGACCGGTTTTGAATAATTAAAAGGTTTGTTGTAAACAACAGTTTTTAATTTTGATCGAATCTCGTCTTCTGCATCTAATTCCTCTTGACGATGATATTCAACAACACTCATAATAGTATCATTAATTTTATATTCTGCACTGGAAACTTCAGGATTTGGTTTGAATGTTTTTAGTGAAAGCTTGGGTTTGTAATCAGCTAGATTTGGTCCATATCCTTTTGGATTGGGTTTTAAAGTAAACTTTTCAATAACTGTTACTGATTCACCATGTTTGTAAACAACAGTTTTAAACTCTTTGATTTTGTTTTGCAAGCCGATAATTTCTTCAAGAAGGTCATCTACCCGATTCGTTGAATGCTTTTTGTATGCGGATAACTGTTTTTGACAAGTTAACAACTCGGCCTTAGCTTTTTGATTTTCCAAGGTGAGAGCGTTAATTTGCTTTTTATGTTCATGTTTCAGTTGTTCTATTTCAGACAACAAAGCATTCTTCGAAGCGGCTAGATCACGCATCTGTCTCTCTTAATATTTTTTGTTTTGATGAGATTTAGCAAAAGCGGCTTCAAAACCTTTTTTCACGGTTTTCTTGAGTTTTGAAAAAGTTGAGTTGCATTTGTAAGCATTCAAAATCCTTGGTTAACAGTGCATTTTTGCTTTTTAATTCCTTATTTAATGCATAACATTCCTCCATTTTGATTTGATGGTCTTGTATTAAACGAGCAAAATCTGGATGAGGCAACAGTTCGGCTTGTTCAATGTGAGTCACAACATGATCATTATTTAGATCCTCAAGTACAACCACAGAGTCAATTTGATTATCAAAGGAAACCATAAGGTCATCTTGATCGTCAAATGTAACTACAAGATTTTTTTGAAAATCGTCAGAATGAGATGTAGATGACTCATTTTGAACAGTCTGAGCCGTGCCGGATTCAGATATTGGCGGAGATATTAGTTCATATATGATGATGGTTTGTTCGGGTACCTGAGACAAGCCATAAGTGTCATACACTGGGCCTGTTTCACTCATGTGTAACTCATGCATATTAGCCATCAACATAACAGCTGCATTGGCCTGCAAGTCCTCCATATCATCATCTGAGTCTGCATCTGCCATAAAGCTCTGTTCTTTGTTTGTGAGAGATCAACCAGCTTCATCCTTAAGAGCCAAAAGAAGAGCCTCTTTGAAATAAGCACTGCCCCTAGTCCTTGGCTTTGGGCATGCATTAGCCAGGTGTCCCTTCTCATTGCAGTTGTAGCATCGAAGACCATTCAACCCATTTTGAGCATTTCCCTGTTCCACCACTTGAGCTCTATTGTTATTCCTACCCATAGCATTAAACCCTTGACCACCTCCCATTTGACGACCATAACCACGATTCTGAACTTCAACTCGTCCATTGTTCACAACAACCTGATTTCGTATATTGGATGAGGAACGGATACGATTGTTGGATTTGTTGGTATAACGGCTAAAAGCATTAGCAATCATAACAAATCCCTGTTGCAATGCTTCGAACGGATCAGATTCCTCATTAGTTTGACTATGAAGTGCTTGATCATTGTTGTTGTTGTAAGGAACCAATTGATTTTGTTGAGGTTGCTGTGATTGATCGTTTGGTGTGACTGAGGCAGTTGGTTGAGTTGCTTGTTGAGGAGGATAACTTTGTTGAGCATATAAGGCAAGTTGTTGATTTTCCGGATGTGTTGGTGGAGCAATTTGAGCACGGAGAATCCTTTCCCTATCAACTTCCTTTTCATGAGGCTTCAAGTAATCGTACAACAATCCATATGTAGAATGATGCATATTCTTCGCTTGACGGAGAAAAATGACATACTTCTCCCATTCAGGACCAAGACTACTCAGGAACTTAGTATTCACTGCAATTCTTGGCATGATGATGTTGTGTTTATCCAAATCATTGATAATGTCTGAAAATCGATGATGATAAGACTCTAGTGTCTCTCCAGGTTCAATCATGAAGTGTTCATAAGCCAAGTAAATTTTGGATTCCAAATCCTCCTGATTGAGTACAGATCCTTCCATAAGAAGATGAATATGGTCCCACATTTCCTTTGCAGTCTTTTGAGCATCAACACTTCGAAGAATTGGGTTAGGTAATCCTAAAAGGATATATTGCATTGCAAGCTCATCAGCTTCATAGTGTAGAAGTTCTGTTTGATTTAAATCTGCAACAGTAGCAATGTTTGTTTGTTCATCTCTTGGTGGAATGGCATTAGGATCTCCGGGTACAATGACAGTAGGCATCTCAAATGGACCTTCCAAGATAACCTTATTTAAGAACTTTCCATGTGGCTTCTTCAGATCACAAAACCTAAAGAACCTTATCACCCATTGATCGTAGTTTCCTGGAGTGAGCATTGGAGGTCTATCAAGTGATCCAGCCTCATGAATTGATTGTTGGCTGCTTAAAGCTTCACACATCTTTGCAAACCAAGTGGGTTCCTTCATAGTGTTCCTTGATGGATGTTGATTGAAGTCATTTGTGTAGGGTTGAACTTGAAGACTTGGCGGTGTTTGAACCATTTGTGGTGGAGGAATTGCTCCAAGTTGTGGAGTATGTTGTTGATTAAATTGTTGTTGATAAATTGCTTGTTGTTGATTCCATTGTTGATGTTGTGGACTTAGTTGTTGTTGTCGTTGAGAATAAGTGTAAGGGAAATAGTTAGAGTATGGTGGTTGAGACATGTTGAAAAAATTGTGTTGGTAAAAATGGATCTTTGTAGTCGAATGAACCTTTGTTGAAGAAGTGTCCTTAGGCGTAGAAATCACAATTATCCAAGTAGCACTTATGCGTAAAAACACCAAAGTTACGCGTAACAATTAGAAGTTACGCGTAGAATTTAGCTTACGCGTAAGTAGGGAAAAGACGCTAAAGTTATGCGTAGACAAAAGTTAGGTGTAGAAAGTTAGGCATAGGATTATCTTATGCGTAAGACTAGGCTTAGGCGTAAGATAAATCTTATGCGTAGGATTTCTACGCGTAAGCTTATGCTTATGCGTAATTTTAGGGTTTTGCCCTAATGATCTTTTACACTATCACAGTGCAAAAGATATCCAAAGTCGACGTATTTTTAGGCTTATCCAAGCAAGAAAACACGGAGTAAACCACGAAAACGAAGATCAAACCAAGGAAAGACTTACGCGTAGTTTTAGGGTTTCACTACGCGTAGGTTTACTCGTAAATTTGATATTGCTCAAAGATATTACTAAACCAGTTTTTGTGTGATGAAATAGCTTCAAGATCACCAAATAACACAAGAATGTGAAATTTGATGAACCAAACCTTCTAAAACAGTTACGCGTAGAACTACACCCACGAATAAAAACTAGCTCAAAAACAATGATCCAGACATAAAGTTTGAAACTTTTTGCCAAAAAACGTTAGTTTAACACCTTATAACGTTGAAAGTACAAGAATCTTGGATTAAAAAGTGTAAAAAATGCGTTTTTAAGCAAACCAAAGGTATGGTACCGTACGTTAAGCGTGAGACCAAAACTCACTTCAAACAATACGTTCACCCAACTATTAGGCGATTGATACCACTGTTAGGTCACTAGTTTTACAAACACAAGTAATATAGAAAGAGATAAGGTGATTGAACAAGAACCAAACACACACACACGATAATATATGACCGGTTATGCGTAGGAGTATGTGAAGGAGAATAACTTGAACAACCAACCCTCAAGTGAGGGTTTACATAAGGTATTTATAGGAGGAAAGCTAGGGCAACACTCCTAGTTTCCATCCTTTCTTTAATGGACATGAGCCTAAGCTCATGGGCCTTCTACATAAGCTTAAGGCTAATTACAAACATAAAGGCTATAATAAGCTACCTATTTCATAAGAATGACTAACACTTGAATTATAGTTTAGGAGTGATTCCAACAGGTTGTCTCTTATCTTAGTTGATTAATGATCTAGTAATGCGATAGGTCATTCGTTGTGTACTTAATGCTTGATTAAATCTTTGTGAACCTTAGAATATGACTCCTTGAGTAGTTGTAAGCTAAACCATCCAAAGAGTGCCTTAGAGTAAGAGTTTATTATCCCTAGTGGGTTTTGTAGACGAGACCCTTTGGTAAGTTCAAAGAGTTAGGGAGAAACGCATACCCTACAACCTTAGACACACAACGCAACTAGGAATAAGGACGTGACAATTCAACCACCAATAGGAGATAATTAAGGAGTAGTAAAACCTAAGTAAACACATCTTTAAAATATCATATTAGCACACAATAATTAGACATAGACTACATACACCTTAGATTAGATAATTAGATAAGTAGAGTAATCGGTAGCAATACCAACCCCCCAAATCCAAACCCCGAGATTCGTACCTTTCCTTTTCTAAAAAATATAAAAAGATAAAAAATAATCTTCCTCAACCCCAACCTTAGCGTAGTAACTTCTCACTAGCATTCCTATTCCCCTAGAGAACGATATCAATACTCGTGGCTTACCCTAATACTACACTACAACGATTAGGTTCACTACCTAGGGTGTTAAAAAACTTTCTCGACGAAAAGGAAGTTCCTTTGACCCCGAACGACGCATGTAGCGAAGAAGCAGGATTGTACATCGCTCTCCTCAACAGAAGCAGAATATGTAGCCATGTCGGCGTGTTGTGCTCAAGTCATTTGGATGAGAACACAACTCAAAGACTATGGTTACATATTTGACAGAATCCCGATGTACTGCGACAATCGAAGTGCTATTGCGATCTCGTGCAACTCTGTTCAACATTCGAAATCAAAGCACATCGATCTTCGATATCATTTCATCAAGGACCACGTGGAACAGGGTACTGTTGAATTATACTTTGTGGGTACAGAATACCAATTGGCAGATCTCCTCACCAAAGCCTTAGCTCCTGCTAGGTTTAATAAGTTGGTCCACCGGATTGGTATGCGGTGTTTGACTCAAGAGGAACTGGATGAACTCTTAAAACATTCTTAAAAATCAGTCAAACACCAAAATCTCTTTTGTAAATATTTTTTTTTCAAAAACAAAATACAAAAATATAAAACCTGATAAAACAACAAAAATATTCTTCTATCTATATTCCTTTTACATGGCAAGTACAATTCTTCCGTCAACACTTAAATCTTTCAAACTTCAGTATTTTTTCGATCAAGTGTTGAGAGGGAGAAAACAAATATTTTTTTAGTTTCATAATACATTGTACTTGCATGTTACCTTATCCCGGTTGTTTCTTTTATAAATGGTGGTCACATTTCTGGTTTATTGACACTCCTCGGACCAAAAATTTATAAAACTTCATCATTTCTTAAGTCGAGGGGGAGTGTCGTCATAGTTTCTTTCCAAATATCACTCGTTTGGTAACCAAAATGGAAGTTAAAGGCATTGGTTGTAAATGGCAAAGGTGGAGGGACTAAAACTGTCAAAAGGTTAAAGTTATTTTTAATAAAACATCCCACCTAACATTTACTCTTCACATTTAATACTTTACCAAACCAAATCCTACGCCTAATATTCGTTCCACTAATCCATGTTTTGGATCATCATCTTGTAAGTGTTTTTGTGTTCTTAACATGATTATAAACAATGGTTTTGAATCGTTTTGAAAAACAACGGTTAGATTTTAACCTAGGGACGATTTTGTGTTCTACGCATATGCGTATGAACACATAATCATGTTTGTGTGTTTGTGGTTAAAATTATAGTGTCAAAACGTTTCTATAACATCAATGATACCATTTTTATCCTCAAAACTCACCCAGAAACATGAATTGAATGATTTCTAAAAACTAGGGTTTATGCGTGGATTTGGGTATTTTCGTATATGTGTGTTTCTGGTTAATTAGATGGTTAGAAGATGTTGTATACACGTTGAATTGATCATATCTTTACCCATAATTCGCCCAGTAACATCAATTGTGATAATATTTAATTTTAGGGTTTTAGTTCATACGGTTTGGGTATTTTTGATTCATGGCATGTTTGATGTTAAAACTTGAACAAAACATCTCATTAGGCATCTAAGACATCCCAGAAAAACTTTGGTGCATTTTCCATGGCTAAATCACTTAGGCGTAATTCTTGAACTTTAGGGTTTAGGTTTACGCGTAACACATGTTCTACGCCTAACTGTTTGACTGGGTGTTTGTGATTAAAATTGTTAGAAAATGAATGTATGTGTTAATATTGGTGCTATGATGATCTTATTTCATGTTTGTTACACGTGAAAATTCATAATCAAGGTTCTTTGACATCTACGCATAAGGATCACCTTACGCGTAGCATGTTATGCGTAAGAGAAATCTTACGCGTAACGTTTACGCGTAAGGTTCGACATAAGAGACTATGCGTATCCTGTGAAGGATATGCGTAAACAGTAACCTCTACGCATAAGGTCTATTCTTACGAGTAAGCCTTACGCGTAAGGTTCCATATATGCTTACGCGTAAGCTCTACGCATAAGGTCCCTTTTTCTTACGCGTAATATTTCTTACGCGTAAGTTGAGAACCTACGCATAAGCTTGCGTTTACGCGTATATCACTTCTGTTTACGCATAAGCTTGCCATTTCTACGCCTAAGCCTTGTTTAACCTTAATTATGAATTGTTACGCGTGCAAACTTGTAAATATATCAATCATAACGCCACGAATCCAATAATGTCACTATAATCTTAAATGTTTAACAAGTTGTGAATAATAAGTGAAATCATGGACTTTAAAACTTAACGTTAATCAACTCACGTAACTTATCACGACGTCATTGGACTATTAGACAAACAAGTGACATTGGACTCGTAACAATCATCGACATATCACATTCAATAAATAGATAGACAATAAAACCATCTGTGGACTAACATAATGTCTTTCGATATGTTGGTTCTTTTGGCTAAATATCTTTCAGATCACGACATGGACGCTCAAATGCAGAATGTGGATGCACCAAATGTTCTCACCATTGCTGATATCTTCCCTAATGGCTATCCGATGAAGATTAGAAAGAACAATCTTCGTGTTGATTTTGATACCCTCACATGCTCAGAATCTTCTTGCTTGATAGCAATGGATATTCTGAAGAATCATTCTTATCAGAACATGCTCACCAACTCTGCCACAGTTCCGGAAATCTACATTCAGCATTTCTGGAATACAATGCAAAAGATCAAAGGTCAAAATGCTGTGATGGTGACCCTCAACGACAAACAAGTCACCATCACACCTGCAGACTTACGGGCTATTCTTCTCATCCCTGTCATCGAACCAACCGAATACAATGCCGCACCAACAGAAGAGACTGTTCTACAATTCATGATCGACATCGGTTATGACGACGCTTCAGGAGTAATCTCTAAGCATTCACACGTGGATCTTATGAATATTCCTCAACCATGGAGAACTATATACATCATCATCACCAAATCTGTTTCTGGTCGTGACAGTGGCTATGAGCATCCCAAGCTCATGGAACTGCAAATCTTTTGGGCTTTGATCAACATGAAGCACATCGAAATTGAAGCTCTGATATGGGACGACATGATGTCATTCCTTAAAAAGCTTGGCTCAAAGATTCCATATATAAGATATACAAAACTGTTGATCCAAAGAGCACTTGGGTATAACCCTGATATCCCCAAGAGAATCAATGACCCCAACAATCACGACATGTTGTATGAACCTACTCTAACAGTCAGATTTAAGGAATCAACAACAAAGAAACAAGGTGCTGTGTTACCGGATCACCTTCTCTCTGATGAAATCAATCAGCTTTACTCATACAAAAGGTATTTGGTAGCAGTTGATGAAGGCAAAGTTGGTTTTCTCGATGACAAGTCTTCTGGTACACCTACTAGGAAAACCAGAAGAGGAAGTGCAGGAAGTGCTGCAACCACTGAGAGTCAAAGAAAGTTTCCTAAAAGGAAACCTGGACATAAGAGGACAGTTCCTTCAAAGAAAGCTATCCCTATCCCCAAATCTGAACCGCAACAAAAGCTAAAGGATGAAAGCTCTGAGGAAACTGAATCAGAAGAAGAGATAATTTACTCTAAAACAGTCAAAGATGACACTCAAACAGCCACAAAGCCTTCAAGTCCCAAAGGTGATAAAGGAAAGACTCCAGTGATTGAGCACGAAGAAGAAAGCTCTGATGAAGAGCCTCTGGATACTGATTACAGGAGGAAGTTCAAAATCATTAGACTCCAACACGTTGCGAAAGAGTTTGCAAAGGATCAAATGGGTGGCCCCGGAGGGTCAAGTGGTGGAGTTCAACCTACACCAATTCCTGATGCGGTTAATCAACCCGATAAGGGAACTGGTGCCACCACTCTTGAGCAACAACAACAACTGGAGGATTCTATTGAGTATGACATTGAGAAACCAGAAACTAAGAAGTCAGAGAAAGATAAAGCTGATGAAGAAGCTGCAGCTCAAGCAAAAGCTGATGCAGAGGCCGCAGCTCAAGCTAAAGCAGATGAAGATGCTAGGATTCAGACTGTAGAAAAGGATAAAACCGATCAAGATGACGAAGTGAACTATGATGATTTTCTTCTCAACAGTCCAACTCGTTCCAAGGAGAAAACTTCTGAACCTCCTAAGGACCCTGAACCTCCTCATGACTCTTCATCATCAGATTCATCCTCTCACTCTTCACCACTACCATCCAGAAGATCAACCAAATCCACATCCAAATCAGTAAAGAAGCCAACGGACTCTTGGATTTATCGGGCAAAGACAAGGATCGTTAAAGCTGTCAAGCAGGTCAGGAAGAAAGACATGCTTTACAGAAAGCTGAATTTTCTCGCTGACCATGTTCAGTATCTTCATGACGAGAATGATAAGATGTCAGCTGAAAGGGAGTACATCCAGAAGTTCATGCAACGAGATCCTCAAGGGGAATTGAACGAGATGATCAAAGGTTACACTCACAAGTTCCTTCTTGACATCGTTCCTGGTATGACAAGAGAAATGTACACCAAACAACTCTATCCGAATCTATTTCATTTGGCCAAGCAAACTATGAGATCAACACCTATGCAAGTAAACATCAATCCAGTTGATCCCATAATATTCTCAGATGCCGAATTGGTTTCCAGACTGGTATCTCAAATGTCTAAATGATCTACAACATTTGCCTCTTACGAAGGTAAATTGTTTGAAGCATTGCTGGAATACCAACTTAAATCAGCATGCAGAGAAGAAGCTGAGAGGCCTAAACGTCCAAGAGATGATGAAGACAAGGATAAGGATAAAGATAACGAACCCAAACGTTCAAAGAAGTCTGGTGAACCATCATCTATGCCACCACCACCCCGAAGGACCTCACCACCAAGACGATCTCCTCCACGTTCTTCTACTGAAAAACCTCAGGACTCTGAGTTACCACCCCAGATAGAGAAAACCGGTGATCACTTTGAGTACACTGGTGGTGACGATGAGGAAGTCCCTGATCCCCAAAAACAACCCACCTCTCCCGCTTCAACAACAAAGAAACCATCATCCTCATCAAAGCCTAAGAAAAAGAAGAAGACTCCCAAGGCTGATGTCGTCTCATGGCTTGACAATGACGACACCGAGTATGATTGGTTCTCCACACTTGTTGCTGCTACACCCGCCTTAACCGATGACTAAGATATGGTAGAAGGTAGTACGTTGGAACATGAAAAGTTACTGCAAGAAAAGTTCCGAGTGAAGAAGATGACGAAATCAGAGTTGAAACGAATCAAGAATGAAGCTTTTCAAATACTTAAAGACAGCTCGGAAAGTGCTATTGAAGTTGAATATCACCTTGAAAACATAGCACGAGCCATGTCTAAAAACATTGATTGGCTGATAACGCTACACGCGTCGTTCGGGGTCAAGGAAACTTCCTTTTCTTCGAGCAAGTTTTATAACACCCTAGGCAGTGAACCTAATCGTTGTAGTGTAGTAATTAGGGTAAGCCACGGGTATTGATATCGTTCTCTAGGGGAATAATGTCGTTAGGCTGAAGTGTATATCGATTTAAGTCTAAAGGTGAGGGATGATTATTTTTTGTATTTTTATATTTTATGAAATTGAAAGGTACGAATATCGGGGTTTGGATTTGGGGAGGGTGGAATTAGTTGCTAGTCAACTATCCCAAAAGGTACTAACTAAATTAGGGGTCTACCAGTAACGTGAAGCGTATCTACTTATGATGTATTACTCCTTGCTAGCTATCCAATTCTACCTACTGAATTGTCACGTCCTATTGATGGTTGAATTGTCACGTCCTTATTCTTAGTAGCGTTGTGTGTCTAAGGTTGTAGGGTATGCGTTTCTCCCTAACTCTTTGAACTTACCAAAGGGTCTCGTCTACAAACCCACTAGGGATGATAAACTCCTACTCTAAGGCGCTCTTTGGATGGTTTAGCCTACAACTACTCAGGTAATTATATTCTAAGGTTCACAAAGATGAATCAAGCATTAAGTTCACAACGAATGACCTATCGCATTACTAGATCATTAATCAACTAAGATAAGAAACAACCAATCAAACAAGAGACAGTAGGATGCAAGAATTATAAACTAAACCAATTAGACTTATTGAAATTGTCACACCCTAATGATGAAGATAGACACAAGCATCACTAAGAAATCAATAAGATCTAATTAATTATATACAAGTTTCATACAATCATAAGCAAACACTAGGTGAATTAGCCAAGCATAATTAATGAAGAGCAAGCAACAATTATGATAATTGAAGACATACCATAGGATTGGATTAACAAACAAATCATTACACGATGTTTATGGAGTGTTTGAAACCCTTTAAGTTGCTGAACACCTACCTAAACCCTGGAATTGGACTTAGGGTTTAGGGCTTACAAAAAGTGAAGTTATAATGTTATATTTATAGGCAGATTTTCTGTCGGCAAAGAGTGACGGCGTCACACTTATAGAGTGACGGCGTCACACTTATAGAGTGACGGCGTCACGACCATTTTTTCAGCAAATTGTAGATTTTCTCGTTCCGGTCGCGTGGGCTTTTGAACCACCTAAATCCGAGTTCGTATGCAAAAGTTATTGCCAAAACACTATCAACTACTTCGCGCGCATGCTGTGATAGTCTTGATCAGCTTGTGACGGCGTCACCTTGTGGTTGTGACGCCGTCCCCTTCAGTCTCTGACGCCGTCTGGATCAAATCTAGGCCGTCTGAGTTGCGACGGTCTACTCCTTTAAAGCCCGACGTCGTCACTTGAAAATAAGGTTTTTGGCTTCTGTATCGTCACAAAAATCCTCCGACGGCGTCGCAGATAAGCAGTGACGCCGTCGCCTTCTGTTTTCAGCAGCTTTGAGTGTCTCGATTCTGACTTTGGCCATTTTCTTTGTATATTCGTGCCTTTTCGTCCAAATAAGTGCCATTCCAGCATTTTGCCTTCAAGAGACCTAAAAAGTGAAAAGGAACGATATTAAGCAATAACGGATACAAAAGTGATCAAATAAGGGCTTAAACGACCCCTCAAAATGGTACCTTTTAAAACCTTATCATTGGCTCAACCCTGAAGCAAACATCGACTACACCAGAAAAGACAACGCTCCATACTACACAGATTGGACCAAACCTCTACCTACCATTGGTCGACCAGATCAACCTCAGATTCCATTTCGATACTTCTTCAACAACGACCTGGAATTTCTTCTACATGGTAGCGATATGTCAAAGAAATACGCTACATCACTTACACTTCCGTTCCCGGCAGCCATATACTCCACCTGCATAGCCATCGAAGAAAAGGCTACCCACATGTTCAACAACAGAGTGGAAGAGTATGACATCGATGCACTGTATGGGATTCACCATTGGCCGGAACGCTGACGAATCTACTACAAAAGCTGCCAGGTTCGTAAATATCAACATGAAGTGCACAGTGATCAAGGGATCGTTGCTGTTAAGCATGTTGCTCTTTTGTCTAAATGGGATTACACCTTCTTAAAGAACATCGTGGTCAAAAGACAAGACGAAAAGGACTATGCTTTCTATGAAGCGGACTTTCAGAATTTATCTCTCAACGACATTGAAGATCTGTATCTTGCAAAGGTACAGGGACGCATGAGACAATTCTCGAACAGAAATTCAACGTGAATACATCAAGTCCTTGCTTATCTTCATCAGAAGCATCGTGATCCAGGAACGTGTAGAAGATCTACAACTTTCTGTTGAGTCGTATCAGACACGTGTCAACTTCACCAAACCTCAGCTAGAACTTCCTGACATAAACCATCTTCCTCAATATACTCCCATCAGCAAACCCTTTGGAGTAGTCTAACGCAGTGAACTACACCGCAACTGCTTGATGGCATGTACAGAGCTTCATAATTTTGGTGATTCAACATTGAAGCATGTCAGGGATGGACTAGCTTATCGGTTAAAGGCGATTCAACAAGGCATTGGGCCACAAAAGAGATGGGATTCACAGGAAAGACATGATGTCAAGAGAATCATCAAATGGATTGATGAAAGATTGTTTCGAAGGGACCAGTTTATAACATTGGAAAGCTTCGTAGGTGGTCATCCTCGCATTAATCTCACAGGATATCAACGCCCAGTTCGCATTCCTGGAGTTCTTGCTGACCTACCTGAAATTCCTGGTACACCTTAAACTGTTTCAATTTCATACTAATTTGGATGTGTGATTATTAATGACAATGACTTATGCACACATAACACTGTACAACCCGTTCTTGTAGTGAAAGGACCCTGTGGTACGCTTCAGTGCCACAATCCTTATAAAAGGAGCGAAAGCTTCTTACTTTTGAGTAAAACCTATCAAACCTTTCACTTTTCAAGGTTTTACTCAAAAGAACAAGTACTTCCCCTTACGTCTTCAAAACCTCAAAAGCTAGTATTACTTGTTGAGGGGGAGTATTTGCTATTAACTTTGTTCACAAATTGTTCTTAGTGGTAATCTTCCCGCAAAACTCAGAATGGTCATATTCCATATCAAAATTTCATCAAAAATAATATTTTTCATATGCCATTTTTGAGGGGGAGAAAAATATGTGATAAGAAATATGTTGTGAATTGCTATTGCATTCTCGTGTGAAAAGACTTAACCCATGAATTGACGAAATCTGAACAGTCATACATCAAAAAGATTTGTCTTCCAAGACTTATCCGAGTAGATCGTACCTTTCGAGAAACTCCTGATAGACATGAACTTTGACGGGTTTGACAACCTTTCGGGGTTTGTCCACACCTTCAAGGTAGTTATTAGAGCTAGTTGTCACCTAAAAGCTGACAATGTAACTCTTTAACTATGCAACATAACCGTGTCCCTCGGGGAATTTTCTATCTTGAGTTGATCAATTCAAAAGTGCGCACTCTTCTCTCACCGTGCAGATTTCTATCTAAACACTTAAGCACGTGTGGAGGGGGAGTATTTCTACAAATGATCAAACTCTTACAGTGGTACAAAATGTTTTTCAATCATAACCACTTTGAGAGATTTTCAAGAAAATGGTTTTAAGGCAACATAGGTTAGTCATGGAGTTATAAGGTGACTAAGGTTAGGAATAACCGTCCTATGATCCGCCAGAGCTGGAGGGATCTACCCAAGGACATCACAAATAGTTAGTACTTAGAAGTCCTTAGGTATGATTATAAAAAGGAGAAAATAAGAATCGGAGAAAGAAGGAGTTGAAGAATTAAAAAGAAAAGCCAAGAAAAGGGTGAAAAGAAATAGCCCTCCAGATTATTCAACTTAGGGCAGACACCGGGTTTAATTCATATGCTACTGGTTGTCACTTAGTGACACCGGTATTGAAGATTAAAAGTCTTCATGGGCCCAGTGACGCATGCACTAAACCTTGTTAGCCACTCAACTTTCTCCCAACAGAAGCTTGTTTCATTCTCACAGGGAACCCTACGTAAACTATCGGCTTTCTCTTAGAGATTGCTGGTATTGAAAAAGGAGACCCTCTCCCTTGTCTCCGCTCAGGAAAACTAAAGTGCACTATTGAGTCTAGAGCCACGAGATTCATCAAAAGATCTCTTAGGTACACTTGACATTTCATCACTTGTTGTTCAACAATAAGAACAACAATGGTACGCTATCGAGTCCTTCACAGATCCTAGCAATCTGTCGAGAACATTTATGAGAGGTTCACATCTGTGATCCTCAGTGATTGAATGGAAACTCCTGCTAGGGTCAACATCAAACAGCCCTGACAGCAGGTCGCTTCGGTAACTCCCCGTGGATTACGCTTAGTGGTCTCAAACGGTCTACAGTCGTGAGGTGATGCTTCGGTGTACCTCAGCGACTCATCTGAACCGTAGGTGTACTTTGGTACATCGCGTTATCTCACTTGTGGGACTCCGGTTCAGGAACGGCCTTTGTGAGAATTAGAGTTGTGTTTTCACACTATGCTGTTAACACTCTCGAAGTTCAAACTTGTAAGTGCCGGAATCCGTTTATTACTAACCTTTCTTATGTTTACTTCTTATGGAAGCTCTAGAGCTGACTAATCGTGCAGATTCTCCACATGCTCATACCAACAACATCACTTATGGAAGTTCTCTCATAATCAAAGGCAACACAAAGTCATAATGATTCTTCATCAACAAAGAATCTACAAAGTTTAAAGACTTAAAGAACTTCATCAACTGTAATCCAACGTTAAAGAGTGTGTGAGCATGTTGGAGAAAGATGTGGAGACACTGGAGCAGCCAAGCAGACCTGATACAGATTACCACAACATACTATCACTTTCAAAGAACAAAGAATAAAAGAACAAAGAAAATGATGACGTCAAAGCAGAACTGTTCAAAGGAAACAATTTCTCTACACTGGGGAGATTGTTCGAATCAAGACACTTCTTCTCACAAGAAAGAAGAATGTCAGAAGACGTCAAAGCTACTATTACATCAACATCTACAACGTTATCACTCTTTCATTCTTCACTAACACTTAGGGGGAGATTGTTGGAATCACTCCTAAACCTTAATTCAAGTGTTAGTAATTCATATGTAATAGTTAGCTTAATATGGCCTTTATGTTTGTTATTAAGCTTAGGCTTATGTAGAAGGCCCATAAGCCTAGGCCCAAGTCCAATAAGGAAAGGAAGGGACTAGGAGTGTTGCCCTAGCTCCCTCTCCTATAAATACCTTGTAATAACCCTCACTTGAGGGTTGGTTGTTCAATTCATTCACTCTTTTACACCTTACGCATAACCGGTTATAGTTCATACGTGTGTGTGTGTTTGTATTTGTTCAACCGATCTATTCTCTTCTCTACTTCTTCATATTGATGCTTGTGTTACTAATATGGTGACCTAACATGTTGATATTTTAGTTGCAAATCAAAATGTTCAACTTCTAGTTTAGAAAGATGTTTTACCAAATTATCATGATCATCCTGATCAATTTTCTCATTTAGTTCTGAGTTTTGGTTTTCAAGCTCAATGACACGATCATGGGAAACTTTCAATGCAATAGATAAATCATGAAATCGAGAAGCAGTAATAGAGTGCTTAGTAACAGTATAAAACACATCTTGAGCAACATAACTCGAAATCAAATTCTCATTTAAGATATGCAAGTTCTTTCTTTCAACTTCATTATATTTGAGTTCCTGTTCGTAATTATTGACTTCAACTATCATTGCATCAAATTCCTTTTTCCATTTCTTTAATATCAGAATTTATCCCTTTTTGAAGACACTTAAATTGACATTTTAATTGTTTAAAGAAAGGCATGACCTCAGTTAGATAACATTCTTTAGTTTGCTCAAAACCCCTTTCCCCCTCAGTTATCCCTGTAGGTGTGATTCTCTTCTTACACGTTTTCTCAAAATCAGCAAACAGCTGATAAACAACATACAGGCTGATTAAGGTCTTGCTATTAGTGGCAATAGATCTAGGAACTAAATGCATTGGTGTATTAGGAGGATACACAGTTGCTTGAGGCAATTTCCTACTAGGGGGATTCTTTTCAACAAGATTTTCAGCTTTTTGCATATCCATATCCTTTTTCCAGACACTTGTTCAGGGGTTAATAGAGTCTGAGGCTTAAACTTGTTTAAGGATATCCAATTTTCCTTAGTGTAATCATGGGGTTTGATCGTTATATTATTAATTTTACACTCAGGATCTTCAAGCTTCTTATTCATTTTCTCCCTAGAGGCATTATTTAATTTTCTATCCTCTTCCGTGCTACCAACACATGATGGTGTTTGCCTAGGCTTAAGAATCTCATTACCATCATACAGTACCTTATGAGCAGCTCTATCCTTTTTAATGACCTCAGGATTAGGCTCCTCAACAAGGGGAATGCTATGCTTATCGCTTAAGACTCTATGCTTAGTGATCAAGTGAGCAGTCTGAATGGTATTCCCTTGTACGTACAACTTATTTTCAAGCTTGTTTTTCAAAGTTTTTAGATTGGAAAAATCATTCAAAAGTTTTGATTCCTTAGCATTGAATTCTTGCTTAAGCATTTTAACATTTTCTTGAAGTTCGTGTTTTTGCTTAGCAGTTTTGGAAAGCTTTTCTTGTAAGGAGTTTAACTCTTGTTTTAATACTTCTTCTCTAAAATTACTTTTTCTAATAATTGTACGCATTTGGTCATCCATTTCCTGCTCACGGGTGGTTAACTCAAACTTAGCACGTTGTTCACAAATAACAACTTGTTCTTTATAGGCATTCAGTTAAGAGGTAACAGAATCATCAGAGGTACATACAGTGTATTCATTAAAAACATAGTCATCATTGACTGCAGAAGATGCATTACTTGGTACAATCTCACCTTCACTTTTCTTCACATATTGATCATATGGGACAATATTGCTATTACCCTCATTATCAATATCTGATTCAAAAGTCTTAGGAGATTGTACTTTGTTATGTATCTTTTGCTCATCAACTTTATCAGATAGTTTTAATACCTCTGAAATGATTGAGTCTTTGGATGGACCAACCTGTTGTGGTGGAGAGACCTTTGGAAAGACCATAGGTGAGATGCTAGCCATGAAGATTGTTTGGGCAGTAGGTTTATCATTGACGTTAGAGTCAAATGCATCACAGTTAGCTACTTGAAAGGCATTTTGATGATTATGACCTATCTCCTGAATTGGCTGTTCATCAACATCAGCATCATAAGTTCGGGCATTTCCCTCAGCAAGAAACAACAACTCCTCTTCATCCAAAGCGGCTCCATTATCCTGAGCTTGCACAAGCAACATCTTGTCTCTGAAGTATTCTGCATTCTGTGGACGTTTTGGAGATGTGCAGTTCCTAGCAATATGTCCCTCACCACCACAGTTGTAGCACTTAATTGGCTTTGCTTGACCTTGATTTCCAATCCTTCCTCAATTCTGATTTGCAACATAACCTCTACCAACTCCACCTCTTCCCTGTTCATACTGCCTTTCTTGAACTGGTTGCACTATAACCTTCCCATCTCTGACCGTAGCTTGATTGTGTGGATTGGATGCTGTTCTGAGGTTATTGTTGGTGTGTGGGAGAGAGTTCATGTTTTGACTAACCATGAGGGAAAGTTGATTGATGAAGTTTTCCATGAGTGTGTTTGAGTCGGGAGGCTTATATGCTGGATCAGGGATGAGCTTGTAATTACCATTACCCATGGGTATGACTTGAGAAGCTTTGGTGGTAATTCCAACATTGGTGTAAAAAGCTGTTGAATCATTTGATGAGCTTGTTTCTCCATGGTTGGTTTTGAACTGATCAAGAATCCTTTTTTCAAACATGGCATATCTCTCATTCTGAAGAAGGAATGCATACAGTTGCTCATAGTTTGTATTCTTCAATCCTTTGGTTAGCTTCACAGAGGTGACGAACTTGTGCCATTCGGGATTCATGTTGTTCACAATCTTTGAGTTCAGTTGAATATTTGGCATAGTCATCTTGATATTCCTCATATCATTCACAAGCTTGTGGAATCTCACATAATATTCATAGATACTCTCATCTGGTTTCATCTTGAAGTGCTCAAATTCATCATACAGCTGTGATTCTCTGTCTTCCTTAGTTAATTCAGAACCCGAGAGAAGCATCTTGACATTATCCCAAACAGCCTTGGCTTCGGTGTTGTGATTGATAAGCTTGTAGATATCCTTTGGAAGACCTTGAAGTATAATGTTTGAAGCCCTGATATCAGCATCGAATCTCTTATTTTCCTTATCATTGAGATCATCATACGTCTTTGGTCTGTCCAATCCAAAGATCATGGTTCCATCTGCAGCTGTATCAGTTATGTCTCTTGTAGTCTCAATCTGATAAGGTCATTCATCAATGGATTTGAGAATGTTAACCCCATTTTCCTTTCTAAGACAGTACAATCTGATTCGTTGAGCCCAAGAGTCGTAGTCAGTTCTGTCAAGCATGGGTGGACGAGTATCTGAACCAGCTGCTTGAACATCCTCAACAACAGTGGAGATGATTGTAGGTACGTTGGTAGACATGTTTAGATTACACGGGATTTTATAACTCTATGATTAAACCGGGAAATAGATTCTTTCACGGGATTTTACTAAATCAAGAGAAAACCGTATTACAAACAAAAATCAACCAAGTCGCTAAGAATTCTTGAACCAAGTCGCTAAGTAGCAACTCGCTAAGATCTCAATTTCCTGTGAACCAAGTCGCTAAGACCCTAGTCGCTGGACACAAGTCGCTAAAGCACCAAGTCGCTACACAGTCAAGTCGCTAACACCAAGTCGCTAAGAATACTAAGTACAAGTCGCTAACAAAATTGAAAGCAAGTCGCTAACTTCACCAAGTCGCTAGCCGTAGTGGAGAATCCACTAAGTTGTACTGTTTGTCGGCTTGTCTCAATAGACAAGACGCTAGGACCAAATCGCTAACAATTAACACTACAACTCGCTACCTTTTACTGAAGCAAGTCGCTACGATGAATAACACTACGAGAACCAAGTCGCTAGCAAGAAAAACTTCAAAAACACACTTTTCAATCCAAAACAAGCTCAACCACAGTGATTCAAGCTTACCAAATCAAAACCCAAGCACTTACAATGGTTCTAAACACAAAAGTACACCCAAAATTCAAACTTTTACACTAGAAATGATCCAAATGATGCAAAAACCACTAAACTTTTTCAAACTTAAAAACCATCTAAAACCACTAGAAATCCAAGGATATGTAAGAGAGATGATCAAACCATGGCTCTGATACCATTTGTAACATATTGGATTTCACAAACACATCATATCATAAACACAAGTAGGCGTTAATATTAGGTTTTAGGGAGAGAAAGAGTTAGAGGTTTGGGAACTTAGTGAGAGAAAATGAAAGTATTATTATGAGCTCCAACTCTCTACCTTGGGAGGTAGAGAGTATTTATAGTCTTACACAAATCACCACCTACGGGCTGTGGATCAGGCATACAGTGGGTAAAGACCCGTCCGTCCTCCACGGTGTTACATAACTAAATACTACTTAACATTTAAATAATCTACGACTACGAGCTTTCTAACAATTACATATACTTGAGGTGACCGACTCTTTAATAACTGGATTTACAAAATCCTAACAAATTAGAATATATAATAGTAGAGTAATCGGTAGAAATACCAACCCCCAAATCCAAACCCCGAGATTCGTACCTTTCCATTTCCTAAAAAAAACATAAAAAAGATAAAAAATAATCTTCCTCAACCCCAACCTTAGCGTAGTAACTTCTTACTAGCATTCCTATTCCCCTAGAGAACGATATCAATACCCGTGGCTTACCCTAATACTACACTACAATGATTAGGTTCACTGCCTAGGGTGTTGAAAAACTTGCTCGACAAAAAGGAAGTTCCTTTGACCCCAAACGCGCTGCGTAAGCGTATCAGCCACCAACTTCAGAACCTACACCGCCTTCGCCATCAGCTACAGATTTCACTCCCCCCGTCTTAACCATATGATCTCGGAGAGGAGGAAAGGACCATTATTTCTAGGTATGATGCTTTACGATCACCTTCTCCAGATATCCCTACACCACCACGGGTATTCGAGATTGGAGAAAGTTCGCAAGCACCAATGGACCGACCGCCTGCCATTCCCACACTTATGGCACGTATGGAACGACATGAGGAACAAATCGATACTGCCTTAGGTCATCTCGATGAGCTACCTCTTGAGCGCATCGAGTCAGTTGAGGAGTTAGTTGCTAGGAGAGTAACTATGAAGCAGGAGATAAATATCTTAAGCATCGGGTTACAGGAGACTCGTGAAAGGGAAAATAATCTGGAAGAACATCACGGAAAAACGAGTCAGCACATACCTCTGCTGTATGACAACGATATGATGATGTAACAAGCAATAATGAGGCAGAGTGATGACTTAGTGATGGCTTACTCTAGGATTACCACACTGGAGGCAGTGGTGGTAGATATCCAGGCCCAATACCAGGAGTATATATACAGATCATTCTCATCATGATTATAGAGCTTGAGAGTCATCTTGGAGGAGAATTTGGTAGCCATTAGATTAGGTCCTTATCTATCAGCTTTTGTACGACATCCTAGCCAAGAGGTGTGTGGCATAAATATGACGCTTGTATTTATTTTGGTATATGACAAAATTTGCAAGTTATTTATGACTATATGTGGTTGTGACATTATGTTGTGTTATGATATCTATTAATGTGGACCAGAGTTGATTGTTTTACATCTGTGATAGTATTCAGACATGTTATGATCTTATGATTCTCATATTGTTATGATTTCTATGCATTTACCTTGTTATTTGTTATATTCTAACATAACATGGTCATTTTGTAAATTCTAAACATGTATTTTCTTGTGGTATTAATAGAAATATGCCTCGAACAAGAAGATCAACTGAAACTCCAGAACCCGCCATGTCCCAAGCTGCTATCCAAAAACTAGTTGCAGAGAGTGTTGTTGTAGCACTCGAGAGACAAGCAGCAGCAATGGTCCGTTCTGGAAGCACCAGCAGGCCTAACAGAGAAAGCTAGGCAGCTAAAGCTCGTAAGTGCACCTACAAAGATTTCATGAACTGTAAGCCAACCTTTTTCAAAGGAACAAAAGGAGTAACTGAGTTGGCTCGCTGGTTCAAGCGCACAGAGATAGTATTCACGAGAAACAGTTGTTCTGACGACTGCAATGTGACTTTTGCCACGGGGACTCTTTTGGATGATGCCTTGTATTGGTGGAGTGTTTTTTCCAAAACTATGGGTGTTGAAGCAGCTTATAAACTCACTTGGGCTGACTTCTAGAAGAAAATGGTAAAGAAGTAGTGTGCCCGCACTGAGATTAAAAAGATGGAAGATGAGTTTCACCAACTGGTTGTGAAAGGAACTGATCTCAAGACCTACAATCGGAGGTTTCAAGAACTCGCGGTACTATGTCCAACTGTAGTACCTGATCTTGAGAAAACATTGGAGAAGTATACCGAAGGACTACCCCAAAGTATTGAGGGGAATGTTACTTCATCAAAACCACAATCACTGGAAGAAGCAATTTCTATTGGTTAGAAGTTAATGGATCGGGAAGTCAAGTGTGGTTTCACCCAAGGAGGTAATGATCACAAGCGGAAGCTTGATGACAAGAGAACCACCCATCATCACAACAACTACCCCAACAATAACACCTACTACTACAACAACAAAAACAACCGAAACAACAACCATAATTACTAACAGAATCAGAACAACCATCACCAACAACAGAACCGTAGGCAGGAAGCTTCCATAGCTTACGTAGCCACACCCGCTGGGGGCAGTGGTTATGCTGGAAGTTTGCCTTTATGCAACCGATTCGGGATGTATCACACTGGGCCTTGTTTGTTAAATGCGGAAGATGTCAGAAAACAAGCCACATGATTGTAGATTGCAAAGCTACTGGTGCTAACTTGCAACCAATAACCGTGACATGTCACGAATGTGGCGAAAAAGGGCATTACAAGAATAGGTGTACAAAGCAGAATGTTACCCAGAATAACACTGCCCGTGGAAGAGCTTATGTACTAGGAGGTGGGAACACTCAACACAAACCGAATGTAGTCACATGTACGTTTCCTCTCAATCAACATCTATCTAAAGTATTATTTGATACCGGAGCTGACAAAAGCTTTATATCTGTCACTTTTGGTTCCTTACTTAAACTCACCCCAACTGCCCTAGCCAACACCTACGAAATGGAACTAGCTAACGGAAAACTAGTAGACACTAATACTATAATCTGAGGTTGAACCCTAACTTTACTAAACCAACCATTCGACGTTAACCTCATTCCTATTAAACTCAGTAGCTTCGATGTTGTCATTGGTATGGATTGGTTATCTAAATACCATGCAAAAATCATATGTGACGAGAAAGTGGTTCACATTCCGTTCGAGGGTGAAACTTTGATTATTCACACTCCCATACACCCACATTGTGATATTCAAGCTTTGGAGAGAGGAATAAAAGCTTAAGTTCAAAGCTAGGAAGCCTTGGAAAGTTTAGAAGTCCTATTTAGCACTTTTCTCCTTTTTGATCGATTTCCATAAGAGGTAAGCACCTAAGCCCTTTTTGATTCTTCGTACACTTTTAATAGTCTTAATATAGTATGTTAAACATGTCCTAATAAGCAGAATGGGTCGAAACCACCTTAATTTCTTTTTCTTTCTCTTTTTGGTCTTAACGAGCCAACCCAAACACCCATATTATTTGTGAAGTTGTGAAAAATTAAAACCACTTTTTGAAACCTTCAAACAAGATAGGTAATCAGTAACTAAGCCTATATTCATTTTGTTAATTTTTGGAAATCTAAGTATTGAGCTATGCAATAAACACTCTTTATAAGTTAACAATCATGTTGTAAAGCCTTTAAAACAAACCCATACATTTTTGAAGTCAAAAACGCGTTTTTCATTTTCTTTCTTTTTGGTTGCAAACAACCCAAGTGGCCAAGTTCAATAAATTGTTTCTACTTACTCACAACACTATAATATAAAAAGGGTTATGCCATCTTGGAGAGGGCATATCCAAGTTTCCAAAATGACAAGAACGTTCTTAAAAGCTTTCCATGCCTCACTTTTATTTAACTTTGAACAAGGTGTCTCGCAAACCTTTTCAAAAGTATCCCGTTTTGTGCACTTTTAAGAATAAGCTAAATTATAAGCTAATAAGCTGTTATAAGCTTGTTTTCAAGCTATTAATAACTTATATTGACAAGTCATAGGAATCCTCGCCTTTTTCTAAACCTAAAACGCGATAAAAACAAAATAAGGACTATTTTTGCAAACGACCTAAAACGTCAAGGGCTTAAAATGCCAAAAATCTAATATTTTTATAACAAGGATTAAAATTATAATCAACTTGAGACATAGGGGTATATAGTGTTACTTTTGAAACTATAAGGTATACATCGTCATTTTATGAAAGTCGAAAGGTATAAATTATCTTTTTATAAAAGTTAAGGGTATAAACCGTTAATACTTGGAATTATAAGGTTATAAAGTGTAAATACTTAATAAACCGGGATTTGATAAACTTATATACGAAATGGTCTACTTTCACTAACGGTCAATCGAACTATAAAAATAAAACATGATACATAGTATCGTTCACTAACTTTTGAAGAGACTTCATGTTAACTCGTTTAACGCTTAATCGTCGAGAAAACGCTTGTGATTAACATCACATATACTTGAATACGAATATTGAAACTTGACATACCAACTCAGATAGCGTGTCAGAGCTGTTTATTCTCACAACCTGATTTATTTTCAAAATAGACTATTGTATCATCAAGGTGAGTTCATAGTCCACTTTTTTACTTGTTTTTCAAACTCGTGGGGAGATACATGCTACAAACCCGAACACAAGTATTTTCTGTATGTTTTCCTGATTGCTATTGCCTAAGTTACCTGCTATTGCCACTAAAAGTCCCTCATATCATGAACCATTAATCACTTGCGAGTGAACGCGAATATAGTGAATAGATCTATTGGCAGTTGACGCCCCATTTGTGTTAGCCGGTTAGGTAACCAAATGCACTTTATTTGAGAACAAATAGGAGAATGGCAAGCTCCTACCCGAGGACACGGTTGCTCACATCATCATTATGATGTCTGTAGCCTACGTCATTATGACGTCTACATTGTTAAGGTTTGCTTGTCATGAGACTTAGGGCAATATGTTGTACTACGATATTACGGTTTTACTACTATTCGACTTGTGTTCAACTGATTATTATACAAACACTATGGATTCACTCAACATTTGTGTTGACTTTTTAGCATATTTTATCTCATGTAACTAATGCACAACTTGGCACGGAGTGGCTATGGACTTTCTTATAAATGACGTCCATTTCGTTATCATTCATAAAATAATATGTATTTCAATAACTTCCGCTGGGACCTCTTTTATGTAAACTTTGATTTAAATAAATGAATGATAACTATTTTCTTTAAAACGCCCCTTTTTCGAGACGTTTTCTATTATTACGATTATGAACCATGAAGTAATACCCCAAACTTATTCCACTGCGTATATTGAAATTTGAGGGTGTTACAGATTGGTATCAGAGCCGTAGTTATAGAGAACAAAATGCAAACTATAACTCTTTTTCACAATAAAGTCCTCTGTGCCACTACCGAAACGTTACTTATGCATGTATATGTTGACTTCTTACTTATATATGGTGAAATATTTATAATTACCGGGTTGTTACAGAGTTATGTCTTCCTCTACCCCTCTTTTTCTTATCTTATCGAATTCTGAGCCCGAAGATACTCTTCCTTTCTTGGATACACCAGTCCACTCACCAGCACCCAGACGCGCTACATAAGATATGGAGTCTGATCCTTCGGAGGAGTCATCCGAGGACATTGTAGTAGTACCCGATATCGCTCCAGTTCCCGACGATCCGTATGTGCTTGATAGGAGAGGATATCCTACTCTTGCAGATGCAGAGCCATCTGAGACAGACTATTCTTCACCATCCGAGTCACCATCACCGCCACCTTCGCAAGTAAGACGTAGGAAGTTTTGGGTCTTACAGCCTTATGAACCCGAACCCTTTATGGAAGCCTAAAGTCACCACCCAAATGGTCCAATCAGGATAAACACACCACGGAAAAGAGTAAAATCTATCCGATCACGTGTTATCAAGATACCAACACCACCAGTTCCACCCTTACCACTAAATACACCACCGGTTCGCCCCTGGAAAACCTGTGAGACTGCACAGAAAAGGACACTTCCCGTGCTCTCACCATCACCACACCCACATCGTACATGTTACCCACATATGTACCGCCACTGATAAGGATTTAAAAGGTACCTTTTTGAGGGGACATTTAAGCCCTTAATTGATCACTTTTGTATCCGTTACTACTTAATTTCGTTCCTTTTCACTTGTTAGGTCTCTTGAAGGCAAATTGCTGGAATGACACTTATTCGGATGAAAAGGCGCGAATATACGAAGAAAATGGCCAAAGTAAAGAATCGAGACACTCAAGCTGCTGGAACTGAAGGGGACGGTGTCAGGCTTTATTTGTGACGCCGTCGGAACATGTTTTGTGATGACTCAGTAGCCAAATTGCTTATTTACAAGTGACGGCATCAGGTTTTAAAAGAGTAGGGCGTCACAGCTCAGACGACCTAGATTTGATCCAGACGGCGTCAGAGACTGAAGGCGACGGCATCACAGGCATAAGGTGACGTCGTCACAATTATAACGTGGCCAAGACGAAAACTTAATGACGGCGACCCGACGGCGTCACAATTAAAGAGTGACGCCGTCGCAGTTTGTAACACTATATATAGAATCCGAATTTTTCAGTTTTAAGGAGGTAGTTTTGTGGAGTAAAAACCTAAACCGAACCAAGGCTGTCTTGTACAGTATTTTAGGGTTCCATACCCTATTTTATATCAAGATAAGTGTTTTACTTCATTGATTCAATTATGTCTTCAATTGATTATGTGTATGCTTGCATGTTCTCCATGTCCGGCTAATTTACTTGTGTGTTTGCTTAGGTAATATGAAACCTAGTTATTGAATATTGATTGGTTGTCTCTTATCTTAATTGTGATTGACCTAGTATTGCGATAGGTCATTCGTTGTGCTATTAAAGCTTTATTAATCTTTGTTGAACCTTAGCATATAGTTACTAGTGGAATTGTAGGCCAAACATCAAAAGAATACCTTAGTGTTGAGTTTATGGATCCTAGAGATTTCGTAGTCATTAACCTTTGGTAGCTTCAAAGAGTTAGGGATAAACGCATACCCTACGACCTTAGAAACACAACGCGTTAAGAATAAGGATGTGACAGTTCAACCATCAATAGGAGATAACTAGAGAGTAATAAAATCTAAGTAAACACATTTTTAATCATCATACGAGCACACAACAATAGACATAGACTACCCCTAGCTTAGTTAATTAGAATATATAATAGTAGAGTAATCGGTAGAAATACCAACCCCCAAATCCAAACCCCGATATTCGTACCTTTCCATTTCATAAAAAAAATATAAAAAAGATAAAAAATAATCTTCCTCAACCCCAACCTTAGCGTAGTAACTTCTTACTAGCATTCCTATTCCCCTAGAGAATGATATCAATACCCGTGGCTTACCAACTTCAGAACCTACACCTCCTTCGCCATCAGCTACAGATTTCACTCCCCCCGTCTTAACCATATGATCTCGGAGAGGAGGCAAGGACCATTATTGCTAGGTATGATGCCTTACGATCACCTTCTCCAGATATCCCTACACCACCACGGGTATTCGAGATTGGAGAAAGTTCGAAAGCAGCAATGGACCGACCGCCTACCATTCCCACACTTATGGCACGTATGGAATGACATGAGGAACAAATCGATACTGCCTTAGGTCATCTCGATGATCTACCTCTTGAGCGCATCGAGTTAGTTGAAGATTCAGTTGAGGATTTAGTTGCTAGGAGAGTAACTATGCAGCAGGAGATAAATATCTTAAGCATCGGGTTACAGGAGACTCGTGAAAGGGAAAATAATCTGGAAGAACATCACGGAAAAACGAGTCGGCACATACCTCTGCTGTATGACAACGATATGATGATGTAACAAGCAATAATGAGGTAGAGTGACGACTTAATGATGGCTTACTCTAGGATTACCACACTGGAGGCAGTGGTGGTAGATTTCCAGGCCCAATACCAGGAGTATATACAGATCCTTCTCATCATGATTATAGAACTTGAGAGTCGTCTTGGAGGAGCATTTGGTAGCCATTAGATTAGGTCCTTATCTATCAGCTTTTGTACGACATCCTAGCCACGAGGTGTGTGGCATAAATATGACGCTTGTATTTATTTTGTTATATGACAAAATTTGCAAGTTATTTATGACTATATGTGGTTGTGACATTATGTTGTGTTATGATATCTATTAATGTGGACCAGAGTTGATCGTTTTACATCTGTGATAGTATTCGGACATGTTATGATCTTATGATTCTCATATTGTTATGATTTCTACGCATGTACCTTGTTATTTGTTATATTCTAACATAACATGGTCATTTTGTAAATTCTAAACATGTATTTTCTTGTGGTATTAATAGAAATATGCCTCAAACAAAAAGATCAACTGATACTCCAGAACCCGCAAGTCCCAAGCTGCTATCCAAAAACTAGTTGCAGACAGTGTTGTTGCAGCACTCGAGAGACAAGCAGCAGCAATGGCCCGTTCTGGAAGCACCAGCAGGCCTAACAGAGAAAGCTAGGTAGCTACAGCTCGTAAGTGCACCTACAAAGATTTCATGAACTGTAAGCCAACCTTTTTCAAAGGAACAAAAGGAGTAACTGAGTTGGCTCACTGGTTCAAGTGCACAGAGATAGTATTCACGAGAAGCGGTTGTTCTGACGACTACAAGGTGACTTTTGCCACGGGGACTCTTTTGGATGATGCCTTGTATTGGTGGATTGTTTCTGCCGAAACTATGGGTGTTGAAGCAGCTTATCAACTCACTTGGGCTGACTTCAAGACGAAAATGGTAAAAAAGTAGTGTGCCCGAACTGAGATTAAAATGCTGGAAGATGAGTTTCACCAACTGGTTGTGAAAGGAACTGATCTCAAGACCTACAATCGGAGGTTTCAAGAACTCGCGGTACTATGTCCAACTGTAGTACCTGATCTTGAGAAAACGTTGGAGAAGTATACCGAAGGACTACCCCGAAGTATTGAGGGGAATGCTACTTCATCAAAACCACAATCACTGGAAGAAGCAATTTCTATTGGTTAGAAGTTAATGGATCGGGAAGTCAAGTGTGGTTTCACCCAAGGAGGTGATGATCACAAGCGGAAGCTTGATGACAAGAGAACCACCCATCATCACAACAACTACCCCAACAATAACACCTACTACAACAACAACAACAACAACCATAATTACTAACAAAATCGGAACAACCATCACCAACAACAGAACCGTAGGCAGGAAGCTTCCAGAGCATACGTAGCCACACCCTCTTGGGGCAGTGGTTATGCTGGAAGTTTGCCTTTATGCAACCGATTCAGGATGTATCACACTGGGCCTTCTTTGTTAAATGCGGAAGATGTCAGAAAACAAGCCACATGATTGTAGATTGCAAAGCTACTGGTGCTAACTTGCAACCAATAACCGTGACATGTCACGGATGTGGCGAAAAAGGGCATTACAAGAATAGGTGTACAAAGCAGAATATAACCCAGAATTACACTGCTTGTGGAAGAGCTTATGTACTAGGAGGTGGGAACACTCAACACAACCGAATGTAGTCACATGTAAGTTTGCTCTCAATCAACATCTATCTAAAGTATTATTTGATACCGGAGCTGACAAAAGCTTTATATATGTCAGTTTTGGTTCCTTACTTAAACTCACCCCAACTGCCCTAGACAACACCTATGAAATTGAACTAGCTAACGGAAAACTAGTAGACACTAATACTATAATCTGAGGTTGAACCCTAACTTTACTAAACCAACCATTCGACGTTAACCTCATTCCTATTGAACTCGGTAGCTTCGATGTTGTCATTGGTATGGATTGGTTATCTAAATACCATGCAAAAATCATATGTGAAGAGAAAGTGGTTCACATTCCGTTCGAGGGTGAAACTTTGATTATTCGAGGTGATCAAAGTAAGACCAGATTAAGCATTATATCTTGCCTTAAAACCATGAAATATATCGACAGAGGATGTTACTCTTTTCTAGCTCACATAATGGAGAAAAAGGTGGATGAAAAGGGAATAGAAGATGTGCCTGTGGTAAGGGAATTTCTAGAAGTTTTTCCCAAGGAAATGCCTGGTTTACAACCTATTCGTCAGGTAGAAATCCAGATTGATTTGGTGCCAGTAGCACGAGCACCTTATCGCTTAGCCCCATCTGAAATGCAAGAACTATCCAACCAACTGCAAGAATTATTGGATAGTGGTTTCATTCGACCAAGTTTTTCACCTTGGGGAGCTCCTGTCCTATTTGTCAAAAAGAAGGACGGATCTCTTAGGATGTGTGTCGATTACCGGGAGTTAAACAAACTTACGGTGAAGAATCATGTAGGATATTGGTTATTGTTTTAATCAAAGAACTTGTATGAGGATTGAATCAAACAAGAAGGTTTTAGAGAGAGAGATGGGTGGGATACTTTCTAGAGAGAGAAAGGGATGAGAGAAAAAGAAGTTGTATGATTAAGAGAAATGAAAGCACCAACCCTCTCCACATGAGGAGAGGGCTATTTATAGTTCTTACAAAATACGCCACCTACGGGCTGTGGATCAGGCATACATTGGGTAAAGACCCGTCCGTCCTCCACGGTGTTACTCTAAACTAAATAACTAACTAAATGACTAGTAAATAACGATATGTCTACGAGCTAACTTGTGCTAGTCTATATTTGGGGTGACCGACACTTTACATGGAATTTCTAATTCCTAACAATCTCCCCCTAAGGGAGGTCACCCCATGAAATACATTTTGCATCCTAGCTTTCTATCTTTGTCTTTAGTTCTGAGCTCGTAGACTTCAATTCTTCAATTTCTGCAATCTTTGTTCTTTAGCAGTGATTCTTCAAAATCCGATGGCTTTGTACTTTTAGTGGAGCTCTTTTGCTGATCCACGTTTGGTGATTCTTTGAGCCAGATTAGAGATCATCAACCACATCAAATCTCTGACTCATCCTTTATTGTGTTTCCATCATGTGATGTTGTGACTTTTGGACCGACATGCTCACACTTTCAGGATCATGACATCTTTCCATCAGAGTAGCGGAAGCTTTCGTTGATTCATGATATTGGCAGCAGCGTAGCAGAAGCATGGAGTGAATATATCAGAGTCATTGATGCACTTATCATGATTTCTTTAGAATTGAATGTATTGTGTGAGCATGCGGCTATGGATTGACCGCTTCATTCTGACCAGCTGCAAACGTCGGGCGTACCTGCATACAATAATTAGCAATAAAGCGCAAGAAAGTGTCTTTGATCACTTTCGTTGAATTGAGGTACATGGCCCACAGTTCCCCGTTGATCAGTACAAGTACTGCCTGTGATCAGGTAAAATTCCGAAGAATTTCCTTGACAGGATTTCGTAGCTGCTCTAGCTGTTCTCAAACCGGAACGTCTCAAAGAAGACAACATGGAGTGAGTGAACCAGCGAATTGAGATTCACTGATTGATAAAAAGAGATTTGATAAACAATCGTGTATCACTCAATAGAAATTGTTTTTGCAATACAACGAAGGTTTAAAAAAAAATCAATTATCAATCATAAACACCTTTTATTTTGAAATATTTGTGTTGAAACTTGATAGACCTTGATAGATCTTGAGCTCTCGTAGATCGTTAGTATTGCTTATGTAATCACAAACAAACTAAAAGAAAATCTCTACAACTTGTATTCTTTAGCGGAATATAAATACAAGTATAAACACGAATAACTAAGAACTCTTTGATCCTCTATGGATCGTTATATTGATAATAATCACGTAAAAAACTTCTAGTACATAACTCATTCTATTGTGTTCCTTTTATAGACAAGGAACCCTAACTTGTTCACAAAGAAACGTAAAACTAAATAAGATATACACAATCACTTCCTAATAAAGCTCATGCATATCCTAACTAACTTATAGAATATACGGAATACTATCTCCGCAGAAACAAACTAATAACTATACAACTTCAGCATGATTATGTCTTCGGCAGAATCCATACACTTCAGTAGAATCCATTCCAGCAGTAACTTCAGCATAATCCATACTTCACATAATTCCCAACAATCCTCCCCTAAACTGGAATTTGACTTGGTTAAGTTCCAGTTTCTTGATAGATCTTCAATGCTTCAGAGGATTGTAGCAGCAGCAAAGAATCAAATCAAAAACATCTCTTTGATGAATAAACTCTGAAACTCCATATCTTTGCAGCAACAAATGACAACAGGTACATCAAAACAAATTAGTTTCATACTATTCTCATCACATCCAGGTGTGTTTACTCCTGTGAGAGGTGAATCATTGAAAATAATGGATTTGATGTCTCTTTACCAATAGCCATCACTACTGGAGTAGCCAAATGTTTAAGTTCGAAAACTATGGTACACTGATAACCATCTGATTTATTAGAAAATCAGCAACCATGAACGGATTTGAAATGTATTTACCTGTAGCTGTTTGCTCAAGACTAGTCAAGTCTTAAAATTGGTGAATTGAGTACCAAATATGGTATTCGAATGCCTTTACCACAAGCCATATACAAGTGGGCTAGTCAATTCTTGGATTCCAAAAAGGAATAAACCATGGTGAATTGATGACCATACAACTCTCAGCAATGAAGCATGGGTAGTTGCAAACCCTATGATTTTGAGCAAACCATTACAGCTATCAACAAATTTGATGTGTCTTTACCAAAGCTGTACCCTTTGGACTAGCCAACTCTTTGATATACACAAGGTACATCTAGTGAGTCAATGACCATCTATAATGTACAACAAACCTGCAATAAAAGTTAGACAAAACTAAAAAGAAAAACAAATTTTTTTTAACTAATAAAAGAAATAACACAAAATAAATATATTACAAACTATACAGAATACCAGAATCAAGATGAAGCTTTATGTTGCAAAAGCTGAGTCTTAATGATTCCAACACATTTTTCAGCATGTAACTTATCATTACCAACTGGATCTGGAGGAACTTCCAACTTCTGTCTAAGCATTCTTTCCATCAGCCTCATAGACAATGGATAATTCTTATTAGCAAACATACATACAGTAATCCCACTCTTTGTTTCCACCACATGCACACTAGGCAAAGGATAAAATCTCCAAGTCTCAACCTTCCATCGATGTGAATTCTTCCAAATATGATACCCTTTGTTCTCAGCTCCACAATCTCACCACCAAGAGAAGATTTAGTCTCTGCAAGTTCCTTTTTGAGAGCATCCACCTCAGCTACATACCTGTTCACTAGAGCATAGACAGATGTAAGTGTAATAGGGTCCTCAGTTCCACTATCTGATTGCTCAGTGGTAATGGGAACTTCATTGGACCTTTCAGGAGAAACATGGTCATGCTCAACATAAATATAACCTTCATTAAATGGTTCCCTGTGTGGACTAGGTGTGGTCAGTCGATTAGGTTCAGACTCAAATGAATCAAAACCAACCTGTGTAGGTGGTGGACTAGGACTAGATCTAGGTGAAGGTATAGGTGGAGGTCAGTCAGGAGAAACATTAGATGCTTCAGCAGTTGTAGAAGGTCCCTCATCAATGGCAACTGAAGGATTACCATCAGTAGTAACATTGGTAGAAGGTGGATTATTAACAACATTATCCTCATCAGCAACCTCATTCCCCTGAGGCAACATAGCTGCTAGTAAAGGATAATGTGTCCCCTCAAATTTAGTTCTCATTGAAGCAAATAGTTTAGTAGTTAAAGCTCCTATGGGATAAAAGGCTTGAGCTTGGGTATTAGTGTCTATAATCATTTGCAAAAACCTAGGGTACATTAAAAACTTAAACTTTTTCTTATGAATATTTTCAACCATATTATCAAAAATAAACATAGAAAAATTATAAGTTAACCCTTGAGAAAGACAAACAATACCACAACCCAGTTGAGTAGAAAACTGATCCCATCCTCCTGATTTATTGCTCATGCACTGAAGCAATGTGTGAACTAAAAACCTCTACATCGGGCAAAGCTGATTCTTGAGCCACATATCTGTTCGTTCACCTTGGTATCTAATAGCTCTCAGTCCATCTAGTATCACCACAGAATTAGAATGATAAACCCCATTCTAATCATCCAAACGAAGTCGACGTCTAATCAACTCCTCTGTCACAACATACTCGACATCATCAACCATAGCCACGATCTCTGTTTCACTACGTTTTGAAGCAGATGCCCAGAATTGAGTAACCAAAGATTCATAAATAGCATTAGGAGAATGTGATAAAGCATAATGAATCTTCGACCTCTTCAAAAACTCCACCATTGGTTTATATAGATCATCACCCTTAGCTGTTCCCAGAAAAGCTACTTTATTATGATCATGTTTTAATTGAATCGCCATAAGAACTTTAGATAATGAATTACGATTCAATCAACTGATGGTGTGTTTAAATCGAATAAAGAGGGAATCAGTTAAAATTATACGTCGATATGCAAATAGGGTATAAGGAGAAGTTTCCCAAATTTTGGTCAAAGATATTAAGTTGTTGACCAACGCTGACGTGTAATGCAACCTTTTACCAAATTTAAATTCTAACTTCGGCAGAAACAATGGTCAATCTGCTAAAGTGATACAATCAGCAGAAGCAATTCACGTATTCAAGAAGCTTCAGTAAATATCTTTTTACTGTTTCACCCAACTCGCATTAAATCTCATTAAACCTTGAAACCGTCTATAAAACACTCCCCAATGCACACTTATCTTTCATCAATTTCCCCCAAATACCATCACAACCCTAATTCCACTATGACCCATAATCAACCACAATAAACCATGAATAATAAACCAGAGGTTGTAGATCCAACCTTTTCTCCATCATCATCATCCAGTGATTTCCTACAGTTCTTCTCATATCCATATGACCCACGACCATTAAAATCCCCATTTCTCAGTTCTTCTGATGATGACAGTGTAGTGAATCCAAGTAAATCTTCTGATGACTCTGATGGGTCCACTATGAAGAAAACATCTTACTCCCAACCTTCAGCATCTCAACCTCAACAAAGGCCTCGTCCTGAAAGAGAGGTGGTGCTTGCTCTTTCTGCGCCATGGTTTGGTGCATCATCACATATCGTATAAGAGAAGTGCTACAGGAAGGTGAATGGATTGCTTTTTGGTGAAACCAAGTAGATGAAGCACAAAGGACATGTGTATTCATCTTCATCATCATCGTTTGCATCAATCCATCCTTCCCATTTTGATCCTTAGCATCTTCATCGTACTGGTCATGCATATCCAACCATCGAGATAGAAGGAATGGGTGGTTATGCAAGACATCACAAACGCATATCCAGCAGCTGAAATGGAAGATATGAGCAATCATGCATATCCAACAGCTGTTGGAATAGATGATATAAGCTAAATAGGTTTAGAAGATCATGTATAGAACTGTTCTTGCAGTTGTGTTTGAAGTTGATTGTACTCTGTAAGCTGTAAGTTGTAAACTGTTTCTCTAATGAATGAATTTCAATGAACTTCAGTACTTCTCTTAAATGAACACTTTAACTTCAGTACTTTCTCTTCAGTAGAAACAAATTGTTCACTTCAGTACTCTGATTTCAGAAGAAACAAGCTTACTTGACCATTTTCCATTTGACCAATCATGATGAACTTCAACTTATATAAGCAATCTGCAAAACAAACCAAACAGAGAAACACATAAACCAAACAAAGACAAACAAAAATATCATTACATTAGCTGGTTAGTGTTAGAAAACCAAAGAAATCAAAAGTATACACAGAAAACTACAAATATACATACTAAATATGCAAAGTGTACACAAATCCTCCCCTGAGGCATATGCCTCCCATGAGGCCTATGCCTCCCCTTAAACTTTGCAGTTAAGGGTTAAGCATACCAATATGGACCACAAGGTGTTGAAACCTTGGTCTATCAAAAGCCTTAGTTAACAAATCTGCCACATTATCATCAGTGTGAATTTTAACCACTTTTATCAAATGTTTGTCATATGCATCTCTTATAAAGTGGTGCCTGATATCAATATGTTTTGTTCGACTGTGAAAAACTGGATTTTTAACAATGCATATGGTACTTTGATTATCAATAAAAATTGTTGTGTTCATGAAGTTATACCCATAATCCAACAATTGATTTTGTATCCAAAGAACCTGTCCACAGCAATTTGCAGCAGCAACGTACTCTGCTTCAGTAGATGAGGTAGCCACAATTATTTGTTTCTTGCACTGCCAAGAAATCAATCTTTTTCCTAGGAATTGGTAACCTCCAGTGGTGGACCTCCTATCCAGATTAGCACCAGCATAGTCACTATCACTATATGCTTCCAGTTTAAATGGAGAATCTTTTGGGTACCAAAGGCCTAGATGAGGTTGGCCTTTGAGGTACTTAAAGATCTTCTTTACAGCATTGAGATGGGAAGTAAGTGGAGTAACTTGATGTCGAGAACAAACACTCACAGCAAAAGTAATATCAGGCCTTGAAGCTGTTAGATACATCAAAGAACCAATCATAGATCTGTATAAATGAACATTCACTGGTGGATCTACTTCATTGTTGGTCTTTGTCTTTGGAGCTTCATAAGGTGTAGTGGTAGTCCTGACACTCTCCATACCAAATTTCTTTAATATGTCCCTCACATATTTGTCCTGACTGATAAAGATACCATCAGGTTTCTGCTGAACTTGGAGACCCAAGAAGAAAGTCAACTCCCCCATAGCACTCATCTGAAACTCTCCCTTCATAAGCTCCTCAAACTCCCTGCACCAAGCTTCCTTTGTGGATCCAAAAATAATGTCATCCACATACACTTGCACAAGAATAATATCTGTGGAATTCTTCTTAAGGAAAAGTGTCTTATCAATTGCACCTCTTCGATAACCATGCTTCAGCAGAAATGATGAAAGCCTAGCATACCAAGCTCTGGGTGCCTGATGAAGTCCATAGAGAGCTTTGACTACCTTGTAAACATGATTAGGATGATCTGGGTCTTCAAATCCTTTAGGTTGAGTGACATAAACCTCCTCTTCTATTTCACCATAGAGAAAAGCACCTTTAACATCCATCTGATACACCATAAATCCCATTTAAGATGCATAAGCCAAGAATATCCGTATGGCTTCAACTCTAGCCACAGGTGCAAACACCTCATCATAGTCAATTCCCTCATCTTGTCTATACCCCTGAGCTACCAATCTCGCTTTGTTTTTAATGACAACACCCCTTGCATCTATCTTATTCTTCAGAATCCATTTAGTCCCAATTGCATACTTGCCATCAGGTAGTGGTACCAAGATCCATACCTGCTGATTTTGAAATTGTTGCATCTCTTTTTGCATTGCCTCAAGTCAACTTGAATCATCAAGAGCCTGAGTAACACTGGTTGGTTCCACCTGTGAGAGAAAACAAGCAAACAGACAATGTTCATAGTCTGTGTGATTGTCTCTTTGCTGATTTGAGACATAAGAGATAAAAGCCACTTGACCATATTTAGAACTTGTCACAGAACCCCTATTTCTAACAGGTGCATTAGGATCACCAATAATATTGGACTGCGGATGAGTATTGTTGATCCTTTTAGTAGCAGTGGTGTTGACATCAATGGAGGTATCAAGATTAGTCACAGTAGGTTCAAAATCAGTGTCATAGGAAGGTGAGGTGAAGATGCTAGCTTTGGGTTGATGATGACCAAGATCTGAAGGTTTTGGAAAACGTGTATAAGGCTCCCCAAAGTCTGTAGACACTCTAGTAGAAATAGGAGTAGAAACAACATGTCTTTCAGCAGATTTGGTGATGTTAGGAGAAATATGGTCACTTTCAGCAGAATTGTTGCTTCCACTGATTGCTTCACTTGCACTCTCCTTAGCATTCCTCTCAGCATCTAGATTAGATGCATACTCTTGTTTCTTCAGTCTAGCAAGGTCTTCAGCATAGTGTGAGTCATCTTCACTCTCATCAGTAATATCGGTAGAAGTGTCACTCACAAAATTGTTAGGGGAAAAAGAAGGCACAACAATGGGTTGTTCATCATCTTTAAACTCACTGTCAGAATCAAATAATCAGTTAGCCATATGTCTAGAGTAACCCAAATAATCAGTTAAGTAATCAAGATCAAAAGACCAAACATGACCCTGTCCTTGAACATTAGGCTTGTCTTCTAGAAATCTCAGGTTCAAAGTCTCCTCAATCTTCTTAGCAGATAAATTGTAAACCCTGTAAGCCTTACTATGAGCAGAATATCCCACAATATAACCATCATCAGCTTTCTCATCAATTTTCCCAGTGGATCATTTGTATTCAGAATGGTCACTTGACAACCAAAAGGTTTAAGGTAATGAATAGCAGGAACTTTCCCATAGAGAAGTTCATATGGTATTTTGAAGTGAGGTCTAGTAATGGACACCCTATTCAGTACATAACAAGCTATACCAACAGCTTCAGTCCAAAACATGGTGGGTAACTTAGAGTCTGCCAGCATTGATCTTGCAGCCTCTATTAAGGTTCTATTCTTCCTTTCAGCCACCCCATTTTGTTGTGGGGTTCTTGGAGTGCTGTAGTCCCTTTTTATCCCTTTTGACCTACAGAGTTATATAAGTATAGCATTCTTGAACTCTGTTCCATTATCACACCGAATTCCTTTAACCTTTTTGTTTAACTGATTTTCAATAAGGGTAATGAACTCTTTCAACACTTGAGATGTTTCATCTTTGGTCCTTAGAAAGAATACCCAACAAAATCTACTATAGCCATCAGTGATAACTAGACAAAAATACTTATGATCAATGCTTCTAACTTGAGTTGGACCAAAAAGATCCATATGAAGCAGCTGAAGAGGTTCAGAAATAATGTTCACAGCAGTAACAGCCTTATATGAGGCTCTGTGTTGCTTCCCTTTGTTGCAGGCAACACAATTATGATCATTGGTGAAAACTTTGGAAGGAAGACCTTCAACAAGACCCAGTTTTGAGAGCTTGTTTATGGTCTTGAAGTTCACATGAGCCATCCTCCTATGCCATTTGGTAGACTCATCCAGGGATGCTTTAGCCACCAAACATGTTAAATCACCTTCTGGTTTAACATCAGTTAAGTTGAATGTATACAGATTGTGATTTCGAAGAACTCTCAGCAGAATTGCGGTTTCTTCTAGGAGTTTGAAGTCTTTAGATAACACAAGACATTCATCCTTTGAGAAGAGTATTTTGTTCTTGGTGTCATAAATTTGTGAAACTAAGAACAAATTGAAGTGTTGGAGTTCCTTAACATAGTATACATTCTCAAAGTCCAGTTGAGGTGTTTTGATGGTTCCTTTCCCAGTAATTCTTCCATCACTTCCTCCAAAGGTCACATTGCCTCCTCCTTCAATGGGTACAAAGTTGTGCATATCTCTGTTTCCTGACATACTTCTTGAATAACCACTATCAACTATGCCAACATCTTTATGCTTAAGAGGATGATCCTACAACAACAACAAAAAAAAATATACAAACTATTAGTACACTATTGAGGCTCAAGTCATTGCTAACTTGAACCTGCCTTGTGGATCATATGAGTGATGCCATGCAGATGTATAAGATCCACTATTGTTCTTGGGTTTCCATTGAAATTTGGGTCCCTTTGTTTTCCAAGAACAACCTGCTGAGGACTTGACAGCAGTATCCCAATACCCTTTCCCAGCATTCATTGAGTCAACATATCCAGGCCAATAACCATTATTAAAATATGAACTTGTGGGTTGAACAAATGGTCTAGCAACTGAACTTCTCCAATAATAAGGAGAATTGGTATAAGTTGCTTGTGGAACATAAGGTGGTATACTATTAACATTATTCCACATTGGTCTAGATTTCCTAGAATCATCACACATACCCATCCTTTGCTCATGATAATCAAAATCCTTAATTAAATGAAATTTACTTCCACACACAAAACATGTCTTCTGTTTAGAAGATTTATTCAAACCAAAAGATGTTCTATTACAAGCAGAAGTATTCAAACCAAAACCATGAAAAGAATTATTTTTAACAGAATTATTATGCAAAGAATTAAAAAGCAAGTCTTCAGAGGCAACTGTCTTGGAAGTGGATTCCTTGGCAGCAACTCTGACATGCTTATTGGTAGTCTTGGGTGTAGGCAGGGGTGAAAACTTGGGAAGGTCAGACTTGTCATTTGAATCACACTCTGTAGACCCTTGGTCGGAGGACTTGTCAGTGTTAACACAAGAGACAAAGTCATTAGAAGAAATATCAGGGTCTGGCAAGTCATTTGACTTTTTGCCATATAGACGGTGTGATCCATCAAAGTCAACAGTAATGGAAAGGTCAATGGGCATGTGCTCACCTCTAATAGGTCCACGTACAACATGTAGGTCACCTTCTTTCACAAAATTAGCTTGGCCTGCTGGTGTAGATTTGCGTGTGTCATCCCTAGCTTCTAACCCTACATACTTCTTAAAGCCTAAACCTATAGAAGTATTTGGAGTTTGACTAGCATAGATGTGACTAGCTAATTTTTTTCCATTTAATAACCATTCTTTATGCCTAGCAATTTCCTCATCTAGTTTCTCTTTTAGCTCTAAATTTTCTGACACTACAGCTGCTCTTAACTTCTCAGACCTTTTTAACTCATTTTTAGCACATTCGAGATCCCTTTCTAATACACCTAACTTCTCATCATAAGCTATTTGATTCTTCTGAAACCAAACCTTTTGTCTTTCTAGTGTTTTTAAAGCCTGTTTATAAGCTTCAACTTCCACATAGCATTCATTGTATTTAGGTTTCAAAATATCATAAGCTTCTTTGAGTTCATTATAACGCTCACTACAACCAAACAAACAGTTTTGTACCTGAGAGATGCCCATCAAGGCAATCTGATCATGCCTATCCTCTGAAGTACAGCTAGCCAGCAACCCAATATTTTTAGCACCAGAACTGTCATCATTCTCCTGATCATGAAGCTTCCAGTCAACATTAGCATCCATAGTAACAAGAGCAGCTGAGGATCCAGGCTTCGAGTTTCTAGCTTCCCTCTGATTCTGCTGATAGGAAGAGTATCTTACCTCATCACTAGCTTTCCTATCCTTGCACTCTCTGGAGAAGTGACCCATCTGTTGACATGTAAAACACTTGACCTTCTTTTTGTCAAACCTTGCTGGATCTCTTCCTTGGAATCCAAACCTCCTTCCAGCTTTGCGCTCAAACCTCTTGATTTCCATAGATAGCATAGCCACTTGCCACTTTAACTTCATCTCCTCCATCTCCAGTGGGTCAATCTGATCTAAATCCTCATATGCCAGTTCCTGCTGAGGATCATAATCAGCAAAGAAGGATCCAAGAACATCTTCCATTATACCACTAGATTTAGAGTGAGAGCTTGATGAAGGAGTAGTATAAGATGATGATGAGTAAGTTGGACTTGGACCATAACTCATCTTTGGGGTGGAGGCTCCTACAAATGCTGTGTGACTAGCAGTAGATGATGAACGAAAAGGACTTCTCACATCATGTTCAAGAGCTTTAAGTTTGTTATACAACTCATCAAAAGTAAGCATATCCAGAACACCTTTAGCTTTTAAAGCAATGCTCACTTGTAGCCAGGATGGAGGTAAAGACCTCAAGAACTTAGAATTACAATCATCATTATCTGGCTTTGCCTGCAGCTGATTTAACTGACTTAAAATCTTGTGAATTCCTTCCGCTTCAGATATTTGAAAATCTTGAAACTGTTGTCTCAGCATCGACTTTCTCATTCTCCTAGACTCCTCATTCCCACCGAACTTCGCCTTGATTGCTAACCATATGTCCTTAGCATTATTCATGAAGTGAAAATCACTCAAGTGATCCTCAGGAATAGCTTGAAGAAGAATTGTCTTAACTTTGGTTTCTCTCTGAACCACCAGTATTTCTTCAGCAGATTTGGGAGGAACAAAAGTAAGATTGCCATCAGCATCATTGGTAGTTCTCTTCAAACTGTTTCCCTTCTTTACTATCTCCCATAGATTTCAATCAATGTTGGAGATCCAGTTTTGCATCTTCATCGCCCAAAGATCATATTCCTCCCTTTTAAGATAAGGAAACTTAACATTACTGTTCGAGAGACTTAGTTGTTGCATTTGTGTGGAGTTTTGGTTGTTGGTGATTTCGATATCAACGTCTGATCCAGGTATGGTGATTTTTGTTTTGGTTGTAAGGGTGTTTAGAAAAACCTGTTCTTAGTATCGTAGAGACTCTCACGAGGCTCTGATACCACTTGTTGAAACTTGACAGACCTTGATAGATCTTGAGCTCTCGTAGATCGTTAGTATTACTTATGTAATCACAAACAAACTAAAAGAAAATCTCTAAAACTTGTATTCTTTAGCGGAATATAAACACAAGTATAAAAACGAATAACTAAGAACTCTTTGATCCTCTATGGATCGTTATATTGATAATAATCACGTAAAAAACGTCTAGTACATAACTCATTCTATTGTGTTCCTTTTATAGACAAGGAACCCTAACTTGTTCACAAAGTAACGTAAAACTAAATAAGATATACACAATCACTTCCTAATAAAGCTCATGCATATCCTAACTAACTTATAGAATATACGGAATACTATCTCCGCAGAAACAAACTAATAACTATACAACTTCAACATGATTATGTCTTCGGCAGAATCCATACACTTCAGTAGAATCCATTCCAGCAGTAACTTCAGCATAATCCATACTTCACACAATTCCCAACAATTTGTACACAGTCGATGTGCTAAAGAAAAGAGTTTTTAAGCACAACGACCGGTTTTTTCAAAGGTATCCGTCAATCCATAACCTGAACCAGGATTGATTCAAAAGATTGAATCGCCCCATTGTTTCTGTTCAGTTGTCACATGGTTGATCTATTGAATAGATCTCACATGCCACCCACCAGGAGCTTGTTTGATGTTGGCTCCAGAAGGCTTTCCATCTTCATTGTGAATATGTTTGCATATCACTCAGATGTTCTGGCAATACCACAAGGATAATGCGTAGGACTGAAGATATAATCTCTCTTTCCATATTGTGTGAAACAGAGAGTCTTCATTGAAAGTGTCCTAATGAGATTTATAGATGATCTCGTGGCTCTAGACTCAATTTGTGCATATTTGGATCCAATGTCGGAGACTAGAGACAGGGTCTCCTTCTTCAATATCAACAAACTCTAAGAGAAAGTCGATAGATAATGTCAGTTCCCCGTGAGAATGAAACAAGCCCTTTTAAGAGGAACTTGAGTAGCTTGGGAAGTTTAGTGCAGTGCGTCACTGGGTCCATGACGTCTTGTCTTCAATACCAGTGTTACCTTGGTAACCACCAGTAGCATATGAATTGAACCCGGTATCTGCCCTAGGGTTGAATAATTGGAGGGCTATTTGTTTTCACCCTTTTCTCATTCAATTATTTTTCATTCTTCAACCCCTTCAGTGCTTACTGAGACTTCATTACTAGAACCTTGTTGGGTTTATTCCAGTTCTAGCTCTATCTCAGTCCGCACTCTTCCCATATTCTCATTTTTCTCCTTTTTTCATCATACCTAAGGACTCTACACTAGTGGATTATCCCTGGGTAGATCCCTCCGGTTCTGGCGGATCATGGGAACGAATACCTAACCTCACCATCCTTATAACTCCATACATAAAGTAAAATGGTCGGTCATTAATAAACCATTTAGAAAATCAATCAAGGTACATATGTTAAAACATAGAAATCTTTGTACCTTGATAGTTTATTTTCTTATGAAATACTCCCTCTCAATATATGCTTCGAGATTCAAAAGTGTTTAGCACATATGAGAGAGCAGCCTGCACAATTTGAGTCAAAATGATCACTTGTTATCAGATTTCATATTAAATCACATTTTCTCCCTCGATCAAAAATATCAAATCCTTTGAGATTTTGGATCCCAAGTGATTTAAATAGGTTTAGAAAACATGGGAGAAAACTGTGTTCAGATTAATTTAATTCTGATAGAGGAACAAATATAGACATTAAAAGATTGTTAGTGTCAGGTATGATAAATTTTTAAGAGATCTTTTAGGTAAAATAAAACATTTTCACAATCAAACAAGAACAGAAAAAATTTCATTTTGAAAGACCTTTAACCTTTGAAGAAAATCATACCATGACATAACATTAAATCTTTAAATCACCACTTATTATAACGTACAAACGGACTTTTTGATGAAATATTGATTGAAAATATTCAATATGAAATCACTCTCCCCCTCAATCAATGACCGTAGTCGTTGATTGAGTGACTTATGTTTAAAGATGAAGTCCGGTGATTTTTACAAATTAAGTCCAAAATATTTTCAAAAACAATATTTTTCTACCATACGAACATGGTATCATCACTATAAATCCTGCACAAAGGTAAGTTAGGTGGATGAGCTGCTTTTGTTGTTGTTGCTGTAGGGCGAAAGAAAACCATCTGCAGATGCAGTGAGACCTCTGAAGTTGCATATAATGTGCCAACTATCCATGGAGAGATCTGATTAAGCTCCGTTTCTTCTTTTGTCAACCCAAGAAATAGTTACCCTTTCCTTTCGGCATCCAATCATATTCTTTTGTGGGATCCGGATCGAGAATATTCTTTTAAACCATGATATCTGCATATGTTAGTGGACACAAACAGATATATGGTGGTCGACATCACCCAAACAGCAATCGACTAATGAAAGTCAATTCAACATAGAAAAACATTCAATCAGATCATATAAGGCATGGGAATTATGTGTTCATCAAACTCTAATCATCTAATCCTAACAATCATATCCTAGATTCCTAGTCCTTCAACATAGGTCAACATCTTTTTCAGTTAAGCACGTAGGATAATTAGATAAGTCTGTTAGATGATATAGATTTGAAAACATTCTCCCCTCAATCAATGACTCATTTTATAAAAGATTTAAAAGCTCTGAAGTCATTGATTGAGTTTTCAAATTATACGAAAACTCTGAATCTGATTGATTTTTCAAGCAACTCATTTTCCACCATTTTGAAACAACAAATATTTTTCTAAAGAATTTGTAGAAAGAAAAACATTTGTGTAGGATTAGTAGTCTTTTTGACGACATGCTTTCCTTGTTTAGTTTTAGGATAAGTGCACGAAATTTTTGAAAATCGTTTAAGCGTAGCACTTTCCTTCTTTGAAAAACGGGTTGCTATCTGAAATAATAGCAAGCCATAGTTTAAGCACGGGTTGCAGTCTGAAGTAACTGCAAGCCACATTTTGAGACATGTTAAGAAAGAAATATATACACCTCCTGCTCGAACTTCATCTAAAGTCCCGTGCCATTATTGAATGACATTTCTAAGAACGTAGATGTTATCGATACCAGAAGACATGTCTTGTGAAAACATATTTTTGGTATTTTTCAATTTTCTGATTTTTATGGGCTTTTGTTGATTTTATATTTTTGTATTTTGCTTTTTGAAAAATATTTACAACGAAAGAGAAATAGTTTAAGAAGATGATGATACAAGTACCGAGATAAGGAAATCGTTCAGCACTTTGTAGAAGATAAAAGACATCATCTCTTAAACTTTCACCACCAAAGCATTCGAGGCTTCTAATAAAATCGTCTGAACATGAGCCTTCTCAATTTGAATCTTTGGTAGCTTCCCCCCAAACCGACAAACATCGAATAAAGACCATTTCCCTAAGAAGTAGAGTTGAAGACAAAGCGGTCTCATTGAATGAAGCTCAACACCCCAAAGAACTTGAGAACACCGAAGTAACAAGTTGAAACATTGATCGTCTCAGTGGTTATCAAATCCGGAATAACTGATTAAGACCGATCACATGAACCTGTTGTGCGTCCCCGATGTACACATTACTCTTCGAGATTGACCAGTTGTCTATTCAGGGGAACAATATATCAACATCTTCATTTTACCAAGTGCATTCCAGTTATCTTCCATATTACCAATCAGCCCATAATGTACACAAGTACCCAACCAGAGTAGAGACAACGACATCACAGTAACTGGTTGAATCACTGATCTTCTCTACAGATGTCAACTCTGGAATAACTGATTAAGCTCGATCAAGTGATCATGTTGTGTGTCCCTGATGTACACAAATCTCTCCTCTGATGGTTGCGATCTCATCGAAATCATCATTACATAGTGTACATGAAGCAGTAACCAGAAGCACTTTATCATAATCCTATCGAAGATGTCGATAAGCAATATCATCTCACGCTCCAAATATTCTTCTCATATTTCTTCCAACTAAACACTGAAGTAACACATACCAAAAGTCTCCAGAGACCACTTCCCCCAAATAGTTGGAATAATACACAAAAGGCTACGAGTTAAACACTGAGTTTCTCTACGGTTATGACCATTGTCTTTCCGGGATAACTTCAATCAGGTAGAAGTGTTAAGTTCATCATGTGTACTCGTTGAGCTTTTAGATATATGTCTCCTTCCCCCTTGCTGGTTTTGATACCTCAGAATTAACAAAACATAATATACCCATAAACTTGAAATCTTGTGAGAAGAACTCAAATAACTCAAATGAATCCTGTGAGAATCAACTGCTACAGAAACTCTCTCTGAATATCTTTATCAACCCATATGTAGACAATTTGAAGTGACCACTGTTGAAGAAAAACCCAATATACCAAACTTAAAACTGAAGTCGAATTCCCCGCATTTGTATCTTAAGCTTGCACTTAATGATGGAAGAACGGTGTCGAGAATCTATGCTTCAAGCAAATCTCTAAGTACTCACTACTCAAACAGAGTATGAGACATTAACACCTCTTGAGATTATCCACATCGTCATCAGCATGTGACACTGAGTAAAATAACATAACTCCTAATAGTGATAGTTAACCAGGTCTTCAACCAACCACCCCGACTGCTGGTAACTAGATAAACCAAGACTTCAACTCAAATTCTTAAGCCCGAGCAAGTTATCAAATAAGAACACGCCTTTGTGAAAGTCAACTTCAATCTCAAATAAGTGATAAATGATTAACTCTAAAGTCATCAACTTGTGTCAAATGCCCAACATGTGAAAGCAACATACAATCGGATGTACATTGACCCACTGAATGAACCGAAACAAATGATTCCTCAACATCAATGCATTCTTCCTTAAAAGTATACATGTAAAGACTGATCTGGAAGATACACCAATAATGTCTTCGAGCGGATGAGGTAGTCATTTTCCTTTAAGTTCATGTGGTTGATTAATAGCGTGCACATTGAGAGGAACAATAATCCGTAAAGATTTGGCAAAGGAATACCAAATAGCGGATCATTATTCATGCACAATAATCCGTGAAGATTTGTTAAGGAATACCAAAGAGCGGATCATTATTCATGAGTGCAACTGCAATATCATGATAGTCATTATCAACGCCTTGAGGAATAACTAGAGATTGGGCTTCTTGAGTAGTCTGAGAAGTACTTCTTAGATGATCAACATTCGTTAGCGGTTGGAAATACTTATCAAACATATCTTGAAACAATGAATCCCAAACAATAAATCCCATTTATCCTTAGTAAGTGAAACATTAGGCGTTGGAGAGAAACATGAAGTTGCCATCAACATCCATCAACATGTAGTAAATTCACTCTTCTCCCCCTCAAAAATTGCATCCGAAGTTGCCATTTTTGATTTAACCAAGTGAATAAGAATATACACCAATGAACGTAGATCTACTTGATGACTAAATGAGCATGGAAGAAACATGAAGCTTGTTGATGAAGAATGTCAATGAGAATGGACATAAACATGAAGATTTCTCTTCTTCTGAAGATAAAGCGCACTGAAGCGTACACCTTTCTTTTCTATGAGGAACGAGGCCCGAAGTGTTATCTGCAGACGCCATAATGGTGAAGTACGAGGCCTGAACTAATGTGAATAGACGTCATAGCCGAAAGAATATCAAGATTGAGTTACTTGAACCCCCGTGAGTTATGAGATATCAATCCATTTGTAATCCATACTTTAAGCCAGTCCATGTAGTGAAGGATTGAAGTATCTGCAACAGAGTAAGGACTACCTGCACTTATATTACAAACTTGATTGCATATATTTTGGTTAGTGACATTAGTATCCAAACCCTTTGGGGTTTCATAGGAAACCTTGATTTTGTCATCGATAAACAGCTTTCCGGTAGGAATCCACCTAAGTCCAGCATCCTTAAACATTTTACCAGACGATATCCACTTAAGGCAAGGTCTTGGATTGTTAGGCTTCTTATGCATAGAGGAAGACTTATCCTTATTCCTAGTTTCCAAAGATTTAGCAGTTGGTAACCATCTAGGCGAGGCTTTTGGTTTCATTTGCTTCATATGCACTGTGGATGACTTAGTGTAAATCCTAGACTTAACAGGTTGTATCATTGCATGAGCATTTACTTTCTTCAGGGATTTTGTGAAACATTTATCATGATTAGCATTAAAGATACATTTCAGACACTTTGAGCAAACAGCTTGTTTGGATTCAGAAATAGATCTAGATTTCTTAGAGTGATCTGCTATGGGAATAGCTTTAATCGAAGCGCAACTACTCTTAGATGTAAGCCAATCCCTAGTCTTTAGATTAGTGTTCCTAGGTAATGGTTTAGAACTACTAGCAGTGCCTTGAAATCTCGAAGAATTCATCACCCTAGGTCTTGCACCTAAAATTCCGTCTTTGCGATTCTGTGCCTTCTTTCTAGCCATTTCTAGATAAGAGTTATTATACAAATCATTCATATCAATATTCCTAGGCAAGTGAGGTGAAGTGACTGGTTTTTTCAAAACTTGTTTCGCATAAACTTGGGAGGCAAACCGCGTTTTTGAAAATTTTGGTCATTCAGATCTAAACGCATTTGGTTGTCTAATAACAGGTTTCCCCAAGATTGATGGTTTTGAGAACTTAGTGTTCACACTATTCCCTATTGTTTTTCTGAGCTCATTTTTAAAAGCAACAATAGCGAAACTCTTTTCCTAAAGATGAGCTTTGAGATCATCAATTTTTTTAATCAAAGAGTTTGTTTGTTCTATTGACTTAGTTCTAGCTTCTTTGACAGAGTCACTTAGTTCTATATGATGCTTTCTCAAAGACTCATTTTCCTTTAGTAATTTGGCCACACAAACTGCTAATTCATCATTTCTCATTTGAATATCATCAATAGTATTAACATCAGAATTACTTGTAACCAAATTACTTTTCACATGCATATTAGAAATATATTTCTTCAAATTGTTGATAGTTGACTCTTTGTCTTGAAGCTGAGCTTTCAAAGTGTTAATTTCAAAAAGTTCACGGAATTCAAGAAGTTCCGGATGTTTACATGGTTTGTTAAGTTGAAAGCTTTCTTCTTTACTCTGTATTGCAATTTCAAGTGAAATGCAATGTTTTTCAAGTTTTGAGAATTTGTTTGAAAGTTCATCAAAAGCCTTTTTATCAACCATATCATTTGTTTTGAAATTTTTAGACTCAGCCTCAACCAAGGAACATTTATCAGAATCATGTTCAGCATTAAGATCAGAATGTTTAGGTACATTAGCAGATGCACTATGTTGAACAGTTAAGGGTACCTCATCACATGACACCTGTTCATTTATCGGTCTAATATCTGCATCCACATCATGTGTAACAAGAGTCACTGGACCGCAGGCTGTGTCAAGCTTATCTATCTCTGAGCCTCTGTATTCAGTGTCAATTGATCCATCATCTGGTGCTTTACCCGACTCATCATTATTTGTTGTCTCTGACATTCTGTATTCAGCAACACCCAATTCTTCAACAGATACATTACTTAACTTATCACAACTATCTCTCAACTGCTCCAGACACTCATCCACTTTTTTATCTGTCTGAGTAACTTCCTCAATATACTTCTCCACATTATCCATGAGATGGATGAGTGTCTCTATGAACACGCTAATTTCCATTCCAGTGTGTCTCTTGAAAGATATTTCATTCATGTATTGATCATAGTCTGATGTGAATTCCCTTCTAATGAATGAATGAAAATGTTTGTAGATCACTTGAAGTGCAACACTAGAACTATCCTTTTGAACCTTCTCTTTGTCAAGTTGTAGCTCCAATTGCTCGAGGTTTAACAACAAAGTTCCTGTTAATGTTGATAAGTCCTGACGGAAGAGGGCAATACATGTTCGTTCCATTATTATGTGTAGAAGTAACATGAGGTGAGAGTGAAGTTGTTGAAAAGGTTCAATGCTGCTTTCCTTTTGCATGGCATTCTGTAGCCTGAACATGTGCAAATCTTTCTCATTGGACTCAGAGCATGAAGAACTCACATTATCATTGATTAATTCAAGCATCTTTAATCGATCAGTGTAGCATACATTATCATTGTTGTCCACATCATCATACAATTTAAGTATTTCTGAAATCACTGGGTCAGTAGAGTAAGACATGATGTTGTAGTATACACGGGATTTTACAAGTCTATGATTTAAACCGAGAAATAGAATCTTTCGCGGGATTTTAGTAAAATCAAGACGAAACCGTGAAGCTGTGAGGAATTGAAATTTTGGTTAAGAACAATTTTAGATAACGTGAAGAGAGATGGGATCTTGAAGATGATAAGGAATTGATTTCAATTGAATCTTTGAAAATCGTTCACGATTACATAAAAACTAGCACGGTAATGATTTTCAACGAGACCGAAATAATTCAATCCCAAAGTAATAATCAATCACGAATTAGCACAACTTGATCTAAACCTTAATCCAAATTAACACACCAAAAATAGCAAGATGTTCAACACCGAGGTCGTGACTTTTGAGTTTGCAAGTTAACATAACCAAGGTTGTACACAAATAATACCAACACTAATACTATTCGTTCCTTAAAAAATGAATTATAAACACGTCTAAAAGGAAAGATGAGAGTCAGATAACCACGGACCAAAATACAACTAAGCCAAGAAGTCCAAAACAGTATCACTCGGCCCAAGAGTCTGAAATCCGGCCCACAATAAATCTGAGTATTAACCCTAATAATCCGGTTATAAAAGACTCACTAATAACACCCACTACCCTAATCTCACTCTTGCAATCCTAACCTAATCTCAAAATAAAACGCAGTCACACTTTTCCTCTGCCCTTTCTTATCTCAACAGAAATGCAGCAACAACAAATCTGAACAACAAAATCGTCCCTTTGTTTTTCTTTTATCAAACAAACATCAAACTCTCAACTAAGCTTCACCCAGTTGTTAATTCCTTTTCAACAACGAATCACAAACCATCGACAACTTGTATCTTGTTCACAGTCGTACAAAACAAGAAGAGGCTTCAAGATCTTTATTAAGGTCTAAGGTAGGAGTGATGTTCTGTTTTTGTTTTTCTAAACTGAATTGTAAGAAGGATTGAGAGTTATGTTTTGATATTTCTTATAATATTCGAATATTTCCAAGAAGTTTAAGCTTCAAAAGGGATCAATGATGAATATCTCTTGTATTTTAGTTCTTAAGAACACATCTTTTGAAGATGCTAAGGAGATAAAATGAGATCTATGTTTTATTATTATTATTATCATTATTATTTATTTATTTATTTTTCGTTAGTTTAAGACTTGTACCAAGGTTTGAAAGAGATGGTTGTTTTAGTTGGTCAAAGCACAAGTCGCTATGTAAAAACAAACCTCAAGTCGCTATGCAAAAAATGTCCCAAGTCGCTATCCAAAAATGACCCAAGTCGCTTTCTAAATAAAAAGCACAAGTCGCTATTTAAAAAGTGCACAAGTCGCTAGGTTTTGTAAATACAAAACCCAAATCGCTAACCCAAGTCGCTAGTTTTTTTTTTTTTTTTTTTTTTTTTTTTTTTTTTGAACTACAACTCGCTAGCTAGAAATTTTAGGACAAGGTTTTCCAGCAGCAGCTAACATAACACGAGTTTAATCAAAACTGCCAATTTTTTTTTTTTTTTTTTTTTTTTTTTTTTTTTTTTTTAAATAAAAAAATACCATAACAAATAAACAAACTTAGCAAATCTAGCATCAAATGGACAAACATTTTACACATAAAGCCAAAGAAAAATCCGAATATGATGAATATTTGAGATAAAATTTGGAAATTCGGACCATAAAGACAACACAACAATAACCAAACTCAAAAATCAAGAACACAAGATAACCAAGATCAAACCATGGCTCTTGATACCATTTGTAGGATACTGGTTATTGTTTTAATCAAAGAACTTGTATGAGGATTGAATCAAACAAGAAGGTTTTAGAGAGAGAGATGGGTGGGATACTTTCTAGAGAGAGAAAGGGATGAGAGAAAAAGAAGTTGTATGATTAAGAGAAATGAAAGCACCAACCCTCTCCACATGAGGAGAGGGCTATTTATAGTTCTTACAAAATACGCCACCTACGGGCTGTGGATCAGGCATACATTGGGTAAAGACCCGTCCGTCCTCCACGGTGTTACTCTAAACTAAATAACTAACTAAATGACTAGTAAATAACGATATGTCTACGAGCTAACTTGTGCTAGTCTATATTTGGGGTGACCGACACTTTACATGGAATTTCTAATTCCTAACAAATCGATATCCATTACCAAGGATAGACGATTTGTTCGACCAACTGCAAGGGTCGAGTGTCTACTCCAAGATTGATTTGAGATCGGGTTATCATCAACTGCGAGTCAGGGAAGAAGATATCCCTAAGACAGCATTCAGAACAAAATACGGACACTGCGAATTTCAGGTGATGCCATTTGGGTTGACCAATGCACCAGCTGTGTTTGTGGACCTCATCAACAGGGTGTGCAAACCTTATCTAGACAAATTCGTGATTGTGTTCATTGATGATATTTTCATTTACTCTCACAACGAAGAAGAACATAAAGAGCATTTGAAAACTATTTTGGATTTGCTCAAGAAGGAGCAACTGTATGCAAAATTCTCCAGGTGTGACTTTTGGATTCATACTATATAGTTTCTTGGACATGTGATTGATCGTTACGGCATTCATGTAGATCCTTTCAAAATAGAAGCAGTCAAGAATTGGTGGCTATTATCGGAGATTTATAGAAGGATTCTTAAAGATTGCCAATTCTTTGACTGAGTTAGCTCAGAAAAACAAGAAGTACATATGGGGAGAAGATCAAGAGGAAGCATTTCAGCTATTAAAGCAAAAGCTTTGCGAAGCTCCAATTCTAGCACTACCCGAAGGAAGTAGCGGCTTTGTTATTTACTGCGACGCATCACACCAAGGTGCCTAGGACATCAAGTGGATATGACACAATTTGGGTCATCGTTGATTGTCTTATGAAATCAGCACACTTTTTGCCAATCAAGGAGACTGACGAAATGGAAGGTTTCACACAGTTGTATCTGAAGGAGATAGTCTCACGACATGGATTACCAATTTCCATTATTTCAGATTGTGATGCTCATTTCACGTCTCGATTTTGGCAATCACTATAGAAGGCTTTGGGTACTCAGTTAGATATGAGTACTGCTTATCACCCTCAGACTGATGGACAAAGCGAAAGAACCATCCAGACATTGGAAGATACACTTAGGGCATGTGTAATAGACTTTGGAAAAGGATGGGATAGAAATTTTCCTTTGGCAGCGTTCTCATACAACAATAGTTACCATGCCAGCATCAATGTCGCACCATTCGAAGCACTTTATGGACAAAAGTGCCAATCACCCGTCTGCTGGGTTGAGGTTGGAGAAGCCCAACTCACCGGACCCAAGATCATTCAGGAAACCACTGATAAAATAGTGCAAATTCGGCAACGGTTACAAGCTGCTCGAGATAGGCAAAAGATTTACGCAGATATAAGGCAGAAACCCATTGTGAAAAACCAGAAGGGGGGGTTGAATAGTTTTACCGATTAAAACTTTGTTTTAAAATATTTAGATCGACTTATGTCAATCTATTTAGATGTGTATGTTTGATGTTGATAGATATATATGTAAATATGTAATGCAAAGGTAAAGAGTGAGAAACACAAAACCACGACACGAGTGTTTATAGTGGTTCGGCTACAAGGACACCTTCCTTGCCCTACTCCACTCCCTAAGTCACCTACTCGAGAGTTTGTAATCACTACACAACACAACTCCTTATGGCGGATAAGCCTTCACAACGTCGCCTACTCTTTTTCCGGTACAAGGCTAGACACTGGGTTCTTCCACAAGGTAGAACCACACCTATCACAACATCGCCTACACTTTATCTGGTACAAGGCTAGATACCGAGTTCCATTACAAAAGAGGAACTACTACCCAACACTACACAACACCTATCCCAAGGGAGACCCACTCCTCATTACAACATCATCAAGGATATCAATATCCTTGGAAACAACCTATCTCTATTTGTACATCGATAAACCATATCGATTGTACACCCTTGGCATCTTTCACTAATGCCTTTGACTTGACCCTTTTGGCATTCTTCACTAATGCCTTTGACACGGACGTTCGGCACCTTTCACAAATGCCTTCGTCTTGACTCTTTTGACATCCTTTACTAATGCCTTTGACACGGACGTTAAGCGCCTTTCACTAATGCCTTCGTCTTGACTCTTTTGGCATCCTTCAATAATGCCTTTGACACAACACTTCTTAGAGAGGAAGAAAGAACTATCAATAAAAGAATTTTAGTAGTCTTGATGATGACGAAGCATGGCAACTCATGGACTTGAGCTTGCTCGACTTCAAGAGGTGGTGATCTCGCCTTTAAGAGGAACCTATAGAATCACACAAAAACAAACACAAACTACATAGAAAGATCCTTTGGATATGAGGTTAGAGAGTTTACAATACTAGGTGAAAGTATGTGTAGGAGTGACACCCTACAATGAAGAAATGACTCACTATTTATAGAAGAAAACATGCTACTGTTCCACGGATCCCATGGATCCCTTGCTTGAGGGATCCGTCTAGTGTAATACTAGGGATCCGTGAGACGCTCCTCATTGCCCATGGGTTTTGGGTCATGGGTCATGGGTTATGGGTCATGGGTCCTAGGCTTTGGACCATGGTTATCCAAGTAGATACAATGTATCTAGAAGATACAATGTATCTAGTCCATGGGTTATGGGTTAGCTCCATGGATCATGGATAATACCCATTATGACTTATGCATGATGTCATGCAATGGGTCATGGGTTATGCTCCATGGGTATGGGTCACGGACTTTGGGTTTTACCCAACTACATTCAATGTATTAAGTCAATGGGTTAAATACTTAATCTTCTACCCATTCTATTACCCATTACATACTAAATATGTATATATCTACCCAATATGTAAACACTAGTTGTTGTACATATGCATTACTAAATCATGAAAGAACTATTACTTGTTTAGTGTTTTATGTGAAAACATAAGTGTGTTAGTAAGCTATTGGCTCAAACTATTTACGTATTTAATTTGTTTTTAGTTTAAATGATTTTATGTTTGTTATCGACAAAACATATTAGAAGATCGTAAAATACAAATAAACGTTTTTACTGCTTATTTGTATTAACAATCTTCCCCGTTTTGTTGATGACAAAACATAAGATTATTTTAAGGAAAAACTAAAATTCGTAAAAGTTTGAATTGGAGTTTTTACTCTCTTCTCCCCTTTTTTGTCGAAACAAAAAGAGCGTCGAAAAGAAACTAACACATTGTTTTAAGAAGAACATGTGAAAGAAAAAAAATGAAAAATAGAGAGGAAGTGAGGAGAAGTATTCTCGACTTAGCTCTCCCTTGACGAGTCCATCTCTTTGTGAGGGCATCAAGTAAGAAATACTAAACTAGTGCATTGCAACTATGTTTGCAAATGGTTTCGTCTTTGTGATGAATATGCTCCCCCTTGATGATTGCAAGTATGCAAGGAGGATGTCATGTAATATAATCCTATGTGAATGATATTGCAAATGATTTTGCAATGTATTGCTATGACACAAAACTCCCCCTAGCTAAGGGTGTCAAAGTCTTCATGTGTATATTGAAAATCTACAAAACAAAGGTTAGAGAACAAGTATATAATGCATAATTTCTTGCAAATAAGACTTAAGTTAGTAATAAACAAGTCTTCTGTTGCATGGATCCCACGGTTCCCTCTTTGGAGGGATCCATCTAAGCAAAACTAAGGGATCCGTCTGTCTGTAAGCATAAGACGTCAATGGTGATGCAACAAGTGATGTTAACATCAAAATGAGATATGTATTAAGGCACCAAACATATTCTCAAGACAATATGGCATAAAACATGAAATTTCATTCAATAAAAAATACGAGAAATGATCTACATATCTCTAAAACTAAGAGAATGATTCAAACATGTAATACTAATTATAATGAGTAATGGAGACCTAAAATGCATTAAAGTGCTTGAATCTAAGGATGAGTAGACTTGTTGATTTGGTCCAATCATTCAAGGAGATGATTAAACATGAAATGCAACTCATTTCGTACTTCTTGAACAAGTCCTTGGGTGATTTGACAATTAGAGCACTTATTGTCAAGACTAGGAACCGAAGGAGGTTGGATGTTTTGAGGAGGCTCCACAAAGGATGGTGGAGGTGCGTTGAGCAATGTAGGATGTGGTTCCACTAAGAATGAAAGTGATGATGTATGAGTTGGTGGTGGTATTCTAGCATTTAGACTTCTTACGGGTGATGACTCGGTGGATGATATCTCATGGACCATATGAGTATTCTTTTTGGATGAACCTTTGGTTGAAGAGTTCTTGCTAGATACTTTAGTCATACTGTAGAGGTCTTTAACTACTGATTTTAGGATTGTGGTAAGAATGATGACTTAAGCTCTTAAGAGTGTTTGGTTTATAAATGATGAATTTGAGTTAATGGATTAAATTCATGACCACTAAGAAGATTTGGCATGCACCAAGGTCAACTATGGTGTTGTTCTACTCTAGGGAATCATTAAATGGTAAACAAAAGTGTTTAGATTACCAAAGAGGGTTTAAATTTGGAAGAAAAGCTGATTACAAGCTTTCTGTAGACACGGATCTCACGGTTCCCTCTCACTAGGGATCCTTCTGGTTATAAACCAGGGATCCGTCTGTCAGACAGAGAAATAGTGAAGTGATTATGCTCTTTTAAGGTCTAGTACCTATAAATCTTGAGGCTTTGACTTTCCTTAGATGTCTTAAGTGATAGGTGACTTAAATGTCCAACCATAAGGAGTGAGGATACTTAATGATGGTATTTGGTAGGAAAGTGGAATTTTTGAGAGTGCAACTAAGTGTTTAAGGATGATACTCATTGATTTGTGAATGAAAAATGATGACAATTGATCCTAGAGATCAGATGGTGGCTTAAGAGGATATCAATATCTTCATTACAACATCATCAAGGATATCAATATCCTTTGATACAACCTATCTCTATTTGTACATCGATACACCATATCGATTGTACACCCTTGGCATCTTTCACTAATGCCTTTGACTTGACCCTTTTGGCATTCTTCACTAATGCCTTTGACACGGATGTTCGGCACCTTTCACTAATGCCTTCGTCTTGACTCTTTTGACATCCTTTACTAATGCCTTTGACACGGACGTTAAGCACCCTTCACTAATGCCTTTGTCTTGACTCTTTTGGCATCCTTCACTAATACCTTTGACACAACACTTCTTAGAGAGGAAGAAAGAACTATCAACAAGAAAACTTCAATAGTCTTGATGATGACGAAGCATGGAAACTCATGGACTTGAGCTTGATTGACTTCAAGAGGTGGTGATCTCACCTTTAAGAGGAACCTAGAGAATCACACAAAAACAAACACAAACTACATAGAAAGATCCTTTGGATATGATGTTAGAGAGTTTACAATACTAGGTGAAAGTATGTGTAGGAGTGGCACCCTACAATGAAGAAATGGCTCAATGTTTATAGAAGAAAACATGCTACCGTTCCACGGATCCCACATATCTCTTGCTTGAGGGATCCGTCTGGTGTAATACTAGGGATCCGTGAGACGCTCCTCATTGCCCATGGGTTTTTGGTCATGGGCCATGGGTTATGGGTTATGGGTCAATGGTCCTAGGCTTTGGACCATGGGTATCCAAGTAAATACAATGTATCTAGAAGATGCAATGTATCTAGTCCATGGGTTATGGGTTAGCTCCATGGATCATGGATAATACCTATTATGACTTATGCATGACGTCATGCAATGGGTCATGGGTTATGCTCCATGGGTATGGGTCATGGACTTTGGGTTTTACCCAACTACATTCAATGTATTAAGTCAATGGGTTAAATACTTAATCTTCTAAGCATTCTATTACCCATTACATACTAAGTATGCATGTATCTACCCAATATGTAAACACTAGTTGTTGTACATATGCATTACTAAATCATGAAAGCACTATTACTTGTTTAGTGTTTTATGTGAAAATGTAAGTGTGTTAGTAAACTATTGGCTCAAACTATTTACGTATTTTATTTGTTTCGTTAAAATGATTTTATGTTTGTTATCGACAAAACATATTAAAAGATCGTAAAATATAAATAACGTTTTTATGGCTTATTTTTATTAACACCCATGGAATTCGAAGTCGGAGACAAAGTTATGTTAAAGGTTTGACCATGGAAAGGTGTTGTTAGATTTGGAAAGCGGGGAAAGCTGAATCCCATATACATTGGGCCATTCAAGATTCTTGAGAAAGTCGGCCCGGTAGCTTACAAACTTGAGCTTCATATAGAGCTCAGTAACATACATCCTACCTTTCACGTATCTAATTTGAAGAAGTGTTTGTCGGATGAAACACTTGTCATCCCGATGAAAGAGCTCTGGCTCGATGACAAACTTCACTTTGTGGAAGAGCCCGTGGAAATCAAGGAAAGAGACGTTAAGCAATTAAAACAGAGTCATATCCACACCTATTTCCCAACACCTCAACCAACACAGACTGAATCTCAGGACGATATTCCATTTAGGGGGGGGGCGGGGAGACTGTAACAACTTGTAAATTTTACCTTGTTTTAAGTAAAGAATACTTATCCATTTTCTACGTATATTTTTTTTTACGATATCAGCTTATTTGATCACAACAATTAGAAAAGGCGACATAACTTACATTCTCAATAAACGTGCTCACACGCGGACTGACACCAACGACCTTATGTTTATTTCACAGAAACATCTTTATATGTCAAGTACCAAAAGTTTTCAAATTTTATTTGCCACTTTACGTTAATTCATTAACGTGCGATTTCTAAACGTACAAGCTAAACGTTTTTTTATCTATTAGAGTTTTCACGAAACCCTAAATTATGATAATGATGGTTTTGAGTATCTAAATCATAAACCCTAAAGTACAATACTCTAAAGCTAATGTACAAGCTTACAAAGCACGGAAACATAACTTTACGTTATTCCCCGTAATAAGCCCTAATCTACAACCCTATGCTTTTATTTAAATAAAATCACAAACTCTAATTTAAAATATACATGAAATTTGTATCAAATACTAAAGTACAAGTCTATCATGCATATGTACAAGTTCTTAATGCATAGAAGATTAAAACTTACATAAAACACATTATAAACCTCAATGTACCTACTTTAAAACACATTACACAAGTCTCTAAATTTGACTTTTTCTCATAAAGTTCAAACCTAAGGTACAACTCTCAAATGCTTGTGGTACTAGTATCTTATGCACATAAGCTAAATATGTCATTTACTTAAGATATAATTATCTAAGCTTAACTAATCATTCAAACTAAGTTCACACTAGGTCTTAACTACAAGTACTACTCACTATAGCCTATGTACAAATCCTTTAAGCTAATTTGTGCCCTAACCTTTCCTTCTAGTCCAAATGGAACCAAAGACTAACCAAAGTACCCTAAACTAGTTTCAAATTCACTTAGACCCTAACTACACTAGTTCCTAAGCTAGCTAACACTAATGAGGTTCATATTGTGACACATCAGGGCCACCTCACCATGTCTCCTAAACTTTCAAACCTAGTCAAATATTATGTGCATAATTCTTGGTTCTAAAGTTACCACATAGGAAATTATTCCAAATCACCACATAAACCCTTACTAACCCCAAAGCTACACATCACCTTGTCCCTTACCACCTCAACACACCCCTCCAAGTGTCCATCTCCATTAAGGAAGCCCTAGTCCCATTTGCCCTATAAATACGCCCATATCACTCCCATTCTTCTCATCCCTCACTTATTAGTCTACAACACACTCCCACACACCCACATTCTGATATTCAAGCTTTGAAGAGAGGAATAGAAGCTTAAGTTCAAAGCTAGGAAGCCTTGGAAAGTTTAGAAGTCCCATTTAGCACTTTTCTCCTTTTTGATCGATTTCCATAAGAGGTAAGCACCAAAGACCATTTTGATTCTTCTTACACTTTTAATAGTCTTAATATAGTATGTTAAACATGTCCTAATAAGCAGAATGAGTTGAAACCACCTAAATTTCTTTTTCTTTTTCTTTCTGGTCTTAACCAGCCAACCCAAACACCCCTATTATTTGTGAAGTTATGAAAACTTAAAACCACTTTTTGAAACCTTCAAACAAGCTAGGTAATTAGTAACTAAGCCATATGTGTGTGTGTGTGTGTAACATAATGGATTTCACAAACACATCAAACCATGATACTAAGTGGCGTATACTATAGGTTTTAGAGAGAGAAAGGTTAGAGGTTTAGGGAACTTAGTGAGAGAAAGTAAAATCTTATTATGAGCTCCAACCCTCTACCTTGGGAGGTAGAGGGTATTAATAGGATCATACATAAAACGCCACCAATGGGATGTGGATCAGGCATACAGTGGGTAAAGACCCGTCCGTCCTCCACGGTGTTACTCAACTAAATACTAACTAACATTAAATAACTACGACTACGAGCTTTCTAACGATTACATATACTTGAGGTGACCGACACTTTAATAACTGGATTTACTAAATCCTAACAATCTCCCCCTAAGGGAGGTCACCTCAAATTACATTGAATACAAAAAAATATTACATTAAGATTGTTCTTGGATTCTTGTTAAAGTTCTTTGCTCTGTAGCCCGTAGTCTTTGATTCTTCATGTTTTGCATGTTTGGTTAATCCGGGTGGAGGTCTTAACTGATCCACGTGATAATGAGTTTTGAGCTAACTTTGAGATCATCAGCTACCATAAATCTCTGACTCTTCCTTTGTAGTGTTGACATTATGTGAAGTTGTGACATTGGACCGACATGCTCACATTCTGGATCATGATTTCTTCTCATCAGAGTAGCGGAAGCTTTTTAGTTGATTCATGATATTTGCAGTAGCGTAGCAAAAGCATGGAGTGAAAATACCAGAGTCGTTGATGCACTTATCATGATTTCTTTAGAAATGAATGTGTTGTGTGAGCATGCGGCTATGGATTGACCTCTCCATTCTGATCAGCTACAAACGTTGGGTGCACCTGCATACAACAGTTAGCAATAAAGCGCACAAAAGTGTCTTTGATCACTTTCGTTGAATTGAGGTACACGGCCCACGGTTCCCCGTTGATCAGTACAAGTACTGCCTGTGATCAGGTATAATTTCAAAGAATCTCCTTGACAGGGTTTCGCAGCTGCTCTAGCCGTTCTCAAACCGGAACGTCTCAAAGAAGATAACACAGAGTGAGTGAACCAGCGAATTGAGATTCACTGATTGATGAAAAGAGATTAAAAAAAAACAATCGTGTACTGCACAATATAAAGTGTTTTTTTCAATACAACAAACATTTTAAGAAAAATCAGTTATCAATCGTAAACACCTTTTATTTTGAAATATTAGTACACAGTCGATGTGCTAGAGAAAAGAATTTTAAGCACAACGACCGGTTTTTCAAAGGTATCCGTCAATCCATTTCCTGGACCAAGGTTGATTCAATAATGAATCGCCCCATTGTTTCAATCCAGTTGTCACATGTTTGATCTATTGGATAGATCTCACATGCCACCTACCAAGAGCTTGTTTGATGTTGGCTTTAGAAGGGTTTCCATCTTCATTGTGAATATGTATGCGTATCACTCAGATGTTCTGGCAATACCACAAGGATAATGCGTAGGACTCTTAAAATATAATCTCTCTTTCCACAATGTGTGAAGTAGAGAGTCTTTATTGACAGTGTCCTAATGAGATTTATTGATCTCGTGGCTCTAGACTCAATTGTGCACATTTGGTTCCTATGCCGGAGACTAGGGAGAGGGTCTCCTCCTTCAATATCAACAATCTCTATGAGAAAGTTGATAGATAATGTAGGTTCCCCATGAGAATGAAACAAGTCCTTTTAAGAGAGACTTGAGTAGCTTGGGAAGTTGTAGTGCAGTGCGTCACTGGGTCCATGACGTCTTGTCTTCAATACCAGTGTTACCTTAGTAGACACTAGTAGCATATGTATTGAACCCGGTTTCTGCCCTAAGGTTGAATTAATGGAGGGCTATTTCTTTTCACCCTTTTCACATTCAATTCTTTTTCATTCTTCAACCCCTTCAGTGCTTACCGAGACTTCATAACTAGAACCTTGTTGGGTTTATTCCAGTACTAGCTAAGTCTCAGTCCACACTCTTCCCGTTTCTCACTTTTCTCCTTTTTTCATCATACCTAAGGACTTCTACACTATCTAGTGGATTGTACCTGGGTATATCCCTCCGGCTCTGGCGGGATCATGGGAACGAATACATAACCTAACCATCCTTATATAAAGTAAATTTGGTCGGTCTTTTTTGGTATTGTTCTACTGCCAGTGGAACCAATTGAAAACCATTTGAAAATCAATCCAGATACTTGTTATATATTATTAAAACATTTTGTACCTGAATTGTTTTTGATATTTTAGAAAAAGAGCTCCCCCTCAACATGTGCATCGTATATTTGAAATCGTTTTGGCACATGGAGGCAAGAGGAACAATTCAATTCATTGATTAATCATTTTCTAAAAATATCGACATCACCTTCCTGATCAAGATTAGTATTTTTCATACTAGGTTAAAGATATTTTTGGGAAAGGATGTTGTTTTCATAAAAAGTTGCTCCCCCTCAATATGTGCATCTAGATTCGAAAGTGTTTTGCACATATTCGGGAAAACCTGCACATTGAAACAAATCAATCACGTTTCAATCCTTTTTGGTTTGATATAGATGCTCCCCTTAACATGTGCATGGAAAACTTGAAATCGTTTGGCACATGTAGGGAGGAGAGCTTGCTAATCACTTATAAAACCATTTATCGAATTTTCAGTTTAAATCCAATTTAAATCACAAATTCTCCCCCGATCACAATTTTCAAGTCATTTAAGATTTGTGATCTCTATAGATTTAAATTGATTTTGAAAGCTTTTGAGGAGAATTGTGACTTGCTTATGAAAACATTTAACCGATAAGGATCAAATCTGAGACCTTAAACTCCAATGATTAAACATGCTTGAGTATCTTTTGAAAACATGACATAAGCCTTGGTCTGAACCAATTGTATAATAAATAACCTTTTGATAGGTACCGTAAAGAACCAAATAGCCTTTGGGGACGTACCATCTCTGCCATCCATTTCACACAAAGGAATTATTCCCTGTTGCCTTATAAAACCAGTTTGGCGGGAGTTTGGTTGAGCATTGCGAAACTAAACTCTCACCTAAAACCCATTGATATGTCGCTCGAGAACATGTTTACAGGACAGGTAGGATGCGGCTCAAGAATAAGGTTTTGGATCGATTTGTGGAGGGGACAGACGCCGTTCTACATCACCTACCCATAACTCTTTAGATTGGAAAGAAATAAAGGTTGCTTTATTAAAGACAAATGCACAGGCAATGGAAGATTTTCTCAATGGGAATGGAGTTGGTCTAAACCCCCAGCGTCTCCAACCGAACTCCACCAATTGCAAGACCTTCTATCACAAATCCAGAACCTTACCCTCTCAGAAGCGCAAGACTCATGGACGTGGAAGGATGATCCGTCTGGATTGTTTACAGTCAAATCAATGAAAGCCCAATTACAGTCCACCAGGCATGGGCCAAACCAATGGATTTTCCCGTGGAATAAGATCGCTCCCCTAAAAGTAAACATCATGTGTTGGCATTTAGAGATGAACCGGTTACTGACATCAGACCTACTTCTCCAACGTAACATACCACAAATATCTAGCATATGCCCCCTGTGCAACACCATCAACGAGACGGCTCAACACCTTTTCTTGGATTGTAACTTTGCAGATTTGCTTTGGACACATATTATAAATTGGTGTAAACTCCCCGCTACAAAACCGTCCCAACTGAAAGAACTCTTTGAATTGCACAAATCGTCTTTGTTCAACAAAAGAAAAGTCAAACTCATAAACCTCATTATCATAGCCTACTGTTGGTCCAAATGGAAAACCCGAAACGAATGCACCTTTGCCAACAAAACCCCTTCAATCCGATTCGCTTTCAAAGAAATCAAAACAACAAGTTTCCTTTGGCTCTCTAATAGAACCAAGCCACCGCACATCAATTGGTCACAATGGTGCTCTTTTGTAACATATTGGATTTCACAAACATATCATATCATAAACACATATAGGCGTTTAATACAAGGTTTTAGAGAGAGAAAGAGTTAGAGGTTTGGGAACTTAGTGAGAGAAAATGAAAGTATTATTATGAGCTCCAACTCTCTACCTTGGGAGGTAGAGAGTATTTATAGTTCTTACATAAATCGCCACCTACGGGCTGTGGATCATGCATACAGTGGGTAAAGACCCGTCCGTCCTCCACGGTGTTACTAAACTAAATACTACTTAACATTAAATAATCTACGACTACGAGCTTTCTAACGATTACATATACTTGAGGTGACCGATACTTTAATATCTGGATTTACAAGCCCGTTTAAGAGGAACTTGAGTAGCTTGGGAAGTTAGTGCAGTGCGTCACTGGGTCCATGACGTCTTGTCTTCAATACCGATGTTACCATCTGTAGCATATGAATTGAACGCGGTTTCTGCCCTAAGGTTGAATATATGGAGGGCTATTTGTTTTCACCCTTATTTCATTCGATTATTTTTCATTCTTCAACCCCTTCAGTGCTTACCGAGACTTCATAGCTAGAACCTTGTTGGGTTTGTTCCAGTACTAGCTCTATCTCAGTCCGCACTCTTCCCATTTCTCATTTTTCTCCTTTTATCATCATACCTAAGAACTTCTACACTAACTAATGGATTGTCCCTAGGTAGATCCCTCCGGTTCTGGCGGATCATGGGAACCAATACCTAACCTTATCATCCTTATATCACCGTACATAAAGTAAATTTGGTCGGTCTATTTGGTATTGTTCATCTGCCATTTGAACCAATTGAAAACCATTTGAAAATCAATCCAGATACTTGTGATATATTTATCAAAACATTTTGTACCTGAATTGTTTTTGATATTTTTAGAACAAGTGCTCCCCCTCAACATGTGCATCAAATGTTTGAAATCGTTTTGCACACGGAGGCAAGAGGAAGAATTTACTTCTTTGATTACCATTTTATAAAAGATATCAACATCACTTCCCTGATCAAATCAAGTAGATAAAGCATTTCCAGGAAGGATGAGGTTTTCATAAGTTTGCTCCCCCTCAATATGTGCCTCGAGATTTGAAAAGAGTTTTGCACATACTAGAGGGAACCTGCACATTGAGATAAGTGATCACGTTTCAAATCATAGGTTTAAGATAGATGCTCCCCCTCAACATGTGCATGGAAAATTTGAAATCGTTTGTCACATGTGGGAAGGGTAGCATGTACATCCTTATAAAACCATTTACCGAATTATCAGTTTAAATCCAATTTAAATCACACATTCTCCCCCGATCACAATTATCAAATCATTTGAGATTTGTGATCTCTTATAGATTTAAATTGATTTTGAAAGCTTTTAAGGAGAATTGTGACTTGATTATGAAAGCGTTTTAACTGATAAGGATCGGATTTTAAGACTTTAAACTCCATTGATAAAACATGCATGAATATCTTTTGAAAACAATTGAATGCCAAATAACTTTTTAATTTAATTGAAATCATTCTCCCCCTCAATCAATGACATAGGTTGTTGATTGAGATATTGATATTTTGACAAATAAGTCCAGATGATTATCAAAAATAGAGACTGAGTTATTTTTCAAAGCAGTTAGTTTTCAGCAGATAAATGTTTATAGAATCAGAGCATGGAATTTGAAAACATGGTAAAGCATGGCTCTGTTCTTTCTTTGAAAAGCGGGTTACTGCCTGAAATGACAATAAACCATTTATTCTCTTTCTCCCAAAAATATTTTTTGATTTTTGATTTTTTTTTAAATAAAAATTCGAACAATATCTAAAGACCCGTGTCATTCTTTGAATGACAGCACAAAGACCGTAGATATTATCGAATCGAGAAAAACATGACAAAAAAAAAGACAATAATTTTTTAGGGCTTTTCGAATTTTACAAATTTTTTATGGATTTTGAAAGTTTTATATTTTTCTATTTGATTTTTTAAGGTTTTATAATTTTGTATTTTTTTTTTCGAATAGATATATACAAGAGATAGATGAAGGAAACCTTTTACTCCTCGTCTTCCTCCTGAAGACGTTTGAGTGTTTCTGGTTGAAGGCTTTTCAAGCCAAGTCGTGGAAGAATAAACTCAAAACGTTCTCTTGGAAGAGCTTTGGTGAAGATGTCTGCTAACTGATATTCAGACCTCACAAAATAGAGTTCCACCACACCTTTTTCCACTTGTTCCCTGATGAAATGATGTCGAATGTCGATATGCTTTGCTCTTGAGTGTTGAACGTTGTTGCATGAGAGAGCAATAGCACTTTTATTATCACAGTACAGAGGGATTTTGTTGAATTCAAAGCCATAGTCATATAATTGAGATCTCATCCATAAGATTTGAGCACAACAAGATGACATGGCTATGTATCCAGCCTCTGTAGAGGAAATAGAAGTACTCATTTGCTTCTTTGAAGACCAGCTCACAAGCTTATCACCCAAAAACTGAGCACCTCCAGATGTACTTCGACTAGTATCTTGACACCCTGCATGATCAGCATCTGCATAGGCTGTTAGTGACATACCGGTGTCCTTCGGGTACCAAAGACCCATATTGATGGTTCCTTGGAGATACCGAAAGACCTGTTTAACCGCTTCAAGGTACTTTTTAGTAGGCTTAGCCTAGTATCTAGAACACATGCAAACAGCGAACAAGATGTCTGGTCTACTAGCAGTGAGGTACATCAGGGATCCAATCATACTACGATATTTCGTTTGGTCAATCATGATCCCTGAGTGGTCCTCATCTAGTTTGGTTCGATCAATCATGGGAGTGTCAACAGGGTCACTTGAATCAAATCCAAATTTCTTTAAGATCTCAGTTGCATATTTAGATTGATTTATGAAAATGCCTCCGGGACTTTGTGAAATTTGTAATCCCAAGAAAAATGACGTTTGTCCCATCATTGACATTTGAAATTTTGAACTCATTTCATTTGAAAAACGGTCACACTCATTATGGTCAGTCGAGGCAAAGATGATATCAGCAACATAAATTTGAACATGAATCAAATGTTTGCCTGACTTCCTGGTGAACAATGTTGGATCAACTGCTCCTTTGCTAAATCCGGTAGATAGAAGAAACTTTGACAGTGTATCATACCATGCCCTTGGAGCTTGCTTTAAACCATAAAGAGCCTTCTTCAAACGATAAACGTGAGTGGGATGCTCTTGATTCACAAATCCTTCAGGTTGGCTGACGTAGACGACTTCTTTAAGATCTCCGTTCAGAAATGCCGTCTTTACATCCATCTGATAGACTACCATGTTCTTACTAGCAGCATTAGCCAAAAAGATTCTGATTGCCTCGATTCGAGCAACTGGAGAAAAAGATTCTTCAAAGTCAATACCCTCCTCTTGACGGTATCCTTTAGCAACTAATCGAGCCTTGTTCTTCAACACATCACCATGCTCATCAAGTTTCACTTTGAAGATCCATTTAAGAGCAATAATCATAGCACAGTCTGGAACAGGTACTAACTCCCATACATCAAGTCGATCAAACTCATGAATTTCATCTGGCATGGCATTGAACCAGCTATCTTCATTCATGGCCGTTTTAACATCTTTTGGTTCGATCTTAGAGAGTACGGAGTTGAAGAAGCACCATAAGGCATCGGTTCCAAGTTGTTTCCGTGTGGATACTGGGCGAGAGGGATTTCCAATGATGTTGTCTAATAGATGATCGTGAGCCCATTTTTTGAGGTGTTCATGTGGTAGTTGTTGAGGGACTGAAGTAGCAGAGTCGATGTCTCCTGAAGAAGATGGTTCTGATGAAGATTCAGGAGCAAATATGTTTTCAAATGGAGCATCTTCAGGAGTAGCAAAGGGATTAACTTCATCATTGATGCCAGAAACAGTTCCATGATGTACATTTGAAGAATGATGATTTGTTGATGAGACTGAAGGATCAGCAGCAAGCGCTTCTTGACTTAATGATATTGAGACTGAAGGATTGACTTCAATCACAGGAATATAAGCAGCCTCTGTTGTAGGAATCGATACCTCATTAGTACTTGGCTCATAAAGTTCATCAAACATAGGATCAAACAATTTCTTTAAATCATCTTCAGATGGAGGTACATATGGAGTTGCTGGAGAAGAATTAGGTACAAGGGATGAACTAATGGGACTATTTTGAAGTGCAAGTCCTGAACTGGATTGTCCAGGAGCCGTTTGACCGGTCAGCTCATCAAACGTAACGTGAATTATTTCCATGATATTTCGGGTTCTTTTGTTGTAGATTCGGTATCCCTTTTTGTTTGGTGCATACGCTACAAATACTCCAATGTCTGCTTTAGCTCTAAGTTTGCCTAAGTCTTGTCCCTCTTTAGTTGGATAACACAATGCACCAAACACACGAAGGAAAGAGAGATTAGGTTTTCTGTTGTGGACAAGTTCATATGGAGTTTTTCCATGAACAGTGTGAATCAGGGAACGATTTTGTGTATAGCATGCAGTGGCAATAGCTTCAGCCCAGAGAAACATTGGAACGTTTGAGTAAATCAGCATTGTTCTAGCGGCTTCTACAAGAGTTTGATTTCGTCTTTCAACTACACCGTTCTGTTGAGGAGTTCGTGGAACACTTCTTTGATGGCTGATTCCAATGCTTTCATAAAATTCACTAAGTTATTTGTTAACAAACTCAGTTCCATTGTCTGTCCGGATAATTCTGACGGTTTTGTTAAGTCGGACCTGCAGCTGTTTGATGAGTTTGATGATGATATCCGTAGTTTCATCCTTTGTCCTTAAGAACTTGACCCAGGTGAATCTAGAGTAATCATCAACCACAACTAACACATATTTCTTCCCAAATATATTCTGCACTCTCATTGGTCCACATAAATCCATATGAATTGTATGAAGAACTTCTGTGACAGAGTTAGTGGGTTTGGGTTTATGGGCATACTTCTTGCTTTTTCCCAATTGACATGCTGAACAAAGATGATCCTTTTCATACTTGAGTCTAGGTAAACCTACAACTAAGTCCTTTCTGGAGAGATCATTGATGGTGCCGAAGTTCAGGTGATTGAGACGACGATGCCATAACCATGACTTTGTTTTAGAAGCCTTTGATAGCAAGAAAATTGGAGAAGACTTCATCATATCTTCGATGGAGATGGTGTATAGATTTGACCCACGAGAACCTCTTAAAAGCTCCTTACCATCAAGTTCTCTAACGAAGCAGGTGTGTTTTCTAAAGGCTACTTCTAGATCAGAATCACAGTATTGACCAACAGAGAACAAGTTATGACCAAGACCTTCTACATAGTAAACCCTGGAGATAACACTTTTGCCAACAACATAATCTCCATAACCCATAATAGCACCGAAATGATCATTCCCAAATCTAACTGTCCCGATGAATTTGCTCACGAAGTTCATGAGCCGCGACCGGTCGCCAGTCATATGCTTGGAACAGCCTGAGTCCAGGTACCACAGAACGATTTGAACGATCTGCAGTTGAACACAGACAAGAATGGATAACTAGATAATTGGGATCCCCATGCAAGAATGGGTTCCATTTGGTTAGTAACAATGGTTGGAACACCCACATCAGAAATAGAAGCATTCATATCAGAAATTAAGGCAATGGAATCATTATGAATAGATGCAGTACTAGTGTCTGTATTAGTCCTATTCAAAGTGTGCTCACTTCTTAAGGGAATAGTTCTACCAGTAGGCATCCATTTTCTAGTGGGCATTGTCTGATTAGTCTTATGAACAACATGTATCCAATGATAGCCTATCTTACTAAATGTTCTTCCTGTGGGTTTCCACTGTTTTCTAACTTTCTTTCGTTTTTGCCTTTTAGCCTTCTTAGCATGATTTTTAGCATTAACCATATTAACTGGACAATTAACATCATTAGGCAAAACATTAACACCACATTCATGATTAGAAACAGAATTCAAGCAGACATCAATACAAGGTTTGCAAATAGTATCAGAATTCGAATTAATTACAGTACGCCTATGGCTAATACTAGAATCAACACGATTCATTTTATTCGGCTCAAACTTAAAGTTCCTAGGTAGGTCTTCTACTCTCTTCCAATGCAAATTCTTAGCTTGCGAGGTCGTGTCCTTCCTTGTATTGTCTTGAGACTTTGACCTGCTTGCTTTAATGTCACTGATTACTCCTGTAGAGGGAATGGGAACATTAGTTGGTTTTGATACTCTTTGCATCTCCTGTTTAGATGTTCTGGAATCTGAATTACATGCAGGCACACCAAGGTTCACTTTCTTAACACTAGAAGTGCTGGGATTTGTACTCCTAGAAGGTACACTAGAGCTCTCTTTCTTAGCATTGACAGATCTGGAATCTGAACTACTTAAAGGCACACTAAGGTTCTCATTCAAAACATTGGGCATCGAATGAATATCATACTTGGCACTAGGCATCGAACATGGAATCAAAGGATTAACTCTCTCACCTAAGGACTTTGGGCATATTGTGATTAAGCATTCTATAATTTCTTGAGATCGTTTGGCATATAAGCATGCATGCCCAATTGCATTGTCAAGTGGTTTCTCTAATTTATCCTCTTCAACAATCTCACGTAGACATTCTAGACAATCCTTAAGGGATGAGAAATAAGTTTGAATAGCAAGTTTGTTATTCCTGAGATGAGGGGGGACATATTTCACAGACAAAGCATATTTATTACAAGAGTGAACCTTTGATACACCATTCTCCCCATTGGTCATTGGCATTTTCCCTTTTACCTGACTCTTAAGATTCTCAATTTCCTTTTGCAATGAAGCTATTTATTCGTTATTTTTGTTGCGAGTGACCTTTATTGATTCAAATAACTCATTGAAATAACGTTTAACCTTTTCATTTTCTTCTAGAAAACTTTCGTTTTCCTTTTGTAATGCATTTACCAAGTTTTGAAGATGAAACGTTTGAGAATTCTGAGAATCTAGAGGAGGAGGCATTTGGGAGCCTGTCATATTGTTTGTTTGACCCTTTAATTGAGAGATTTGGGTTTTCAACTTTCTGATCGTGTTGCAATGAGCTTGAATCTGTTCATCACGTTTGTTAATTTGAAAAACTGCATCAAACTCTGGAGCATCTGAGGATGTCTTGATATTTGAAGTTTTGACATTTTCTTTAAGATGTTGATATTTTAGTTGTAAGTTAAAATTCTCAACTTCTAGTTTAGAGAAATGTTATTGTCGTGATCATCCAGTTCAATTTTCTCATTTAGTTCAGAATTAGTTTTTTCAAGCTCAATGACACGATCATGGGAGACTTTCAGGGCAACAGATAGTTCATGAAATTGGGAAGCATTAATAGAACAATTTGTAGCAGTGAAAAACATATCTTGAGCAACGCATTCAGTAATATGAGTCTCATTTAATGTATGCAAGTTCTTCCTCTCAATCTCATTATATTTTAGTGCTCGCTCATAGTCACTAACCTCAACTATCATTGCATCAAACTCCTTTTCCATTTCTTTAATGTCTAGGTTCATTCCCTTTTTGAGGCTTTCAAACTGATCTTTTAGTTGTTTAAAGAAAGGCATGACTTCAGTTAAATAACATTCTTTTGTTTGCTCAAAACCCCTTTCCCCTTCAGTTATACCAGTGGGTGTGATCCTTTTCTTACAAGTTTTCTCAAAATCAACAAATAGTTGAAAAATAACATATTAACTGATTAAGGTCTTGCTTTTCGTGGCAATAGTCCTAGGAACTAAATGCATTGGTGTATTTGGAGGATACACAGTCGCTCTAGGCATTTTCCTAAGGGGAGGATTCGTTACAACTAGATTCTCTGCTTTTTGCTTATCTAAATCCTTTTTCCAGAACACTTGTTCAGGTGTTAACAATGTCTGAGGCTTAAACATGTTCAAGGAAATCCAATTTTCCTTCTTGTAATCATGGGGTGTGATCTTTATTTTCTTCTCTTTGCATTTAGGATCATCTAATTTCTTGTTCATCTTTTCCCTAGTGACTTCATCTGATTTCTTATCTTCCTCAGTGCACTCAACGCAACTAGGTTTCTGTCTAGGTTTAAGGATTTCCTTGCCGTCATAAAGAACCTTATGAGCATTTCTAGCCTTTTTAATGACCTCTGGATTTGGTTCCTCAACAAGGGGTATGCTATGCTTATCGCTTAAGACTCTATGCTTAGTGATCATGTGAGCAGTCTGAATGGTGTTCCCTTGTATGTACAACTTGTTTTCAAGTTTGTTTTTCAAAGTTTTCAGATTAGAAAAATCTTTCAAGAGTTTTGATTCCTTTGCATTAAATTCTTGCTTAAGCATTTTCACATTTTCTTGAAGTTCTTGTTTTTGCTTAGCAGTTTTAGAAAGCTTTTCTAGCAAGGAATTTAACTCTTGTTTTAATACTTCTTCTCTAAAATTACTTTTTCTAATGATTGTACGTACTTGGTCATCCATTTCCTGCTCACGAGTGGTCAACTCAAATTTTGCACGTTGTTCATAAATAGTAACACGTTCTTTATAGGCATTTAGTTCAGAAATTACAGAATCATCAGAGGCACATGCAGTGAATTCATCAAAAACATAATCATTATTGACAGCAGAAGATGCATCACTTGGTACAATCTTACTTTCACTTTGTATCACATATTGATCATATGGGACAACATTGATATTACCCATATTTTCAATATCTGATTCAATAAACACAGTTGATTGTACTTCGTTATGTATCTTTTGCTCATCAACTTCATCGTATAATTTTAATACCTTTGAGATGAGTTTGTCTTTGGATGGTCCAGCTTGTGGTGAAGAAGAGACCTTGGGAGAAACCATTGGGGAAATGCTAGCCATAAAAATTGTGTGTGCAGTAGGTCCATCATCCACATCAGAGTCGTATGCATCACAATCAGCGACTTGAAAGGCATTCTGATGATTGTGACCTATCTCCTGAATTGGCTGCTCATCCACATCTGCATCATAGGTCTTGGCATTGCCCTCAGCAAGAAACAACAACTCCTCTTCATCCAAAGCAGCACCATTATCCTGAGCTTGTACAAGCAGCATCTTATCTCTGAAGTAATCAGCATTCTGTGGACGTTTTGGAGATGTGCAGTTCCTTGCAATGTGTCCCTCACCACCACAGTTATAGCATTTGATCGGCTTAGCTTGGCCTTGATTTCCATTCCTTCCTCGATTCTGATTAGCACCATAACCTCCACCTGCTCCACCCTTTCTTTGATCAAACTGCCTTTTTTGAACTGGCTGCCCCATAATTTTCCCATCTCTGATCAAAGCATGATTGTGAAGATTGGAGGCGGTTCTGATTTCATTGTTGGTGTGAAGTTTGTTAGTGTGAGGTGAAAGTGTCATGTTCTCTTTAACCATGAGTGTCAGTTGATTGATGAAATGTTCCGTGACAACATTAGCATCTGGTTGCTTGAACCTTGGATCAGGAATGAGTTTGTGATCACCATCTCCCGTGGGTACAACTTGAGAAGCTTTGGTGGTAATCTCAACTTTTGAGTAAAAAGCAGTTAAATCATTTGTTGAACTTGCTTCTCCCTGAGCTTTGAACTGATCTAGAATCCTCTTTTCAAACATGGCATGCCTCTCATTTTGAAGAAGGAAGGCATAGAGTTGCTCATAATTCGTATTCTTCAATCCTTTAGTGAGCTTCACAGAAGTAACAAATTTGTGCCATTCGGGATTCATGTTGTTTACAAATTTTGAGTTCAGCTGAATGTTAGGCATAGTCATTCTGATGTTCCTCATGTCATTCACCAGCTTATGAAATCTCACATAGTACTCATAGACACTTTCATCTGGTTTCATCTTGAAGTGCTCAAATTCATCATACAGCTGTGATTCTCGGTCTTCAACAGTTAGCTCAGAACCAGAAAGAAGCATCTTGACATTATCCCATACAGCTTTTGCCTCGGTGTTGTGATTGATAAGCTTGTAGATGTCTTTTGGAAGACCTTGCAGTATAATGTTAGAAGCTCGGATATCTGCATTGAATCTCTTTTTCTCCTTATCATCAAGCTCATCATACATCTTTGGTCTGTCCATTCTGTAAATCAGAGTTCCATCTTCAGCAGTATCAAGTACATCTCTAGTAGTCTCAACTCGGTAAGGTCCCTCATCAATAGATTTGAGAATGTTAACCCCATTTTCTTTTCCAAGACAGTACAATCTGATTCGTTGAGCCCAAGAATCATAGTCAGTTCTGTCAAGCATGGGTGGACGAGTATCTGAGCCAGCTGCTTGAACATCCTCGGCAATAGTGGAGATGATTGTAGGAATGTTGGTAGACATGATGACGAATTAAACGGGATTTTATAACTCTTATGATTAAACCGGGAAATAGATTCTTTCACGGGATTTTACTGAATCAAGAGAAAACCGTATTAAAAGGAAATCACTCAAGTCGCTAGGAGAACAGTGAACCAAGTCGCTAAGTGCTAATTCGCTAAGTGCTAAGTCGCTAACGTTCCAAGTCGTTAAATAACAACTCACTACAATCCAAGTCGCTAACAAAATTTTGGCAGCAATTCGCTAAGCACCAAGTCGCTAAATATTCAAGTCGCTAAATAGCAACTCGCTAGGTACCAACTCGCTAACACCAAGTCGCTAACAATATAAAGTACAAGTCGCTAACTTAAGCCAAGTCGCTACTCGTAGTGGGGAATCCACTAACTGTACTTTTTGTCGGCTTGTCTCAATAGACAAGTCGCTAGCTCAACTCGCTAAGACGTTAAACAACAACTCGCTACCAAATTGTAAAGCAAGTCGCTACCAAGAAATCTTTTCCGTGGCTCAAGTCGCTAGCATGAAAAACACATAACCACCACTTTTCAATCCAAAAACAACCCAACCACTATGATTCAAACCTTCTAAATCAAAACCTAAACACATGAGATGATTCTAAACACAAAAGTACTACCAAAATCCAAACTTTAACACTAGAGATCAACCAAATGATGCAAAAACCACTAAACTTTTTCAAACTCAAAAACCACCTAAAAACCACTAGAAATCCAAAGATATGTAAGATATGATCTAACCATGGCTCTTGATACCAATTGTAGGATATTGGATTTCACATACACATCAAACCAAACACAAAGTAGGCGTATAAGATGGTTCTAGAGAGAGAAAGTTAGAGGGTTAGGGAACTTTAGTGAAAGAAAGAAAAATCTTATTATGAGCTCCAACTCTCTACCTTGGAAGGTAGAGAGTATTTATAGTCTTACAATAAAACGCCACACAACGGGCTATGGATCAGGCATACAGTGGGTAAAGACCCGTCCGTCCTCCACGGTGTTACGAAACTAAATACTACTTAACTTAAAAGAACTACGACTACGAGCTTTCTAACGATTACATACACTTGAGGTGACTGACTCTTTAATACCTGGAATTTCTAATTCCTAACAAAATCATTCTCCCCCTCAATCAATGACATATGTTATTGATTGAAGGATAGCGATTTTGACAATCGTAAGTCCAGGTGATTTTCAAAAATTGAGTTTGAGATATTTTTTAAAGCAATTAGTTTTCATTAGATAGTAAGTAATTGTTTATCGAATCAGAGCATAAGATTAGAAAAACAAGATAAAGCATGGCTCTGTTCTTTCTTTGAAAAATGGGTTACTGCCTGATATGACAATAAACCATGGTTTCACTTTCTCCCAAATACACACACACACACACACACACACACACATATATATATATATATATATATATATATATATATATATATATATTATTAAGAACATTCGAACAATATCTAAAGACCCGTGTCATTCTTTGAATGACATCACAAAGACCATAGATATTTCCGAATCGAGAAAAACATGACAAAATGATAATATTTTTTTTGAAATTTTTCAAGATTTTTCAAATTTTTATGGATTTTTGAAAGTTTTATATTTTTCTATTTGCTTTTTGAAGGTTTTGAAATTTTGTATTTTGCTTTTCGAATGAATATTTACAAGAGATGGATGAAGAAACACCTTTACTCCTTGTCTTCCTCTTGAAGACGTTTGAGTGTTTCCGGTTGAAGACTCTTTAGACCAAGTCGTGGGAGGATAAACTCAAAACGTTCTCTAGGAAGAGCTTTGGTGAAGATGTCTGCTAATTGGAATTCAGTCCTCACAAAATAGAGTTCCACCACACCGTTTTCAACTTGCTCCCTGATGAAATGATGTCGAATGTCGATGTGCTTTGCTCTTGAGTGTTGTACGTTGTTGCATGAGAGAACAATGGCACTTTTATTATCACAGTACAGAGGGATTTTGTTGAATTCAAAGCCATAGTCAGATAATTGGGATCTCATCCATAGGATTTGAGCACAACAAGATGACATGGCTATGTATTCAGCCTCTGTAGAGGAAATAAAAGTACTCATTTGTTTCTTTGAAGACCAGCTCACAAGCTTATCACCCAAAAACTGAGCACCTCCAGACGTACTTCGACGTGTATCTTGACATCCCGCATGATCAGCATCTGCATAGGCTGTTACTGACATACCGGTGTCCTTCGGGTACCAAAGTCCCATATTGATGGTTCCTTGGAGATACCGAAAGACCCGTTTAACTGCTTCAAGGTGCTTTTTGGTAGGCTTAGCCTGATATCTAGCACACATGCAAACAGCGAACAGAATGTCTGGTCTACTGGCTGTGAGGTACATCAGGGATCCAATCATACTACGATATTTCGTTTGGTCTACCATGATCCCTGAGTGGTCCTCATCCAGTCTAGTACGCTCTATCATGGGAGTGTCAACAGGGTCACAAGAATCAAATCCAAATTTCTTTAAAATCTCTTTTGCATATTTAGATTGATTTATAAAAATGCCTCCGGGACTTTGTGAAATTTGTAATCCCAAGAAAAATGACATTTGTCCCATCATTGACATTTGAAATTTGAAATTTGGAGCCCATTTCATTTGAAAAACGATCACATTCATTGGGGTCAGTCAAGGAAAAAATAATATCATCAACATATATTTGAACGTGAATTAAATGTTTGCATGACTTTCTGGTGAACAATGTCGGATCAACTGCTCCTTTGCTGAATCCAGTAGATAGAAGAAACTTTGATAGCGTATCATACCATGCCCTTGGAGCTTGCTTCAAACCGTAAAGAGCCTTCTTTAAACGATAGACGTGAGTAGGATGCTCTGGATTCACAAAGCCTTCAGGTTGGATGACGTATACAACTTCTTTAAGATCTCTGTTAAGAAAAGCCGTCTTTACATCCATCTGATAGACTACCATATTCTTACTTGCAGCATTAGCCAAGAAAATTCTGATTGCCTCGATTCGAGCAACTGGAGCAAATGATTCTTCAAAGTCAATACCCTCCTCTTGACAATATCCTTTTGTAACCAATCAAGCGTTGTTCTTTAAAACATCACCATGCTCATCAAGTTTCACTTTGAAGATCCACTTTAGAGCAATGATCATAGCACAATCTGGAGCAGGTACTAATTCCCATACATCAAGTCGATCAAACTCATGAATTTCTTCTTGCATGGCATTGAACCAGCTGTCTTCATTCATGGCGGTTTTAACATCTTTTGGTTCGACCTTAGAGAGTACGGAGTTGAAGAAGCACCATAAGGTTTCGGTTGCAAGTTGTTTTCGTTTGGATACTAGGTGAGAGAGGTTTTCAATGATGTTGTCCAATGGATGATCATGTGTCCATTTTCTAAAGTGTTCATGTGGTTGTTGTTGAGGAACTGAAGTAGCAGAGTCGATGTCTCCTGATGAAGATGGTTCTAATGGTGATTCAAGGGCAAATATATTTTCAAAGGGGGCATCTTCAGGAGTAGCAAAGGGATTATCTCCATCATTGGTGCTAGAAACAATTCCATGATGTACACTCGATGATTGATGATTTGTTGATGAGACAGAGTGATCAGCAGTAGGCGCTTCTTGACTTAATGACATTGAGACTGAAGGGTTTGACAGGGATAGACGCAACCTCTGTTGATAGAATTGACATATCATTAGCGCTTGGCTCATAGTGTTCATCAAACATTGGATCAAATAATTTCTTCAAATCATCTTCTGAAGGAGGTACATAAGGAGTTGCTGGCGAGGGATTAGAAACAAGGGTAGAACTGATAGGACTACTTGATGAATGTTAAAATGCAGGTCTAGAACTGGATTGTCCTGGAGCCATATGCCCGGACAGCTCATCGAACGCGACGTGAATAGTTTCCATGATTTCTCGAGTTCTTTTGTTGTAGATTCGGTAACCCTTCTTGTTTGATGCATAACCTACAAAAACTCCAATGTCCGCCTTAGCTCTTAATTTACCTAAATATTGACCATCATTTGTTGGATAGCACAAAGCACCAAACACACGAAGGTAGGATAGATCAGGTTTTCGTTTATGGACAAGTTCATATGGAGTTTTTCCATGAGAGGAGTGTATAAGGGAACGATTTTGGGTGTAGCAAGCAGTGACAATGGCTTCAGCCCATAGGAACATTGGAACCTTTAAATAAATTAGCATTTTTCTTGCGGCTTCCACAAGAGTTCAAGATTTCGTCTTTCAACTACACCGTTCTGTTGAGGAGATCGTGGAACACTTCTTTGATGATTGATTCCAACACTTTCATAAAACTAAATTAAGTCTTTGTTACCAAACTCTATGCCATTGTCTGTTCGAACAATTCTAAAAGTATTGTGTAGTCGAACCTGAAGCTGTTTGATAAGTTTGATGATGACATCTGGAGTTTCATCCTTTGTCCTCAAAAACTTTACCCAAGTGAATCGAGAGTAGTCATCAACCACGACTAGAATGTATTTCTTCCCATTTATCGTTTGCACACTCATTGGTCTGCACAAATCCATATGAAGGGTATGAAGAACTTCCATTACTGAGTTTGTGGGTTTTGGTTTGTGGGCATACTTCGTGCTTTTTCCCAATTGGCATGCTGAACAAAGATGATCTTTTTCATATTTTAATCTAGGTAAACCTCTGACAAGATCCTTTTTGGAAAGGTTATTAATGGTGCCGAAGTTCAAGTGATTGAGACGACGATGCCATAACCATGACTTTGCTTTAGAAGCCTTTGACAGCAAGCATATTGGAGAAGACTTCATCATGTCTTCGATAGAGATGGTGTATAGATTTGAACCATGGGTTCCTCTTAATAGTTCCACACCATCGAGTTCTCTAACGAAACAAGTATGTTTTCTAAATGCTACTTCTAGATTGGAATCACAGAATTGACCAACAAAGAACAAGTTATGACCAAGACCTTCCACATAATATACCCTGGAAATTACACTTTTACCAACCACATAATCCCCATAACCCATGATTGCACCAAAATGGTCATTCTCGAATCTAACAGTCCCGATGAATTTACTCACGAAGTTCATGAGCCGCGAGCGATCTCCAGTCATATGCTTGGAACAGCCTGAGTCCAGGTACCACAAAACGATTTAAACGATATGCAGTTGAACACATATAATAATGGATAACTGGATAATTGGGAACCCCATGCAATAATGGGTTCCACTTGGTTACTAACAGTGATTGGAACACCCACATCAGAAGTGGAAACAATGGAATCATCAGAAATAGATGCAGTGCTAGTGTCCGTATTTGACCAATTCAAAGTATGTTCACTTCTTAAGGGAATAGTTCTACCAGTAGGCATCCATTTTCTAGTGGGCATTGTCTTAGCAAATTGAGGGCATAACTCATTAACCTTACGGCTAGAAGGTATCCATTGATAACCTATTTTACTAAATATTCTTCCTGTGGGTTTCCACTGTTTTCTAAGTTTCTTTCGCCTTTTAGCCTTCTTGGCTTGATTTTTAACATTAACAATTTTAATTGGGCATTTGACAGCATTAGACAAAACATTCACACAACATTCATGATTAGTAACAGAAATCAAGCAGTCATCATTACATGGTTTGCAGATAATAGCAGAATTCGAATTAATTACAGTACGCCTATGGCTAATACTAGAATCAATACGATTCGTTTTATTCAACTCAAACATAAAGTTCCTAGGGTGGTCTTCTACTCTCTTCCAATGCAATTTCTTAGCTTGCGAGGTCCTATCTTGCTTGGTATTGCCAGGAGGCTTTGACCCGCTTGCTTTTATGTCATTGATTACTCCTGTAGAGGGAATTATGGGAACATTAGTTGGTTGATCTACTTTTTGCATTCCTGAACTAGATGTGCAGGGATCTGAACTACTTGAAGGCATATTAGTGTTCACTTTCTTAAAACTGGGCATAGAATGGTTTGTATGCTTGGCACTAGGCATAGAACAAGGCATCACAGCTTTACCTTTCGCACCTAAGGATTTAGGACATGTTGCTATTAAACATTCTAGCAGCTCCTGAGATCATTTGGCCTGAATGCAAGCAAACCTAATTTCTCTATCAAGAGGCTTATTTATGATATCCTCTTCCACAATCTCACAGAGACATTCTAGACTATCCTTAAGGTGAGCACAATAGTTATGAAACACAAGTTCATTGTTCCTAAGATGAGGAGGAATGTATTTAACAGTCACAGTATATTTGCAGTCTGAGGATGACTTTGATGCAACATTCTCATTAAAAACAAGTGGCAGTTTCCCTTTTTCCTGACTCCTCAGATTCTCAATTTCTTTTTGTAAAGACGTTATTTTTTCGTTGTTTTTGTCACGAGTGACTTTCATTGAATCATATAACTCTTTAAAGTGTCGTTTAACTTTTTCATTTTCTTCTAGAAAACTCTCGTTTTCCTTTTGTAAAGCATTAACTAAGTTTTGAAGATGAAAAGTTTGAGAATACTGAGAATCTAAAGGAGGAGGCATTTGGGATCCAGACACATTGTTCTTTTCACCCTTTAATTGAGAGATTTGGGCTTTCAACTTTCTGATCGTGTTACAATGAGCTTGAATCTGTTCGTCACGTTTGTTTATCTGAAAAACTGCATCAAACTCCGGAACATCTGAGGATGTCTTGATATTTGAGGTTTTGACATTTTCTTTAAGATGTTGATATTTTAGTTGTAAATCAAAATGTTCAACTTCTAGTTTAGAAAGATGTTTTTACCAAATTATCGTGATCATCCTGATCAATTTTCTCATTTAGTTATGAGTTTTTGTTTTCAAGCTCAATGACACGATCAAGAGAAACTTTCAATGCAATAGATAATTCATGAAATCGAGAAGCAGTAATAGAGTGCTTAGTAACAGTATAGAACACATCTTGAGCAACACAAATTGAAATCAAATTCTCATTTAAGATATGCAAGTTCTTCTGTTCAACTTCATTATATTTGAGTTCCTGTTCATAATCATTGACCACAACAATCATTGCATCAAATTCCTTTGCATCAAATTCCTTTTCCATTTGTTTAATGTCTGAGTCTATCCCGTTTTGAAGACTCTTAAATTGACCTTTTAATTGTTTAAAGAAAGGTATGACCTCAGTTAAATAACATTCTTTAGTTTGCTCAAAACCCCTTTCCTCCTCAGTAATCCCTGTAGGTGTGATTCTCTTCTTACATGTCTTCTCAAAATTAACGAATAGTTGATAAACAACATACAGACTGATTAAGGTTTTGCTATTAGTGGCAATCGATCTAGGAACTAGATGCATTGGTGTATTTGGAGGATACACAGTGGCTGCAGGCATTTTCCTACGGGGAGTGTTTTCAACAACAAGATTTTCAGTTTTTTTCATATCCATATCCTTTTTCCAGAACAATTGTTTAGGAGTTAATAGAGTCTGAGGCTTAAACTTGTTTAAGGAGATCCAATTTTCCTTAGTGTAATCATGGGGTTTGATCGTTATATTATTCATTTTACACTCAGGATCTTCAAGCTTCTTATTCATTTTCTCCCTAGAGGCATCATTTAATTTTCTATCCTCATCCGTGCTACCAACACATGATGGTGTTTGCCTAGGCTTAAGAATGTCATTACCATCATACAATACCTTATGAGCAGCTCTACCCTTTTTAATGACCTCTGGATTTGGTTCCTCAAAAATGGGAATGCTATGCTTATCGCTTAAGACTCTATGCTTAGTGATCAAGTGAGCATTCTGAATGGTATTCCCTTGTACGTACAGCTTTTTCTCAAGCTTGTTTTTCAAAGTTTTTAGATTAGAGAAATCATTCAAAAGTTTTGATTCCTTAGCATTGAATTCTTGCTTAAGCATTTTAACATTTTCTTGAAGTTCTTGTTTTTGCTTAGCAGTTTTAGAAAGCTTTTCTTGTAACGAGTTTAACTCTTGTTTTAGTACTTCTTCTCTAAAATTACTTTTTCTAATAATTGTACGCATTTGGTCATCCATTTCCTGCTCACGGGTGGTTAACTCAAACTTAGCGCGTTGTTCATAAATAGCAACTTGTTCTTTATAGGCATTCAGTTCAGAGATAACAGAATCATCAGGGGCACATGCAGTGTATTCATAAAAAACATAGTCATCATTGACTGCGGAAGATGCATTACTTGGTACAACCTCACTTTCACTTTGCTTCACATATTGATCATATGGGACAATATTGCTATTACCCTCAACATCAATATCTGATTCATAAGTTTCAAGAGATTGTACTTTATTATGCATCTTTTGCTCATCAACATCATCATATAGTTTTAATACCTCTGAAATGATTTTGTCTTTGGATGGACCAGCTTGTTGTGGTGGAGAGACCTTTGGCGAGACCATAGGTGAGATGCTAGCCATGAAGATTTTTTGGGCAGTAGGTTCATCATCGACGTCAGAGTCAAATGCATCACAGTCAGCTACTTGAAAGGCATTTTGATGATTATGACCTATCTCCTGAATTGGCTGTTCATCAACATCAGCATCATAGGTTCGGGCATTTCCCTCAGCAAGAAACAACAACTCCTCTTCATCCAAAGCGGCTCCATTATCCTGAGCTTGCACAAGCAACATCTTGTCTCTGAAGTATTCTGCATTCTGTGGACGTTTTGGAAATTTGTAGTTCCTAGAAATATGTCCCTCACCACCATAGTTGTAGCACTTAATTGGCTTTGCTTGACCTTGATTTCCAATCCTTCCCCGATTCTGATTTGCAACATAACCTCTACCAACTCCACCTCTTCCCTGTTCATACTGCCTTTCTTGAACTGGTTGTACCATAACCTTCCCATCTCTGACCGTAGCTTGATTGTGTGGATTGGATGTTGTTCTGAGGTTATTGTTGGTGTGTGGGAGAGAGTTCATGTTTTGACTAACCATGAGAGAAAGTTGATTGATGAAGTTTTCCATGAGTGTGTTTGAGTTGGGAGGCTTATATGCTGGATCAGGGATGGGCTTGTAATTACCATTACCCATGGGTATGACTTGAGAAGATTTGGTGGTAATACCAACATTGGTGCAGAATGCTGTTGAATCATTTGATGAGCTTGTTTCACCTTGGTTGGTTTTGAACTGATCAAGAATCCTTTTTTCAAACATAGCATGTCTCTCATTCTGAAGAAGGAAGGCATACAGTTGCTCATAATTTGTGTTCTTCAATCCTTTAGTTAGCTTCACAGAGGTGACAAACTTGTGCCATTCGGTATTCATGTTGTTTACAAACTTTGAGTTCAGCTGAATATTTGGCATAGTCATTTTGATATTCCTCATATCATTCACAAGTTTGTGGAATCTCACTTAATACTCATAGATACTCTCTTATGGTTTCATCTTGAAGTGCTCAAATTCATCATACAGCTGTGATTCTCTGTCTTCCTTAGTTAATTCAGAACCCGAGAGAAGCATCTTGACATTATCCCAAACAACCTTGGCTTCAGTGTTGTGATTGATAAGCTTGTAGATATCTTTTGGAAGACCTTGAAGTATAATGTTTGAAGCCCTGATATCAGCATCGACTCTCTTTTTCTCCTTATTACTGAGCTCATCATACGTCTTTGGTCTGTCCAATCCAAAGATCATTGTTCCATCTGCAGCTGTATCAATTTTGTCTCTTGTAGTCTCAATCTGATAAGGTCCTTCATCAATGGATTTGAGAATGTTGACCCCATTTTCCTTTCCAAGACAGTACAATCTAATTCGTTGAGCCCAAGAGTCGTAGTCAGTTCTGTCAAGCAAGGTGGACGAGTATCTGAACCAGCTACTTGAACATCCTCAGCAACAGTGGAGATGATTGTAGGTACGTTGGTAGACATGTTAACAGATTACACGGGATTTTATAACTCTATGATTAAACCGGGAAATAGATTTTTTCACGGGATTTTACTAAATCAAGAGAAAACCGTATTACAAACAAAAATCAACCAAGTCGCTAAGAATTCTTGAACCAAGTCGCTAAGCACCAAGTAGCTAAGTAGCAACTCGCTAAGATCTCAATTTCCTGTGAGCCAAGTCGCTAAGACCCAAGTCGCTGGACACAAGTCGCTAAAGCACCAAGTCGCTACACAGTCAAGTCGCTAAAGAGCAACTTGCTAAGGTCCAAGTCGCTAACACCAAGTCGCTAAGAATACTAAGTACAAGTCGCTAACAAAATTGAAAGCAAGTCGCTAACTTTACCAAGTCGCTAGCCGTAGTGGAGAATCCACTAAGTTGTACTTTTTGTCGGCTTGTCTCAATAGACAAGTCGCTAGGACCAAATCGCTAACAATTAACACTACAACTCGCTACCTTTTACTGAAGCAAGTCGCTACGATGAAAAACACTACGAGAACCAAGTCGCTAGCAAGAAAAACTTCAAAAACACACTTTTCAATCCAAAACAAGCTCAACCACAGTGATTCAAGCTTACCAAATCAAAACCCAAGCACTTACAATGGTTCTAAACACAAAAGTACACCCAAAATTCAAACTTTAACACTAGAAATGATCCAAATGATGCAAAAACCACTAAAATTTTTCAAACCCAAAAACCATCTAAAACCACTAGAAATCCAAGGATATGTAAGAGAGATGATCAAACCTGGCTCTGATACCATTTGTAACATATTGGATTTCACAAACACATCATATCATAAACACATATAGGCGTTTAATACAAGGTTTTAGAGAGAGAAAGAGTTAAGTATAAACTAAACTAAATACTACTTAACATTAAATAATCTACGACTACGAGCTTTCTAACGATTACATATACTTGAGGTGACCGATACTTTAATAACTGGATTTACTAAATCCTAACATCTTTCAATTTGTAATTATGTTTTTCTTCCCTGTAAAAGGTTTCTCACTTGTAATCTTCTAGCTCCTTGCTAGCATTTTATAATTTAATATATTGGCTGTTCGAAAAAAAAAATTCTCCCCCTCAATCAATGACATAAGTTGTTGATTAAGAGATAGAGATTTTGACAAATGTCAAGTCCAGATGATTTTCAAAAATTGAGTCCGAGTTATTTTTATTAGTTTTCATTTAGATAACAAATATTTTTCAGAAGAATTTATAGAAGGAAAAATATTTGTTAAGGAAACATTTGTCTTTTTAGTGACAAATATTTTTTTAGAATCAGAGCATGAGATTTAAAAAATAAGATAAAGTATGGCTCTGTTCTTTCTTTTAAAAACGGGGTATAGTCTGAAATGACTATAAACCTTTTGTTTATCTTTCTCTCATTTTTTTTTAAAAAATAAAATAAAATATGTACATTCGAACTTCATCTAAAGACCCGTGTCACTCTTTGAATGACAACACAAACACCGTAGATGAAATCGAATAAAAAAACAGATGGGAAAAATATTTTACTTTTTTTTTTCTTTCTTTCTTTTTTTTTTAAATTTTAAATTTTATATTTTTATATTTTCTTTTGTGGGATTTATAATTTTGTATTTTACTTTTTGAATAAATATTTACAAGAGATGGATGAAGAAAAAACTTTTACTCCTCGTCTTCCTCTTGAAGACGTTTGAGTGTTTCCGGTTGTAGACTCTTTAGACCAAGTCGTGGAAGTATAAACTCAAAACGTTCTCTAGGAAGAGCTTTGGTGAAGATGTCTGCTAACTGGTATTCAGTCCTCACAAAATAAAGTTCTACCACACCGTTCTCCACTTGCTCCCTGATGAAATGATGTCGAATATCGATATGCTTTGCTTTTGAATGTTGAACGTTGTTGCATGAGAGAGCAATGGCACTTTTGTTATCACAATACAGAGGGATTTTGTTGAATTCAAAGCCATAGTCAGATAAATGGGATCTCATCCATAGGATTTGAGCACAACAACATGACATGGCTATGTATTCTGCCTCTGTAGAGGATATAGAAGTACTCATTTGTTTCTTTGAAGACCAGCTCACAAGCTTATCACCCAAAAACTGAGCACCTCCTGACGTTTATCTTGACATCCTTCATGGTCAGCATCTGCATAGGCTGTTAGTGACATACCGGTGTCCTTCGGGTACCAAAGTCCCATGTTGATGGTTCCTTGGAGATACCGAAAGACCCGTTTAACCGCTTCAAGGTGCTTTTTGGTAGGCTTAGCCTGGTATCTAGCACACTTGCATACAACGAACATAATGTCTAGTCTACTGGCAGTAAGGTACATCAGGGACCCAATCATACTACGATATTTAGACTGGTCAACCATGATCCCTGAGAGGTCCTCATCCAGTTTAGTACGCTCCCCCATGGGAGTGTCAACAGGGTCACAAGAATCAAATCCAAATTTCTTTAAAATCTCATTTGCATATTTAGATTGATTGATAAAAATGCCTCCGGGGCTTTGTGAAATTTGTAATCCCAAGAAAAATGACATTTGTCCCATCATTGACATTTGAAATTTGGAGCCCATCTCCTTAGAAAAACGGTCACATTCATTGGGGTCAGTTGAGGCAAAAATAATATCATCAACATAGATTTGAACGTGAATTAAGTGTTGGGTGATGATATGTACACATAGTATTTTACTTTGCACACATTGAATTAATGAATAAGACAAATAATACCCCATGTAATTTTATGTGTGCAAAGTAAAATTACATGTGTACATATCAATTCCCTTAAGTGTTTTCCTAACTTTCTGGTGAACAATGTCGGATCAACTGCTCCTTTGCTGAATCCAGTAGATAGAAGAAACTTTGATAGCGTATCGTACCATGCCCTTGGAGCTTGCTTCAAACAGTAAAGAGCCTTCTTCAAGCGATAGACATGAGTAGGATGCTCTGGGTTCACAAAACCTTCAGGTTGGCTGACGTATACGACTTCTTTAAGATCTCCGTTAAGAAAAGCCGTCTTTACATCCATCTGATAGACTACCATGTTCTTACTTGCAGCGTTAGCCAGGAAGATTCTGATTGCCTCGATACGTGCAACTGGAGCAAATGATTCTTCAAAGTCAATACCTTCCTCTTGACGGTATCCTTTTGCAACTAATCGAGCCTTGTTCTTTAACACATCACCATGCTCATCAAGTTTTAATTTGAAGATCCACTTTAGAGCAATGATCATAGCACAGTCAGGAGCAGGTACTAATTCCCATACATCTAGTCGATCGAACTCATGAATTTCTTCTTGCATGGCATTGAACCAACTGTCTTCATTCATGGCAGTTTTAACGTCTTTTGGTTCGATCTTAGATAGTACGGAGTTGAAGAAGCACCATAAAGTATCAGTTGCAAGTTGTTTACGAGTGGATACTGGACGAGAGGGGTTTCCAATGATGTTGTCCAATGGATGGTCATGTGTCCATTTTCTAAGGTGTTCGTGTGGTTGTTGTTGAGGAACTGAAGTAGCAGAGTCGTTTTCCCCTGATGAAGATGGTTCTGATGATGGTTCAGGAGAAAATTTCTCAAATGGAGCATCTTCGGGAGTAGCAAAGGGGTTATCTCCATCATAGGAGCCAGAAACAATTCCGTGATGTACACTCGATGATTGAGGATTTGATGATGAGACTGAGTGATCAGCGGTAGGCGCTTCTTGACTCAATGACATAGAAGCTGAAGGGTTATCTACGTTGACAGGGATAGGAGCTGCCTCTGTTGATGGATTTGACTGATCATTAGCAATAGGCTCATAGTGTTCATCAAACATTGGATAAAACAATTTCTTTAAATCATCTTCTGAAGGGGCTACATATGGAGTTGCTGGTGAGGGATTTTGTACAAGAGAAGAACTAATGGGACTACTTGATGAAGGTTGTGATGCGGGTCCAGAACTTGATTGTCCTGGAGCCATTTGCCCAGATAGCTCATCGAACGTGACGTGAATAACTTCCATGATATCTCGAGTTCTTTTGTTGTAGATTCGGTAACCCTTCTTGTTTGATGCATAACTGTAACTTATAGGATTTCACAAACACATCAAACCATAATCATATGGGGCGTATACAAGTTTTATAGAGAGAAAGTTTTAGAGAGAGAAAGGGAAGAGAGTTAAGAACTATGTGAAACAAAAGAAAAATGGTGTTGAAGCTCCAACCCTCTACCTTGGGAGGTAGAGGGTATTTATAGTTTTCATACAAGACTCGCCACCTACGGGCTGTGGATCAGGCATACAGTGGGTAAAGACCCGTTCGTCCTCCACGGTGTTACTTAACTAAATACTAACTAATATCAAATGACTACGACTACGAGCTTTCTAACGATTTCATATACTTGAGGTGACCGACACTTTAACGACTGGATTTTATAAATCCTAACAATCTCCCCCTAAGGGAGGTCACCTCAAACTACACAGAATACAAACAGATATTACATTAAGATTGTTCTTGGATTCTTGTCTAAGTTCATTGCTCTGTAGCCCGTAGTCTTTGATTCTTCATGTTTTGTATGTTTGGATAATTCAAGTGGAGGTCTTTAACTGATCCACGTGATGATGAGTTTTGAGCCAACTTTGAGATCATCAGCTTGCATAAATCTCTGACTCTTCCTTTGTAGTATTGACATTATGTGATGTTGTGACAGTGGACCGACATGCTCACATTCTGGATCATTATTTCTTTTCATCAGAGTAGCGGAAGCTTTAGTTGATTCATGATATTTGCAGAAGTGTAGCAGAAGCATGGAGTGAGAATATCAGAGTCATTGATGCACTAATCATGATTTCTTTTGAAATGAATGTGTTGTGTGAGCATGCAGCTATGGATTGACCTCTTCATTCTGATCAGCTGCAAACGTTGGCTGTACCTGCATACAACAGTTAGCAATAAAGCGCACGAAAGTGTCTTTGATCACTTTCGTTGAATTGAGGTACACGGCCCACGGTTCCCCGTTGATCAGTACAAGTACTGCCTGTGATCAGGTATAATTCCGAAGAACCTCCTTGACAGGGTTTCGCAGCTGCTCTAGCTGTTCTCAAATCGGAACATCTCAAAGAGGACAACACGGAGTGAGTGAACCAGCGAATTTGAGATTCACTGATTGATGAAAAGAGATTTGAAAAACAATTGAGTATTGCTCAATATAAATTGTTTTTGCAATACAACGAAGGTTTTAATGAAAATCAATTATCAATCATAAACACCTTTTATTTTGAAATATTAATACATAGTTGATGTGCTAAAGAAAAGAATTTTAAGCACAACGACCGATTTTTCAAAGGTATCCAGCAATCCATAACCTGAACCAGGATTAATTCATAAATTTGAATCGTTCCATTGTTTCTGTTCAGTTGTCACATGGTTGATCTATTGGATAGATCTCACATGCCACCTACCAAGAGCTTGTTTAATGTTGGCTCTAGAAGGCTTTCCATCTTCACTGTGAACATGTTATCATAGCACTCAGATGTTCTGGCAATACCACAAGGATAATGCGTAGGACTCTTAAAATATGTTCTCTCTTTCCACATTGTGTGAAACAGAGAGTCTTCATTGACAATGTCCTAATGAGATTTATTAATGATCTCTTGGCTCTAGACTCAATTGTGCACATTTGGTTCCTATGCCGGAGACTAGGGAGAGGGTCTCCTTTTTCAATGTCAACAATCTCTAAGAGAAAGTCGATAGATAATGTGGGTTCCCCGTGAGAATGAAACAAGCCATTTTAAGAGGAACTTGAGTAGCTTGGGAAGTTAGGTGCAGTGCGTCACTGGGTCCATGACGTCTTGTCTTCAATACCGGCGTTACCTTAGTAACAACCAGTAGCATATGAATTGAACCCGGTTTCTGCCCTAAGGTTGAATTATTGGAGGGCTATTTCTTTTCACCCTTTTCACATTCAATTATTTTTCATTCTTCAACCCCTTCAGTGCTTACCGAGACTTCATAACTAGAACCTTGTTGGGTTTATTCCAGTACTAGCTCTGTCTCAATCCACACTCTTCCTGTATTCTCATTTTTCTCCTTTTTTTTCATCATACCTAAGGACTTCTACACTATCTAGTGGATTGTCCCTGGGTAGATCCCTCCGGCTCTGGCGGGATTGTGGGAACGAATACCTAACCTAACCATCCTTATATCTCCATACATAAAGTAAATTTGGTCGGTCTTTTTGGTATTGTTCATCAGCCATTGGAACCAATTGAAAACCATTTGAAAATCAATCCAGGTACTTGTGATATGTTATCAAAGCATTTTGTACCTGATTTGTTTTTAATATTTTAGAAAAAAGGCTCCCCCTCAACATGTGCATCATATGTTTGAAATCATTTTGGCACATGGAGGCAAGAGGAAGAATTCACTTCATTGATAAATATTTTCTAAAAATATCGACATCACTTTCCCGATCAAAATCAGTGTTTCACATACATTTAAAGATATTTTCAGGAAAGAATGTGGTTTTTAAAATTTGCTCCCCCTCAATACGTGCATATGATTTTGAAATTGTTTAGCACATATTAGGGAAAACCTGCACTTAGAGACAAATCAATCACGTTTTAATCCATTTTGGTTTGATATAGATGCTCCCCCTTAACATATGCATGGAAAATTTTGAAATCGTTTGACATATGTAGGAAGGAGAGCACGATGTTATATTTCTAAACCACTTATCAAATTATCAGTTTATATCCAATTTAAATCACAAGTTCTCCCCCGATCACAATTTTCAAATCCTTTGAGATTTGTGATCTCTATTGATTTAAATTAGTTTTTGAGAACTTTTGAGGAGAATTGTGACTTGCTTTTGAAAAACATTTCAACTGATAAGAATCAGGTTTTCAAACTTTAAACTCCATTGTTTAAACAAGCATGAGTATCTTTTGAAAACATAACAGTAGCCAAGGTCTTGAACCACTTGTATAAAACATTGTTCATTTTGATTATCCAAAAGTAGACCTTGCTCGTTTAAGTGCCAATTGTTTGAAAAATACACTTTTTGATTCGATTGAAATCATTCTCTTCCTCAATCAATGACATAAGTTGTTGATTGAGAGATAGAGATTTTGACAGATGATAAGCCCAGATGATTTTCAAAAATAGAGTCCGAGGTATTTTCAAAGCAATGTTGTTTCCAATAGATGACAAATATTTTTCAGAAGAATTATTAGAAGGAAAAATATTTTGAACTGAAACATTTTTCTGTTTGGTGACAAACATTTTTTTTAAGAATCAGAGCATGAGATTTGAAAAATAAAATTAAGCAAAGCTCTGTTCTTTCTTTTTCAAACGGGTTACTGTCTAAAGTGACAATAAACCACCATTTTTCTCCGTATCATTTTTTTAAAACAATTTATGAACATTCGAAGAACATCTAAAAACCCATGACATTCTTTGAATGTCAACACAAAGTCCGTAGATGTTATCGAATTAAGAAAAACATGACAAAAAAGACAATATATATATATATATATATATATATATATATATATTTATATTTTTCTATTTTATTTCGAGGGTTTTATAATTTTGTATTTTGTTTTTGAAAAAATATACACAAGTACTCCTCGTCTTCCTCTTGAAGACGTTTGAGTGTTTCCGGTTGTAGACTCTTTAAACCAAGTCGTGGAAGGATAAACTCAAAACGTTCTCTAGGAAGAGCTTTGGTGAAGAGGTCTGCTAACTGGTATTCAGTCCTCACAAAGTAGAGTTCTACCACACCTTTTTCCCCCTGTTCCTGAATGAAATGATGTCGAATGTCGATGTGCTTTGCTCTTGAATGTTGAACGTTGTTGCACGAGAGAGAATGATACTTTTGTTATCACAATACAGGGGGATTTTGTTGAATATAAAGCCATAGTCAGATAATTGGGATCTCATCCAAAGGATTTGAGCACAACAAGATGACATGACTATAGATTCAGCCTCTGTAGAGGATATATAAGTACTCATTTGTTTCTTTGAAGACCAGCTCACAAGCTTATTACCCAAAAACTGAGCACCTCCAGACGTACTTCGACGTGTATCTTGACATCCTGCATGGTCAGCATCTGCATAGACATACTGGTGTCCTTCGGGTACCAAAGTCCCATGTTGATGGTTCCTTGGAGATACCGAAAGACCCGTTTAACCGCTTCAAGGTGCTTTTTGGTAGGCTTAGCCTCGTATCTAGCACACATGCATACAGCGAACAGATTATCAGCTCTACTGGCTGTGAGGTACATCAGGGATCCAATCATACTTCGATATTTCGTTTGATCTACCATGATCCCTGAGTGCTCCTCATCCAGTTTGGTACGCTCCACCATGTGAGTGTCAACGGTGTCACAAGTGTCAAATCCAAATTTCTTTAAAATTTCATTAGCATATTTAGATTGATTGATAAAAATGCCTCCGGGACTTTGTGAAATTTGTAATCCCAAGAAAAATGACATTTGTCCCATCATTGACATTTGAAATTTGGAGCCCATATCCTTAGAAAAACGGTCACATTTATTGGGGCTAGTCGAGACAAAAATAATATCATCAACATAGATTTGAACATGAATTAAATGTTTTCCTGACTTTCTGGTAAACAATGTCGGATCAACTGCTCCTTTGCTGAATCCAGTTGATAAAAGAAACTTTGATAGCGTATCATACCATGCCCTTGGAGCTTGCTTCAAACCGTAAAGAGCCTTCTTCAAGCGATAGACATGAGTAGGATGCTCTGGATTCACAAAACCTTTATGTAGGCTGACGTATACGACTTCTTTAAGATCTCCGTTAAGAAAAGCCGTCTTTACATCCATCTGATAGACTACCATGTTCTTACTTGTAGCATTAGCCATGAAGATTCTGATTGCCTCGATACGTGCAACTGGAGCAAATGATTCTTCAAAGTCAATACCCTCCTTTTGACGGTATCCTTTTGCAACCAATCGAGCCTTGTTCTTTAATACATCACCATGCTCATCAAGTTTTACTTTGAAGATCCACTTTAGAGCAATGATCATAGCACAGTCAGGAGCAGGTACTAATTCCCATACATCTAGTTGATCGAACTCATGAATTTCTTCTTGCATGGCGTTAAACCAGCTGTCTTCATTCATTGCAGTTTTAACGTCTTTTGGTTCGACCTTGGATAGTACGGAGTTGAAGAAGCACCATAAGGCATCAGTTGCAAGTTGTTTACGATTAGATACTGGATGAGAGGGATTTCCAATGATGTTGTCCAATGGATGATCATGTGTCCATTTTCTAAGGTGTTCGTGTGGTTGTTGTTGAGGAACTGAAGTAGCAGAGTCGTTTTCCCCTGATGAAGATGGTTCTGATGATGGTTCAGGAGCAAATATGTTCTCAAAGGGAGCATCTTCGGGAGTAGCAAAGGGGTTATCTCCATCATAGGTGCCAGAAACAATTCCATGATGCATACTTGATGATTGATGAATTGAAGATGATATAAAGTGATCAGCAGCAGGCGCTTCTTGACTCAATGACATAGAAACTGAAGGGTTATCTACGTTGACAGTGATAGGAGCAGCCTCTATTGATGGATTTGACAGATCATTAGTAATTGGCTCATAGTGTTCATCAAACATTGGATCAAACAATTTCTTCAAATCATCTTCTGAAGGTGGCACATATGGAGTTGCTGGTGAGGGATTTTGTACAAGAGTAGAACTGATGGGACTACTTGATAAAGGTTGTGATGCGGGTCCAGAACTGGATTGTCCCGGAGCCATTTGGCCGGTCAGCTCATCGAACGTAACGTGAATTGTTTCCATGATATTTCGGGTTCTTTTGTTGTAGATATAGTATCCTTTTCTGTTTGGTGCATATCCTACAAATACTCCAATGTCCGCTTTAGCTTTCAGTTTACCTGAATCTTGACCCTCAGTAGTTGGATAACACAATGCACCAAACACACGAAGGAATGATATATTAGGTTTTCGATTGTGGACAAGTTCATATAGAGTTTTTCCATGAGATGTGTGAATTAGGGATCGGTTTTGAGTGTAGCATGCAGTGGCAATGGCTTCAGCCCAGAGAAACGTTGGAACCTTTGAGTAAATCAGCATTGTTCTTACGGCTTCCACAAGAGTTCGATTTCGTCTTTCAACTACACCGTTCTGTTGAGGAGTTCGTGGAACACTTCTTTGATGAATGATTCCAACCCTTTCAAAGAACTCACTAAGTTCTTTATTGACACACTCAGTTCCATTTTCTGTTCGGATGATTCTGACAGTTTTGTTAAGTCGAACCTGCAGTTGTTTGATAATTTTAATGATGATATCTGGAGTTTCATCCTTTGTCCTTAAAAATTTAACCCAAGTAAATCGAGAGTAATCATCAACCACAACTAACACATATTTCTTCCCGTTAATATTCTGCACTCTCATGGGTCCACATAAATCCATGTGAATGGTATGAAGAACTTCCATAACTGAGTTTGTAGGTTTGGGTTTGTGGGCATACTTCTTGCTTTTTCCCAATTGGCATGCTGAACAAAGATGATCCTTTTCATACTTTAGTCTAGGTAAGCCTCTTACTAAGTCCTTTCTAGAAAGATCTTTTATGGTGCCGAAGTTCAAGTGATTGAGACGACGATGCCACAACCATGACTTTGTTTTCGAAGCCTTTGACAACAACCAAATTGGAGAAGACTTCATCATATCTTTGATAGAGATGGTGTATAGGTTTGAACCACGTGTTCCTCTTAAAAGTTCTGCACCATCAATTTCTCTAACGAAACAAGTATGTTTTCTGAAGGCCACTTCTAGATCAGAATCACAGAATTGACCGACAGAAAATAAGTTATGACCAAGACCTTCAACGTTATATACCCTGAAGATTACACTATCACCAACAACATAATCTCCATAACCTATAATTGCACCGAAATGATCGTTCCCGAATCTAACAGTCCTGATGAATTTACTCACGAACTTCATGAGCCGTGACCGGTCTCCAGTCATATGCTTGGAACAGCCTGAGTCTAGGTACCATAGAACGATTTGAACGATCTGCAGTTGAACACAGAAAAGAATGGATAACTGGATAAATGGGATCCCCATGCAAGAATGGGTTCCATTTGGTTTGTAACAATGATTGGAACACCCACATCGGAAGTAGAAACAATGGAATCATCAGGGATTGATGCAGTGCTAGTGTATGCATTAGACCTATTCAAAGTATGTTTACTTCCTAAAGGAATAGATCTACCAGTAGGAATCCATTTCCTAATGGGCATTGATCTGGATAATTTAGGGCACAATGCATTATGACTAAATTTGTGTCCAGTAGGTATCCAATGATAACCTTCATTACTAATTTTTCTTCTTGTGGGTTTCCAATGTTTTCTAATCTTCTTCCGCCTTTGCTTTCTAGCCTTCTTAGCTCGATTTTTGGCATTAACAGTTTTAACTGGGTATTTAACAACATTAATCAAATTATTGACACATACATGATTAGTAACAAAAACCAAGCAATCATCATTACATGTTTTGCCAAAAGTAGCAGAATTCGAATTAATTACAGTACGCTTATAGCTAATACTAGAATCAACACGATTCATTTTATTCAACTCAAACTTAATGTTCCTAGGGTGGTTTTCTACTCTCTTCCATTGCACATTCTTAGCTTGCGAGGTCCAATCTTGCTTTGTATTGTCTGGAGGCTTTGACCCGCTTGCTTTTGTGTCACTGATTACTCCTGTAGAGGGAATTATGGGAACACTAGTTGGTTGGGGTACCTTTTGCATTCCTGAACTAGAAGTGCAGGGATCTGAACTACGTGAAGGCACTTTAGAGTTCACTTTCTTAACACTGGGTATCGAATGGGTTGCATACTTAGAACTAGGCATAGAACAAGGCATCGCAACTTTATCTTTCTCACATAAGGATTTAGGACATGTTGCTCTTAAACATTCTAACAGCTCCTGAGATCATTTGGCCTGAATGCAAGCAAACCTAATTTCACTATCAAGTGGCTTATTTATGAAATCCTCTTCTACAATCTCACGGAGACATTCTAGACTATCCTTAAGGTGAGCGAAATAGTTATGAAACAGAAGTTCGTTATTTCTAAGATGAGAAGGAATGTATTTAACAGTCACAGTATATTTAGAGTCTGCAGATGACTTTGATGCAACATTCTCATTAAAGACAAGTGGCATTTTCCCTTTTTCCTGACTCCTCAGATTCTCAATTTCCTTTTGTAAAGACGTTATTTTTTTGTTGTTCTTGTCACGAGTGACTTTCATTGAAACATATAACTCTTTAAAGTGTCATTTAACTTTTTCATTTTCTTCTAGAAAACTCTCATTTTCCTTTAATTGTGAAATTTGGGCTTTCAACTTTCTGATCGTGTTACAGTGAGCTTGAATCTGTTCGTCACGTTTGTTTATTTCAAAAACTGCATCAAACTCTGGAACATTTAAGGATGTCTTGATGTTTGAGTTTTTGACATTTTCTTTGAGATGTTGATATTTTAGTTGCAAATCAAAATGTTCAACTTCTAGCTTAGAAAAATGTTTTACCAAATTATCGTGATCATCCTGGTCAATTTTCTCATTTAGTTTCGAGTTTTTGTTTTCAAGCTCAATGACACGATCATGGGAAACTTTCAAAGCAACAGACAATTCATGAAATTGAGAAGCAATAATAGAATGCTTAGTAACAATATAAAACACATCTTGAGCCACACAACTCATTACTAAGTTCTCATTTAAGATATGCACATTCTTCCTTTCAATTTCATTATATTTGAGTTCTCGTTCATAATCATTGACCTCAACTATCATTGCATCAAATTCCTTTTCCATTTGTTTAATGTCTGAGTCTATCCCTTTTTGAAGACTCTCAAATTGACCTTTTAATTGTTTAAAGAAAGGTATGACCTCAGTTAAATAGCATTCTTTAGTTTGCTCAAAACCCCTTTCCCCTTCAGTTATCCCTGTAGGTGTGATTCTCTTCTTACATGTCTTCTCAAAATCAACGAATAGTTGATAAATAACATACAGGCTGATTAAGGTCATGCTATTAGTGGAAATAGTTCTAGGAACTAAATGCATTGGTGTATTCGGAGTATACACAGTTGCTGGAGGCATTTTCCTAAGGGGAGTGTTTGTTTTAACAAGTGCATTAGCTTTTTGCATATCTATGTCCTTTTTCCAAAAAACTTGTTCTGGGGTTAATAAAGTTTGAGGCTTAAACCTGTTCAGGGAAATCCAATTTTCTTTAGTGTAATCATGGGGTTTGAACGTTATGTTTTGCTTGTTACACTCAGGATCTCTTAGCTTCATATTCATTTTCTCCCTAGTGACTTCATCTAATTGCCTATCTTCCTCAGTGCAACTAGGTTTCTGCCTAGGCTTAAGGATTTCATTACCATCATATATTACCTTCTGAGCTTCTCTAGCCACTTTACCATATTCAGGATTGGGTTCCTTTACGAGCGGAATGCTATGCTTATCGCTGAAAACTCTATGCTTAGTGATCATGTGAGTAGTCTGAATGGTATTCCCTTGTACGTACAACTTATTTTCAAGCTTGTTTTTCAAAGTTTTTAGATTGGAAAAGTCATTCAAAAGTTTTGATTCCTTAGCATTAAATTCTTGTTTAAGCACTTTAACATTATCTTGGAGTTCTTGTTTTTGCTTAACAGTTTTAGAAAGCTTTTCTTGTAAGGAGTTTAACTCTTGTTTTAACACTTCTTCTCTAAAATTACTTTTTCTAATAATTGTATGCATTTGGTCATCCATTTCCTGCTCACGGGTAGTTAACTCAAACTTAGCACGTTGTTCATAAATAGCAACTTGTTCTTTATAGGCATTCAGTTCAGAGATAACAAAATCATCAGGGGCACATGGAGTGTATTCATCAAAAACATAGTCATCATTGACTGCAAAGGATGCATCACTTGGTACAATCTCACTTTCACTTTGTATCACATATTGATCATATGGGACAATATTACTATTACCCACACTATCCATATCTGATTCATTGGTTACATGTGATTGTACTTTGTTATGCATATCTTGCTCATCAACTTCATCGTACAGTTTTAATACCTCAGAGATGATTGATTCTTTTAAAGGACCAGCCTGTTGTGGTGATGAAACCTTTGGAGAGACCATTGGTGAAATGCTAGCCATGAAGATTTTCTGGGCAGTAGGTTCATCATCGACATCAGAGTCAAATGCATCACAGTCAGCAACTTGAAAGGCATTTTGATGATTGTGACCTATTTCCTGAATTGGCTGCTCATCCACATCAGCATCATATGTTTTGGCATTTCCCTCAGCAAGAAACAGCAACTCTTATTCATTCAAAACCGCTCCAATGTCCTGAGCTTGCACCAGCGGCATCTTGTCCCTGAAGTACTCTGCATTTTGAGGGCGTTTTGGAGATGTGCAGTTCCTTGCAATGTGTCCATCACCACCACAGTTGTCGCACTTGATTGGCTTTCTTTGTCCTTGATTTGCATTCCTTCCACGATTCTGATTAGCCACATATCCTCCACCTACTCCACTTTTTCCTTGTTCATACTGCCTTCCTTGAACTGGTTGCACCATAATCTTTCCATCTCTGACAAGAGCACGATTGTGTAGATTGGATGCATTTCTGATTTCATTGTTAGTGTGTAGACTGGTGGTGTATGGAGTGAGGTTCAAGTTTTGCTTAACCATAAGAGCCAGTTGATTGATGAAATGTTCCATGACTGCATCAGCATCAGGTTGCTTGAACCTTGGATCGGGAATGAGTTTGTGATTACCATTTCCCGTGGGTATGACTTGAGAAGCTTTGGTGGTAATTCCTCCATTGGTGTAAAAGGCTATTGAATCATTTGACGAACTTGCTTCTCCCTGTTTAGATTTGAACAGTTCAAGAATCATTCATTCAAACATAGCATGTCTCTCATTCTGAAGCAGGAATGCATACAATTTCTCATAGTTAGTGTTCCTCAAACCCTTAGTTAACTTGGCTGAAGTGACAAATTTATGCCAGTCGGGATTCATGTTGTTCACAAACTTTGAGTTTAGCTGAATATTTGGCATAGTCATTTTAATATTCCTCATGTCATTCACAAGCTTGTGGAACCTCACGTAATATTCAGTGACACTTTCCCCTGGTTTCATCTTAAAGTGCTCAAAGTCATCATACAGTTGTGATTCTCTGTCTTCTTTAGTTAATTCAGAACCAGAGAGAAGCATCTTGACATTGTCCCAAACTGCCTTGGCTTCAGTGTTGTGATTGATTAACTTGTAGATGTCTTTTGGAAGACCCTGAAGTATAATGTTTGAAGCCCTTATATCAGCATCATATCTCTTTTTCTCCTTATCACTGAGCTCATCATACGTCTTTGGTCTGTCCAATCCTAAGATCACTGTACCATCCACAGCAGTTTCAAGTATGTCTCTTGTAGTCTCAATCTGATAAGGTCCTTCATCAATTGATTTGAGAATGTTAACCCCATTTTCCTTTCCCAAACAGTACAACCTAATTTGCTGAGCCCATGAGTCATAATCAGTTCTGTCAAGCATAGGTGGACGAGTATCTGATCCAGCTGCTTGAACGTCCTCAACTACAGTAGAAACGATAGTAGGTACGTTGTTAGACATGATTCCAGATTCTACGGGATTTTACTATTCTTTGATTAAACCGGGAAATAGATTCTTTCACGGGATTTTACAAAATCAAAAGAACAATCGTAAAGCGTAGCACGAAGAAGTGACAAGTCTCAATAGACAAGTAGTAAACTTGACAAGTCGCACCCTAACCAACTCGCTTAAGGATCAACTCGCTTAGTAGACAAGTCGCATAAATGGACAACTCGCTTAACAACCAAGTCGCATAAACCAACTCGCTTAATAGACAAGTCGCTTAAAACCAAAGTCGCATAAAGATACAACTCGCTTAATAGACAAGTCGCTTTAAAACCCAAGTCGCTTAAAGAATCAACTCGCTTAATAGCCAAGTCGCATAAACCAACTCGCTTCCAAGACAACACGCTTAAGTGTCAACTCGCAGAGACAGACAACTCGCTTAATAGCCAAGTCGCATAAACCAACTCGCTTCCAATAACAAAGCAACTCGCTTCCTAGAGCTGTTTTATTGAGGCTCAACTCGCTTCATACAATATTCAAAAACAACCACTTTATCAATAAAAAACAACCCAACCACGATGATTCAAACCTTCCAATTCAAAACCTAAACACATATGATGATCCTAAACACAAAAGTACAATCAAAATTCAAACTTTAACACTAGAAATTGACCAAATGATTTAAACTCTTCTAAACACTTATAACCCCAAAAACCTTATGAAATCCACCAAAACAAAGAGCATGAAAGACGAGTGATCAAACCAAGGCTCTTGATACCAATTGTAACTTATAAGATTTCAAAAACACATCAAACAATCATCATATGGGGCGTATACAAGTTTTAGAGAGAGAAAGTGATGAGTGTGTAAATACTCATAATTTTTGTACAAATTAGACTGCAAAAACATCTGAAAACACTCAGAAATGCATCAAAATGATAAAAATATCACAAATAAGTGTTTTATGTGTTTTAAATGCAAAAATATCAAAATCTGGTGAAAAATGTATCAAGTTTGCATAATTGGCAGTTTTAATCCCTCAAGTTTCAAAAGTTGTCAAAAATAGTCCCTGGTAAATCTAAATAAAGGAAAATATCATTTTAAGTCCTTAGGGATTCAAAAGTTGTCAAAATTGGTCCTTGAGATTTAAATTTACAAAATTACAACTTAAGTCCCTGAACTTTGAAATTTGGCAAAAATGGTCCTTTGAGAATTTGAAAATGTCAAAAATGGTACTTGTACTATTAAAGTTTGTCAATTTCAGTCCTTGTGTTAACTTTGAGAAAATGGCATGATTGGTCCCTCTAGTTTGGCAAAATTACAATTTGGTCCTTATCTATAATAATAAACCAACTTGTCAAAACTGTTTTGAACCCTGCCTTTATACCATTTTGGACCCCCAGCCAATACCTGTTTTTGAACCCCAAGTCAAACCAAAGTCAAACATACAGGCTTTCCCTCCCAACTGGTTTTCCCACCACTTGCCCTGCAACACCCTGCAACCTCTCACCCATCACCTCCCACCTCACCTTATCCCTTCAACACTACCCCCTCATCATCATACCTAGCCACCCCCTAGTTGCAGTCTAAAAGTCAACAGAGGTCAAAAACCCCTTTCTCACCAAAATTGGAAAAGTGGCCAAAATGACTTCTATTCATCCATTGGCTTACAAGAGAGGTGGGATGTGCTCAGAAACACGTGGCAAGACCTCTTGGGTATAAAAGAAGCAAGAAGAAAGGGAGTGAAGCAGTAGTTAGTTTTTAATTTGCATTGTATGTCGTTTTTCTTAAATTCTTTCAATTAGCACTTTAAAATGTAATCTTAAGCTTTTATTGTATTAAAATTAAGCTACTTAGTGATCTTAATTCATTTCAAGTCTTATTTCAAGGTTTCATCTATAGTTCAAGTTTTCAGTTTACTGTTACAAATCTTAGCTTCAAACTCTTATCTTAAAGCTTTTATTAGCTTATTTTTAAGCTCAACCAGGTTAACTTAAGCTTGTTATAGCTTGGAAAACAGGTTCAATCAATTTTCAATTTTGGTCAACATAAGTCAACTGAAGCTCAGATTGCCTTGGAAATGATAATGGGGTGTTGCAGAGGTTGATTTTGGGTAGGATTGGCTTAAAGTAGTGTGGATACAGTTTGGAATCAAGCCACAATTTGGTTGGACACTTGTCAGTTCTCATATTGCTTTTTTTTTCATTACTTTCATTGCAAAGGTTGGTATAATTTTTATCTGTTGTTATCATCATTGTTAGCTCATTAGTTAGTTTACATTTGGATAATTAGGCTTTATTCACCACTGCTTTGATTTAAAGTTGAATATGGGATAGATGATAGTGGAAATCAGTTTGAAATCTAGTGTTTGGATTGAGCTTGAAATCTGAGCTAGAGGATTGTGGAGTGGATAAGCTTATTTGTTTTAGGTACATTTAGGTTAATTAGAGTCAAACCTGTCAACACTTTGCACCTTAGAACTGTTAAAGTCAAAATCACAATAAACTGTCTTAACTTGTTTATCTGTTAGAATTTTCAAAAAGCAAACAATTGATTTGTGTTTAGAATTCCTAGATACAGCTTGCATTAAGTTTAAATCATCATATTATATCATAATCAACCCATAAAGTGAGCTCAAAGTTCATCAAAGTCAAAACTTCATAACTGTTAAAAAGTCAAAAGTGTAGCAAAACAGTTTTCACCCAATCTAGAGAGATTTTTCTTGGATTCATTTTTGAGCCAAATCACATGAAATTGTGGGTTCAAGAACTTCAACTGATCTAGATTCTTAATATCATTTTTGTAGAATTTTTGTATTTTTCTAAAAGCCTCAAAATTGCTGTTCAATATGGGCATAAATGCCCTGTGTATAGACTCAGTCAATACTGAGTCTGCACAGGGGTTTTGCAAGGATTGCACAGAGCTCACTTTGGCTCATCATGGTCTGGTATTTGGTTTAGTAGTAGCTAGCCAGGTCTAGGTGAGGCTTCAACATTTCCTCTTTAGTTTCCAGCTTATTTGAGTGCTTATTCTTATGCTTAAACATGGTACCCTCACACTGATTTTAGCTTATGATCTCAATTCATCAAATCTGTGTATTCAGCTATTCAGAGGTTTGAGTTTGTTGTAACTTGTTGCATTATGGTCATTTTAGCATATTAGAGTTTCTATAAGCAGTTGGTACGTTTTTGTGATTGTTGGCTTAATTTAAGTGCTTATTTATAAGCACTTTGCACATCAGTTTCAATTTCCTCCACACAAGCACTTGTTTTTCCATTTTTCCTAGGTTCCTTATATTATTTTAAGCTTATCTTGAATTTTTCAGATTTTTCTAGGTCAGTTTAGTATTTTTCTTGATTTTAATTGGTTTTTAGGCATTTTTAATTAGCTTTTATTTGCAATTAATTAAGAAAAGTTTCAAAAAAATAATTTTTCATTTTTCTTAAGTTAAGATAATTATAAAAAGCCAAAAAAATATTTTTCCAAATTTTTCTTAGTTCAATTTGTATTTTTAAGTAATTTAATTAGTTTTTAATAGTTTTTAATTCCTAGAAAATAGAAAAATATTCAGAAAAATATAAAAATAGTTTTGAAAATTCTCTTTTGTTATTTTAGATTTTTCCAAATCATAATTTTATTTTTCTAGCTTTATTTCCTATTTTCTTGTCTTTTAGTGTGACAACCCGTAATTTCAGGTCATTTCTCAAGTTTCACAATTTCATCATTTATCGTAAACTAGGTTTACGTGTTCCAAATTCGCGTAACCTTAAGGGTTTAGCGGCGAATTCATGATCATATCATCACGAACATTTCATATGGACTAAGTTTAGTCTACACTTCATTAACATCATTTGCATCATATTAGTCCATTCATGACATTGCAATTCACATTAATCACGCAAATTTTATATTAAATAAACGTTATCGCGTGAGTTATTATTTTGAATATTTAATCCGTTACTTTCAAAAATGATCCCGGTATATTTTTATACTTACACTTAGTTTATAAAAACTATATTTTGAGTTTACTTAGTGTTCTAAATTTATTTGGTATATAAATCGTTAAATTTATATTATTACGACGTTTTTCTTAAAAACGACACGATAATTATTATATCACTCAAATTTTACAAGGAATGTATTTTTACAATTTTTATGATTTCATTATACTCTACTTTGATCCCCTTAAACTTATTTTAATCCATATGACTTTAACTTCACATCTATGTACAAGTTACATTTTCCTACATTTATATCTTTTACTTACATTTTATTCACAATTTTATACATTAAAAAAAAAATAATAATAATAATAATTGAGAGATTCATCCCCCCCAAAACCGGCCAAGGGGGGGGGGGGGAGAGGGTAAGCATTTATTAAAGTGGGTAGCAATTGTCTTGATTATATATATATACACTCCAAGTCACATTATTTCACTCATTCATCTCAAATTTTCATCAAGTTAGTAAAAGTTTGCTTTCCTCTCTTGTTCTTCATTCCAAAACCGACCACATAAAGAGCTACAAGGGATCATCATTTTTTTTTCTTCTCAAGCACAAGTAATTACAATCTAGAATCACACTCTTAATAAGGTTTTGAAATAAAAACCTAGAGTGTTTAGGCTAACCTTGTTCTTTGCACCTCATCATATTAACTTGTAAGCATATTTCTATCATTTTACATATTTCATCTTCATTTTATATTTATCTCTTCATTTTTGGAGCAAACATGCAAGACTTGTGTTGTTTATACCATTTTTTCATTATTTTTAGTGTTATATATATATAAGGTCATCCTATAATTATCCCCTTGGTATATGTTGGTCTTGATGATGTCTAGGAACCCATGACACCCTAAGAAGGTGTATGGTAGGATTAGATTAGCTTTGGAGTTGATTTGAAGGGATTAGAATAGGTTTAGTACGATAAAAACTATTTTCGACAAGTATTAAAAGTGGTCTGTCCTTATTTTGATTTTCTGGAAAATCCGACAGTAGGCACGAATTTTTGGCCTTGATATTTAGAAAATATACTTTAAAACGAATCCGTGGCCGCTTGAACGGATAAAAACGGAGTTATAACGAAGAAGTTATGAATTTTTCAAGTTTGACGACGAAATATATATTTTTCTGAAATTTCAGCAACATATTTATCTTTTGTACGAGTCAAAAACGAGCCTTAAGCTTCATAAATTATTTCGACTTATCAAAAATATATTAGTATACTTTGATACGAAGCTAAGGACATATAATACGTAGAAAACGGATTTGAAACGACAAAGATATACACGTTTTCATAAAATTGCCGTAACTATTATTTTTAGAAAAACTATATTATTTTTACGAGATAAGTGTTACGGTAACTAAAACGACCATGTTGGAGGCTGTTTTTAACTATGATGTGGAACTTTTTGTAACGAGATGTTTTCTAATAAAATTTATATCATCAAGCATATTTTTCAAAACGACCAACCGTTTGTATAGCGGAGTTTTAATAAATTAATTACGGTTGCTCAAACTTTGCCGAAACTCACTTTTTACACAACCCTTGGACAAAATCACCATCTTTAACCCTTATTATCTTTATGTTCGAGACATCTATGACGAAAACACATGAACTGTAACTTCTATATTTTGATACAAACTTTCCAAAACCGTCGAGTTCGTTTCCTAACGTTCGACGTACATCATTTTACGACTAGTTTTTCAAAGCCATTTTTGTCACTTTCATGAAATTTCCGACGACATTATTTTACGACGAAAAGTGATAATTTCACTATAAATCATTACGAAACCATTGTAGGATGACATTTTGACGTAAATACTTGTAAAGTAATTTAAGAATGATCAAGACGTCAAAAGAGTATTTTTCGACGATAAGTATTATTTTTCAAAACTCACAAATGGTATAAATAACATACGAAATGCATGCATAACATTGCATCATAACTCATTACGTATCATATCATTCATAATAGGTCAAGATTAACGTACCACACTACATCTCGGTGTACTCACTTTTGTCTTCGTATCATTCCACCAAGTGAGTTTCATAGCCCCTACTTTTACTTGTTTTCATAACTGTTTTGGGGGAGATACATGCTCAACTATTTTTATGACTATCTTGATTATTTGAAACTACATGCTTAACTGAACTTAATGAGTAGTCATATCCTATATCATAAATCATTGATCTGAATGTCTTGGGATTATCATTGAGCTGAATGTCTTGGGATTATCTTGGAACTGAATGTCTTGGGATTATCATTGAGCTGAATGTCTTGGGATTATCATTGAGCTGAATGTCTTGGGAACATCATTGAGCTGGATGTCTTGGGATTTTCATTGAACTGAATGTCTTGGTATAATTATGTCAAGTAAACATTGATACATTAAGTCATGCACTATTATGTGAATTCATTTGACATCATGCGCTTGAACATAAACTATATACATTTTGGCAATGGGTTGTGAATACACAGGTTGCAAGTTTTGTATGGGCGGAACTTGGAACTGAGTGGATTTACGATGCCTTTGCTGCATAAACGATTTTGAAAGGCTTTACATTTCAACACAAACTCTATGAACTCACTCAACCTTTGTGTTGACACTTTTAGCATGTTTTTATCTCAGGTATCTAAGGCATACACTTCATGGCATGCATGTGGACACATCTTAGAGTCGCGGTGACGACGCGTCTCACTTGGGTTTTACTCACATTAAAACATCGTTTGAATTGTAACAAACTTATTTCCGCACAAGTTGATTTTCATTTGGGACCTATACTTTGTAAACTCTGATTGTTTTATTAAATCAAACGATGTGTTTTCCAAATGACACTTTAGGTCGTTCAATATATCTGTAACTGTGATGCTATGACAGTCAATCCCCAGGAATTCCATTCCGCTGCAAAACAGGTAATTTGGGGGTGTGACAGATTGGTATCAGAGCTTCGGTTATAGAGAACTAGGTTGCATCATTGACCCTAGACTATAACTACATTATCATAACATCTCATCATTTCATCATAAGTGCATGTTCACTTTACATGCGGTTTATACGTACATTTTTCGAGTTATTTACTTTCATTTCATATCGATTGTCACACGGATGCCTTTAAATGCCCATTCCATTATTCTTTCTTCATACTCTAATGTGGAGAATTCCTTGTCATTCCCTATCACAATTTTTACATCAATTGACTCATCACCGATAACGTCGAATGCCGAGGTAAACCTTTAAGTACGGCGAAGTCACTCTCACTCCTTTGTTTCACCACTAACATGTCGAGTTACACGTTATTCACACACTTAGTCACTAAACCATTATACATTTGAAGCACTTACGACATCTCATAACCCATCTTTTTGGAACCCGTCGATCATTTTGAAAAATAACCTCAAACTTATCATTTCTTATCACATTTCTTTGAAGCGCTTATTATTAACATCGGATTTTGCTACGTCTCACATTTCCTCTTATTTTGAAGAAGATATGGCACAGAAGAAAGCTACACCTGAAATGACTCAAGCGGCTATTCAAAAGTTGGTAAGGGATAGCGTAGCCGATGCTCTAAGGATTGAAAAGGAAACGGTGGCTGCTGCTGTTGCTGAGGCCGCGGCTGCTGCTGAAGCCGCTAGGCTTGCTGCTGCTGCAGGAAATGCAGGAGGGTCCGGAGTTAAAATCTGTTCGTATAAGGATTTCAAAAGTGGAGATCCGACTAAGTTTAGAGGTACCGAAGGAGCCACTGCCATGGTTCGATGGTTTGAGAAATTGGAGTCCGTGTTTTTGATATGTAATTGCCCGGATGATAGCAAGGTCAAGTTTGCTACGAGTACCCTACTTGATGGAGCATTGTCATGGTGGAACTCTTATGCTCAACCGATGGGAATGGAAAATGCTTTCAAGCTTACTTGGGAGCAATTCAAGGGTTTGGTAACTAAGAAATTTTGTCCTCGTACGGAAGTGAAAAAGTTGGAGACAGAATTCTATGAACTAGTAACAACTGGGTATGATATTGACACTTACATTCGAAGGTTTCAAGAATTGGCGGTGTTATGCCCATCTATGGTTTCGAATAATGAGAAGCTACTGGAGGCTTTCATTGAAGGACTTCCCGAAATTATTCAAGGTGACGTGACTTCCTTTGATCCGCAAACGATTGAGGAATCTATTCGATTGTCTCAAAAGCTTATGGCACAAGTAGTAAAAAGGGACAACATCACCAACACCAACCGTAACAACAATACCAACAACCGCACCAACTACAACAATAACCACGACAACAATAACAATAATCACACCATCAACAACAACATCAACAACCAAACTAACCACAATAAAAGGAAATGGGAAAACGACCGAGGAGGTTATAACAACAACAACCAAAACCGTAACACTAACCATCATCAACAACAGAATGGAGGGCAAGAAACTGCAATGGTTTATGTTGCTGCACCAATAGAAGGCAGAGGTTATGCTGGAACCTACCCGCTATGTAATCGATGTAAGTATCATCACACGGGTCTTTGTCCTGTTAAGTGCTACAAGTGTCAAAAACTAGGACACCATGCCAGAAATTGTAGAGGCAAGACCATAGTTACGTGCTTCGGATGTGGGGAGCAAGGACACTATCGAAGTCAATGTCCTCAAAACCAAGGTCAACAAGTCGAAGGTGCTCATGGGAATGTATATATGTTAGGAGGAGGAGGAGCTCGTCAAGGTATCAACGACGCGGAAGACTAAAGAAGTTCGGAAACTAACAGTCTTATTTCTCCTTATGTACTATGTCGTACTAAGTTTATGTTTTCCATCGTATCCAAATCTTTATAACTTAAGATGTACTACTTTTGCTAAACCACTCGTTGTAAAATATTCTCATCTATCGTACTTATTTTCTTTCCGATTTGTTATTACTTACGAGAATCTTACTTCCTTTTACTTTAACTACCATTTTGACGACACGGTTTAAATCCTTGTAAACATTGAGAGTTATAACAACTAAACCGAACGTCACGTCATCGTTCCTTAATTATGCATAGCCTAGCTAACTATGTCTAATTCTGGAGGGATCACGTTATGTTGGGAGCGGTTATTTATAAATCTTAGTGCAAGCAAAATTTTCACATGTTCCAATTCAAAGTGTTACTTATAAGAGATTTATCCGATATTTTCTGTACTATGATGTTTTATACACTCTCAATCATCGACAACCGTAACGACACATCTCCATGTCTTCTTTCCTCGATATTCAACATAAACCCAAAAATTCGATAGACCAACACGAACTAAATTCAGGGACTGAATTCCTTTTTGGATGGGCGAATGTGACAACCCGTAATTTCAGGTCATTTCTCAAGTTTCACAATTTCATCATTTATCGTAAACTAGGTTTACGTGTTCCAAATTCGCGTAACCTTAAGGGTTTAGCGGCGAATTCATGATCATATCATCACGAACATTTCATATGGACTAAGTTTAGTCTACACTTCATTAACATCATTTGCATCATATTATTCCATTCATGACATTGCATTTCACATTAATCACGCAAATTTTATATTAAATAAACGTTATCGCGTGAGTTATTATTTTGAATATTTAATCCGTTACTTTCAAAAATGATCCCGGTATATTTTTATACTTACACTTAGTTTATAAAAACTATATTTGAGTTTACCTAGTGTTCTAAATTTATTTGGTATATAAATCGTTAAATTTATATTATTACGACGTTTTTCTTAAAAACGACACGATAATTATTATATCACTCAAATTTTACAAGGAATGTATTTTTACAATTTTTATGATTTCATTATACTCTACTTTGATCCCCTAAAACTTATTTTAATCCATATGACTTTAACTTCACATCTATGTACAAGTTACATTTTCCTACATTTATATCTTTTACTTACATTTTATTCACAATTTTATACATTAAAAAAATAATAATAATAATAATTGAGAGATTCATCCCCCCCAAAACCGGCCAGGGGGGGGGGGGAGAGGGTAAGCATTTATTAAAGTGGGTAGCAATTGTCTTGATTATATATATATACACTCCAAGTCACATTATTTCACTCATTCATCTCAAATTTTCATCAAGTTAGTAAAAGTTTGCTTTCCTCTCTTGTTCTTCATTCCAAAACCGACCACATAAAGAGCTACAAGGGATCATCATTTTTTTTTTCTTCTCAAGCACAAGTAATTACAATCTAGAATCACACTCTTAATAAGGTTTTGAAATAAAAACCTAGAGTGTTTAGGCTAACCTTGTTCTTTGCACCTCATCATATTAACTTGTAAGCATATTTCTATCATTTTACATATTTCATCTTCATTTTATATTTATCTCTTCATTTTTGGAGCAAACATGCAAGACTTGTGTTGTTTATACCATTTTTTCATTATTTTTAGTGTTATATATATATAAGGTCATCCTATAATTATCCCCTTGGTATATGTTGGTCTTGATGATGTCTAGGAACCCATGACACCCTAAGAAGGTGTATGGTAGGATTAGATTAGATTTGGAGTTGATTTGAAGGGATTAGAATAGGTTTAGTACGATAAAAACTATTTTCGACAAGTATTAAAAGTGGTCTGTCCTTATTTTGATTTTCTGGAAAATCCGACAGTAGGCACGAATTTTTGGCCTTGATATTTAGAAAATATACTTTAAAATGAATCCGTGGCCGCTTGAACGGATAAAAACGGAGTTATAACGAAGAAGTTATGAATTTTTCAAGTTTGACGACGAAATATATATTTTTCTGAAATTTCAGCAACATATTTATCTTTTGTACGAGTCAAAAACGAGCCTTAAGCTTCATAAATTATTTCGACTTATCAAAAATATATTAGTATACTTTGATACGAAGCTAAGGACATATAATACGTAGAAAACGGATTTGAAACGACAAAGATATACACGTTTTCATAAAATTGCCGTAACTATTATTTTTAGAAAAACTATATTATTTTTACGAGATAAGTGTTACGGTAACTAAAACGACCATGTTGGAGGCTGTTTTTAACTATGATGTGGAACTTTTTGTAACGAGATGTTTTCTAATAAAATTTATATCATCAAGCATATTTTTCAAAACGACCAACCGTTTGTATAGCGGAGTTTTAATAAATTAATTACGGTTTCTCAAACTTTGCCGAAACTCACTTTTTACACAACACTTGGACAAAATCACCATCTTTAACCCTTATTATCTTTATGTTCGAGACATCTATGACGAAAACACATGAACTGAAACTTCTATATTTTGATACAAACTTTCCAAAACCGTCGAGTTCGTTTCCTAACGTTCGACGTACATCATTTTACGACTAGTTTTTCAAAGCCATTTTTGTCACTTTCATGAAATTTCCGACGACATTATTTTATGACGAAAAGTGATAATTTCACTATAAATCATTACGAAACCATTGTAGGATGACATTTTGACGTAAATACTTGTAAAGTAATTTAAGAATGATCAAGACGTCAAAAGAGTATTTTTCGACGATAAGTATTATTTTTCAAAACTCACAAATGGTATAAATAACATACGAAATGCATGCATAACATTGCATCATAACTCATTACGTATCATATCATTCATAATAGGTCAAGATTAACGTACCACACTACATCTCGGTGTACTCACTTTTGTCTTCGTATCATTCCACCAAGTGAGTTTCATAGCCCCTACTTTTACTTGTTTTCATAACTGTTTTGGGGGAGATACATGCTCAACTATTTTTATGACTATCTTGATTATTTGAAACTACATGCTTAACTGAACTTAATGAGTAGTCATATCCTATATCATAAATCATTGATCTGAACGTCTTGGGATTATCATTGAGCTGAATGTCTTGGGATTATCTTGGAACTGAATGTCTTGGGATTATCATTGAGCTGAATGTCTTGGGATTATCATTGAGCTGAATGTCTTGGGAACATCATTGAGCTGGATGTCTTGGGATTTTCATTGAACTGAATGTCTTGGTATAATTATGTCAAGTAAACATTGATACATTAAGTCATGCACTATTATGTGAATTCATTTGACATCATGCGCTTGAACATAAACTATATACATTTTGGCAATGGGTTGTGAATACACAGGTTGCAAGTTTTGTATGGGCGGAACTTGGAACTGAGTGGATTTACGATGCCTTTGCTGCATAAACGATTTTGAAAGGCTTTACATTTCAACACAAACTCTATGAACTCACTCAACCTTTGTGTTGACACTTTTAGCATGTTTTTATCTCAGGTATCTAAGGCATACACTTCATGGCATGCATGTGGACACATCTTAGAGTCGCGGTGACGACGCGTCTCACTTGGGTTTTACTCACATTAAAACATCGTTTGAATTGTAACAAACTTATTTCCGCACAAGTTGATTTTCATTTGGGACCTATACTTTGTAAACTCTGATTGTTTTATTAAATCAAACGATGTGTTTTCCAAATGACACTTTAGGTCGTTCAATATATCTGTAACTGTGATGCTATGACAGTCAATCCCCAGGAATTCCATTCCGCTGCAAAACAGGTAATTTGGGGGTGTGACATTTAGGTTATTATTTAATAGTTAAAATTAGTTTTTAATTAATAATAATTAATTAAATAGTTATAAAAATAATTTTCTTTTTCTATAAATTTTCTTTTATCATTAGGTTTGTAAAAATATCATTTTCATATTTTTAGGATTAATATTGTGTAAGTTTCACATTTTCTTTTGTACGTCGCGTAGTTTTTAATTCAGTTTTATAAAAAAACATAAAAACAAAAACATCATTTTGCAAAGAGTGATAGCGTTTATTTAATATTTTTTATCTTTTTAATTTCCTTTAATTTGCATTTAAGCCCCTGTAGTTTATGTACTTTTTCCTAAGTTATAATAAATCACAATCCTTTCCCGTTCAAATCCTCTCGATCACTACACGTTTGACTATTCTCGCACAGCTCGTTGGGACTTAATGACCTGGGGAAACACTATACTCTCATGATCTTCATTGCATTGGTGTTTAAGCTGTTTTAAGTTCCTTACGGCTGGTCATTCACAAGTGGCCCACTTGCGTGAGAAAACTTGACGGTTTTGCACCAATCAGAAAGTTTTAGAGAGAGAAAGGGAAGAGAGTTGGGAACTATGTGAAACAAAAGAAAAATGGTACTGAAGCTCCAACCCTCTACCTTGGGAGGTAGAGGGTATTTATGGTTTTCATACAAGACTCGCCACCTACGGGCTGTGGATCAGGCATACAGTGGGTAAAGACCCGTCCGTCCTCCACGGTGTTACTTAACTAAATACTAACTAATATCAAATGACTACGACTACGAGCTTTCTAACGATTACATATACTTGAGGTGACCGACACTTTAACGACTGTATTTTATAAATCCTAACAATAACCCACAAAAACTCCAATGTCCGCCTTAGCTCTTAATTTACCTAAATCTTGACCGTCATTCGTTGGATAGCACAAAGCACCAATTACACGAAGGTAGGAGAGATCAGGTTTTCGTTTATGGACAAGTTCGTATGAAGTTTTTCCATGAGTGGTGTGTATGAGGGAACTATTTTGGGTGTAGCAAGCAGTGGCAATGGCTTCAGCCTAAAGAAACATTGGAATCTTTGAATATATTAGCATAGTTCTTGCAGCTTCAACAAGGGTCCGATTTCGTTTTTCAACTACACCATTCTGTTGAGGCGTGCGTGGAACACTTCTTTGATGACTGATTCCAATGCTTTCATAAAGTTGACTTAGGTCTTTGTTAACAAACTCAGTACCATTGTCTGTTTGAATAATTCTAACAGTCTTGTTAAGTTGAACCTGAAGCTGCTTGATAAGTTTGATGATGACATCTGGAGTTTCATCCTTGGTCCTCAAAAACTTAACCCAAGTAAATCGAGAGTAGTCATCAAAAATGACTAAAACATATTTCTTCCCATTTATTTTTTGCACTCTCATTGGTCCGCACAAATCCATATGAAGAGTATGAAGAACTTCCATAACTGAGTTTGCAGGTTTGGGTTTGTGGGTATATTTCCTGCTTTTTCACAATTGGCATGCTGAACAAAGATGATCTTTTTCATACTTTAATTTGGGTAAGCCTCTTACAAGGTCCTTTCTGGAAAGATCATTAATGGTGCCGAAGTTCAAGCTATTGAGACGACGATGCCATAACCATGACTTTGTTTTCGAAGCCTTTGACAACAAGCAGATTGGAGAAGACTTCATCATGTATTCGATAGAGATGGTGTATAGGTTTGAACCCCGTGTTCCTCTTAACAGTTCCACACCATTAAGTTCTCTAACGAAACAAGTATGTTTTCTAAAAGCCACCTCTAGATCGGAATCACAGAATTGACCAACAGAGAACAAGTTATGACCAAGACCTTCAACATAATATACCCTGGAGATTACACTATCACCAACAACATAATCTCCATAACCCATAATTGCACCAAAATGGTCGTTTCCAAATCTAACAGTCCCGATGAATTTACTAACGAAGTTCATGAGCCGCGAGTGATCTCCAGTCATATGCTTGGAACAGCCTGAGTCCAAGTACCACATAATGATTTGAATGACCTGCAGTTGAACACAGACAAAAATGGATAACTAGATAGTTGGGATCCCCATGCAAGAATGGGTTCCATTTGGTTAGTAACAGTGATTGGTACACCCACATCAAATTCAGAATCAATGGAATCATTAGGGATAGATGCAGTACTAGTATGCGCATTAGACCTATTCAAAGTATGTTCACTTTTTAAAGGAATAGTTCTACCGGTAGGCATCCATTTCCTAATGGGCATTGACTTAGATAATTTAGGGCACATCTCATTAAGATTAAATTTGCGGCCAGTAGGTATCCACTAATAACCTACATAACTAAATTTCCTTCCTATGGTTTTCCAATGTTTTCTAACCTTCTTCCACCATTGCTTTCTAGCCTTCTTAACATGATTATTGGCATTAATGATTTTAAATGGGTATTTAACAGAATTAATCAAATCATTCATGCCCACATACATGATTAGTAACAGAAACCAAGCAATCATCATTAGATGTTTTGCCAAAAGTAGCAGAATTCACATTAATTACAGCATGCTTAGAGCTAACACTAGAATCAACACGATTCGTTTTATTCAACATAGTTTCATTCTTCCTAAGGTGATCTTCTACTTTATTCAACATAGTTTCATTCTTCCTAAGGTATTGCTACTTTGTGCTTCTCAGGTTTAGAAGTGCTGGGATCTGAGCTACTTGAAGGCACATTAAAGTTCACTTTCTTAAAACTGGGAATCAGATGGGTTGCATTCTTAGCACTAGGCATATAACAAGGCATCACAGCTTCATCTTTCTCACATAAGGATTTAGGACATGTTGCTCTTAAACATTCTAACAGCTCCTGAGATCGTTTGGCCTGAATGCAAGCAAACCTAATTTCACTATCAAGGGGCTTATTTATGAAATCCTCTTCTACAATCTCACGGAGACATTCAAGACTATCCTTAAGGTGAAAGAAATAGTTATGAAACACAAGTTCGTTATTTCTAAGATGAGAAGGAATGTATTTAACAGTCACAGTATATTTAGAGTCTGCAGATGACTTTGATGCAACATTTTCATTAAAGACAAGTGGCATTTTCCCTTTTACCTGACTCTTCAGATTCTCAATTTCCTTTTGTACGAAGTTATTTTTTCATTGTTTTTGTCACGAGTGACTTTCACTGAATCGTATAACTTTTTGAAGTGTCGTTTGACCTTTTCATTTTCTTCTAGAAAACTCATTTTCTTGTTGTAAAACGTTAATGATGTTTTGAAGATGAAAGTTTTGAGAAAATTGAGATTCTAAAGGAGGAGGCATTTGGGAGCCAGTCACATTGTTCTTTTCACCTTTTAATTGTGAAATTTGGGCTTTCAACTTTCTGATCGTGTTACAGTGAGCTTGAATCTGTTCGTCACGTTTGTTTATTTCAAAAACTGCATCAAAATCTGGAACATTTGAGGATGTCTTGATGTTTGAGGTTTTAACATTTTCTTTGAGATGTTGATATTTTAGTTGCAAATCAAAATGTTCAACTTCTAGCTTAGAAAAATGTTTTACCAAATTATCATGATCATCCAGGTCAATTTTCTCATTTAGTTTTGAGTTTTTGTTTTCAAGCTCAATGACACGATCATGGGAAACTTTCAAAGCAACAGACAATTCATGAAATTGAGAAGCAGTAATAGAATGCTTAGTAACAGTATAAAACACATCTTGAGCCACACAACTCATTACTAAGTTCTCATTTAAGATATGCACATTCTTCCTTTCAATTTCATTATATTTGAGTTCCCGTTCATAATCATTGACCTCAACTATCATTGCATCAAATTCCTTTTCCATTTGTTTAATGTCTGAGTCTATCCCTTTTTGAAGACTCTCAAATTGACCTTTTAATTGTTTAAAGAAAGGTATGACCTCAGTTAAATAGCATTCTTTAGTTTGCTCAAAACCCCTTTCCCCTTCAGTTATCCCTATAGGTGTGATTCTCTTCTTACATGTCTTCTCAAAATCAACGAATAGTTGATAAATAACATACAGGCTGATTAAGGTCTTGCTATTAGTGGAAATAGTTCTAGGAACTAAATGCATTGGTGTATTCAGAGGATACACAGTAGCTGCAGGCACTTTCCTAAGGGGAGTGTTTGTTTCAACAAGTACATTTGCTTTTTGCTTATCCATGTCTTTCATTCAAAAAATTTGTTCTGGGGTTAATTGAGTTTGAGGCTTAAACATGTTCAGGGAAATCCAATTTTCTTTAGTGTAATCATGGGGTTTGATCGTTATGTTTTTCTTTTTACACTCAGGATCTTTTAGCTTCTTATCTATTTTCTCCCTAGAGGCATCTTCTATTTTTCTATCCTCTTATGTGCTTCCAATACACGATGGTGTTTTCCTAGGCTTGAGGATCTCATTACCATCATATACAGTCGTATGGAAAGCTTTAGCCTTTTTACAATACTCGGGATTTGGCTCCTCTACTAGGGGAAAACTATGCTTATCTCTTAAGACTCTGTGCTTAGTGATCATGTGAGCAGTCTGAATGGTATTCCCTTGTACGTACAACTTATTTTCAAGCTTGTTTTTCAAAGTTTTTAGATTGGAAAAGTCATTCAAAAGTTTTGATTCCTTAGCATTAAATTCTTGTTTAAGCACTTTAACATTATCTTGGAGTTCTTGCTTTTGCTTAACAGTTTTAGAAAGCTTTTCTTGTAAGGAGTTTAACTCGTGTTTTAACACTTCTTCTCTAAAATTACTTTTTCTAATAATTGTACACATTTGGTCATCCATTTCCTGCTCACGGGTAGTTAACTCAAACTTAGCACGGTGTTCATAAATGGCAACTTGTTCTTTATAGGCATTCAGTTCAGAGATCACAGAATCATCAGGGGTACATGCAGTGTATTCATCAAAAACATAGTCATCATTGACTGCAGAAGATGCATCACTTGGTACAATCTCACTTTCACTTTGTGTCACATATTGATCATATTGGACAATATTACTATTACCCACATTATATATATCTGATTCATTAGTTTCATGTGATTGTACTTTGTTATGCATCTCCTGCTCATCAACTTCATCGTATAGTTTTAATACCTCTAAAATGATTGAGTCTTTGGATAGACCAGCCTGTTGTGGTGATGAGACCTTTGGAGAGACCATTGGTGAAATGCTAGCCATGAAGATTGTATGGGCAGTAGGTTTATCATCGACATCAGAGTCAAATGCATCACAGTCAGCAACTTGAAAGGCATTTTGATGATTGTGACCTATTTCCTGAATTGGCTGATCATCCACATCAGCATCATAGGTTTTGGCATTTCCCTCAGCAAGAAACATCAACTCTTCTTCATCCAAAACCGCTCCACTATCCTGAGCTTGCACCAGCAACATCTTGTCCCTGAAATACTTTGCATTTTGAGGGCATTTTGGAGATGTGCAGTTCCTCGCAATATGTCCTTCACCACCACAGTTGTAGCACTTGATTGACTTTCCTTGTCCTTAATTTGCATTCCTTCCACGATTCTGATTAACCACATACCCTCCACCTGCTCCAGTATTACCATAACCTGCTCCAATCATCCCATGTTCATACCATCTTCCTTGCACATTCTGCACCACTACCTTTCCATCTCTGACAGTAGCTTGATTGTGTGGATTGGATGATGTTCTGAGGTTATTGTTGGTGTGTGGAGTAGAATTCAGATTTTGACTAACCATGAGAGATAGTTGATTGATGAAGTTTTCCATGAGTGTGTTTGGATCTGGAGGCTTATATGATGGATCTGGAATGAGCTTGTGGTTACCATTACCCGTTGGTATGACTTGAGAAGCTTTAGTGGTTATTCCTACATTGGTGTAAAAGGCTATTGAATCATTTGACGAACTTGCATTACCAGAATTTGAATTGAATTTTTCCAAGATCATTCGTTCAAACGTAGCATGTCTCTCATTCTGTAGCAAGTACGCATACAACTGCTCATAGTTAGTGTTCCTCAAACCTTTTGTTAGCTTGACTGAAGTGACAAATTTGTGCCATTCGGGATTCATGTTGTTCAAAAACTTTGAATTTAGCTGAATATTTGGCATAGTCATTTTGATATTTCTCATGTCATTCACAAGCTTGTGGAACCTCACATAATATTCAGTGACACTTTCCCCTGGTTTCATCTTAAAGTGCTCAAAGTCATCATATAGTTGAGATTCTCTATCTTCTTTAGTTAATTCAGAACCAGAGAGAAGCATCTTAACATTGTCCCAAACTACCTTGGCTTCAGTGTTGTGATTGATTAGCTTGTAGATGTCTTTTGGAAGACCCTGAAGTATAATGTTTGAAGCCCTGATATCAGCATCGTATCTCTTTTTCTCCTTATCACTGAGCTCATCATATGTCTTTGGTCTGTCCAAACCTAAGATCACAGTACCATCTGCAGCAGTTTCAAGTGTGTCTCTTGTAGTCTCAATCTGATAAGGTCCTTCATCAGTTGATTTGAGAATGTTAACCCTATTTTCCTTTCCTAAACAATACAACCTAATTGGTTGAGCCTATGAGTCATAGTCAGTTCTGTCAAGCATAGGTGGACGAGTATCTGATCTAGCTGCTTGAACGTCCTCAGCTACAGAAGAGATGATTGTAGGCACGTTGGTAGACATGATTACAGATTTCACGGTATTTTATAACTCTATGATTAAACCAGGAACTAGATTCTTTCACGGGATTTTACTAAATCAAGAGAAAACTGTATCAGAAACAATAATTAACCAAGTCGGTTCAAACCTTGAAGACAAGTCGCTAAGTTACCAAGTCGCTAGGTATACAAGTCGCTTCAATGGACAAGTCGCTAGGCTCACAAGTTTCTAGAGTGACAACTCGCTAGAAGAACAAGTCGCTAGTGACACAAGTCGCTATGAAGACAAATCACTAGTGACAAATCGCTAGACACAGAAGTTGCTTAGAGTAACAAGTCGCTAGATGGACAAGTCGCTAGGGACAAATCGCTAAACAAACCAGTACGACCACTACTTTGTACTATTTGTCGCTTTGTCTCAAAAGACAAATCGCTTGAGCACAAGTCGCTTCCCACAACAAAGTCAAGTCGCTGAAGAACGTAGAGACCAGTCGCTACGATGACAAGTAGCTAGCTAAAACAGTACGACCACTACTTTGTACTATTTGTCGATTTGTCTCAAAAGACAAATCGCTAGGGCTCAAGTCGCTTCCACAACACAGACAAGTTGCTGAATAACGTAGAGACAAGTCGCTACGAAGAATTCAAGTCCGTGACTCAAGTCGCTAGGTAGAAATGTTCAAAAACACCACTTTTCAATCCAAAAACAACTCATCCACACTGATTCAAGCCTTCCAAATCAAAACCTACGCACTTATAATGATTCTAAATACAAGAGTACAATAAAAATTCAAACTTTAACACTAGAAATAGTCCAAATGATGCAAATACCACTAAACTTTTTCAAACCCAAAAACTATATAAAACCACTAGAAATCCAAGAACATGTAAGAGAGATGATCAAACCATGGCTCTTGATACCATTTGTAACATAATGGATTTCACAAACACATCAAACCATGATACTAAGTGGCATATACTATAGGTTTTAGAGAGAGAAAGGTTAGAGGTTTAGGGAATTTAGTGAGAAAAAGTAAAATATTATTATGAGCTCCAACCCTCTACCTTGGGAGGTAGAGGGTATTTATAGTATCATACAAAAAACGCCACCAATGGGCTGTGGATCAGGCATACAGTGGGTAAAGACCCGTCCGTCCTTCACGGTGTTACTCAACTAAATACTAACTAACATTAAATAACTACGAATACGAGCTTTTTAACGATTACATATACTTGAGGTGACCGACACTTTAATAACTGGATTTACTAAATCCTAACAGTGTGCCATAAGTCATTAACAAGTTTAAACTTACTCTTTTCTGTTTCTGCCTACACGTTAAAACCACTCAAAACCCCCTACTTTTGAGCTATTTTTGAGACGTAAGCCAAGGACCTTAGGACCAGCCCATAAGCATTTTTAAAGAACTCCTAGGACACTACTTAACACCCCAAGAACCTGGTAAAAAGACCCCAAGGCATCGCTTTTATCCTCACTTCTTTTCTTGTCGCGAGTCACAAAACCATGCACCTATATTTACATTTTGTTAATTTTTAGAAACCTAAGTATTGAGCTATGCAATAAACACTCTTTATAAGTTAACAATCATGTTTTAAAGCCTTTAAAATAAACCTATACGTTTTTGAAGTCAAAAACGCGTTTTTAATTTTCTTTCTTTTTGGTCGCAAACAACCCAAGTGGCCAAGTTCAATAAATTGTTTCTACTTACTCACAACACTATAAAATAAAAAGGGTTATTCCATCTTGGAGAGGGCATATCCAAGTTTCTAAAATGACAAGAACGTTCTTAAAAGCTTTCCATGCCTCACTTATATTTAACTTTGAACATGGTGTCGCGCGAACCATTTCAAAAGTACCCCCCCCCCCCTTTTTGTGAACTTTTAAGAAATAAGCTAAAATATAAGCTAATAATTTATTGTAAGATTGTTTTAAAACTATTAATAACTTATATTGACAAGTCGTAGGAAGCCTCGCCTTTTTCTAAACCTAAAACGCGATAAAAACAAAATAAGGACTACTTTTGCAAACGACCTAAAATGTCAAGGGCTTAAAATGCCAAAAATCTAATATTTTTATAACAAAGTTTAAAATTATAATCAACTTGAGAAATAGGGGTATAAAGTGTTACTTTTGAAACTAAAAGGTTTACATTGTCATTTTATGAAAGTCGAAGGGTATAAATTATCTTTTTATAAAAGTTAAGGGTATAAACCGTTAATACTTGGAATTATAAGGTTATAAAATATAAATACTTAATAAACCGGGATTTGATAAACTTATATACGAAATGGTCTACTTTCACTAACAGTTAATCGAACTATAAAAATAAAACATGATAAATAGTATCATTCACTAACTTTTGAAGAGACTTCATGTTAACTCGTTTAACGCTTAATCATCGAGAAAACGCTTGTGATTAACAACACATATACTTGAATACGAATACTAAAACTTGACATACCAACTTAGGTCGCGTGTCAGAGCCGTTTATTCTCACAACCTGATTTATTTTCAAAACAGACTACTGTATCATCAAGGTGTGTTCATAGTCCCACTTTTTACTTGTTTTTCAAACTCGTGGGGAGATACATGCTACAAACCTGAACACAAGTATTTTCTGTATGCTTTCCTGATTGCTATTGCCTAAGTTACTTGCTGTTGCCACTAAAAGTCCCTCATACCATGAATCATTAATCACTTGCGAGTGAACGTGAATATAGTGAATATATCTATTGGCATTTGACGCCCCATTTGTGTTAGCCGGTTAGATAACCAAATGCACTTTATTTGAGAACAAATAAGAGAATGGCAAGCTCTTGCCCGAGGGCATGGTTGCTCACATCATCATTATGATTTCTGTAACCTACGTCATTATGACGTCTACGTTGTTAAGGTTTGCATGTCATGAGACTTAGGGCAATATGTTGTACTAGGATATTACGGTTTTACTACTATTCGACTTGTGTTCACCTGATTATTATACAAACACTATGGATTCACTCAACCTTTGTGTTGACTTTTTAGCATGTTTTATCTCAGGTATCTAATGCACAACTTGGCACAGAGTGGCTATGGACTTTCTTATAAATGGCTTCCATTTCGTTATCATTCATAAAATAATATGTATTTCAATAACTTCCCCTGGGACCTCTTTTATGTAAACTCTGATTTAAAAAAAATGAATGATAACTATTTTCTTTAAAATTTCACTTTTTCAAGTCATTTTCTATTATTACGATTGTGAACCATGAAGTAATACCCCAAACCTATTCTGCTGCGTATAACGAAATTTGGAGGTGTTACAAACATAGTTCACAAAATGCTAGCAAATCTGTTTTTTGTTTTATGAAATAGTAGTAAGGTAGTGAATCGGTTCATTTTCAAATAATAAAATATTCGAAAAGTGATTTGTAAAATAGTCAATAGGACAGTAGGAAAACAGTTTATTGTTTTATAAGAAGGTAGGAGGGTAGAAAACTGGTATTCCCTAGAGACGAGTAGAGGTTTAGGTATCTGTCCCAAAGATAGTGGTTCAGGTTACTCCTTAAGGTCTTAAGTTTTCTATTGGGCATAGAATCTCTGCTGAATGGGGAGTTTAGCAAGTTCAGAGTATGACTCTGAAGGATGGTGTTGATTGCTACTAGCAATCAGTTGGCTGGTTCCGTAGTGTACTTGGTATTTAACGCGGAAGGTACAAACTTCTAGTCCAACGTCATAATTCCAAAAGCAATCCCACTACCAATCGACATCAAGTCAGTTCAAAGTACAGGCAAAAGTCAACGGTTCCAAATGGTTACGCCAAAGGCATACACATCGATTGAGCGTAAGGTTTGAGGTAGAGGTGATTGTAACATGACTAGACTGCGTCAAAAAAGTGTCCCATTCAAGGGAAAAGGTATTGAGACGAAATAGTTCTTATATAAGTGGCAAAGTATCGTAATGAAAGAGTATTGTGATGCCAATGTTTTGTGTGTAGATGTGAAATTTTATGGTATGTAATGATTATGTAAACACACGAAAATTTTTTCTCTTCTCAGAAATGAAATAGAAACCAATCGGAACATAACTCTATTATAACTATTCTTAGTATCGCAAAATTCACCTCTAAGTCAAACATAGGTGATTAGGCTATGTCCCTTTGTCCCTGGTTAAATATAGGTAATCAGTCTATATTCAACCGAGGTTCAATAAATTTTGAAATGCTCAGCTCAGTTATACTAGTGATATGTCCCAATGCTTATTAAAAGTTGTTTTGAAAGACTAAGAAAAGTATCCAAACTTGGAGTCAAATAGTAAGCAAGGAAACAGGCTTGGCATGTAGGCATATGAGGGATAGGGTTAAGTTTTTGTAAAAGTGATTATAGTCTAGGTTTTTTTTTTTTTTTTTTTTTTTTAAATATGCCCAATTCTCTATAACCAAGGCTCTGATACCAATCTATAACACCCCCAAAAATGATCAACGCAGGGTGCTACTAAATTGGATCACAACACAAGTAAAGAGAACGGATTTACCTTATCTATTTCAAAGATAATTTACATTAAAAGATTTAATTAGTTCAAAGCATAATTCAAGTGCGGAAATATAAGGCCCATTTATTCAAGTAGTCCCAAATGTGAAAGTAGTCTATAACCATGCCATGCCATACCAAAAGCCTCCAAAGGTTAGCTATCGCCTTAAACCTGAAAATACATGCTAAAAGTGTCAACACGAAGGTTGGTGAGTTCATAGGTTTATAATAAAACAGTAAAAGTAATGTGAGTTCAATAGAAAGCTTTGTGACCATTGTGTTGCTCACAATGTCATGAAAACAAGTTTACCTTTAAGTAGGTTAGTAATGTGGACCACAATATTTTCCAGAATGATTATAGAACACATATAAGGTCAAGTTTAGAATTAGTGACCACTGCTTTACTTACAACGTCATGAAAAGTATCAATAAAGTAGACCATAAGTATTAAGCATAAAGTTGGATCATAAGCAAAGTATATTACAATGAATATAATGCCATATAAAAGAAAGTGACTATTACGCTAACACTAAGTTCATGCAACTTAAACTACGATAGTGATGTATGCAAAATGTAGTCATACTAATAGGCCGCCCGTTGCGAGTGCTTATCCCGTTACACTCGATTCTGAGATGATATACGTTTCGCATTGACCCATTCGTGGCCAACCGAATGGGGGAGTCACCCCCAATAGATCTATTTATAATAATCGCGCTTCTCGCGGGAACTGACGGTTCATGAAAGGGGGCATATATATATGATTCAAGGCTTAGGCTTTCACATAATAGTTTTTAAGGATAGTTTTGGTTCATAAAAGTTTTGTATGTTTTCTCACCCCAAAGTTTGTAAAGCAAGTATAAGTAGAAAGTGGGGCTATAAACTTACATATATGATTCAAGCACTTGTGTCCAAAATAAAGTAATCCAGTATGTAATGAGTAAATAAATCATGCTTTCAAGTAAGAACAAGTAATTAGTGTAAGTATAAATAAGCATGTATTCTTCCCCAAAATAGGTTATAACAAGATAGTAGGGGACTTGAACTTACCTCAAAATGAAGTAACGCAAGTATCACCACTGGCATCAAGAATACATGCACGATGGTACCAAAAAGTTCAGGCACAATGGTACGGGATCGACACAACCTTATAAGTATATGGTCCTCTCAGAATACATCCCATAAAGTAATTGATTTTTCAAAAGATAAGGTGTTTTAGTTTTCATGGAATACTCGTATCGTTGTTTGTAAAAGAGTTTGGCATCATCGTTCGTGTGGTGGTAAGAAAGTATTGACTCAAAATATAACTCACGCCAAAATATAGCATAGACATTTAGTACTATGAAGAAGTAAAGGAGTAGACGTCGATAATGAAATAAACAACGAAAATAGAATAGGCAACGAGAATGATATAAAAAAGTAAGTAAGAGGATGAGTCAATGATAAGTTTTGGTGTTTTTCCGGTAATCCTGTGGAAAACTAGAAGGGGGGGGGGTTAAATAGTTTTACTAATTAAAACTTTGTTTTAAAATATTTAGATCAACTTATGTCAATCTATTTGGATGTGTGTTGGATGTTGATAAACAAACATATAAATATGTAATGAAATGACAAAGAGTAAGAAGCACAAAACCACAACGCGAGTATTTATAGTGGTTCGGCTACAAGGACACCTTCCTTGCCCTAATCCACTCCCCGAGTCACCTACTCGAGAGTTCGTAATCACTACACAACACCGACTCCTTATGGTGGAGACACCTTCACAATGTTGCCTACTCTTTTTCCGGTACTAGGCTAACCACCGGGTCCTTTTCACCAAGGAGAACCAATCCTATCACAACGTCGCCTACCCTTTATCCGGTAGTAGGCTAGATACCGAGTTCCATTACAATGGAGGAACTACTACCTAACACTACACCAATCACCTAACCCCAAAGGAGACCAACTCCTTATTAAAACATCATCAAGGATATCAATATCCTTGGATCCAATACTAATCTATCTTGTACATCGAAACACACCATATCGAATGTACATCTTAGGCACCTTTCACTAATGCCTTTAACTAGATCTTCAAGACACCCTTCACTAATGTCTTGTGACTTGACTTCTAGGCACCCTTACTAATGCCTACGATACGGACGATCGACACCCTTCACTAATGTCTTCGTCTTGACACTTGAGACATCTTTCACTAATGTCTTCAACACTACACTTCTTAGAGAAAGAATCATTAACAAGATAACTTCAGTAGTCTTGATGATGAGGAAGCATGGCAACTCATGGACTTGAGCTTGCTTAACTTCAAAGGTGGTGATCTCGCCTTTAAGAGGAACCTAGAGAATTACACAAAAACAAAACTACATACATAGATCACTTGGATCTGGGGTTAGAGAGTTTTTAACTCAAGGAGAAAGTATGTGAGAAAGGGATAAGAAACAATGAAGGAATGGCTCACTATTTATAGAGAGAAAATTTCCACTGTTCTACGGATCCCACGGATCCCTCCCTTAAGGGATTCCTCCAGTGTAATCACTGGGATCCGTGGGACGCTCCCTTTTGCCCATGGGTTTTGGGTCATGGGTCATGGGTTATGGGTCATGGATATCAAGTAGGTTCAATGTACCTTCAAGATGCAATGCATCTAGTCCATCGTTCATGGATTGAAACTATGGGCCATGGATTAAAACCATGGGTCATGGATATTATCCATATATAACATAAGCATAATGTCATGCAATGGGTTATGGGTCAAGCTCCATGGATATGGGTCATGGACTGATAACATCAAATCGTCCTGAGTTTCTAAGCTTTAATTCCCCCCTTGATCATCACATTTTGAATATATTATTAGTGAAAACATCCTTATTCCTTGTTATTTCATTTCAGGACGCATTCGAAGTAAGGAAACTGCAATTGGACGTTTTCAAGAACTATTGATTCAACTTTCTCTTAATTACTGCGTAACCAAGTGATGAAGTTACGACGCAACTAGAGATTTCGAAGACTACGGCATTACCCTCAGCTTAGGTCACATCGTAACTACTGATTACAAAGACTACGGTGTAGCTATCAGCTTAGGCTACGCCGTAACAAATATTTACACTGGATTATAGCAGCTACGGCGTAACACCAAACAAAGTTACGCCGTAGCCAATGGATAAGCATTGAAGATTAAAGGAAGTTACGACATAACTACTTAATAAGGTTACGCCGTAACTATTTTGAAGCCTATAAATAGTCGATGATTTCATCAGTATTTGATATCTCTCGTTTCCCAAACCTTCTAGTGTTTGGGGAGATCAAAACACAGAAGAAGAAGCATGGTTTAGGACCATGAATAACGAAGTCCTCGTCTATGATTTCCTTTGTATTCGAGTTTGGATTCTTTTTATATTTTTCTAGATCTTATATTGTGAATTCATGTTATTAATTAAAGTTTGCATTTATGGTATTGTTATTCTCTATAATTCTTTATAGACATTTGCTATTCTTTTCATAGATCGCTAGCCTTGGTAGTATTATAAGATTGGTAGTATCTAAAGGGCTGGGAGATATGACCAATTGACCCCAGTCTGATAGATAGCGAAGTATGGAAGGAATTCGCCATAGTACGACCACTCTTCGTGTGCGAATTGACCAAATGATCACTTATCAAGTGGAGGTGTTTAAGAGGTTAGGGGGAATCTAAGTTCCTAACGGCCGGGTTCCCACCGTCTAGATCTAGTAGATTTGGTGCTTAATGACTGCTATTAGGTTGCCGAATGATCCCGGGTGACCTGCTCATCTTGGTGAGGAATCTAAGAAGCATAGGCCATGACGAATCGACCAAAGGAGTCTGGTGATAATTAACCACTATATTGAATCTTGGTATCGGGAATCAATTCATATTTATAGTCTTTATTAAGCTTCGTTTATCTATTTCTTTTACCTAAATTTCTGGTGTCTGTGTGAGTAGAATATTAGCAAATCTTCGGTTTACATCAACTTTGTCTACCATATATTATCAATATTTTATCTAATCATCTTAGTTCTTTCAAGGTCACAGCTCTCTTGGGACGATACTCGAATTTACCTAAGGCTTTACTACATCTGATCGGGTACTCTGCCCGTTAGTATGTGTCTATCCTAAGTTATTCAAGTTTTATAAATATTAAAAGCAGGATGAAATAGCACATCAGGTTTTTGGCGCCGCTACCGGGGAGTAGTTAATGAAAGATCTAAGGTATTTCATATTTACCTCATTAAGAGATTTGAGCACTTCTATAATGTACGTTTTTGAATCTCTCCTATTGCAATATTACATAATTAATATTTTGACGCTATTAGTTACAGCGTAACTACTTCATTGAGTTACGACGTAACCGTATTGCAATTTATTAAAATTATTATAAAATCTTTTTGACTAATTAGTTACGACATATCCTCTTTATAAGAGTTACGACGTAACCACTATATAATCAGATTTATATATATAAAAAAAAAATCTGACCTTTGATTAAAATTAATTACGGCGTAACCTTTATTTGGATTACGACGTAACCCTTTCACAACCTATTAATACTCTTAAAATATAAGTTACGGCGTAACTAAATAATCGAATTACGCCGTAACTATCATGGCAGTATAAAAACCTTACGGAATAAAACTAGGCTTTGCACACACTTTCACCGCCCACACAAACAGTCAAATTTTCTCTCTAAAAAAAATAAAATAAGAATTTCGAGCTCTCTTCATCGTTATCAATCTTCATGGCTGGTAAGACCTATCTTCACTCTTTTTGATTTGTTTCTTTTGATTATTTCAATTAGGGTTTTATTTTAATATTTTAGGGATCTTGCCTATTTGAATTGATTATTGATATTGATTTGGTTAATGGATAATTTTGATGATTTCCCCATGTTATTTTGATTCGTGTCCTATCACTATAGTTCGATTTGGGTGTTTTGGCTTTATTTAAATGGGTTTTGGGTCAAACGCAAACTTAGTGGGTTAGGCGCGGTCCCTCAACACTAATAGGTTAAAAATTTATCAAAACCTTTTACCCCGTGTAAAAAATTGATGGTTCCGGCGTAATCTATTGCGTATTTGAAACATCTGAGGTGCTGAGTTTCTGGGGAAGTTACGGCGTAACTGAGGGTATATTTACACCGTAACCTTTATATTTACGGCGTAGTAGTTTGTCATAGCTATGCAGTAACCTTTGAAATTTTATAATTACGGCGTAACTTTTGTTTTGGTTACGCCGTAACTTGACATCAGTAAAGTCTGCACTTACTGTTTCTTGTCTTATTTTCAGGTGCAAACAACCCCGCGAATTGGCCTGGGTTTTTGGCACACCCTAATGCTGGTATTAGGCAACTGTGCGTGGAAGAGTATGAGAAATTAATGGCAAAGGATATCAGTCAACCCGAGGCTCTTAACTTTGAGGCATTTGGTACTTTGGCAAATGGGAAAGCTAGTCGGAGATTGAGAAAGTTTTGCAAAATCAAGTTCACATGTAATGCTGGGGATTTCACATAAACTGCTTGGTTGAGGTTGTTTAGGATCACGAAGCCGGTCATTCCGGAGTACGTTCGTGAATTCCTTGCTAGTGTGGAGTTTAAGACTGAGGTTGATGATGATGAAGTGGATTCTATGTTTTTCCAGCTTGGGGGCGTCTAGAGGAGATTGACTCTTAGGGAGTTTACTATGCGTATGGTTTTGTACACCGAAGAGGAGATGGAGACTGAGGCTTTTAAGCGGTTCTATAACACATGCTGGAGAAGAAGGGATGAGAATCAAGACCTTGCTGCTTATTTTGACCAGATCGCTGTCACAGGGGGTTATAATCCGAGGAGCCCTCCATCTTATGTTATGGTGAGGAGCCCTATTTGTCGACTTGTGCACCGCCTTCTTACCTGCTCTATTCGAGCAAGGCACTCAGCCAAGGAGAAGATGACTATGGATGATCTTTATCTGATGCAGGGAATGGAATGAAGGAACAACATTGATGTTCCTTATTATTTGGCTAGGTTTATGGCTGTGGGTGCTAAGGGGTTTTCTGGTAGGAGTCCTTTGCAGTTGGCACATTTCATCGGGAGATTGGCTAGGAGTTTTGATCTTATGACCGATGAAACTTTGGCTCGAGTGACAATTGGTAGGGATACTAATTTGATTGGCCTGCCTAAGCTAGTGGAGTTAGGGATTTGCATCCAGGATGTTTATGGTGCGATTCACCAAGCTGGGACTGCCCCTAGAAGGGAAGAAGGGGAAGCTAGTGGTGCAGGTGGTGAAGCCGGTGAAGAAGCCGAGGAGCAGGTGCCCATGGGACGTTGAAGGGCACATGTGAATGTTGGGGAGAGGTTGCAGATCATTGATAAGAGGCTCGAGGGAATGTCATCCCACTTCAACGAGGAAATAAAAAGCCTTGAAGTGGGTCTATATGGTCCTAGTAACTAGTTTGAGGGTTTTTCAGGTACATTGGATCAGGTGCAGCAGCTCCAGCAGGATTTCTTTCATTGGAGTGCAGATCGGACTAGCCAGATGCTTCAGCATATGCATTTGAGCCACCCTAGGTGGGAAGGTCCAGAGTACGTGTACCAGCCCAACATTCTTGATGTCGGAGTCCCAGGAGGAGTAGCCTACATGCATCCCGGCGCCACTCCTGGAAGCACCACGAGCACTCCATATGAGCCCTCCCAATTCCACTCCATGGATCATGATCTCCCCGGGGACGAGTGATTTCCATATTTGATGAAACAATTTGAAACAATTTTAAAACTATTTGAAACTTATGTCTGTAAGAACTTAACTATGTGGATATTTGCTTGTTCTATCGTTAATTGTACCCGTCTGGTACAAAATTTTCCTGATATGCTGTGCAGGTTTTTGTTCTGAGATGCAGTTATGGCGTAACCTTAGGATTAGTTACGCCGTAACCCCTGCTGCAGTAGGAAATTATGGAAGCAACACAATTAGTTAAGGCCCATTCCAGATTCTACACACTTAAGCTATCCCATGACGCTCCTTCATCCTTTAGTGAGACATCTTGAGCAACCATTCGAGAGGGGAGTTTATTTCTTTCTTGATTATTTTTCATTTCTATTTTATTTTTCCTTCTTCTTCGTACAAATAAGACTTTGTACACTTCAAGCGGGGGGATAAGAATAGAAATGAAGTCTATGATTACTTAGCTTACTTGCCCTAATTTTTTAGTTGGTTTCAAAATTTTAAGCTTATTTGAAAAAAATTTATCATATTTTTAACCATTCTAGAATCACATAAAGCCGAGCACACTATAACCCTTATTGCCATTGGTGAGATTTAGCCTTTCCGTTTCTCCCATTTTACCCTAATCTACCATAAATTGAGTGTGCCGGTAGTATTGTAAACTTGGCTTTTACATCACTTCGAGACCATAAACGAGTAGTGTATCAAGTTAGCTTGGTGCATTTGGAAAAGGCGGTTTGAAAAAAGTAAATATTTTAGGATTAAACCCAAATAGCCCATACGTGTTCACTTGTGTGCATTTATCGATTAGTCACATTGGCTTTTCGACCCCGTGTTAACCCTTTTTTGTTGCACTCTCATTTAGTGCAAGATACCCCTAGTTACACCCTTTTTGAGCCTATCATTTCCCAACCTATATTTTCATTACACCCATACACCTTAGCCTACCGTGTAGTTTTATCTTTTTACCTTGAAGCCATTGTTCACCACTAGTTTGAGGTTCAAATAAATTCCATGAAGAGTATCATCCACATCTCGCTTAAGATCGTCAAAGACCCCAAAGTAATCACCTTATGTTCAGTTCAAGTGGGGGGATATATATCATTGTATCTCAAGCATATTGTGGTATATGCAAAAAAAAATATATATATATATTATTGAAGCATGATTTTTTATAGTGCGAAAAAGTATAAGCACTACATGAATTGGCATTGAGAATAATCTTCTCGATCACGTTCAAAGGTTGGAAGAATAAGTTCAAGAATAATTTTGGAGGATTCCGGAGGCATGTACTGACCATATGAAGACGAACCTTAAATTATTGGTTGAATGATGGCAACTCGGTTTTAAGCTAAAACTATTTGTTTTCCTTTTTCTTTTTACCCATTATATATCCCATGCCTATCCTTACCCTTTTTGTCGTGAAGCGTGTCTAGGTGATGCAGCGAGCAATCCTTGATGTCTTGGCCATGGATTTGATCATGTATCATTCATTTTGTCCACTTCGCCGTGACACGTTAGTAATGACACTACCCCCTTAAGCCTTTTAAACTCAACCCAACATTGCTTTCTAAAATTTATCTTAACCTTAGCTCTAGTGGTGGAGTTGTGTGTAATTGCCAAGCTTATGATAGAATACTTACTATGTCCGTGCAATCGAGTGATCACCCCAAAATTAACACTTAGAATAGGATGAGTGAGAGTGTTTTCGTTCCCATTTCGTGAGGTGTTCGGCTCTTATCAATATTCTAACATGGAAAATAAAACTACGCATTCTTCATGGATGTATCTTTTGCGGTCTAAATTAGTCTACTTGAGGGAAAATAGAGTTTAAGTGGGGGGATATTTGATAACATCAAATCGTCCTGAGTTTCTAAGCGTTAATTTCCCCCTTTATCATCACATTTTGAGTATATTATTAGTGAAAACATCCTTATTCCTTGTTATTTCATTTCAGGACGCATTCGAAGTAAGGAAACAGCAATTGGACGTTTTCAAGAATTATTGATTCAACTTTCTCTTAATTACTGCGTAACCAAGTGATGCAGTTACGACGTAACTAGAGATTTCGAAGACTACGGTGTAACCCTCAGCTTAGGTTACATCGTAACTACTGATTACAAAGACTACGGTGTAGCTATCAGCTTAGGCTACACCGTAACAAATATTTACACTGGATTATAGCAGCTACGGCGTCACCAAACAAAGTTACGCCGTAGCCAATGGATAAGCATTGAAGATTAAAGGAAGTTACGGCGTAACTACTTAATAAGGTTACGCTGTAACTATTTTGAAGCCTATAAATAGTCGATGATTTCATCAGTATTTGATATCTCTCCTTTCCCAAACCTTCTAGGGTTTAGGGAGATCAAAACACAACAGAAGAAGCATGGTTTAGGAGCATGAATAACGAAGTCCTCGTCTATGATTTCCTTTGTATTCGAGTTTGGATTCTTTTTATATTTTTCTAGATCTTATATTATGAATTCATGTTATTAATTAAAGTTGCATTTATGGTATTGTTATTCTCTATAATTCTTTATAGACATTTGCTAGTCTTTTCATAGATCGCTAGCCTTGGTAGTATTATAAGCTTGGTAGTATCTAAAGGGCTGGGAGATATGACCAACTGACCCTAGTCTGATAGATAGCGAAGTATGGAAGGAATTGGCCATAGTACGACCACTCTTCGTGTGCGAATTGACCAAATGATCACTTATCAAGTGGAGGTGTTTAAGAGGTTAGGGGGAATCTAAGTTCCTAACGGCCGGGTTCCCACCGTCTAGATCTAGTAGATTCGGTGCTTAATGACTGCTATTAGGTTGCCGAATGATCCCGGGTGACCTGCTCATCTTGGTGAGGAATCTAAGAACCATAGGCCATGACGAATTGACCAAAGGAGTCTGGTGATAATTAACCACTATATTGAATCTTGGTATCGCGAATCAATTCATATTTATAGTCTTTATTAAGCTTCGTTTATCTATCTCTTTATGTTTTACCTAATGTTAAAAACACAAGCTTATAAGAGAAGAGATAAGGCGATTGAACAAGTAAACAAGCACACACACACACAATAGTATGAAACGGTTAGGCGTAATGTATGAGTGAAAGAATAACTTGAACAACCAACCCTCAAATGAGGGTTTACAATAGTTTATATAGGCAAGGAGCTAGGGCAACACTCCCTCTCCTTCCCTATTCCTTATTGGGCTTGGATCAAGCTTATGGGCTTTCTACATAAGCTTGACCTTAAACAAACATAAAGGCCATAATAATGCTACCTATTACATATGAAATATAAATACTTGAAATACTGTTTAGGAGTGATTCCAACAATCTCCCCCTCAACTATATATGAATGTAAACAGTGAAGGTGTTGATGTAATAGTAGCTGTGACGTCTTCTGACATTCTTCTTTCTTGTGAGAGGAATTGCCTTGATTCGAACAATCTCCCCAGTGTAGAGAGATCGTTATCTTTGAGCAGTTATGCTATGACGTCATCTTTAACTTTGTTCTTTGATCATTGTTCTTTGTGGTGAAAGTGATAGTATGTTGTTGTCTGCATCAGTCTGCCTCAGGTCTGCTTCGCTGCTCCAGTGTCTCCACGTCATTCTTCAACATGCTCACACGCTCTTTGACATTGGAAATCAATACTGATGAAGTTCTGTAAGTCTTTGACTTTGTAGATTCTTTGATTGATGAAGAATCATTCTGACTGTTGTGTTGCATTCGAATAGAACTTCCATTAGTGATGATGTTGGCATGAGCATGAGAAGAGTCAGCACGATCATCCCGCTCCGGATCTTCCATAAGAAGAAAACATTGCAAACGGTTAGTAATAAGCGGTTTCCGGCACTTACAGGTTTGAACTTCGAGAGTGTTAACAGCATAGTGTGAAAACACAACTCTAATTCTTTCAAAGGCCGTTCCTGAACTGGAGTCCCACAAGTGAGATAACGCGATGTACCGAAATACATCTACAGTTCAGATGAGTCGCTGAGGTACACCGAAGCATCACCTCACGACTGTAGACCGTTTGAGACACACTCCGCGTAATCCACGGGGAGTTACCAAAGTGACCTGCTGTCAGGGCTGTTTGATGTTGACCCTGGCAGGAGTTTCCATTCAATCACTGAGGATCACAGATGTGAACCTCTCATAAATGTTCTCGACAGATTGCTAAGATCTGTGAAGGACTCGATATGAACCACTGAATCACTGAAGATCTTATTTGTTGATCAACAAGTGATTAAATGTCAAGTGTTCCTAAGAGATCTTTTGATGAATCTCGTGGCTCTAGACTCAACAGTGCGTTTTGGTTTTCCTGAGCGGAGACTAGGGAGAGGGTCTCCTTCTTCAATACCAGCGATCTCTAAGAGAAAGCCAATAGATTATGTAGGGTTCCCTGTGAGAATGAAACAAGTTTCTGTTGAGAGAAACTTGAGTGGCTAAGAAGGTTTAGTGCATGCGTCACTGGGTCCATGACGACTTTTAATCTTCAATACCGGTGTCACTAAGTGACAACCAGTAGCATATGAATTGAACCCGGTGTCTGCCCTAAGTTGAATAATCTGGAGGGCTATTTCTTTTCACCCTTTACTTTACATTTCTTTTTGATTCTTCAACTCCTTCTTTCTCCGATTCTCATTTTCTCCTTTTTATAATCATTCCTAAGGACTTCTAACACTAACTAGTGGTAGTGTCCTTGGGTAGATCCATCCGGCTCTGGCGGATCATAGGACGGTTATTCCTAACCTTAGTCACCTTATAACTCCATGACTAACCTATGTTTGCCATTATAACCACTGTAAGTTAAAATCTCTCTCAAAGGGTTTGTTAACGAAAAACATGTTTGAACCACAGTGAGAGATGAAGTTTTGCATAAATACTCCCCCTCCACATGTGCTTAATAGTTTTAATGGTTAAATGCACAGTGAGGAAAGAGCGCGCACTTTTTGAATTGATCCACTTAAAGATAGACAATCTCCCGCGAGACACGGTTACGTTGAATAGTTAAAGAGATACATTGTCAGCTTTTAGGTGACAACTAGCTCTAATAACTACCTTGAAGGTGTAGACAAACCTCGAAAGGTTGTCATACCCGTCAGAGTTCATGTCTATCAAAAGTTTCTCGAATGGTACTTTCTACTCAGACAAGTCCTTTGCGAGACACGTTTACATCACTAGCGGACTAGCTTGAAATTATTACCCGTCCAGGACAAGTCTTTTCGAGTTACAAACAGTTTAGTACCGTCAATTCGTTGGTTAAGTCTGAGGTACACAAATTCATTTGCATTTTGTACAACATATTTCTTATCACACAATTTTCTCCCCCTCAAAAATGGCATATAAAAATGTTATTTTTGAACGGTTTGAGAATAAATATGACCATTGTGAGTGTTGCGGGAAGAGTGACCACTGTGAACAATTTGTGAACAAAGTTTTCATCAAATACTCCCCCTCAATTAGTGATATAAACGGTTGAGGTTTTGTGAAATCTTATGGGGAAGTACTTGTCTTTTTGAGCAAAACCTTGAAAAATGAAAGGTTTGATAGGTTTTACTCAAAAATAAGAAGCTTTCGCTCCTTTTATAAGGATTGTGGCACTGAGGCGTACCACAGGGTCCTTTCTTGACAATTACGGGTTGTACACTGTTATTTGTGAACAAGCCATTCACATATATAATCATACATCCAAAATCATATGAAGGAAACAATTCAAGGGGTACCAGGAAGTGCAGTGATGTTCCCAGGAGTGCGCACCGGGCGTTGAAAGCCGATGATGTTCCTCCTGAGTCGACCACCAACATAGCTTTCCAATCGGCGGAACTGATCCCTTCTGAACAACCGTTCATCAATCAAGGTGATGATACGTCTCACATCCCTCCTTTCCTGAGAGTTCCAGCGCTTAGGATTCCCAACTTTCATGCGTATATCCTTCAATCTATACGCCAATCCATCCCTAACCATCTTCAAGGTATGATCCCCGAATTTGTGGAGCTCACTACACGCCATTAAGCAGTTTCTTCGAAATTCACTGCGGTAAACAACGCCGAAAGGTTTGCTGATGAGCGTGAGTTGTTTAAGCTAGTTGATGTCGGGAAGATCAAGCTGTGGTGGAGTGAAGTTTACACGTTTATGATATGATTCAACAGCCATCTGGATATCTTCGACACGTTCTTTGATCACGATGCGTCTAATGAAGATGAGAACTGACTTGATAAATTCACGTTGAACTTCAGTCGAGAATTGTCTCATACGACCCTGTACTTTGGCAAGATACATGTCTTCGATGTCGTTGAGGGACAAGTTCTCAAAGTCAGCTTCGGAGAATCCATAGTCCTGTTCATCTTGTCGTTTGACTATGATATTCTTTAAGAATGTGTAGTCCCACTTAGACTTGAGATCAATGTGTTTGATGGCCACGATGTCCTTAGAGCTATACACTTCATGTTGAGACTTCTGAACCAGGAAGCTTCTGTAGTAGATTCTTCGGCGTTCAGGCCAATGATGAATCCCATACAATGCATCTTGGTCGTATGCTTGCACGTTGTCAGAAAACAAGTGAGTTGCATGTTCCTCGATAGCTATGCAGTTAGAGTAAATGGCCGCTGGGAATGGAAGAGTCAATGATGTAGTGTATTTTCTCGAACCATCGCCACCATGGAGAAGAAATTCCAGGTCTTTGTTGAAAAAATATCGGAAGGGAATCCTTGGTTCATCTGCTTGGCCAATGGTCGGTAGAGGTTTGGTCCAGTCGGTGTAGTATGGAGGGTTGTCCCTTTGTGTGAAGTCAATGTTTGCTTCCGGATTGAGCCAATCCATGTTGTTGGACATAGCTTGAGTGATGTTCTCAAGATGATATTCGACCTCGAGGGCACTTTCAGAGCTGTCTTTCCATAGTTGAAAAGCTTCATTCTTGATTCGCTTCAATTCAGATTTCGTCATTTTCTTCACATGGAACTGTTCTTGCAACAGTTTTGCATGCTCCATTGTTGAACCATCTACCAATTCTTGACCTTCATCAGGGTAGGGAGTTTGATTGACAAGTGTGGAGAACCATTCAAACTCTTCGGTTTTATCGTCATCTAGCCATGATACGACTCCGGGCTGAGTCGTCTGTTTCTTCTTTTTGGAAGGCTTTGATGATGAAGCTGGTTTCTGCACTTGTTTGGGTGAGGTGGGTTGTTGTCGGGGCTCAAGGACCTCTTCATCGTCACCACCTGTATACTCAAAGTGATCACCAGTTTTATGAGTCAGGGGTGGTAACTCGGAATCGTCCCGAGGTTTATCAGTAGAAGACCGAGGTGGAGGAGACTTATGTTGAGAAGAAGTCCGTGGTGGAGGAGGTGGCATAGATGTGGATTGACCAGACTGTTTCTGACGTTTAGGTGCAGAGTCCTTATCCTTATCATCGTCATCTCTTGGCCGTTTGGGTTGATCGGCTGACTCCTTGCATGATGAACTGAGTTGAAAAGCAAGTAGACCTTCGGAAAATTTAGCTTCATCCGAAGTAAACGTTCCAGATCGCTTTGACATTTGCATCACTAGTTTAGCGATTAACTCAGATTCAGAGAGATCAGCTTCTTTGGCCATTGTATGTTTAACCAATGCGACGATGTTAGGGGTGAGTTGTCTGGAAAATATTTCTCTAGTCACACCGGGGACAGTGTCGAGAAGAAACTTGTGGGTTTGTTCTCTTGCTGACTTCTCCAGTTCCTTTTGGACTTTAGGAACGACATCCTGAAGGTACTTTTGAGTGTAACCTTCAATCATTTCATTCAGTTCCCCCTGGCGATGACTTCTCATGAATTCCTGAATAGATTTCCTATCTTTCCGCATCTCGTCATTCTCATCATGTAAGTACTGCATTTGTTCAGCATACCAATTAAGTTTTCTTTGAAGCATGTCCTTCTTTCTAACTTGTTTGACAGCTTTCACAATTCTTGCATGTGTTTGAGAAATCCAAGATTTAGGTGGTTTCTTCACGGATTTGGATGATGATCTGGTTGACTTTGTTGATGGTGGTGGTGATGAATGAGATGAAGAGTCCGATGATGAGGAGACATGAGGAGACTTCATGTCCTTAGGAGTTTCTGAGGTTTTCTCCTTTGAGTGTGTTGGACTGTCTAGAAGAAACTTTGAGTAATCATCCTCGTCATCCTTAGACTTTTCTTTCTCAGTTTCCAGTTTCTCAAAATCATACTCAATAGTGTCCTCCACAGGCTGTTGTAGTTGCAGAAGAGTGGTGGCACCAGCTCCCTTATCGGGTTGATTAACCGCATCAGGAGATGGTTTAGAGTGGGCAGCACCACTTGAACCTCCAGGGCCACCCATTTGATCTTTAGCAAATTCTTCGGCCTTGTGAAGGTGTCTGACTTTGTGAAACTTCTTTCTGTATCCATGATCCAATTGCTCTTCTTCATCTTCAGAGCTTTCATCCTGAGGTACAAGTGCAGTAGTCTTCTCTTTTCCTTTAATAGTTTGAGGACTTGGAGGTTTTGGTACTGAGGGATTTTCATCCTTTGCAGTTTCAGAGTATGTGAACTCTTCATCTGAGTCAGTAGCCTCAGAGTCCTCGTCCCTGAGCTGTCTTTGCGGTTCAAGTGAAAGGATCGGAGTGGCTTCCAGAGAAGGAACTTTCTTCTTAGGGGTGGGTTTCCTCTTTGGAATGGGTTTCTTCTTTGGAACATTTCTTTGACTATCTGTACTTGTGACACTTCCAACACTTCCTTTTCTGGTTCTCCTTACAGGTGTACCAGAAGATTTTTCGTCGAGATGACCAACTTTGCCTTGTCTGACTGCTTCCAGATACCTTTCATACGATTTGAGCTTTCTGACATCTTCAGTTAGAAGGAAATCTGGCAACACAGCACCTTGTTTCTTTGTAGACGTTTCCTTAATTCTGACAGATAGAATAGGTTCCATCAACATGTCGTGATTTTCGGGGACATTGAGCCTCTTGGGAATGTCAGGATGAAGTCCAAGTGCTCTATGGATCAACAATTTGGTATATCTGATGTAGGGAATCTTTGAGCCAAGTTTGTTGAGAAATGACATCATGTCATCCCAAATCAGAGCTTCGATAGCGATGTGTTTCTTGTTGACCAATGCCCAGAATATTTGAAGTTCCATGAGCTTAGGGTGCTCATAGCCGCTGTCACGACCAGAAACAGACTTGGTAATGATCATGTAGAGTGTTCTCCATGGTTGAGGAATACTCTTAAGCTCTACGTGAGAATGCTTGTTGATTACTCCTGTAGCCTCGTCATAACCGATATCGATTAAGAATTGGAGAGTGAGCTCTTCAGCAGGTGAGGCATATAGTTTGGTTGGATCGACTTCAGGAATTAGGAGAACAGCCCTTAAGTCTGCAGGTGTAATGATGACTTGTTTGTGATTCAGAGTCACCGTCACAGCAGTTTGTCCTTTGACCCTTTCCATAGTGTTCCAGAACTGTTGGATGTAGATCTCAGGGACAGTTGCAGAGTGAGTAAGCATGTTCTGATACGGATGAGTCCTCAGAATATCAATAGTAATAAGACACGAAGATTCCGAGCAAGTGAGGGTGTCAAAGTCAACACGGAGGTTATTCTTTCCTATCTTCATTGGATAGCCATGAGGATAGATATCAGCAATGGAGAGAACTTCAGGTGCATCTACATTCATTTGTTCAGCCATGTCGTGATCTGAAATAACATTAGCCAAAAGAACCAACATATCGAAAGACATAATGTTAGTCAACAGAAGGTCTTATTGTCTAGTTATTGAATGTATAGTGATAATGATTGTTACGAGTCCTAAGTCACTTGTATGTTCAATAGTTCAATGATGTCGTGAAATGTTTCGTGAGTTAGTTAACTTTAAGTTTTAAAGTTTATTTTATCACTTATTGTTCACAACATATCAGACGATTTAAGTTTATTAGTGACATTTTTGGATTCGTGATGATATGATTAGTTTATTTACAAGTTTGTACAAGTAACAATTCATCATGAAGGTCAATCCAGGGTTAAGCGTAGTTTTGGCAAAGATACGCGTAGACAGGAATGATATATGCTTAGGCGTAAACTTACGCGTAGAATCCTAACTTACGCGTAAGAAATGTTACGCGTAGGAAAAAAGACCTTATGCGTAGAGCTTATGCGTAGGCATATATTAACCTTACGCGTAAGGCTACTCGTAAGAGTTGACCTTATGCGTAGAGGTCACTGTTTACGCATATCCTTCACAGGATACGCGTAGTCCATTGTAGAACCTTACGCGTAGCTGTTATGCGTAGGATTATTCTTACGCGTAACATGACTACGCGTAGGGTGATCCTTATGCGTAGGTAATCAAATGACCTTGATTCTGAATTCTAAGCGTAGCAATCCTGAAATAAATTTATCAACTCATCAATATTAGTACACACATTCATTTTAACAACAATACATGGCATGAATCATTCTTTAACATTTACGCGTAGAAAGTCGTACGCGTAGGTCAAAACCCTAAGGGTTGAGATTTACGCGTATCACTTTTAGCCATAGGATATGCACCATTTTAATTCTGGTAGTTCAAGAGTGTTGGTAGAGTCTTTAGGCCAAGTTATAACATCAAAATTGTTGTGAATCAAAAATGCCCAAAAGTCGAGAACTTTAAACCCTAGTTTCAAATTTTCAACCAATTTGTGTTTCTGAGTGGTTACCAACTATGGAAATGATCAATTCAACACCTTATAACCATAACCCAACAACCTTATTGACCAAAACACATCACATTTTGAAAAACCCAAATCAACTCATAAACCCTAATTTTCAAAAAATCATTAAAACGTGTTTCTGGGTGGATTTTGATGGTTAAGATGGTATTCATGATGTATAAGAAACGTTTTGACACAGACCATATAACCAAAAACATACACACAATGATTATGTGTTCATACGCTTATGCGTAGAACACATAATCACGCGTAACACACTTTTTAGCCGTTGGATTTGTGTGATATTAAAACCCTTAGCTTAAAATCATGTTTAGATCATTAAAACACTTACAATTTGATGATCAGAACAACGGATTTCTTGAATGAATCTTAGGCGTAGATGAGTTTTAGGTTTAGTAATAAATGTGAGCGAAAGAATTAGGTGAGAGGTGTTTTATTAAAGTTAACTTTAAACTTTTGGCAGTATTGGTCCCTCCACCTTTTCCTTTTTCAAACCAAGCCATTTATCTTCCATTTTGGTTACCAAACGAAGATTTTTAGGAAAGGAACATGACGACACTCCCCCTCGACTTGAGAAAATAATGAAAGGTTATTAATTTAGGTCCGAGGAGTGTCTTTGAACCAGAAAATATACCACCATTTGTAACAGAATCAACCGAGATGTGGTAACATGCAAGTACACAGATGTTTTGAAACAGTTAATGGATTATTTTCTCCCCCTCAACACTTGATTGGAAATATACTGAATTTTGAAAGATTAAAGTGTTGACGGAAGAAATGTACTTGCCATGTTGAAAGTAAGATAGATTAGGAGAATATTTTTGTTGTCTTTGAACCAGAAAATATACCACCATTTGTAACAGAATCAACCGAGATGTGGTAACATGCAAGTACACAGATGTTTTGAAACAGTTAATGGATTATTTTCTCCCCCTCAACACTTGATTGGAAATATACTGAATTTTGAAAGATTAAAGTGTTGACGGAAGAAATGTACTTGCCATGTTGAAAGTAAGATAGATTAGGAGAATATTTTTGTTGTTTTTATATGATTTTATATTTTTGTATTTTGTTTTTGAAAAATTTATTTACAAAAGAGGTTTTGGTGTTTGACAGGTTTTTAAGACTGTTTTAAGAGGTCATCCAGTTCCTCTTGAGTCAAACACCTCATACCAATTCGGTGGACCAACTCATTAAACCTAGCGGGAGGCAAGGCTTTGGTGAGCAGATCTGCCAATTGGTATTCAGTACCCACAAAGTATAATTCAACGGTACCCTGTTACACGTGGTCCTTGATGAAATGATAGCGTAGATCGATGTGCTTTGATTTCGAGTGCTGAACTGAGTTGCACGAGATTGCAATGGCACTCCGATTGTCGCAGTACATCGGGATTCTGTCAAATACGTAACCATAGTCTTTGAGTTGTGTTCTCATCCAAATGACTTGAGCACAACAGGCGGACATGGCTACATATTCTGCTTTGGTTGATGACAGCGATGTACAATCCTGCTTCTTAGATTGCCAAGACACCAGTTTATCACCGAGAAATTGTAGAGCTCCTGAAGTACTTTTCCTTGAGTCTAAGCATCCTGGGTGATCAGCGTCTGAAAAAGCTATTAGTTCAAAACCAGAATCCTTCGGATACCAGATCCCCAAATTAATGGTTCCCTTGATGTATCGGAGGATTCTTTTAGCCTCAGAGAGGTGGGTTTCAGTTGGTCGCGACTGATAACGGGAGCATAGATAAACGGCAAAGACAATATCAGGTCTGCTAGCTGTTAGATACATGAGGGACCCAATAATACTTCGGTATTTGGTGGGGTCAACTAATTTCCCATGTAAATCAGCATCTAGCTTCTTGGTATGAGTCATTGGTGTGGCATAAGTATCACAGGTTTTCATTCCAAATTTGTTTAATAATTCAAGGGCATATTTGGACTGACTCAGAAAAATACCACGGGGTGATTGATGAACTTGCAGTCCTAGAAAGAACGTAAGTTCACCCATCATGGACATTTCAAAATTTTTCTTCATTAGTTTTGCAAAAGCGATTGAAAACTTTTTATGTGTAGACCCAAAAATGATGTCATCCACGTAAATTTGAACAATTAAGATGTGTGCCCCGTGATATTGTATAAAAAGAGTTGGGTCAACCGAGCCTTTGGTGAAATTATTGGCAATGAGGAAGGATGATAGCTTATCGTACCATGCCCGAGGGGCTTGTTTGAGACCATAAAGGGCTTTGTTCAGTTTGTAGACATGGTTCGGGAACTCAAGATCAACGAATCCATCTGGTTGGCTGACATAGACCGTTTCTTTAAGTTGCCCATTAAGAAACGCCATTTTGACATCCATCTGATAGACCGTCATGTTCATATGAGCCGCGAACGCTAGAAATATCCGAACAGCCTCAAGACGAGCAACCGGAGCAAAAGATTCTTCAAAGTCTATCCCTTCTTCCTGACGATAACCCTTAGCAACTAGCCGTGACTTGTTTCGGATGACGTTCCCTTCAGCATCCAATTTGTTTTTCCAAATCCATTTTAGACCAATGACGTAGACCCCTGTTGGTCTTTCAACCAGTTCCCATACTTCAAGACGTTTGAATTGGTTGAGTTCTTCCTGCATGGATTCAATCCAGTTGTCTTTTGTCATTGCGTCTTTAATGTTTTTAGGCTCAGATTGGCAGACAGTGAGTGCATAAATGCAATGTTCACCGTCCGAGTGAAGACGTTGTCTCGTAACGACTGGTTGATTCGGGTTGCCAATAATGTTAGCCAGAGGATGGTCTTTTGTCCATTTATGTGTAGAGGGTTGATGTTGGTATACATTGTGCAGATTCTGAGGATTCAAATGGTTTGTTGAAGATTCCGTAACATCTGGTGCAGCAGTCTCATTAGCAAACGGGTTGAAGAACGCATTTGGATCAAAATCTGCAGGTGGGGGTACTTCATTCAGAATATCATCAGCTGGTTCATCATTGTTGGAAGCGGTGTGTTCAACTGTTGTGTTAGAGTCAATTGGTGTAGGTGCATCTTCAACAGTAGTTGTTGTGGCAGGTGTATCAGGTATAGGAATATTATCAGGTTGTGCAGCGGAAACAGCGGATACACCAGGAGCACGTTCATCAATATCGTCACAGAACAGAGGAGCAAATAACCTTTCCATTTGTTGACGAGTTAGCTGAGGGCTTTCTTCAGCTGATGATGGGGGTTGAGGGAAGTTTAAACGGTTGTGACCGGGTTCTAAGCTGTTATACTCAGAAGCCATGTCCGTGAGTTCATCGAAATGAGCATGAATCGTTTCCATTACCTCCTTAGTTCGACGATTCCAGATTCGGAAACCTTTAGAATTGTCACAGTATCCAATAAAGACTCCAATATCAGCTTTTGATTTGAGCTTTCCAAAATCGTCACGATCATTATTCGGATAGCAAAGGGATCCAAATACATGAAAGTGTTTGAGGTTCGGTTTATAGTTGTGGACAAGCTCAAAAGGTGTTTTGTTGTGGCGTTTTGTGATCATGGAACGGTTTTGAGTATAGCATGCAGTAGATACAGCTTCTGCCCATAAGTAATCTAGAAGTTTAGCATTGATTAACATTGTTCTTGCAGCTTCCACTAACGTTCGGTTTCGTCTTTCAACAACTCCGTTTTGTTCAGGTGTCCGTGCAATAGATGTTTGATGCTGAATTCCCATTTTCTCATAAAATTCACGAAGGGTTTTGTTAACAAATTCAGTTCCTTTGTCTGTTCTGATGATTCTGACGGTGTTGCGGAGCTGAACCTGTATCTTTGTGAGAAAGGTGATGATCATATGTGGAGCTTGGTCTTTGCTACGTAGAAAGTAGACCCAAGTCCATCGTGAGTAGTCATCAACAATTACTAAGATGTAGCGTTTGCCATTGATCGTTTGCACGCGCATCGGGCCACACAAATCCATGTGAAGAAGATGAAGCACATGCTGAGAGCTGTGTTCCACCTTTGAAGGAAAATGAGCACGAGTGCTTTTCCCTTGTTCACAGGCTGAGCAAAGGTGATCTTTTGAATACCGGAATCGTGGGAGTCCTTCAACTAGTTTGTGTCGAGCAAGGTTGGTGATGGTTTGAAAGTTTAGATGTGAGAGACGACGGTGCCATAGCCAGGATTTTGTACATGTTGCCTTTGAAAGTAAGCAAATGGGAGAGGAAGCAACCATGTCTTGCATAGAGATAGTGTAAAGACTAGAATTACGCGAGCCAGACATAAGGTCATTTCCATGTAGATCACGAATGAAACAAGTTTTCTCCCTGAAAGCAACCTCCAAATCTCCATCACAAAATTGACCCACTGAAAACAGATTGTGACCGAGGCCTTCCACATAGTAAACCCTGCTGATTTCGATGTTCCCATTAACATAATCTCCGTAGCCCATGATGGCTGCGAAGTGATCGTTCCCGAATCTGACAGTGCCAATGAACTTTGCAATAAAGTTTGATAACAGTTTAAGGTTCCCTGTCATGTGTCGGGAACATCCGCTATCAACAATCCAGAGAATGATCTGTATCACCTGCATTACACACAGACGACACAGATGGAATAGAAGTAGATGTGGAACCCGAAATGTTAGAGGGTTCCGAAGCAGGTACGTTAGACATACACACATTGACAAGTTTAGGCATCCATTTAAATCCAAGTGTGTTATATATCCATTTCTGCCATCTATAACTACTCTTTGCTTTAGTCTTAGTGAAAACACTAGGTGGTACTGTATTCTTAGGAGGTGTAGCGGGAGCTACTGTGATAGCAATGGTTGCCTTAGAATCTAAAGAAGGTGGTTTACCAAGCACAGACTTAGAATGATTAGTGGGCCTAGAGGTATTCCGATTCTTAGGATTCCGCAATCTAGAGATTATAGCTTTAGCAACACATTTGTCATGACAATCAGAATTCATACTCTTTTGACAGATATCACAAGGTGCATCAGACTGAATATCAAAGGTACTTAACGGTTTAGCATTCGTTACATCTCTATTTCTATTACATTTGCCAGACGCAACATCTATAGTGGAAGTAACTTGAGTTTTATTCAGATTCCTAGGGTGTTCTTCTACTTTAGCATTCCTTATTGATCTTTTCTTAGGTCGCAACTTCCTATTCTTCGTTTGAGTGCTCCTAGGCTGTGAAGTGCGGACGTATGGAAAAGATGCAACTATTCCTGTTTCAGTAGAGGGAAACACATTAGCAACTTGTGATTTGGCAGTGGGAATTCTAGGTTCACGATTACTAAGTGTGACTGGTGCTAATCTCTTAATCACAGTAGGTGGGAGTTGTTCATACTTTCCTAACATTTCCCGTAACTTAGAGATGGTGTGAATCAGATCTTGATTTTCAGAACGAATATTACCAGCAAAATTCATGACATCTCTAGTGTGAGCAAGATAGTGATCAAGTTCATTAGATGCTTCATCTCGAGTCTTTTTGAGTAAATCAAATATGACACCATATTCCTGTTTAACTTTTAAAAGTTCTTGTTCATATTTTGAGATTTGACTTTTCAAAGACACGTTTTGATCATCCAGTTGCTCAATTTTAGGATCAGAAGACTTTGCACTCAATTGAGCGATTTTCTTTTGAAAACTAAGTTGATGGTTGTGAATATCTTTTTCACACCAATGAAGACGACGTTTTGCATTGTTAATTTCCGTGTGTAATCGTTTATTTTCAGCTTTTAAAGACTCGATCTGAAGCACATTATCGGTGTTCTCAACAGTTACAACAGTTTCAACAATATCAGCAGAGATATGATCAGATGCATATGGCAACGAATAGAATAGCACAACATTATGGATATCAGCACAGATAACATCTTCCAAGAGTCGATCAACATCTTTTCTCAACAGTTTCTTTTTGCGTTTTCTGTTAGTAATAGATGTTTCTGTTTTCTCAAAAACGTTTTTCATTACCCCAAGTTCCTTATGAAAATCCTTTTCCCAGGCAATTGCACAACTTTTCAAGTTTTTAACATTAGGTAAAAGATTTTTCTGAAAGATGTCCCTTTGTTCTCTCGCAAGAGGCGATTGAAAATGTTCAACTTTGATTTCAGATCGATATTCTATCTCATGTTGTAAAATTTTGAGGTCAGCCATGAAAATGTCAAAATATCGAAGGATTTTTCGATTTTCAGGTTTTGAGTTTACTTCACTAATGGAAGGTAAAGGACCATAAGTTTGTGCAAAGACTGTTTTGGGAATAACGATAGAAGACTCGGGTGTTTTGATGATAACCCTGGGTGTGTTTGAAGAATCCGTTGGTGTGACGAAAGTGACCGCGTTTTTATAATTAAAAGGTTTGTTGTAAACAACATTTTTTAATTTTGATCGACTCTCATCTTATGCATATAATTCCTCTTGACGATGATATTCAACAACACTCATGACAGTATTATCAATTTTGTATTCTGCACTGGAAACTTCAGGAGTTGGTTTGAATGTTTTTAGTGAAAGCTTTGGTTTGTAATCAGCTAGATTTTTTCCATATGCATTTGGATTAGGTTTTAAGGTAAACTTTTCAATAGCTGTTACTGATTCACCATGTTTGTAAACAACCGTTTTAAACTCTTTAATTTTGTTTTGCAAACCGAGAATTTCTGCAAGAAGGTCATCTACCCGATTCGTTGAATGCTTTTTGTATGCGGAGAACTGTTTTTGACAATTTAACAGCTCAGCCTTAGCATTTTGATTTTCCAAGGTGAGAGCGTTAAGTTGCTTTTTATGTTCATGTTTCAATTGTTCTAATTCAGACAACAAAGCATTCTTCGAGGCGGCTAGATCACGCATCTGTCTCTCTAAATATTTTTCGTTTTGATGAGATTTTGTAAAAGCGGCTTCAAAATCTTTTTCACGGTTTTCTTGAGTTTTGAAAAAGTTGAGTTGCATTTGTAAACATTCAAAATCCTTGGTTAACAGTGCATTTTTACTTTTTAAGGATTGATTTAATGCATAGCATTCCTCCATTTTGATTTTATGGTCTTGAATTAACCGAGCAAAATCCGGATGAGGCAACAGATCATCTTGTTCAACGTGAGTCTCAACATGATCATTCTTTAGATCCTCAAGTACGACCACAGAGTCAATTTGATTATTAAAGGAGACCATAAGGTCATCTTGATCGTCAAATGTAACTACAGGGTTAACTTGAAAATCATCAGAAGAAGATGTAGAAGACTCATTTTGAACAGTCTGATCCGTGCCGGATTCAGATATTGGAGGAGATATTAGTTCAGATATGATGATGGTTTGTTCGGGTACCTGAGACAAGCCATCAGTGTCACACACTGGGCCTGTATCACTTATGTGCAGCTCATGCATATTAGCCATCAACATAACAGCTGCATTCGCCTGCAAGTCCTCCATATCATCATCTGAGTCTGCATCTGCCATAAAGCTCTGTTCCTTGTCTATAAGAGATCCACCAGCTTCATCCTTAAGAGCCAGAAGTAAGGCCTCTTTGAAATAAGCACTACCCCTAGTCCTTGGCTTTGGGCATGCATTAGCCAGGTGTCCCTTCTCATTGCAGTTGTAGCATCGAAGACCATTTAATCGAGTCTGAGCATTTCCCTGTTCCACCACTTGAGCTCTGTTGTTATTCCTACCCACAGCATTAAACCCTTGACCACCGCCCATCTGACGACCATAATCACGATTTTGAACTTCAACACGTCCATTGTTCACAACAGCTTGAGTCCGTGTGTTAGATGAGGAACGAATACGATTGTTGGATTTGTTAGTGTAATGGCCAAAAGCGTTGGCAATCATCACGAATCCTTGTTGCAATGCTTCGAACGGATCTGTTTCCTCAGTTGCTTCACTGACATATGCTTGAGCATTGTTGCTGTATGGAACCAATTGATTTTGTTGAGGTTGTGACTGTGGAGGTGTGTTTGAAGCAGTTGGTTGAGTTGCTGGTTGAGAGGGATAATTCTGTTGAGCATATAAGGCAAGTTGTTGATTATCCGGTTGTGACTGTTTAGCAATTTGAGCACGGAAAATCCTTTCCCGATCAACTTCCTTTTCATGAGGCTTCAAGTAATCGTACAACAATCCATAAGTAGAATGATGCATATTCTTCGCTTGACGGAGAAAAATGACATACTTCTCCCATTCTAGACCAAGACTACTCAGGAACTTAGTATTCACTGCAATTCTTGGCATGATGATGTTGTGTTTATCCAAATCATTAATGATATCTGAAAAACGATGATGATAGGACTCTAGTGTCTCTCCAGGTTCAATCATGAAGTATTCATAAGCCAAGTAAATTTTGGATTCCAAATCCTCCTGATTGAGTACAGATCCTTCCATAAGAAGACGAATATGATCCCACATTTTTTGTGCAGTCTTTTGAGCATCAACACTACGAAGAATTGGGTTTGGTAATCCTAAGAGGATGTATTCCATTGCAAGTTCATCAGCTTCATAGTGTAGAAGTTCTGTAGCATTAAGATCTGCAACCGTAGCAATGTTGGTTTGTTCATCTCTTGGTGGAACAGCGTTTGGATCTCCGGGTACAATGACAGTAGGCATCTCAAATGGACCTTCCAAGATAACCTTCTTTAAGAACTTTCCATGTGGTTTCTTTAGATCACAAAATCTGAAGAACCTTATCACCCATTGATCGTAGTTTCCTGGAGTGAGCATTGGAGGTCTATCAAGTGATCCAGCTTCATGAATTGATTGTTGGCTGCTTAAAGCTTCACACATCTTTGCAAACCAAGTGGGTTCCTTCATAGTGATCCGTGATGGATGTTGATTGAAATCGGTTGTGTAGGGTTGAACTTGAAGGCTTGGTTGTGGTTGAACCATTTGTGGTTGTGGAATTGCGCCAAGTTGTGGAGTATGTTGCTGATTAAATTGTTGTTGATAAATGGCTTGTTGTTGATTCCATTGTTGATGTCGTGGAGTTAATTGTTGTTGTTGTTGATGATTATAAGTGTGAGGGAAATAGTTAGAGTATGGTGGTTGAGACATGATGATAAACTTGTGTGGTAAAAATGGATCTTTGTAGTCGAATGAACCTTTGTTGATGAAGTGTCCTTAGGCGTAGAAAAGACAAGAACCAAGTAGCACTTATGCGTAAAAACACCAAAAGTTACGCGTAACAAGAATAGTTACGCATAGGATTTAGCTTACGCGTAAGCAGGAAAAAAGACTAAAGTTATGCGTAAACAGTAAGTTAGGCGTAGAAAGTTAGGCGTAGGATTACCTTATGCGTAGGACTAGGTCTACGCGTAAGATGAATCTTAAGCGTAAGTTTTTCTTCGCGTAAGCTTTATGCTTAAGCGTAAGATTAGGGTTTTATCCCAAGTGATCTTTTACACTTCACAGTGCAAAAGATATCCAAAGTCGACGTATTTTCAGACTTATCCAAGTAAGAAAACACGGAATAAACCAGGAAGATGAAGATCAAGCCAAGAACAAAGTTACGCGTAGAACTACTCGTATAACTAGGGTTTTGATACGCGTAATCCTACTCGTAATAATGATTTTGTCCAAAGATGTTTCTAAACCAGTTTTTGTGTGATGAAATAGCTTCAATAACACCAAAATAACATAAAAGTGTGAAACTTGATGATCCAAAGCACCTAAAACAGTTACGCGTAGGATAACACTTTCGTACAAAAACAAGTTTAAAAACAAGGAAAACCACGTAAAGTTCCAAACTTTTTGCCAAAAACCAATAGTTTAACACCTAATAACGTTGAAAGTACAAGAATCTTGGATTCAAAAGTGTAAAAAATCAGTTTTTAAGCGTGACCAAGTTTAGGAACCGGTGTAACGCGTAGGACCAAAACCAACTTCAAACACAACGATTCACCCAACTATTTGGCGATTGATACCACTGTTAGGTCACTAGTTTTACAACACAAGCTTATAAGAGAAGAGATAAGGCGATTGAACAAGTAAACAAGCACATACACACACAATAGTATGAAACGGTTAGGCGTAATGTATGAGTGAAAGAATAACTTGAACAACCAACCCTCAAATGAGGGTTTACAAGAGTTTATATAGGCAAGGAGCTAGGGCAACACTCCCTCTCCTTCCCTATTCCTTATTGGGCTTGGATCAAGCTTATGGGCCTTCTACACCTAACTTACTGTATATATAGATGTATGTGTTTGGGTATATAAACCCCTCCATACTTCCATGGAGGGGTGAGATTTCTTGTGTTAAAAAAAAAAAAAAAAAAAAAAAAAAAAAAAAAAAAAAAAAAAAATTGTTGGAATCACTCCTAAACAGTATTTCAAGTATTTATATTTCATATGTAATAGGTAGCATTATTATGGCCTTTATGTTTGTTTAACGTCAAGCTTATGTAGAAGGCCCATAAGCTTGATCCAAGCCCAATAAGGAATAAGGAAGGAGAGGGAGTGTTGCCCTAGCTCCTTGCCTATATAAACTCTTGTAAACCCTCATTTGAGGGTTGGTTGTTCAAGTTATTCTTTCACTCATACATTACGCCTAACCGTTTCATACTATTGTGTGTGTGTGTGCTTGTTTACTTGTTCAATCGCCTTATCTCTTCTCTTATAAGCTTGTGTTGTAAAACTAGTGACCTAACAGTGGTATCAATCGCCAAATAGTTGGGTGAATCGTTGTGTTTGAAGTAGGTTTTGGTCCTATGCGTAACACCGGTTCCTAAACTTGGTCACGCTTAAAAACTGATTTTTTACACTTTTGAATCCAAGATTCTTGTACTTTCAACGTTATTAGGTGTTAAACTATTGGTTTTTGGCAAAAAGTTTGGAACTTTACATGTTTTTCCTTGTTTTTAAGCTTGTTTTTGTACGAAAGTGTTATCCTACGCGTAACTGTTTTAGGTGCTTTGGATCATCAAGTTTCACACTTTTGTGTTATTTTGGTGTTATTGAAGCTATCTCATCACACAAAAACTGGTTTAGAAACATCTTTGGACAAAATCATTCTTACGAGTAGGATTACGCGTATCAAAACCCTAGTTATACGAGTAGTTCTACGCGTAACTTTGTTCTTGGCTTGATCTTCATTTTCCTGGTTTATTCCGTGTTTTCTTACTTGGATAAGTCTGAAAATACGTCGACTTTGGATATCTTTTGCACTGTGAAGTGTAAAAGATCACTTGGGATAAAACCCTAATCTTACGCTTAAGCATAAAGCTTACGCGTAGAAAATCTTACGCTTAAGATTCATCTTACGCGTAGACCTAGTCCTACGCATAAGGTAATCCTACGCCTAACTTTCTATGCCTAACTTACTGTTTACGCATAATTTTAGTAGTTTTTTCCTGCTTACGCGTAAGCTAAATCCTACGCGTAACTATTCTTGTTACGCGTAACTTTTGGTGTTTTTACGCATAAGTGATACTTGGTTCTTGTCTTTTCTACGCCTAAGGACACTTCATCAACAAAGGTTCATTCGACTACAAAGATCCATCTTTACCACACAAGTTTATCATTATGTCTCAACCACCATACTCTAACTATTTCCCTCACACTTATAATCATCAACAACAACAACAATTAACTCCACAACATCAACAATGGAATCAACAACAAGCCATTTATCAACAACAATTTAATCAGCAACATACTCCACAACTTGGCGCAATTCCACAACCACAAATGGTTCAACCACAACCAAGCCTTCAAGTTCAACCCTACACAACTGATTTCAATCAACATCCATCACGGATCACTATGAAGGAACCCACTTGGTTTGCAAAGATGTGTGAAGCTTTAAGCAGCCAACAATCAATTCATGAAGCTGGATCACTTGATAGACCTCCAATGCTCACTCCAGGAAACTACGATCAATGGGTGATAAGGTTCTTCAGATTTTGTGATCTAAAGAAACCACATGGAAAGTTCTTAAAGAAGGTTATCTTGGAAGGTCCATTTGAGATGCCTACTGTCATTGTACCCGGAGATCCAAACGCTGTTCCGCCAAGAGATGAACAAACCAACATTGCTACGGTTGCAGATCTTAATGCTACAGAACTTCTACACTATGAAGCTGATGAACTTGCAATGGAATACATCCTCTTAGGATTACCAAACCCAATTCTTCGTAGTGTTGATGCTCAAAAGACTGCACAAAAAATGTGGGATCATATTCGTCTTCTTATGGAAGGATCTGTACTCAATCAGGAGGATTTGGAATCCAAAATTTACTTGGCTTATGAATACTTCATGATTGAACCTGGAGAGACACTAGAGTCCTATCATCATCGTTTTTCAGATATCATTAATGATTTGGATAAACACAACATCATCATGCCAAGAATTGCAGTGAATACTAAGTTCCTGAGTAGTCTTGGTCTAGAATGGGAGAAGTATGTCATTTTTCTCCGTCAAGCGAAGAATATGCATCATTCTACTTATGGATTGTTGTACGATTACTTGAAGCCTCATGAAAAGGAAGTTGATCGGGAAAGGATTTTCCGTGCTCAAATTGCTAAACAGTCACAACCGGATAATCAACAACTTGCCTTATATGCTCAACAGAATTATCCCTCTCAACCAGCAACTCAACCAACTGCTTCAAACACACCTCCACAGTCACAACCTCAACAAAATCAATTGGTTCCATACAGCAACAATGCTCAAGCATATGTCAGTGAAGCAACTGAGGAAACAGATCCGTTCGAAGCATTGCAACAAGGATTCGTGATGATTGCCAACGCTTTTGGCCGTTACACTAACAAATCCAACAATCGTATTCGTTCCTCATCTAACACACGGACTCAAGCTGTTGTCAACAATGGACGTGTTGAAGTTCAAAATCGTGATTATGGTCGTCAGATGGGCGGTGGTCAAGGGTTTAATGCTGTGGGTAGGAATAACAACAGAGCTCAAGTGGTGGAACAGGGAAATGCTCAGAATCGGTTAAATGGTCTTAGATGCTACAACTGCAATGAGAAGGGACACCTGGCTAATGCATGCCCAAAGCCAAGGACTAGGGGCAGTGCTTATTTCAAAGAGGCCTTACTTCTGGCTCTTAAGGATGAAGCTGGTGGATCTCTTACAGACAAGGGACAGAGCTTTATGGCAGATGCAGACTCAGATGATGATATGGAGGACTTGCAGGCGAATGCAGCTGTTATGTTGATGGCTAATATGCATGAGCTGCACATGAGTGATACAGGCCCAGTGTATGACACTGATGGCTTGTCTCAGGTACCCGAACAAACCATCATCATATCTGAACTAATATCTCCGCCAATATCTGAATCCGGCACGGATCAGACTGTTCAAAATGAGTCTTCTACATCTTCTTCTGATGATTTTCAAGTTAACCCTGTAGTTACATTTGACGATCAAGATGACCTCATGGTCTCCTTTGATAATCAAATTGACTCCGTGGTCGTACTTGAGGATCTAAAGAATGATCATGTTGAGACTCACGTTGAACAAGATGATCTGTTGCCTCATCCGGATTTTGCTCGGTTAATTCAAGACCATAAAATCAAAATGGAGGAATGTTATGCATTAAATCAATCCTTAAAAAGTAAAAATGCACTGTTAACCAAGGATTTTGAATGTTTACAAATGCAACTCAACTTTTTCAAAACTCAAGAAAACCGTGAAAAAGGTTTTGAAGCCGCTTTTGCAAAATCTCATCAAAACGAAAAATACTTAGAGAGACAGATGCGTGATCTAGCCGCTTCGAAGAATGCTTTGTTGTCCGAATTAGAACAACTGAAACATGAACATAAAAAGCAAATTAACGCTCTCACCTTGGAAAATCAAAATGCTAAGGCTGAGTTGTTAAATTGTTAAAAACAGTTCTCCGCATACAAAAAGCATTCAACGAATCGGGTAGATGACCTTCTTGCAGAAATTCTCGGTTTGCAAAACAAACTTAAAGAGTTTAAAACTGTTGTTTACAAACATGGTGAATCAGTAACAGCTATTGAAAAGTTTACCTTAAAACCTAATCCAAATGGATATGGAAAAAATCTAGCTGATTACAAACCAAAGCTTTCACAAAAAACATTCAAACCAACTCCTGAAGTTTCCAGTGCAGAATACAAAATTGATAATACTGTCATGAGTGTTGTTGAATACCATCGTCAAGAGGAATTAGATGCAGAAGACGAGAGTCGATCTAAATTAAAAACCGTTGTTTACAACAAACCTTTTAATTATAAAGATGCGGTCACTTTCGTCACACCAACGGATTCTTCAAACACACCCAGGGTTATCATCAAAACACCCGAGTCTTATATTGTTAATCCCAAAACAGTCTTTGCATAAACTTATGGTCCTTTACCTACCATTAGCGAAGTAAACTCACAACCTGAAAATCGAAAAATTCTTCGATATTTTGACATTTTCATGGCTGACCTCAAAATTTTACAACATGAGATAGAATATCGATCTGAAATCAAAGTTGAACATTTTCAATCGCCTTTGGCGCGAGAACAAAGAGACATTTTTCAGAAAAATCTTTTACCTAATGTTAAAAACTTGAAAAGTTGTGCAATTGCCTGGGAAAAGGATTTTCATAAGGAACTTGGGGTAATGAAAAACGTTTTCGAGAAAACAGAAACATCTATTACTAACACAAAACGCAAAAAGAAACTGTTGAGAAAAGATGTTGATCGACTCTTGGAAGATGTTATCTGTGCTGATATCCATAATGTTGTGCTATTATATTCGTTGCCATATGCATCTGATCATATCTCTGCTGATCTTGTTGAAAATGTTGTAACTGTTGAGAACACCGATAATGTGCTTCAGATCGAGTCTTTAAAAGCTGAAAATAAACGATTACACACGGAAATTAACAATGCAAAACGTCGTCTTCATTGGTGTGAAAAAGATATTCACAACCATCAACTTAGTTTTCAAAAGAAAATCGCTCAATTGAGTGCAAAGTCTTCTGATCCTAAAATTGAGCAACTGGATGATCAAAACGTGTCTTTGAAAAGTCAAATCTCAAAATATGAACAAGAACTTTTAAAAGTTAAACAGGAAATATGGTGTCATATTTGATTTACTCAAAAAGACTCGAGATGAAGCATCTAATGAACTTGATCACTATCTTGCTCACACTAGAGATGTCATGAATTTTGCTGGTAATATTCGTTCTGAAAATCAAGATCTGATTCACACCATCTCTAAGTTACGGGAAATGTTAGGAAAGTATGAACAACTCCCGCCTACTGTGATTAAGAGATTTTTCTACGTTGATAAGGACAAAGTCATCTCCCTTTGTGTAATCGTTGAACACTAAACCGTCACCCTTAAGATCCAAGTGCTAATGATTCACACTGACCACGATTAGAGAATTAGTGTCATCCGCCCTCAACAAGTATGAAAGGATTGTAAAGGGCATTGAATCTCTACCACACTTAGTCTAGAACTAAAAGTCTTGCTTATAATGGTCGTTTTAAGTACTGTAGAGATCACACTCGTTCTATCACTAGTTCAAGTAATCTACGAAGTAGAGCTCAGAAAAACTCATTTAGTTTATACTGTGGTATAAAGGACAAATTGAAAATTTTCAAGAACAAGTATAAAACTCTAAACTGAAAAGTTTCTGTGCAAAACTAGTAGGTCAACGAGTTAAAATCCTA